>JAZKJV010009724.1:0-637856 GCA_037367405.1 Ottelia alismoides | reverse complement strand
TAGTATTCATGTGTGCGCTCAGGCTTATACACATGGAATGCAGCTTTGCAATTTTTTGCAACAACAATAATAATAATCAAACACGATTTGTGTGAGTAGCATTTATGTCATGTGAAGAGAACAGTAGTACCTGCCAGCAAAGTCCCAGTAATCAAAATGGGTGTTCGTTCAGCCAGATTCCACGACGAATAAATGCTGTGGAGGCAATTAGTACGGATTACATGAGGTATATGCAGTTTCACGCATTTTCAAATTTAAAAAAATGCTGATTATTTATAAACCTAATTACAATTAATAACATTATTTATTCTATTGATGCAGAGATTGATATACGGCAACATGCACCACAATAGTGTAAGCATACATAAAACCAAATTAATAGGCAAACAAATGAAAGATACATTATTGAAAGCAAAAGTATGTGTGATATCAACATCGAACAAACTCACGGAAAATGTCTTGGACCGCAAATTGCTGGCCAAACTGTTAGTAAAACTCCTGACAAGGGAGAATCATGAATAATCGCCTGGGAAATCTAGAAAGGAAACAATAAAAATAATCAAGGAACCATACCAGACCATGAAAGGGAAGGGATGAGAGGAAGTTATAAGAAAGCCCTAGAAAGGGAAGGGTGTTCACAGGGCAGTACTTGACCTATTCAATTATGACCCACACCTACCCATCATTACATGGTCAACGGACCGGTCGATGCCAATGGGTATCCGGCTCTAATGGGTACCCAGATTATTTAAATGGGTAGCCACACGGATCACGACAGCAAACATCCAAAATGTGATTAGAAGTAGAACTACTCAAAGCAAAATAACCTTTGACGTTCTCTGACTCAGAAGAAAAACTAAGACTGGTAAAAAAATCAGCACTCATAAAATCATAACAGAACACAAACTATATATAAGCCATCTAAAACTTGTTGCTGCAGAAACCCCAAAACAGACCAGCCCATATTTGTATAGGCAGGTCCTGTAGCTTCCAGATGTCATCAAAGTGGATTGTAATCTCTTGCTTCCAGATATGCCATCACCTGGAAACCTCTAGCACATTCTTCAGACGAGGTGATAATTGCATCAAAAGAATACAAATATTAATCCATCGTCTTCTAAGTGCTTTGAGTTACCTGTACATATTTGTCTACCCCCACGTAAAAATTTAACTCTAAGGATATCATAGAAAAGAGTACAGTCTTACGGTTCAATACCAGTCAAAATCTGCAGATGATAGTTTTTGAATTACGCAAAACTTTGTCGAATTGTGAGATTCTTACGTAACCCTAAAAATCCAAAAGCTAAGCACCACCCAATCCAATCAATTGCTCCCAACCCCAAACCCGAAGAAGAAGAAGAAGAGAAAATATCGGAGTCGGAGGATAAGTACCGTCTCCCTCGTCCTCGCGCCTGATCATGACGTGCTCGGTCCAGTTGCGGGAGCCCTGACCACAAAATCGGGGATGCCGGAGGGGCCGTATCAAGAGCTTGAGGATGGCAGCAGGGAGCTTGAAGGAGAAGGTTGGAGGAACATAGGAAGCCCTAGAAAATCAAAAGCGTACGGGACGGGAGGAGGCTGGTTGCGGAGTGGATCTTTCTCTACCGGTTATCCGAGATACCGGTGCGTTTCTCCCCCATTTCACCAACATTAAACCGGTCAGCTACATGGGTGGCTTGGGTTTGGGCTCGTTGAGCTCAACCCTCTTATTGAGCCAGCTCGAGCTCGATAAGGCTCAAGCCAAATCCATTATTGAGCTTAGTCTGAGCTCAAGACAAGTCTAACTCGTTTAAAAAAATAGTATTTTTTAAGTATAAAAGTGCAGTGCATGAGCTTAAAGTCATGACATCTTCTTTAAGAAACTGACTTCCTTATCAGTGGGTCATTTTCTGAATTACATTCCAAAAGTTAAATTATATTATATATTGTAACATTCTATTTGCTAATATGAAAAAAATAATTTGTTAATTATAACCTATAAAAATATAAATGTAGATGTAGCTGCTTGTTCCTTGGAAAACATAATATCGGTCTACATGTTAGTGGATAACATATATTGTCAAATATATTCCTATTTAAAGACATATAAAGACATGATATCCCAATTAAGTCTACAATATATTATACATGGAACACTACCATGTTAGAATTCACATTCACGTGTATGGACATATATAGTTCTAAAGTGCTCGTGCATCGATCTACAGTTTAGTTTAGTACTAGTGCATGATCCCGCGCTTCGTGGCGGATCCATATTCGGTCTTGATCCCGACGACAACTCCGCTTACATGTCACAAAATCGAGAGTTCTACTCTTATCTCGCTCTACCATGCATGCGAATGGAAAATCATTATTTAAATTTCAAAACCAAATGATCCCGACGACAAATGTGATTCGGGAACCGAAAATCGCATTGGGTCAATTCTTTATCTTCTTTCATGCATGTGAATGGTAATCACCATGCGAATCCAATATCCTCGCACATCACCGGATCGGCAACTACAGCAACCATGGTGACTCAGACTTTAGCCTCTCTTCCACATGTGTAGCCATGCACAATCTACACGCATAGATGCGTGACTACTCACGGAACCAGTAATATTTCAATTAATGTAAGGAAGATCAGGTGAAGAAAAAACTAAAAAAAAGCAACAAAACTTTATCAACGTTCAATAATCACAGTAAAAAATATATATTTATAAAATAACAAATTGGTTAGAAATGAATTCTTTAATTTATTTGTTCTCGAAATAATAGTAAACTTCAAATATTTTTTAAAAATCAAATGGGTTATTATATAACTACAAATGCAGGGAAGAATGATCTTTTAAATTTATGTTCTGTTGACCTTAAAAATTGTCACATGAAAAAAATTGGATCGTACAAAATATTGAATTGATTTTTTTATGATCTGTTGTAGCATGCATAATAAAAAAACAAAAAATCATATAAATTATTTGATATAAAATATTAAATTTATAACATTTTATGTGACCTTTTGGATTCATTCTTAATATTCTTGCATTGTATAATTGAAATACTTATCAAACAATGTATTAATTTATATTATAGGTGAAGGGTGGGAAGAGTAGTTGTTGAAATTAACATTATAGGTTTCCAAAAGTAGTATCTCTTAAAAGAAAATTTCTAATCTACATTTTTAAAATTTCATAAATGATATTATTAATATATATTTTGCTTTAAAATTAATGTTATTATAAATCTAAATTTAGAAACACAAAGGAATGTGGGAGAGAGAAAATATGAATTGGTGGAGAGAGAGGAGAGGAAAGTGGGGATTAAAAAGTTGGAAGGGGAGAGAGATCTACTGGGTAGAGAGACTATGTATAATTAATATTATTAATATAATTTTTTAATACAAAACATATAAAAATGTGGGAGAGAGAATATGAATGGGTGGAGAGAGAAGAGGAACGTTGGGCTTAAAGAGTCGGAGGAGAGCGATCGAATGGGTAGAGAGAGAAACATGTATAAATGGCATTATTAATATTAAAAGAGGGGAATGGTTCACATATGTGTGAGAGAAGTGGACTCTAAATGGAGGGAGAGAACAGAGGTGTACCACATGAAGGAAGTAGGAAAGAGTTGTACAGAGAATGGGGGAAGCCTCCAGTGTGGAGAGAAAGATGGGGAGAGCACCACGTGTAGCCAAAAGGAGAGGAGATGGATAGAACGCATCTTTAGTATATATAAAGATAGTATACATATTTAATTACTACCTACGTAGACTACTGCAACTATATATGTGTGTGTGTGTGTGTGTGTGTACCGATCGTTGAACATGAAACTCCTCTTGTGCGTGCATTATATATAAATGTATAAATACAAATTTACGTATTATATATACATAGATGGAAAAGGGATCATACTCCATGGATTAAGTCACTTACATACTCCATTCCCATTTCTTGCCACTTCTTTTTTCTTGAAGAATACTTCCACAGATTTCCATAACTATATCCCTCTAATATGTCGTTCAAATTTCGTCAGAAACAGAGCCTCGTATTCCACAACATACAATTTTAACAGTCTTAGATATGTTGTAATCAACATGTTATGGATGGAGGGCATAGGAGTCTCTATTTTTGACGAAATTTGAGTGACATATTAGAGGGATATAGTTATGAAAATCCGTGGAAGCATTTTTCAAAAATATAAAAAGTAGCAAAAAATGAGAATGGAACAGGTAAGTCACCTACGTCATGGAGTATAATCCCTTTCCTCATATACATATATATATATATATATATATATTCCTTATCGAGCCCTTTACTGAGTTTTCGAGCCAAGCAGGGCTCAGCTCAGGTTCGGCTCGTTAAGTTATCGAATGGGTAGAGAGAGAAACATGTATAAATGGCATTATTGATATTAAAAGAGGGGAATGGCTCTCATATGTGAGAGAGAAGTGGACTCTGAATGGAGGGAGAGAACAAAGGTGTACCACATGAAGGAAGTAGGAAAGAGTTGTACAGAGAATGGGGGAAGCCTCCAGTGTGGAGACACAGATGGGGAGAGCACCACGTGTAGCCAAAAGGAGAGGAGATGGATAGAACCCATCTTAAGTATATATAAAGATAATATACATATTTAATTACTACCTACGTAGACTACTGCAACTATATATATATATATATATATATATATATATACCGATCGTTGAACATGAAACTCCTCTTGTGTGTGCATTATATATAAATGTATAAATATAAATTTACGTATTACATATACATAGAGAGAAAAGAGATCATACTCCATGGATCAAGTCACTTACATACTCCATTGCCATTTTTTGCCGCTTCTTTTTTCTTGAAAAATACTTCCATAGATTTCCATAACTATATCCCTCTATACTCCATTGACATTTTTTGCCGCTTCATTTTCTTGAAAAATACTTCCATAGATTTCCATAACTATATCCCTCTAATATGGCGTTCAAATCTCCTCAGAAAATGAGCATCATATTCCACAACATACAATTTTAACAGTCTTAGATTTGTTGTAATCAACATGTTATGGATGGAGGGCATAGGAGTCTCTATTTATGACAAAATTTGAGTGACATATTAGAGGGATATAGTTATGAAAATCAGTGGAAGTATTTTTCAAAAATATAAAAAGAAATAGAAAAAAATGAGAATGGAGCAGGTAAGTCACCTACGTCACGGAGTGTGATCCATTTCCTCTCTCTCTCACACACACATACACACATATATACATATATACATACATACATATATATTCCTTATCGAGCCCTTTACTGAGTTATCGGGCCAAGTAGGGCTCAGCTCAGGTTCGGCTCGTTAAGTTATCGAACCCAAAATTATGACTTGGGCTTGGCTCAATAGCTTAATGAGCCGGGCTCACGAGCCCTTATCAAGACGAGCCTGAGTATGGCTCATCGAGCCTTAACTCTGTAGCTAGCCCTAATGGGTAGGGTCCAAATAATCTTGTTGGTTTGGAATTTTGGAAATCCATCTGATCCATATATTTTGAATATACTATTAGAATGGGAAAAACCTTGAGGGTGTGTACTGGGTTGGATTGGGGCACCCTCCTGTGACTAATGGTTGTTTGAATGGTGGACATGGTTGGACATGGTTAGAATGACAAGTGTGATGTGATGTGACATTGATTATGCGGTATTTTAATTTTTAGTGATTATAATATATTTTATATTAATTTTTTATTTGAATGTACTTAAAAGTATTATAACAAATAAATTGTATGACTCATACAAATAATTCCAGCCCAAAATGCAGGGATAGAGCGTAGGGTATGTCAAGTACCTCGGGATAACCTGGCAACCAAATAGGCCCAGAGAGAATAAGAGACGGAGAGGAGCCGAGTCGATGAAATTGTGTAACACATATACAACCATCTATGAATTGTGGAGAGGGTGGAGAGGGAGAGGAAGCTCCAGTCCGCATCAGGATTGTTGAAAATGTAATTTGTAATTATCCCATTGATGAATATATGATTCATCACTCTAAAAATTGAAAATAGAGCTTTGTTACCGAGTAATCAGATGCATTTCATCATCTATATTACATAATTAGCATTCATACATGCATAGATAATATCTGCATTTTACCATTCACATCCGCATTGAATAAGAAGCCAAAATCACTTGTAAAAATCACCTACGTTCTATATTTTACACAAACCCCAAAATTCACAAATTCAACTCTACAGTGTATGTATTACTAACACTAATACAAGAAAAATATCAAAAATTGCTAACTCGTAGAATTGACCAATAAAACCCGAGTCCGAGTTGAAACCATGGACCTTAAAATGCACATATCTCGCACATACAGCCTCCGATCTAGGTCTACTCACTTTTAATCAGAGACCTTCAAAATAAGACCAGTTTCATCAAAATCGGAGCTCGTATATTTCTGACGAAAATTGAGTGACATATTAGAGGGATATAGTTATGAAAATCCATGGAAGCATTTTTCAAAAAATAAAAAGAAGTAGCAAAAAATGAGAATGGAGCAGGTAAGTCGCCTACGTCATGGAGTATGATCCTTTCCTCTCTCTCTCTCTCTCTCTCTCTCACCACACACACACACACATTCCTTATCGAGCCCTTTACTGAGTTATCGAGCCAAGCAGAGCTCATCTCAGGTTCGGCTCGATAAGTTATCGAACCCAAAATTATGACTTGGGCTTGGCTCAATAGCTTAATGAGCCGGGCTCACGAGCCCTTATCGAGACGAGTCTGAGTATGGCTCATCGAGCCTTAACTCCATAGCTAGCCCTAATGGGTAGGGTCCAAATAGTCTTGTTGGTTTGGAATTTGGAAATCCATTTGATCCATATATTTTGAATATACTATTAGAATGGGAAAAACCTTGAGGGTGTGTACTGGGTTGGATTGGGGCACCCTCCTCTGAGTAATGGTTGTTTGAATGGTTGAGATGGTTGGACATGGTTAGAATGACAAGTGTGATGTGATGTGACATTGGTTATGCGTTATATTAACTCTTTAGTGATTATAATATATTTTTATATTAATTTTTTTATTTGAATGTGGTTAAAAGTATTATAACAAATAAATTGTATGACTCATACAAAAAATTCCAGCCCAAAAATGCAGGGATAGAGCGTGGGGTATGTCAGGTACCTCGGGATAACCTGGCAACCAAATAGGCCCTGAGAGAACAAGAGACGGAGAGGAGCCGAGCCGATGAAATTGTGTAACACATATACAACCATCTATGAATTGTGGAGAGGGTGGGGGAAGGAGAGGAAGCTCTAGTCCGCATTAGATCGTTGAAAATGTAATTTGTAATTAGCCCATTGATGAATCTATGATTCATCACTCTAAAAATTGAAAATAGAGCTTGTTCCCGAGTAATTGGATGCATTTCATCACCTATATTACATAATTAGCATTCATACATGCATAGATAATATCTACATTCTAGCATTCACATCCGCATTGAATAAGAAGCCAAAATCACTTGTAAAATTCACCTACGTTATATATTTTATACTAACCCCAAATTTCATAAATTCAACTCTACATTGTATGTATTACTAACACTAATACAAGAAAAATATAAAAAATTGCTATCTTGTAAAATTGACCAATAAAACCCGAGTCCGAGTTTGAGACCATGGACCTTAAAATGCACATATCTCGCACATATAGCCTCCGATCTAGGTCTACTCACTTTTAATTAGAGACCTTCAAAATAAGACCAATTTCATTAAAATCGGAGCTCGTATATTTCTGACGAAAATTGAGTGACATATTAGAGGGATATAGTTATGAAAATCCGTGGAAGCATTTTTCAAAAATATAAAAAGAAGTAGCAAAAAATGAGAATGGAGCAGGTAAGTCACCTATGTTATGGAGTATGATCCCTTTCCTCACATATATGTGTGTGTGTATCGAGCCCTTTACTGAGTTATCGAGCCAAGCAGGGCTCAACTCAGGTTCGGCTCGTTAAGTTATCGAACCCAAAATTATGACTTGGACTTGGCTCAACAGCTTAATGAGCCGGGCTCACGAGCCCTTATCGAGACGAGCCCGAGTATTGCTCATTGAGCCTTAACTTTGTAGCTAGCCCTAATGGGTAGGGTCCAAATAGTCTTGTTGGTTTGGAATTTTGGAAATCCATTTGGATCCATATATTTTGAACATACTATTAGAATGGGGAAAACCTTGAGTGTGTGTGCTGGGTTGGATTGGGGCACTCTCCCGTGACTAGTGGTTGTTTGAATGGTTGAGATGGTTGGACATGGTTAGAATGACAAGTGTGATGTGATGTGACATTTATTATGCATTATATTATCTTTTAGTGATTATATATATTTTTATGTTACTTTTTTTTATTTGAATGTGGTTAAAAGTATTATAACAAATGAATTGTATGATTCATGCAAATAATTCCAGCCCAAAAATGCAGGGATAGAGCGTGGGGTATGTTAGGTACCTCGGGATAACCTGGCAACCAAATAGGCCCAGAGAGAATAAGAGACGGAGAGGAGCCGAGTCGATGAAATTGTGTAACACATATACAACCATCTATGAAATGTGGAGAGGGTGGAGAGGGAGAGGAAGCTCCAGCCCGCATCAGGATTGTTGAAAATGTAATTTGTAATTAGCCCATTGATGAATCTATGATTCACCGCTCTAAAAATTGGAAATAGAGCTTTGTTCCCAAGTAATTAGATGCATTTCATCATCTATATTACATAATTAGCATTCATACATGCATAGATAATATATGCATTTTAGCATTCACATCCGCATTGAATAAGAAGCCAAAATCACTTGTAAAAATCACCTATGTTGTATATTTTATACTAACTCCAAATTTCATAAATTCAACTCTATAGTGTATACATTACTAACACTAATACAAGAAAAACACCAAAAATTGCTAACTTGTAAAATTGACGATTAAAACCTGAGTCCGAGTTTGAAACCAAGGACCTTAAAATGCACATATCTATCTCATACAGCCTCCGATCTAGGTCTACTCACTTTTAATTAGAGACCATCAAAATAAGACCAAATTCATTAAAATCGGAGCTCGTAAGAAAAACTTGGATTTTTGGGCCATCATTGTATATTGTATGTACTTGTATTTGTACCTTCATAATTTATCACTTCATTTGACCTCGTTTTCATTTTTGATCAACATGAAACTTGTAGATCTCGTCGATATCTACAACTTTCATGTTTCAAGCTTTCCAAATTCGACAATCTTTCCCATCTTATTTAACTTTCTTTGTTGAAATAGTATGATTGGGCCACGTGGCGCCATCTGGTTGCGCCACGAGGCCCAGGCTATTGCGCGCCATGCACACCCCTCTCTATGTCGTCCGATTGCTCTCCCTCTCTCCAGATCGCCTCCATCAGATTCCGCTACATCCTCAACCCTTCGATCAAGCCATGGATCCCATCTCCACCGTCCGCTAGCGTTGCACTCTCAGCACGCCACGCGTCACCTTCCACAACCACCTGATTGTGGCCCAGGCGATCCCATCCCAGTTGCTTATCTCCGATGCTATCCACAGTCGCCAATCGACAGTCTCCTTTCATCACGATCGTTCATCAGCGCCTCGCCCACATCCTTCCACGTGGCTCATCCTTCGTCTTACGATCACACACTCATGATCTAATCCTAACCGCTCCTTAGCGCCCCGCTCAGAGTCGTTGGATCGCTAGATCCAACGGCCAAGACTTTGTCGTCAACCTTCAGACACCCTCTCTCCCACGTCTTCCACCTCGCTAACTCGTCGTCCCCTTTTTATTTTCTCTGCTTTGTCAGCCACCCTCTTCACTCAATAATCGCCCCAAGATGGAGCTCATGCTTCCACCATCCTCGCGGGAGAGCACTTCCTCCATGAGTCCCTCTACTCCGCTCCATAAACTCCACGTAAGTCACGTCCCACCACCATTGGACCACCACCTTCCCTCTTTAAATACGCTGCCTCCGTCCATCGTCATCCCTATCCGCCCTTGCACGAGAGACCCTAGAGCCCTTCTCCTCCTATCTGTGACAGAGATAAGGCCTGAATCCAAGTGACGACAACGGTCCTTATCCAGTGAGATACACGGCAAGCTTCGCCATGCAGCAGCTCCTCAACTGAGCTGCACGAGCTCGGGCTTCTACCGGCGCTCAAGCGAAGACCAGTGGCTTCACTTCGAGTCTCCATTCCCGGGTAGCATCCTTCATTTTCTTCTCTGATCTCCACCTTATTCTCCTCTGATCTTCTCCAAATTACTCTGCCTTCTCCGCTTGGCATCACCATCTACCGACCATCACTCAAGCTTCGCATCGAAGCTATCATCTTCGTGCACCCCTTCGTTCCTCTCCACGATCCATCAAAGCACCTCCGACCACCGCTCCACAGATCATGATGGAGGAACATCTCGGCCCATTCACCCACTTCGCCCCACATGCCTCGCATCACTCACTTCCTCCATGCGAGCACGAGCATTTTTTTGGCAGTCACTAACACTGCAGGAACTTCCTTCGTCATTGGTCGGACATCTCACCGGAGCTTCTTCGATTTCCTTTGTCTCTGACCTTCGGGAAGCCTTCTATCCTTCCAGACACGTCTGTCGTTCCGGTGCACTTCGACTACTCCACCCAGCCACTCAGGAGCCCCTAGCGGTCTTCACCGAGCACATAGAGGGTGACGGAGCTATCCACCCTTCACCGAATCCTAACCAAGCCTGCTACAAGAGGCGAGGACCAGGAAGAACTCGCAGCACAGTTACCATCCGATCTTCTGGATCGGACGGACCCGAGCGCTACACGTCGCCATCTCCAGGAGTTCTAGATACTGTTGTATCGCCTGAGGATCTAACGACCTACATTAAGCCACGTCTCCCGCTCTAACCATCGTTTGATCTTTGCAATCGAATGGTCCACATAGCACCACGTCGCTCCATCCGAGCCTCTTCATTGCCCCTTAGGCTCGGAGCATCCGAAGCAACCCCAAAACAATTCCAAGCCTGTAGAAGACCCGAGCATCATCCAAGCCTCGACGCTTCCCCAGCCTAGCACCTCGTGTGGTTCTCATGTGCGATTTGGGTAATTTACACGGAGGCCCCTACAAGTTTTCAAGATTGCACTTCAGTCTCTGCCAGGCATCGTCACCTGAGATGCACGTGTTCAGTGGAGAATTTACACGCATGTCCCCTACATTATAGGTAATTGCATTTTAGTCCTTGCGCGCACGTCTTGATTTAATAAATTTTATTCATGCTTGCATTTTGGTCCCTTTGTTTGCACGTTTATTTTGGCTCTCATTTATCATCAATTTTTATTTCAAAAATTTATGTGTTGTAGAGAAATTTGTGCTTAATCATTGTGGACACTTGTCACAATTTTGTGAGCTTCGAGGAATTTAATATAATTCTTTTTGTGGAAATTTACATAGTTTTGCGACGGTGTGCCTTTAATTCCATATTAAATTATTTGTAACTCCAGAAATCACTACAAAATCATAATAGGTCTAATTTAAGTTGTTCTACTTTGTGCACAAAAAATACATCATTTGCACGCATAATAAGGCCTCAATAAATTAATTAGTCTTTTGCTTAATTGATTTTTAATATGTCCAAAATTCATCATTTCTGAGGTCTAACAATTTTCGTTGATCCGTTTCACTTAGAAATATTTAAGTTAATTTTTGTAATTTGGTATTTATGAAAAATAATTTTGCAAAACTACCATACATTTATTTTTAATTCATATTTAATTCATTCAAAGTCGAAAATTTCCAAAAAAATGCATTAGCTTAATTTGATTGCATTTCATATTCTGGCCAAGTTTCATCATTTTTAGACTTCATTTGACTATACTTTGTATTTTAACCTTCAAGTTTGGCTTGAATCACCTTGCATTTTCTTAATTGCGTGAAAAATAAAAAAATATTCTCCTAAAAATTGACATCAAAATTGACTTTAAATTAATCCAAGGAAAAAACTGCCCCCTGAGTTCGACCTTGGGCTTATCCAAGTAAAAATAAAAAAAATACCGCTTATGTTTAATTTGACATTAATCTAAGTCGTTTTGATCAGTCTTGATTTACTTGACTAAAACGAGTGCACATTAAATTTAATCGATAACTCAGTTGAATTAGGTAGGGTAGATCTATTGTTCTTCAAATGGCATCGTTGCCAGAGAGGCACGACTTAGGTTAATTGTTAGAAAATTGGATTTTAGATTTGCCATCCCTGGGAAGTCTGATTCCTAGTTTTTCTTGTGAATATTTTTCTATCATTTTTAATATTTGTTTATTTTATGTCATCCTTTATCTGACCAATAATTATTTTCGTGCAAGGAATACGAGGTGTCGAAGCCGATTTGCAAGCGAGCCGAGGAACCTGCATTAAAATAATTTGAGTGGTTGTCAAGAGGACTTGTAAAAAAATTTTGCATTTCCAGCGGTTCAAGTGTGGGTTCTCATCACAGGATCTCGAAAAACTTTCTGTGATCGAAAAGAGGACTCAGAACCTTGATAAGCTTGATCAGATCACCAAACAGCTAGAACTGCAGGTGGGCACCATCAATTCTGTTCAGTCGGCAGCACCATCAGAGGTTCCAGCCGAGAGGAAGGACGAGCAACCATCGCTACATTAGCCTTAGCCGAGCTAGCAGCCATCGGCAGTCCAGCACGTGTACTACGTGCAGGCGTCCAACCAGGGCCAACCGCAACAGCATATGGTTGTGTACCAACCAGAGTTTGTATCAGGATCCGATTCAGTATTCCCACCACCACCCCTAGTTCAAGAAGTGAACGGGGTATGGAGTCACGAAGCACAGCCGACCCGTCCTATGGGACAACCTCAGGGTCAGCCACCAGCCAACTGACAATACCACCAGCCTCAGGGTGGTCGTTTTGGGCAGTCCTCACAGCCGCCGCCACAGTACCATCAACCTCTCCGGTATGCAAATCAATGGAGGCAGAATCAACAATATCAGCAGCAGCAATACCGTAACCCACATCCTTTCCATCAGTATGTGGCTGCTCCACCTCAGCAATACCAACAGTATCCTCCTCCCTCTTATCAGCAGCTCCAGCTTCTTACACCACCTCAGCATCACCAGCAACAACCTCAACACGCACACATGCAACAACAGCGTGGTCTGCACGCTGAATCCACTGAGGGAACTCATGTGAACCCGACCATGGATTGCTTGGCCCAACTCGTCAAAGGGCTGCCAGATATGACCAAGAGGCTCGACGAGCTGACTGTCACCAAGACCACCATCCCAGCTCAGGTTGAAGCCAACCCCAATAGCTTTAAAAAGAAAGAGCAGGTAGAATGTGATGTCCTGTCTGCGTCTGTAGAGTCAGAAAATGATAATATGGTTTATTCTAATGGTGTCACTCTCAGGAGCGGTAGGGCCTTTCCCCACCTGCTATCAAGAATGGGGAGAATAAAGAACCAGGTGGATCGTCATCTTCTGCATCAACCGTGCCAACTACAGGGGCGGGTGAGGAGGAAGAAGAAAGAAAAGTCATTACAACCGTCATGCAACACCAGCATCCTCAGCCAAAAATACAAAAAAATCAACAAAATCGAAAACAACAAAAAGAAGCCTACAACCGAAGCAAAGCCGCGCCATTCTTGGAGGAGCCGTTAGCAGCAGCCGATCCCTCGCCAGCCGACGGAGCAGACGCCTTACTTTTTTCTCGCCCATCAGCACCAGCATGTCAGGATCCAGTGTGTACTCCTTTTTGTAGTCCGGATGTACAACATTCTGTGGGCGATAATTTTGATGTAAATAAGAACTTTGTTGTTCCTGCTAGAGATGTACATATTCCTTTTCCTCATGCAATAGAAAAATCCAAAAAAATTGCAAAACGAAAAAATGCATTGTCTGGTCCTGGAGTTGTGGAAATTCTAGACAATTTAACTATGGAGATACCAGTGATCAAGGCCATGGAATACATGCCCGCGGTAAAAAAGGGCTTGAAGGGGGCATGTACCAACAAACGTCGCCCGACACGTGAGAACAGACACAGAGATGCAGAAAAGCACGTGCTCTTCATGGCCACTGTTGCAGCTATCAGCAACCTCCCACAGAAGAAACAAGACACAGGAGCACCGCTTATCAGTTGTGAGATTTTCGATCAAGTCTTCGAGCACACTCTCCTCGACAACATGTCTTCCATCAACCTTTTGCCATCATTAATACCGCAAGAATTTGGGATGGGACTGCTCAAGCAGACACGAATGGTCCTCCAGTTCACTGACCGATCCATCAAGCGGCCCCGGGGTCTGTTAGAAGACGTTGTAGTTAAGGTACGGGAGATGCAATTCCCAGTTGATTTTGTAGTCCTTGATATGGACTCACCCGCACCTCTACTCCAGACCCCTATCATCCTTGGCCGACCATTCTTACGTACCTCAGGTGCCGTGGTTGATTACGGGTCTGGCAAGATCACTTTTAGCTCGAACAACAAGCAGATCACTATAAACATGATCAGAGAGCCGAACGCCACGACTGATGAGAGCCATGCAGTATCAGAAGCGGACTGTGACTTTGTTGCAGAGATCAGAGACCCATCACTGTCATTGAATGATTCATGGACCCGAGAAATCCTCACTCTTGAGGAAGACTTGGACAACACAATTGCCATATGCTCCGATGATTCTTGGGAGACATGTTCTCATATGCAGGCGCATCTATGTGATTCCGAGAATTCACTCCAGTCCGAACACCATAGTAATAATACAGAACAATTCAGCACATCATCAGGGTCTCAACAGAACATCGAGGATAGTAGTTCCATCAAAGAAGTACATCCCACCACTAGTATAGTCTCTGAAGTGACCAACAAGATGGGCATATCAAAACCAGAACTCAAGCCACTTCTAGCAAGTCCAAAGTATGCTTTCCTCGCGGGTGAAGAACACATGTATCCGGTCATCATCAGTAGCAGGCTGAATCCGGAGCAGGAATCTTGACTTCTCGAGGTTACAGAAAGGAACCGCAAGGCACTTGGTTGGTGCGTATCATATCTCCATGGGATAAATCCGGCCTTGTGTTCACACCATATCTATCTGGAAGAAGATGCCAAGCCGTCTCGCAAATTCCAAAAAAGACTGAATCCAAATCTCCGGGACGTCGTCATGAAAGAAATCACGAAATGGTGTGACGCAGGTTTCATCTATCCCATCTCCGATTCAAAATGGGTAAGCCCACTGCATGTAGTTCTAAAGAAATCTGGGCTTACCGTGGTTACCAATGACAAAGGAGAGGAAATATCCACTCGGGTACCAACATCCTGGCGGGTGTGTGTTCACTACCGCCGGCTTAATGCAGCAACTATGAAGGACCACTTCCCCTTGCCATTCATTAATCAAGTTCTGGAAAGACTAGCAGGCAAGTAGTTCTTCTGCTTTTTGTATGGGTATTCCGGGTACAACCAAGTGGCAATCACTCCCGAAGATCAAGAGGAGACTACCTTTACTTGGCAGTTCGGCACCTACGCCTTCAAGAGGATGCCCTTTGGATTACGTAATGCACCTGCAACATTCCAAAGATGCATGCTAGCAGTTTTCGCCGAGAAGGTAGGCAGTTTTCTCGAGGTATTCATGGACGACTTCTCAGTCTATGGTGACAGTTTCGATTCTTGTCTTGTGCACCTAGACAGAGTACTTCAGAAATGTAGTGAAGTCAATTTAGTGCTTTCATGAGAAAAGAGCCACTTCATGGTCACCGAAGGGATTGTGCTGGGTCATGTCGTTTCCAAACGTGGCCTAGAAGTCGACCCGACAAGGTGGATGTTATTGCCAATCTGGAGCCACCTCAGTCAGTCAAGAATATATGGTCAGTCCTGGGGCATGTGGGATTTTACATACGATTCATCAAGGATTTTAGCCGCATTGCCCGACCTTTAACAGAACTCCTATGCAAGGAAATTGAGTTCAATGTCGAGCAATAGGTTCTCCTTGCTTTCAATCAACTGAAGGAGCTTATCACTCAGGCTCCAGTCCTGCAGCCGCCAGATTGGTCTCTTCCCTTCGAGAGCATGACTGATGCGTCAGATTTTGCAGTTGGGGCTATTCTTGGACAAAGAAGAGAAAAAGCGCCCTATGCCATTCACTACGCCAACAAAACATTAGATGAGGCACAAAGAAATTACACTGTGACAGAAAAAGAGTTGCTGGCTGTGGTTTTCGCCCTCGAAAAGTTCAGATCCTATTTGCTTGGATCAAAAGTCACCATTTTACAAACCACTCTGCTATCCGGTACCTACAGCAGAAGAAGGATGCCAAGCCTAGACTGATTCGGTGGATCCTTCTCCTCCAGGAATTTGACTTCGAAATTAAGGACAAACCTGGAGTCCAGAATGTGGTAGCAGACCATCTCTCCAGAATTGAGCAGCATGAGCCTCCTCTGAACAATGCACCCATCACAGAAACCTTTCCAGATGAATCAATTTTAGCAGTGGATTCTCTCCCTTGGTATGCTGACATAGTCAATTACCTCGCCTCGGTGGTAACACCGTCGGATTGGACGAAGAATCAAAAGAATAAATTTATGTTGACCATCCGTTTCTATCAACGGGAGGATCCTCTTTTATTCCGGGAAGGAGCAGATTGGATTTGGCGTAGATGCATCCCTCAGGAGGAGCATTATAGTGTCCTCGAGCATTGTCACTCGCTCGAATCTGGTGGACATCACTCTAGAGACCGTACGACAGCCAAAGTACTTCAGTGCGGCTTCTGGTGGCCCACATTATTCAAGGATGCAGCAGAATTGTCAAACGATGCATTGACTGTCAGAGATTGAAGGGTACACTCACTGCAAAAGATTCGATGCCCCTAAAAATCATTCAGATAGCAGATGTTTTCGATGCATGGGGCATTGATTTCATGGGACCTTTCCCTAACAGTCAAGGTTTTGAGCACATCCTTCTTGCCGTCGATTACGTGAGTCGTTGGGTTGAAGCTATTCCCGCTCAAACCGCCGACAAACTGAACAGTGTGTCAGTTCTTGAAGAAGAACATCATTTCACGGTTCGGGATTCCGAAGGTTCTCATATCAGATGGGGGTAGCCATTTCATCAACAAAGAGGTCAAGAAACTAACGAAGGAGTACGGCATCGACCATCGTGTCGCATCTCCTTACCATCCTCAGACCAATGGCATGGCCGAATTGTCGAACAGAGAAATTAAGACGATCTTGCAGAAACTTGTACGGCCGGATAGAAAGAACTCGTCTCAACTCTTGGACTCAGTTCTCTGGGCTTACAGAACCGCCTACAAGTCTCCCTTGGGCATGTCGCCCTATCGTCTTGTATATGGGAAGCCGTGCCATTTGCCCGTCGAATTAATTCACAAGTCTTTATGGGCAATTAACATGTGCAGTTTGGACTCACGAAAAAGTGGTCAGAAAAGAAAGGATGATCTGAACAAACTCCTGGAGTTCCGAGACTATGCATACGATAACACATCGATGTACAAGGACAAGGTGAAACGCTGGCATTACCGGCACATCATACGAAAGACCTTTGAAGTTGGACAGAAGGTGTGGGTATTTGATGCAAAGTTGCGGATATTCCCGGGCAAATTAAAGAGTAAGTGGACAGGGCCATTCCAAGTTCGTGAAGTACGTGACAATGGAAGCATTGTCATATAAGAATTGTCTCCTGACGTACAACCATTTGTCATCAACGGTCAACTCCTGAAGCCTTACCTCGAACCAGATACATTCTTGGCCGTTGTCGACTCCATCCAGCTTCTGCACCATGATGACATCTCCACAGCATTAGAAGATTTAGACGCGACACCTCAAAAATTGTTCATCTGATTTTCTTCTTTTCTTGTCTTATTCTTTTCTCTTCTATCTTCTTTTTGTATCAAAAGGTGATGTCCCTTTTTGTCAATTTTCTATACTTAGGGCGCACTTTGTCCTAAGTATAGGGGGATGTGCACCTCGAGTTCTTTTATTCTTTGATCCTCTCCATTGTCTCCTCTTCTTGTCGATACTTAGGAGTATCTTACCCTAAGTATAGGGGGGAGACATTCTGAGTACGATCTGTTTATTCCCACCCTTGACCCTCCCTGCTTTATGTACAGTCTGCTATACTTAGGATTACTTGGTCCTAAGTATAGGGGGGACGGTCAACTGCTCATTCGTTCATTTCTTATTCATCTATTCTTTAAACTCGTCTATACTCAGTACGAGTTATGTCTTTTCTTTTCTCTTCGATCTATGAGGACATAGCTCAAGCTAAGTATAGGGGGGTCGTATATACCATGTATATACTATAAGCCATAACTCATACAATAAATAAAACATTGCCTCAAGCTAAAAGTAACGATAAAAGTATCATTATTACTATAATAAAAGATGACTGTGAGCTCCTCAGATTCTTACCTACTGATTAATGAATCAGGCAAAGAATAGCTTTGTAAAAGATTTGAAACTCTTTGTGAAAATGTTTCAAAAAGGTTTGTGAAAAAGTGTTCAACATTTGTAAAATATTTTTGATTGCAAAATTTATTTTCTTTGCGTGAAATAAAAATATTTGAAAAGCAGTTTGCAATTGATTGGAAAATGGTTGTAAAATTATTTTAACAATTATATCTATACTATTTGAAAAACTTCTACAAAATGATTTTCAAATGTGTGTACAGGTTTGTAAAAATAGTTTGGACTATAGTTTTAAAAATATTTTTAAAACGATTTTCAAATAAGGCTGAGGAGCATACACAGAAATCTCTCATGCAAAGACAAGCAACAATTCCAAATAAAACTTATAAGAGCCCAAATAAGTTTCTGCTCTTTGTATATACTGATTAATAAATGAGGTTAAATAGTTTTGCAAAATGATTTGAAAAATTGTGTGAACTGTTTGAAAAACTTTTTGTGAAACGATTTCAACCTTGTAAAAATATTTTGATTGCAAAAATTCTTTTATTTGTGTGAAATAAAGGATTTGAAAACCTATTCGCAAAAGATTTTGAAAATATTTGTAAAAGTATTTTGAAAAATGTATATATAGTGTTTGCAAAATCTTTGCAAAATGGCTTTCAAATGTTTGTAAATACTTGCAAAAACTATTTTGTACTATAGTTTTCAAAATGATTTTTAAATAAATTTGAGGAATAAAAGCATCTTAATAAATAAAATAAAATAAATGGAAAATAAAATACATAAAATTTGTTATCCATTGTATATACACCTAAATAAATCACTTGGTTAAAACCTGTAAATTCTTAAGTCTTGAAAAATAAAGCGGCACGCCCGTGTAAATAGTTGTACATATTTTATACTTTGAGTGCCAAAAATTCTTTTATTTGTAAAAAAATCGTTGTTTAAAAATTCTTCTCTTTGTTTTCAAAATTCTTTGAAAAACTGCAGTATTCTTTGCATATTTGTAAATGGTATTTGCATAGCATTCATATTCTTTGATTGAGCTTGATGATTGAACTAGTCCAATAAAGTCGAAAATTGGAGCTTGGTTGGACCTTACCGCACCTACCTGCACTGGAACCTTATGGGAACTAGGTTTAAGATACTTCAGGTCTATTCAGACTTAATTCTTTGAGAAATCAGGACTGGGTTCAAGTCACCGCAATGGACTAACTAGAACTTTTCGAAACACACGTATGACTCTTGTCGGCCGTGACCTAACTTGGACACTTGCACCTTTCACTTGGCTCAACTCAGTTGGAGTGGTGAGGGGGTTGGATTTGCCAGTCTGAGACGCACACGAGTGGAAACATTCGTCCTCGTCTAGGGAGGGAAGTGCACCCCAACCTGGTCCAGTTTCAATGAAATCGAATGACAGGAGAGTGTGGGTTGCAATAAAGCTTCAAAAGAGGGATAGTCTTCTGGTTCAAGAGGAAAAAGTCCTTATGTAAATGCTGTTGTAAATAGTATGTTGAAAAAAAAACTCTAAAAAAGTGGACATGCCTGTAAATAAATAAAAAAATAAAGTGTTTGCCGGAGTATGTATATATGTTGTAAAGAAAATAAGCAAGCTAGAGCATCAAAGTTATACCATGTGAGCCTGCAGCTGGATGACTTGACTACACTGGTCTTGCATCCCAGGATAGGTAGCTACACTGGCTACCGTCCATTCTCTTCTTCACCCCCTCCTCTTGAGTTGGATGCCACTTGAACTTAGAAGGGAATACCCCGCTCCTCGACGGTAGAGGGCTGGATTGGGGAATCATTGGGTTGTCATTATGGAGAAGTCAGTTCCTTTGTCATTTCAGTTGGGGAGAGCCACCATCACTTACACTGTACAAGTCAACTTCATAGTCATAAGGGTTTGCGTATGACGTAGGCTAGTTCTGACCTTGCTATTGAGGTGGTTTGAACCGAGTCCTGTGACTCTCGAAGGCTGTTGTGTTCTAAATTTGGTTCCCAACCAGGTTTCACACACTTTCACATCAAGGTCTAACCCGAGCTCCAAATTCTGATTTTGTAAGGATAAGATATTGCACTGAAAGCTATCCTATTCACTCTATCTCCTTCATTTTCCTTTTTCTTTTCTTTTTATTTTTTATTCTTTCTCTTCTTATTGCATAAGTATTAGCTAAGGACTAGCAAAGGCAAGTATAGGGGGGTGATGAATCTCCATTTCATCACCTTTATTCTATCATTTTGGCCTTAAAAACCCCAGCAAATGCATATAAATGGCATCAATTTGTCTATAATAGCATTCATTATTTATTGTATTTATTGTACCTAAAATAAGGTTTTTAATGCCAGAATTATAGAATAAAGAGAAGAAAATAAAAAGGAATAAAATATTGCAAATATTTTATGACCCTAACCCCGAGACCAAGGCCAGAATGGAATTGGTCGATAAGGAAGAAAGTAGGGGGAGATAAGGGCCAATAATACAATAAATACCTCATTTATTCATTCACTCATTTATGCACTTTTGACACCTATTTTGTATCTAATTATTTATTCATCAAATAAGGAAATTTTGCACGTGAAAGTTGTAGATAATAATGTAAATAGAAATACAAAATTGAGTTTGTATAAAAATGATACACAATGTACATTTTATACACAGAATAAAAAGTCAGACTCTCAACTTCACAGACCCATATCTTGCAAATAAAAACTCAAAACCCACAAACTCACCTTTAATTGTATATAGCTTTTCAAGAACTATTTAATAAAGTTAGTTTCATAATTTTTGGAGCTCATCTGTGAAAGTTAGGTTTTGGGCCCCTATTGTACATAATACCCATTAAAATATTCAGTTTATTCAGTACCTATTATTTTTACAAATTCATATTTTTATAAATTTATATGCATTATTTATAGCATATGTGTATAGTAAAACTAGAATTAAACCAAGAAGAAATGTACAAATAAAATAAATTTATCTCAGAACATAGGCAAAACACCTATACCTATACATATGCAAATCACATCCTTATTTAGTTAAATACGCAAATAAACTCGTAAAAATCAAATAAAAATATATTTGCACTCACAAAAATAAGTTATAAATATATAAAATAAAAGAACAAAATAATAAAATAATATATACAATACAAAAATAAAAATACACCAAACATAGATGAATATACCTATAAATACACTCATAAAAATTAACTACTAATAAACGAAGCCAAAAAATAAATAAAAATCGTATTAAAACACTATATAAAATAATAAACATTTTTTATTTTATACTTGAAAATAATAAAATCATTTACTATTTTAAATTAATTATTTTTGAATAAAATCCTCTGTTTTGTCTTCTAGCGGCTGACGCGGACCAATAGGAGCGCTGCCTTCGTTGACCTCTGGTCAACAGTCCCATCTCAGCCTCTGCCCGTCAAATTCGTCTTCGAGCCCGTCTTCTCCCTTTTTTCGTGGGCGTCTCGTCCGTCGATCGCGCTCGCTTCCTTCACAAGAAATCATCCCTTATGATCACTGATGCCCGCCGATATCTTAGAGCAATGAGTTGCTCAATAGATTCATCAATAAGCTCCGATCAATAAGGGCTCCTGCAATGTTTATAAATAAAGAGCTCCGACCTCCTCCTCAAATTTGGCCACTTTTAATCCCCCTAAAAGCCTCGACTCGGTTCCTAGACGAACCCTTGTGATAGGAGGAGCGTCCCAGCGACTTGAATCGGCCGGAGGAGGGGATAATTTTGTCGCGGCGGAGCTCCGGCGTCCGTCCTGCTCCCTGGAGGCCCCCAGGTATAAGAGTTGTTATTTCATGTTCTTTAGGTAGATTTTACTTCCAGCATTGTAATTCCGCTCTTAATTCAGACTTTAAAACAGTAGTGTAGCCTAGGTTAGTTAAATCGAAGTTCGCCGGAGCTCCACTCCGACGACTTCTTCACACTATTATCGACCGTTCCCGACCATCTCGTTTATCCCATTTCGTTTCCTATCGCCTTCTCCATCTCTCGATCACATCTGTTCCATCGAAGACCCCCTGTCTTCGCGAATCGAAGCTCCACATCCGTCGTTCGTCGGAGCTCCTCTATCTCACCTCGCTGTGCATCAGAGCTTCAAAACCCAGGATCGAGGAGAACGCTCTCGTCCCCCTTGTTCTCCATGTGCAGGTACCACGAAGAGAAGAGCCCTCTTGGACTCGATTTGAACCAGGAAGAGGTTCCTGGAGGTCCCAAGCTTCCCCGACCTCGCCTGACCTCCTCGGACCGCCAGGAGCCACGCTAAGACCATCATTTGACACGGGGCACCGTCATCAACGAGCAGAGCACCTTAGGCGCGAAGGAGAAGCCCAGAGGAGCCCGCAGTTCACAATCAAAGCTCGCCTCGCGCGAGCTTCTTCCTTGTTCTTCCAGAGGACTCCTCCACTGTCCGATCAGGAAGGAGTCCCTCAGATTGCACCAGATCCGTCCGATGAAGCCCTGCCTCGACCGTCCGATCAGCTCGGTTGATCTAATCTCAAGCCTTCATTGACAAAGCGATATCGACCGTTGGATGCGCGAAGAGTGTCCAAGTGAAATCATCATCGTCGTCCACCAGCGCGCACTTATGGGGTAAATTGCTGATCTTCTCTCCCGCTTTTTGTATTTATTGATTACTCTGTAAATAAAAGTTGAAGTTCAAAATAATGTGGATATTTTGCATGGACCGGCCTGTATGTCTTTGATGTTACCTTTAGGTCCAGTCCACGTCACCTCACGTGTCGTCCCACGTGAGGTGGTTAAATTGCACAAAACCCCTTGTATGTTTGTATATTTATCTTCAGTCCATAAAATAAAATTTCAAGTGTATTATTTTTGTAAAAAATTGCAACCAGGACCTTGAGCTTTTTGAAATTACATTTTGGTCCCTGTGGGTGTGGATCACGTGTAGTCCCACGTGATGGTCAAATTGCAAGGGGGCCCTGACGGGTTTGCTTATTTCATTTTAGTACTTAAACTTGCAGACAACATTGATACTTTCTGGTGTTTTTGCACTGTGACCCCTATATTTATTTTTATTTGCATAAATACCCCTGCCAGGCAGTTTTTAATTTTATTTCTCTCTGGTATTTATTGTAAATAGCAATATAGCTCCAAAAATCATGAAATTTTTAGGGTAGTTGCCTGGTACAGTGTTCTTTCACGCATGCATTTTTTTATTTTATCCAACTTGCCTATTTTTAAAAATTAAAATGGAGCCTAATCAGTCCCTGTCTAAATCTAAAAATACCAAAAAAATATATAATGTTTTTGAAAAATTCCAAAAAAATATTATATATGGTATATATATATTGAGTCCAAAAAATGAAAACCCTAAAAATAGAAAAGAAAATATAAAATTTCAAGAAGCTTCAAAATCCTAAAAAAAGAGAAAAATCCTAGAAAAATACCAAAAATATGTTTTCTTACTTCATAATTATTTATATATTATTATTTACGTATTAAAATTAATTTGGGTAATTTTGAGACTTATTTTATAATTTTAACACCCAAATTATTTTCGGCCAATGTATTAGTCCCGTATTAGGGACATTTTTGGAATTAAAAATGCATAAAAATTAGAAAAAAATCCAGTAAAATAACAGAAAAAAATAAAATATAAAAAGCAAAAAAATATTATGTATCATATCTATATATTGAGTATATATATATATATAAATGTATATATATCCATTCATTATACTTCTCTTTCTTCTTATACATATACCTCTTTATATATTTATATATATCTATATTATAAAATTCAAAATATAAAAAGATATATACAAAAAAATAAAAAAGATAAAAACAAAAAAAATAAAAAAAATAAAAAACCCACAAAAATAGGATTCATTTATGGATGACCTAGATGTACATAAATACCAATAGGCTACCCACTTTTTCTTGCTCTCTGTGGTTCGACCTCTACATGCTTATACACTATGCATATTTAAGGTAGAGTTTATAAATGTTAATTCACAATTTTGGGACTTAATTGGCTTATTCTTTGATGTGGGTTAATTTCTGGTCAACAAGGGTTTTGTGAGCGGTCGCCTCAGCGACACGATCGTCCTCGTCTTGTACGGGGCGTATTTTGACCCTCGCAAAATGCTCGTTATCACATATCCCCTCTTTACTCCCTCAAATTCTCACTCTCTCCTCGTTACTCATGAGAAAAATCTTAACATTTGCTTATGTTTTCCAACGCTGCCAGCTCCAACCTCCCGCTCCTGCTCGCTCTCTCCAACATTACTAGCTCCAGTCTCCCGCTACTGCTTGCTCTCTCCAATGTTACTAACTCCAGTCTCTCGCTACTGCTTCGCTCTCTCCAACGTCGTCGGCTCCAGCCTCCTGCTTCTTCTCGCTCTCTCCAATGCCCTTGGCTCTAGTCGCCAACCTCCTAGTCGCCAACCTCACCACCAGCTCCCACTCTTCCCCGTCGTTGACAACAACACCAGTTCTAGACTTACCAACGTCGCCATCATCTCTCCATCTCCCCGCAACTACTAGTATTACTACACACACCCTTTTACCCTAAAAACTTAAGATTTAATTTATATCTAAATAATTTATGTTATTATAAAATACATCATCTGTAAACAAACACGTACTGAATTTTTAAAAACCATCCCGATGTCATAGGTTTCAAATTTCTAATAATATTTTCCTTAAAACACTCTTAATCCTCCCATCTATCATAATATCCAGATCTTATGATAAGGACAACCAAGCATTTGAATATAATATCTTAGAGATGATTAAGGTATGAACATATTTTATGGATTTCGAGCTTTGTTTAAATGACTAAATGTCCAGAAGATCATAACTGCAACTAAATTCCACTTCTCATCAAGATTACAAGGAGACTAGGTTATCAAGAAGGAAATATCATCATAATCTTTAATAAGCCCAACTGTGCCCCAATAAGAATGCATTGAAATGAGGTAAGCATGAAATGTTCTTGATTGATGTAGAAAAATGTTACATAATAGAAAATTGAAGATCAGAGCCATACCAACTCAGTTATTAGTCAGGTTTGCCGGTTTTTATACACCTCAATTGCGGATCAGCTCCATAAATCAATTCACGTCGTTCTTTTATGATCTAATGGAATTTATTGATTCTTTTTTCTTAGATATAATGAAGATAACTCACAATGGGGGGCAATATATGGAAGACTCTTCAGAGAGATGTGGAACGCAATCTTTTGATTATTGTTTTGGACATATATATCTATTACTCTTTATTTTGTATTTCTATATTGGTATGGAATTTAAAATATAGTTGAGTATGTGTTTTCATTTTATTTTTAAAAGTCTAATTCGAACATACCATATTCTCAAGATAGTGTCCAGGATCATTGGGCATGACGATGATATTAATGAAAAAAGTTGAAGAAGAAGGTGAAGAAATAGAAAAATTGATTTCCGAGTAATTAACAAGATTGATAGAAAGAAAAGATCAATGGTTTGTGAATAATTTACTAAAGAGAATGAGAAAATTGGTAGAGTGTTTGTTAAAAGGTGATGCATTGATTGAATTTCCAGCATGGGTACAAAATAAGGTCAATGGTTTATCAAGATGTTAATAATTGTTTTTTCTTTATATATTCAGTCCACCATAGGTATAAAAAAGCAAATGAGGATTGCAAGAGACGTACATGAACGACAAAAGTTAGGTATTTTAATGCAATTTATATTATCTATTGAATTTTACCATTTATTTTAAAAGTTTTTTACTTATCTTAATTATTTTATCCACAAATTAGTATCACAAAGTCTACTCAATTCTTTGGAACTTAGAAAATTATTATTATTTTTTATTATTAGTTATATTGTTAAATAAAATTCTAATTCGATATAAAATGAATCGAATTTGAATATTTGAAACTCCAAACGAATTGAATTTGAATCTAGATTAGAAATTCGTTTAATATTCGATTCGAATTCGGATTCGAAAATTTTATAATGAATTGAATCTGAATCTAGCTGGATTCGAATGTCACCCCTAGATAGTGGTGAACCAACGGTGCTCCGCGACAAGTTGCTAGTAACCTTTCAGGGTGAAGTGTCAGCCTTGTCAGCCTTTGCCTGCATCGATAGGTAGATAGGGGAAGGTCTTTGAACTTCTCAGCTTGGGATAGGAGTGAAGAAAGGAAGGACGTCGGTATCTTAGGCGATAGGTTAAACAAGGGATACGCGTCTAGCTTTGATCTGACTTCCCTATAGGCTGTGTAATCCTTGCTATTTGTCTGAGAAATCACACTTAAAATCAACCAGACTAATCAGACATGGTTTCGAGTCCTTCACCGTGTCGAGTGTGAAAAATCAGGGTCTACGATTCACTTGCTTGCTTCAGATAGGAGTAAAATCCTATCTTTACATACTTCAACCCTGACTCCTTCTGCCATCTAAGATGACTGACTGGGGGGACATCTACTCCAGCTTTGCAAATCTTTCCTTCAACCCCTCACGAAGTTCGTCTTCATTGGCCCAAGCACAACTTGGGCCAACCCGAGCTCATGACCCTCTTGAGTTCGGGATCCCCCAACCCCAGGATGGTTACCCACAAACCATTCCTTTTTTCTCCTCTCATTTCACTGAGGAAAACCATCGCCTCGATGAGAATGTCTTCATTACTACGTCCTCTAACCTAGGTCACCTTCTTTACCCAGGTGAAGAGGACGAACCAGAGACCAAGATGCCTCCTAAGAGACCCCCAGAGGAAGAGGAACACAGAGATGGTCCTATACATCCAAATCCTTGCCCGCTTAGCCGCAACCGAACATCAGAATGCAGATCTTGTGGCGAGGATGGGATAGGTGATCTCAGGCCACCAGGGCATATCAGTTGTCTCCCTCAAGCCTATCTAATGAAACAAGTAAGAGGACTATAGCGGATCTGACAGATGACCTCATCCCTAGCATGGGGATAATAGTTGATAAGCTTATCATGGTAGAACAGATATGCGAGAGGGTCACTGACCTTGAGGTGCTTTCATGATTACCGAAGCAAGTGGAAGAACTGACTGAGAAGGTAGCCAAGATGCGACTATCTGCCCCTTCTGCACCACATGTATATGTACATCAAGTCCATCTTGTACAGGAGCAGGGATAAGGGCCTCAGAGCAGCTGGGTTGAGGAGTAGCAATATACTCAGCAGGAGCAACACGCACCCCCACAAGTGGAGTCAGTCCACGAGGAGTCTCCGCAGGTGTTCGGGATCAACGGGTTGTGGTACAACCATGACCCCGTCGACAGACAGTCAGGGATAGGGAATGGTCCGCCACACCGACCTTTTGTATCTTACCAGGAAACCAACTCCGTCCCCGCACCGCGCTTTGTACAGTCCTGGTCAGGATAAGGACATCAGCCTCAGCAGCACCAACAACAACACACATTCCACTCGGGTCAGCAGGGCCCTTTACTACCTTCCCACCCTCAATAGTATCAGTATGGCCAACAAGACCAGTATAGACAGCCGAATCACTCATCCTTTAGTCAGCAGCAGGTCCCGCCCACTAGTAAATTGGAGTCCCTCGCCTTGGTCATCCATACCCTAACTGATAGGGTCCAGCAGATACAGAATGATTATCTGGATATCAGAACTGATCTAAATCGCGTTTCACGTACCCGAGACCAGCAAATGGCACCAAAAAACCCAATTCCCGCCTAGGTTCAGGCCAACCCAAATAGCCTAAATCAGGGTCAGCATTGACCACGCGATCGGATATACTATTCAGATTATTTTCTATCTTAACACGAGATCCTTTTGTACGATAATGTAAATCACATGTCCCTCGGGAGCGGAAGGACTGTGACTGTACCTGATCGGGCACGGGCACATGAGGAAGATGTCGTCGTCTCTACCTGAGGAGAAATTGGAGGCAGAGGAGCATCACCATCATCACCATCCCCAACAGAATAAGAGGAATTCTCGTCCTCAAGTAACCATGGGAAGAAGAAGGAGAGGAGCACCATCAGTGAATCCGGTGAACCATATGAGGATCCCACACCTCCATCTGAGGAGGACATCCTTGAAGTCGCAGAATACGCATCACCTGTTTCGTCGAAGGAATTTCTTTTTCGTCCGAGTCCATGTCAGAGTCAGAGTCAAAGTCCTGTAAAGAACTCAGTTTCCCATTTAGATGAAAATCTTTCAATTTCAGAATCTGAGTTATCATCAACAATACCTTTCCCCCGTGCTTTGAATGGTGGAAAGAAAAAAAACCCAAAAAAATCCAAAAAGATGACCCTAAGATGACAGAGTTTTGCAACAAGTATATTAAGGTCACAATCCCCTTTGATAAGTATGAGGACATGACACCTGCATTTTAAAAATACCTTAAGGTGAGATGCACACCTACTAGGGTCAACATGAAAGCCAAAAGCTGTGTTGAGAAGCACGTTTTGTCAGTAGCCACTACTTGCGTAATTAAGAATGCATTTCCAAGGAAACGAAGGGACATGGGTGCCCATTATGTGGTGAGTCATGTCGATGACACTACGTTTGCTGCACTCTCCTAGATAATGGATCCTCAATCAATATGATGCCCGTGACCCTCTACGAGCAGCTAAATCTAGGATCTCTTAGGAAATCTAGAGCCTTAATCCAGTTCGCAGACAAATCAACCATGAGATCCAAGGGAGAATTGAGGAACATTATCATCAAAGTCGAGGGTCAGGATTACATGGTGAACTTTACAGTCCTCGATATGGAGACCCCTCGAAATTGGAGAGATTCCCACGTCATTATAGGAAGGCCCTTCCTTGGAACAGCAGGGGACTTAGTTGATTATAAGATCGGGAAGATTTAGTTCCAAACTCCAAGCGGAGATGAGGAACTTGAGATGAAGCAGACAAGGTGGCAGAGGCCATATTCAGAATCCAGCACCGAGTACTCTTCGTCAGAAGCAGATTGTGTTCATGCAGACACAATTGGACCATGGAGACAGAACCCAACTAACACCGATGAGTCCATCTCCTTTAGAGAAGATGTTGTGCATGAGACAATTTACGAGAACCTTAGGAGCGAAAGCAGTGCAGGAAGTACATCCCCCTACATCTTTGATAACACAGAGGCCCAACTGGGTCTGTCAGTCCTTCCATCTTCAGGACAATCAGAAGATGAGTCGGATGTGGCTTTCACCAATTGCTTGGATACTTTTGACGATCCGACTCCAGAGCTGAACGAGTTGGTGGCAGTTAGTTCAGAGATAAATCCAGCCAGTATCAGCACAGAACCAAAGTTGATTGAGCCAGACTTCCTTGATGATCACACCTTACCTGAGCTCAAACCATTACCCACAACTTACGCCTTCCTTGCGGGACAAGAGAGGAAATATCATATCATCATTAGTTCGCGATTGACCGAGGAGCAGGAATCTCGCTTGCTAGAGATCCTGGAGAAAAATCGTATGGCGATAGGCTGGAGCATCTCCGATCTCCACAGGATAAATCCCGCTCTGTGTTCGCACCATATCTACTTAGAGAATGAGGCTAAACCCTCTCATGAATTCCAATGTAGGTTGAATCCAAATTTACGAGAGGTAGTGAAGAAGGAGATCGAGAAATGGTGTGACGCGGGTTTCATTTACCCCATCTCCGATTCCAGGTGGGTGGCACCTATCCATGTCGACCCGAAAAGGTTGGGAATTCATACAACCACCTACGAGGACAGAGAGGAGATCGTGACACGAGCACCCACGTCGTGGTGTAGATTACAGATGTTTGAATGCCGCGACGAAGAAGGATCATTCGCCCCTACCATTTACTGATCAAATCTTAGAAAGATTAGCGGGAAAATAATTCTTCTGCTTTTTAGATGGGTTCTTCTTAGAAAGATTAGTGTCTTGACTCGACTCTCATTAATGCAGTATACTAATCTTCATGTCCTTATATTTTCTGCACAAACAAGGAGTCTGATGATTAGAGAAGTTGGATTCCTTTTGACCAGACCATGGTTGAGCCCAGAATTTTAGTATCACTTAAATTGAGGTCTTTTGTAAATTGAGCCTTGAAATTTTCAGATGCACTGTCAGTAATTAATCCGACTCCTTCATTCTTTATATGCTCGAGGATGAGCATAGTTTAAGTATAGGGGTATGATGAATCTCAGATTCATCGTGTTAAAATAAAATTATTAGAACCCTTGCTTAAGTAATTTAATAAATATCATTGATAATTCATTATTCTTAACCTCAGCTATAATGTATAGATTATGTATATAATTAACACTCTATTTATTGTATGTAATTACTACCATATTCCTTGTTTTTCTTCCTTATTAAACCCCCCTAGAAATAGATTAATACTTTTCTATATTTGTTTTGACCTTTAAAAGAAATAAAAATACAGATAAATCTCAAACTAAAAGCGGTGTTTTTATCCCATTGAAATACCTCACAAAAAATACTTTTGTACAAATGACCTCTTTTGTCTTTTTGTCTAGTATGAAACTTGTAGATCTCATCAAGATCTACAACTTTTATGTTTTGACTTTTTCTTAGTTTTGCCTCTAACTAATTCTTTTATATTTTCTTTATTTTTCTATTTATTGATTTTTCTGATTGGGCCATGTGGCGTACTCTGGGCCGCCCACGTGGTCTGCTCTCTCTACCATCTGACATCAATTTCCACCGTCTGATCTCCTCCCGGCACCTTCATCCCTTACCTCCATCACCGCCTCGCCCACAACCATCTATCGTTGCTTCTGATGAAATCTCACCCGCTCCCTCGCGCTATAACCTTGCCCACATGATCTCAGTCAATACAATGGCTTTGCAATCTCCACGTCACCAATAATCCCCCTACACTTGGATGAAACCCCATCATCATCTCAACCATTCGCTCACCGTCACCCCCACCCGTTCCATCAAGGCCTGATGGATTAGATCAGGATCATCCACCCACACCTTCATCAAAATTGTTGAATCTTACGCTTCAACAGCTCCTGCTCATCTTCCTCCTCACACGGCCCCAGCCCCATTTGTTACACCTCGCGACCACCTCATCCCCTTTCTATTTTACCCATCTCCTCCGATCATCTATCCACTCCCTAAACGCCCCTCCACATAGACCAATCTCCCATCATCTTCGCGCATCCCTCAATGCCCATCACCCGCACCTTCACTCCAGACGTTCAACCATTCAAAGATCCTCCTGTGACAGTCGAACATCCCCTATAAAACCACACCCTCTCCGTCTACTGTCATCCACAATTTGTGGGGCTTTGGCTTAGCTTCCTCCACCCTCCGATGATAGTGAAGGGCGACGTGCCGAAGTGACGACAACCATTCAACCTCCGGTGAGATCCATGGCCCCTCCGACCGTGTAGTGGTGCCTTCAAGCATCGACTGGTCGCCCTCGTCATGCAACGACCCTGAGGATAGCCCATGTCCTCAGCCTAGACCAACTCCTCCGCTAATTGCTTCCTCCGGTCAGGTATCCCCCATCCATGTTTCCTTGCTTTTTCTCTGGTTTAATTCCCCTTAAACATGCAATCACTCTGACCTTTGACCATCTCCAAGGTCTTGCCACACATCATTGATACTTACGCCACCTTCTCCTTTCTCTAGAACCCCTTCCTGCTCTGACTCCCCTCCTCTGTCGTCACAGGTGGAGGAAGGTTTAGGCCTCCATTCCCGATGCACCTTCAAGCCTCCATCTCACTCACAACCACCCACAGCACCACGCTTCGACTATGCCACTAACGTTGTAGGTCTATATCATTCAATGATATGAGTTTGGACCCCACCTCCGATCTCATGCTTCCTCTCCAGCGAGGTGATGCTGACCACCATCTACAACTACCCTTGCAACTTCTCCTCCGATCATCCATCCTCTCCAGATGGCTACGGTGCTTCAGGCACCTTTCATGAGTACCCACTAGTCTAGTTAAGGGAGAAAGCTTGGTAGGAGGAACACATCGAAGCTCTAGCAGCTTCGTCGGAGCCCCAAGTACGTCAACGTTCCTCCGACGGAGATGAAGAGCGGGTACCGTTGGATGGAGACCCTCGACGACCATCCAACGACCTTGATGGAGCCACGTCACCTCCTCCAGACCTGCAAGCTCGGGTGCACCGAGCCACCTCCCTGAAGCACTAATGCCCGCCACATCATTCCTGAAGCTGCGCCTCCCCTGAGCCTGGACCCCGCGTGATTCGCACGTGAGGGTGCTAGGTAATTTGCAGATCTACCCCTAGGACTTTCTAGAATGATAAAGAGGTCCAGACGCACGTGCATCACGTGCATGCCTGGATATTTTGCAAGAAGGCCCTACCAGATTTTATAAAATCGCATAATTATCCCCGTGCACAAAGATTACAAAGAGGCCCCTTCGGGTTTTGGTTGTTGCAAATAGTTCCGTCCAAGGACCTATTTGTAATTATTTATCCTTTATTTCCTCGCATTTTTATTACAATTATACCCCTTGTACTATTTACTTCATATATGAGCATTTTAAGTCTAATCTCTACGATTTCAGTTTCGTTTTGTTACTCATTTCACCCTCTATCTAGTGTTATGCTTAATTTCCTAATTTGACACTAAATGAAATAAAATAAATTTTGATGTTATATAGTGTCTCTCACTCTACAAGTCTTGGCCATTAATAGATGTTTGCTTGTAATTTTTATGCTTAACTTGACTCTGAATATGATTCATAATATGTGCTCATATTTTGTAGGGCATTTTTGTAATTAGTCTTATGCTTGCATATCTTTTGCATTTAATCACACATGCATAATCCTATAATTGCATTGAAAAATTAAATAAAAATACATGCATCATTTCCCTTTGTTGTGTTTGCATTAGTTTACCTGCATTTTATAATGTGTCTACATGAAGACCTAAAATTGAGAATCTAATTGCACATCAATTAAACGACAAAAATTGATAAATATATCAAAGTAGCTTGTGTCCTTGAGTTCGACCTTGGTAGACTTGCCAAATTAAAAATACTCCACATCATTCAAAGATCGTGCTTTTTGTTGAATCGAAGATTGTCTCCTATACTACAACTCCTCATTATTATAGAGGTAAAATCCGCATTCATTAAGGTTCCTGTATTTCGTAAAGACTGATTTGATTCTTACAACTAGCTGCACCCACTTTTTAGCTAACATGGGAGTAAGTACGGACCGTATGAATATGGTTACACATTACTTAATGAGGGAGCCTTACACGATGTCCTCTAAACCCCCCACTCTACTAAGGAAATCCAGACCATTTACTGGCTACCCATAGATCCTCACTGAGAAGTGGCTAATAATTTCTGTAAAATCAGCAGGCAATCTGAAAATCCTAGCTAGGCTATCCTAGTGTTCGTTCCTCTCTCACTTCATTAATCAAACAATGACGGGGTTGATCTCCCGAAAACAACGATATTCAATTTCATCTGATTTTAATTGATCAATAATGTTAGCGGTATCCTTGTTTTAGTTAGGATATCACTTTAATTTGAGTGGGTATTAATGCACGTCTACACAGGTATTCCAATTTCCTTTATTCTTATGTGAATGAAAACCGAGGGAGAATTGAAAAAGCCATGCAACGAGAAATACGACGATGAATGCTGATTCAGAGAGACTTACAATGATTCCTCGCAATCTTCCTGCAATATGCTAAACAGAATTGAAAATTTCCTAAAAAAATAAACGTAATGCACTCATGAGAAATAGCATCTATAACAAGAATTTCCATTAGCGAGTGAGAGCAACTTAATTTGGCTAAATGAAACTCGACCTAATGTGTATAATTAAGTGCAGTGTGGTCCTAAATTCTACGAGCACAATAAAAAAATCTAGTAGCTCTAATAGTTGTATGTGCAAACCTAAAACTACGAACCACTCAAGTCGGGCCCCACCCTCATCAGAGAGTGAAACAGGTCCGGCACCACAAAAAGTCCAATCTTTTTTACACACGCGAGAACCCGATCGAGAACCACTGTAAATTAGCAATTAATTGTAAATTAAAGAGGAAACAAACACACACACACACACACTAAAAAGTATTTTCTTCATGTGTTCGATCGCTTCGAGTTGCATCAGCTTCCAAAAAAGCCGCTCCAAGTTCACCGAGTACCTTATGCAAAAAATAGAAGATCAAATATAAGAGTAGTTCGAAATAAAGAAGAACAATGTTAAGAAAATAGATCGAGAAATAACTACAAGAAAACCATGGGCCAGACTACCCAAGGGTGGAAAACCTAAAAACTTGATTTTCTAAAAACAACCTAAGTCGTGCCTCCCCGGCAACATCGCCATTCGAAGAACCAATAAATTACCCTTGTTAATATGTCAAAATTAACTTTTAAATTTGTTCGTTGCAGTCAGACAACTAAGGATTAATTAAAACTACCACTTATTTTAATCATTGTGTTAATTAAAGTGAGCAGTCGATTTTTTTAACTTGGGAAGTCCAGGGTCGAACTCTAGGAGGAAACTACCTCCTTAGGTTGTCTTTTAGTCTATCTCGAGGTTAGGTTTTCAAAGAGGTTTTTTAATATATTTTTAAATACAATAAATGAGTCAAATGTATTTTTGGCAAGGGGCTTAATTATATATTTCAATCAAATGAATTCAACAAATAATCGAACTTGGCTAAAATGAGAAATGTGATGAAATTAGGACACAATATTTTTTGGAAAGTTTAGATGAAATATGAATATTCTATGATTAAATGAATCCAGACAATGAGATTTTCAATAATTAACTATAATAAACAATAAATCTACTTATTTTCAGGAAATAAAAATATTAAGTCAGGAAAATCCTAAAATCTAAAAATGTTGAATTTTATACCTATTAAAAATTAATTAGTGAAATGCACAAAATAATTTTTATAGAGCAAAATATACATGTAAATGCAATTATTTTTGGATGTAGTGTAACTAACAATTAATTAAACTATCTGTGAATTTTTGGTAATTTTGGAGGCTATGGTTAATTAATTATAATTTTTAAGAGCTGGTTGGATAAAATATGTAAATTTCCACAAGAATAATAATTAGTAAATCACCACAAATGAATAAAATACGAAGTAAATGCCACACTGTTAATAATCAAATGTAAACGAGTTGATATTTTCAGATTAATAAAATGGTGCAATAAATAGATTCAAAATAAATGACAAGGTAGAGTTATGTCTGCATTTTTTACAATAAATAAATAACTAATGCATCTAAATGACTTATTTGGAATTACCTATACCCTAGGAGGTAACTATGCAATTTTTCTAGGAATATCTCGCGAGAGAAAATGACGTATGGGGTCCTGTGTTTTGCACATGGCCCTTGAGCAGCGGGGGTATGCGTGCAATTATCAGGAACTCCGAGGGCGTTCTAGCAAGATTTCTAGTAGGTCTTGTGCTCCTCACGTGACCTCTGTTTGCTGGGTGTCTCCGCAAATTTTTCGATATGCTGGGGCGTAAATACAAGTTTTCCATGCTCGTGCGCGCTCCGTAGGTGCGGATGAGCGTCGGAGGGAGCCTTGGGCCCGCGGTTACGGTTAGGCCACTCGAGGTGCTACATGGCTTCAATAGGGAGCTTTAAGTGACGAGGTTGCGGCTCGGTGAATGACGCTGCAACTAGGGCATCGAACCACCGGGTGTCTACTATGGATAGGCTCGGATAGCCCGAGCCTCATGAAGCGGTCTGAGTCTTAGAGGGGGAAAGCGTAGAGGCATCACGATCATTGGATCCTCCGATCCAATGGTTGCAGGACGTGGAGGATCCGTTTGACGGTGACGATGATCGAGGGGCTGAGGCGCTGGAAGAGGCGTTGGAGGAGCTGGGGCTTCAACCTGGAGTACAGTGGCGGAGAATCCTCCTCCATGCGACATACACCCAGGTGTTGCGGGGCTCTTCGGAGCAGCTACTGGGGAAGTAGAGGTTGAGGTGATTGAATGCGATCAATAGGGCTCAACAATGAAGGTAGAGACCATGATGAACTGCAGTAGTGTGAGAGTAGAGGTCCAGCAAACGCTCAGGTCCTGAGGGTGTGATGATCAGTAAGAATCCCCAGGGGCGGAAGTGTTTGCGATAGTCGACGAAGTGATTGAGGGGCCGAAGGAGATCGATTGGAGGAGCTTGATGTGCGATGCGATGATGAACTTGTTGGGCATGCGAGCCCACGTCAAGCCATTATGCAATAAATGTTATTGCAAATATCATTCACTGATATGAAATGAAGAATAACTAATTTGCATAACAGGTCCCTTAGTACAATTAGGGTTATGTACCACGACCATCTTAATGATCATACAATTGTTGATTCAATAATTGAATCATAGAGGCTGGTGCTTGGATGAATGTCTAAGGTGTTAGATTGAAGACTCATCAAGCACCGTCAAATGATTATTAAGAGAGGATCTACGGCCTGAGTAGGAGATGACAATCCTTTCTCATTTGGTTGATATCGAGATAACCAAAGTCCTATGCTATATGTTGTCACGATATAGGCACGCATCCTTTGTTCGGAGACGTATGTGTTACTATACGCCTGAATATATACATTTGGCAGACCAATAAGTTGATGAGCTAGTCAAGGTCTATACATCGGCGCGTTGATGTGCATGCAAGGGCATATGAGTAATACGATCTCTCAAAGGAACCATACAAGTTCATTACTGAACCGGAAGACATGAACTCACTCACGTGATATTGGGAAAAATCAAATTCTGTGCATGATCGTCGTACTTTAGAAGCTTGACTGAATTTGTAGGTTTGGTATACACTTTTGGAAAGTATATGATCAAGACCTAGGTAATATATATATATATATATATTTATATACATATATATATGCTTTTGGCCAGTATATGATCGATATTGACTCCCAACTATCAAATGAGAAACTTAATGATAAAGCCCTGGAGGAGACAATCCAAAAGAGATCTAAAACTTCGGGTTTAATCTGGGTCTTTCAGTATGCAGGATGTACAGGTATTGAGAATACATGAGGGTGATGTAATCATAAACAGTTGTATAACCATGATGCTTCCATTCCCAGGGAGCGATGAAACGAGTCTGGATTTTAGTGGCTCCTCTCAGTAGAGAAGTAATATGATCTTGGTCCAAATGTTGGACATTGATTTGAATGTGATTCATATATAATGAGAAGATTAGATTTGCGGTATTGATGCAATCAAGCATCTATGAGAGGTCCGCAAGATCTGGATTTGAGATATGACCTCAATATCCAAGTCACTATACGTGGAACAATACAATCGCCCTGTCCTCATCTCCAAGTATCCGTGGAGAAAGCGTATTATCCTTGAAAGAGTTCATGATAATTTCACTGTTGATATTATCTATCCGAGCATTGAGAAAATTGATAATTAAATGTGATTTAATTATCATGAATAATATGAATTTGATTCATATTATAAGGAGAGTTATCTTAAATAATTAATTATGATTTAATTATCAAAGATGTAAAAAATATGAATATGATGCATATTATTTGGGCACATGAGAATAGGAATGCAAGACGATTAAATGTGATTTAATTATTATGGATATGAATAATATGGATAGCACTATCCATATTAGTTATATAATATAAATGTGATTTATAATATATAAGAGAGAGCTATTTGTAATTTACATTTGTTAATTAAATGTTGTTGTGAATTGGATTCACATTGGACATTAAATTAAAAATGTAATTTACATTTTATTTTGGGTTGTGATTGCGATTCACAAATTTCCAATGGCAAGATTATAATATTCATAAAATAATTATGAATTATTTGTGTAGAATAATTTACAACAAGTGTTGCTAGAAATCTTGGAGATTTCCATGAAATAATGTAATCTCATGAGATTACATGAGATTGCCACCAACTTATGGAAGGAGGCAATCTTAATTCAATAATCTCTATGTTTGGTTGACTTAAATTTATGATTGATTTATATTTATTTATCAATGTATATTTAATCTAAATTGAATTAATTGTTGTTATGTTTTTACAACAAAATCCTGTCATTAAAAGGAACACGAATCAATGTAAGCCATTGGATTTGTGTTGTCCATGGATTGAGATCCGTGGTTCTCAAAATATTATAAATAGAAGGATGATGAAGCTACGTTTCATCATCTTTATTCATCATTTTGGTCTTAAAAATCCTAGTAAATGCGTGTAAATATTGTTAATTTAGGCATTTTAGCATTCATGCATAGTTGTGTAAATATTGTATAAAATGCGGTTTTCAAAGCCAAAATTATAGAATAAATAAAAGAAAAGAAAAAGAATAAAATATTGTAAATATTTTATGACCCGAAACCCCGAGACCTAGGCATCTTGATGAATAGGTCGACCAGGAATAAAGTAGGGGGAGATAATGTCAAAAATACAGTATAAAAACCTATACCTTCTATTCATTCTTTATTCATTTTGGGACCTATTTCTGGTTCCACTGTTTATACATCAAATGAAGAAACTTTGTACATGAAAGTTGTAGATAATTTCATAAATAAAAATATAAAATTGATTTCACAGAAAAATAATGTACAGATAAAAAGTTATGGTCTGAATAAAAATCCAGAATCCCAACTTCCCAGACCTGTATCTCACAACTGGCAACTCCAAATGCAGCAAACTCACCTTTAATTGTATATAGAATAAAATAATCTATCCAATGGTGGTGGTTTCGCATTTGGCAGAGCTACGGTTTGAAAGTTGAGTTTTGGACCCACATTGTATACTTGTACATATTAAAATATTCAATTTATCATTTATTCATTATTTTGTATTTTTATATTTTTATAATTATGTAAATATTATTTATAATAATTATTTACATTAAAATCAGAATAAAAACTCAAAGAAAATATAAAATAAAATACTTGTATATACTATACATAGGTATAATACCTGTATACAAACATGCATAATTCACACTTTTATTTTATTAAGTGTATAAAACTCTTCAGAAAAACAAAAAATAAAAATATATTTAAATATATAAAAAAATTCTATAAATTTATAAAATAATAAACAAAAATAAATAAATTAAGTATATAAAATAAAATAAAATACTTAAATATATAGATATAGATACCTATAAGGGGTATAAACGGTAACTTGTAATTATACATCCCATAAAAATAAATAAAAATCACTATAAAATAATTTATAAAATAATAAACATTTTCTATTCAATAACCAAAAAATAATAAATTGATTTGCTATTTTTAATTGATTTTAGCAATGTTTTTTCCCAGGGATTTTCCTGGTTGGTCCACGTGGACCAACCAGGTGGAAGTTGACCCGCTGGTCAACTCCCTGGTCTGCTCCTGCAGCCCGTCAGATTGCGTTTTTTAGCCATTTTCTCCCAATTTTCAAGGCCACATCTTGCACTATTTGGCCCTATGTCCTTCTTGACTTTTGTTCCCCATATATTCACCATACACGCCCAGCCATCATCTTGAGGATTGGATCACGGGTGTAGCCTATTTTCTTCGTTCTTTGGGCCATGTTGACCAGCTCTCTGACATGCCCCCTGCACTGTGTCGGATATTGGTTTTTTGGCGTTTTCTCCGAATTTTGGAGAGTGCGTCTTTCACCATTTGACCTTACTTCGACTTTTGTAGCCCTACCATAGGGCATACTCGCCCTTGTGTTTTTTTGGGGGAAAGGGCCACTGCGTCGTCTGATCCACCTCTATCTTTGAGCCACCTCGGCCAGCCTTTCAAAATGCTTCCATCCGCCTCCATAGCCCTTTGAACCCTTTTTGCCCCTTCTTCTTCCCTTCTTTCATGTGCTGAGGTTAGAGGGAGGTGACAACAACCTCACCTCGCCGTTAGGAGCGGAGGAGCGGCGCGGAGGCGTATCCACCCCCATCTCCGGCCCTTGGCCGTGAGGACCATCTCTTGGTTTTTCCCAACCAATCGAGGTCGTCTTTGCTTATTTTTCTTTATTTTTTTGCTGTAGGCTAGCTGTAGTGTAACCTTTTATTTCATGTATTTGTTGGCTTGATTTGTGCTCCATTCATCATCCACTTCCCCCTCGCCGAAGCTAGCTCCGGCGAGTCCATTTCCGCCACCTACTCCATTCGATCACCCACATTTGCCCTAGGACTGTCTACTCTTGTAGTTGTGTTTTCTTTGCAGGTCCCAGGGGTCAAGAGACTCCATCTGGAGTCGTATTTTGCCAAGGAACGAGGTAGCTGGAGCCGTGACTCATCCTCGACGCCGTGGTGGCCCTCCGGTGGTTTTTCCACCATTTTGACGTCGCTGGCAGCTCGAGGAGCTCTCCAGGAGGAAGATCGGCATTTTTGGGACTTCACTGCACGTCGGAGGGGAGCGGATAGGCCGGTGAAAGTTCGTCTTGGCCGGCGAGCTTCCTCGTTCTTCCATCGCCCTCCGCAACCGTTTGATCGCCTCGGGCATGGTTTTGCGCCATTTCCCCCACCATTTTGTGTAATGTTTATTTAGGACTCTAAGCATTCATCTGCAGTCTATTTTGTTCTGTATAATTTTTATATTGGCCCTGAACTTTGCTCTATTTACATTCATACCCTTGTTAGGCCTTGTATTTTTTTGTATGCTTTCCCTATTTATTTCATGCATCCAGAAAATTCGAAAAAAATCTCAAAAAATAGAGTTAAGCTCCTGCTGCATTGTAGTATCTCGCCATATTTTTATTTTTTATAATTATTGCATTTTAATATTTATAAAAAAAATCAAAAATACTCATTTTCTGCACTGATTGCGTCATAAAATCCCTAAAAATTATAAAAACTACCCAGCAAATTCCCAAAAAAATATATTTTGTGTCTCTTAGTATCATTTAGCTCCAGACCAAAAATCATTAAAAAAATACCAAAGAAAACTCCTAAAAATTATAAAATTCTAAAAACATTCAAAAAATATATAAAATTCATAAAAAAAATCTAAAAATTGTGTTTTCTTTTTCTAAATTTTCTTTATTATGTTATCTTTAATTTAAAATTAATTTGGGAAAATTTTGGTTGTTGTTTGCTAATTTTAATTCCCATTTTACTCACAGCCAGCACATATTTCACTGTTTTCCCTAATTTCAGTATTTAAAAATACCAAAAACACCTGGAAAAATACCCAAAAATCACAAAAATAGTAAAAAATCCTAAAAATATCAAAAACATTTTATTTTTGAATGTTTGGTTATTTTTGCATATTTTTATAAATAGTTTATCATCCTTTTTGCTACATTGTACTTATATTCCAATATTCAAAAAAAGAAAATAGAAAAATATAAAATATAAAATTATAAAAATCAGAAAATTAAAAATCAAAATACAAACTTAAAAATTAAAGTAAAAAAAACTTAAAAATTAAAAAGCCACGAAAATTCCTTTGATTGCTTGCTTAGTGTAGACATCACACACACTCACTTGTGCACAGTTATTTGAATTACCCTGTTTGCTCCCTGTGTTCGAACTCTCTGCATACTTGCCCTTTACATCATTTGTGCAGAGTTAAAAATAAATTTTAACTCCACATTTATTTCTATTTCCGTGATCTATAGTGTGGGTTAATTGTTGATTAATTTCAAGATTTGATTGGTTGACACTTCGACTGTGTTCCCGCCTTGTGTGGATCACAAGACCGATCAATCTTTGAGATTATCAAAGGACACCCCTTGCTCTTCTTAAGTTTAGATAACACATGCTCTCTATCTCGTTCTCTCTACACACCACTTTCCTCTCTATCTCTCTCTTGTGGCCGTCCAGCATGGAGCCCTAGAGAGAGTTGCTATCGCCGCAGCGTCGTCGTTATGTTGCCAGATTATTTGTTCGTGGATCTCCGTCTCCTTCGATGCGCCTCGATCGTGAAGAAGACATCGGATCTCGTGTGACGATATAAGAAGATTCACCGCGTGGATCGTCAACACAGATTGTGAGAAGCACGTGTTTCATCAACGGGCTCGCAAGCATCTCCTCCATCGGATCAGATTTGAGACAGGAGGTCTCTTCGTTTAGAGATTCAATTGCAACCACACTTTAAGAGGTAATATTAATACTTGTTTGTGATTTAGATGAAACGATTCAAGAAGTGTTCTTGGATCATGTGGTTTCATTGCATGAATTTTTTTAATTTCCACTGCCTCGAGCAACTAGTGCGACTAGTCTCTCTTGATCGCATACAATGCGATCCTCACACTCCCGTGATGTGCTTAAGGATCTTATATATCCTTAAAAACTATTGCTTCGAGGTGGCGAGTGTGAAGTGGTGGTGCGGGTGATGGTGTGCGACCAAGGGAGGGCTGGATGATCAGAGGAAGGGTAAGTGACGATCATGGACGTGGAGATGAGAGTGGAGATCACGATGGGATGAAGAGGGTGTAATTGGCTTCAAAGCCTGAGGGGTGTCTCGAGGGTAGATGTATGCTCGATTTGAAGAAGTCAAAAGAGGAAAAGAAGGGAATAATGAGGGAAGCGGAACAAAGTAGTAGTAGAAGAACAAGACGTATGGGAATGAAGGGAGATTGCGTGCGAGTGGATCTTCACCTGGGAATGGAGCGTCGATGCGCAACTCCGATGATTGCTTCAAGAAGCTGGTGAAGAAGTAAGTCTCAAAGTTAGGAAGAGGTTCGAGGAAGCTCTGCGACAGAGAGTTAAGCTCCCTGGATCTCACCCGAATGGAAGCAACAGATCGTTGTCGCTCTACCTCGGCGTGCTTCTGTTGTTACCTGAAGCAATGAGAGGGGGGATGGGCCTTCTCATGATCAAAGACATATGGTGTGATTGAGAGAGATTGATAGGTTTGTATAGGGACGACGACAAGAAATGGCAGCCGGTGGGAGTGGGAAGGATAAAGAGCAGAGGTTGCACGAGAGTCGCGGGGAGTTGGCGGCCGTTGTGCAACGGGCGACGGAGGTTGTGCGAAAGTCACGAGGAGTTGGCGGGCATTGATTGGAGAAGAGGGGAAATAGAGCATGTGCTGGGCACGTGCGGAGGGAGTCACATGATCGGCACGTACCGCGATTTCAGTAATTTTTTATAATAATAACGGAAATACAGAGTTAAAAAGTCAATGACACGTGGTGGCTCTAGGAGCGACCACGTGTTAGCTCTAGAAAATTCAATAAGAAACAGAAAAAAATCCAAAAGAAATAGCAAATGACCTCGGATCGAACTCAATGAGATCTACAACTTTCACTAAGGGACCAAGAGCTAAAGAGGTTATCTGTACAAGGTGATTTTTTTGGGGCACTCGATGTACATAGAATACCTTGATTTTTGATTTTGTATTTTTTGTTATTTTTAAATTAAAAATGTGAAAAAACGATAAAATCAAAGATATTTACACATTAATATATTTTTTGAATTTTATATAAATAATAAAATAATAGAATAAAATAAAGCAGAAAATGGAATATACTTGTACAAACTCACAAGGGACACATGAACTCGGTCAATTTCTTTGATTTCAGTCTTAATTTAGATTTAGATTTTTGTAGATTTTAATAAAACTTTCATCAAAGAATATAAATAAAAAAGAAATCAAATAGAAAAGGTTAATTATGTGCATAAAATATCATGTCAAAAATAAATAAAACTTAAAATGCGTAAAAGAGGCCCAAAACCCGACTTTCACATATGAGCTCCGATTTTTATGAAATTGGTTTTGTTTTGAAGGTCTTTGAATATATATTACTTTTAAAGTGAGTATACCTGAATCGGATACTGTAATAGAAAGATATATGTGTGTTTTAGTCTGCTTATTCCAAAATTGGACTTTTGTCTCATGGGCCAGTTATTCGAGTCAGTATTTTTTTATTCATCCTTTAATCTTGTTAGTAATATGCACACAATGAAGGTTGTTTGGGGTCAGTTGGAGTTAGTTGAATTATCTAAAAATGCATGAAGTTAGGTGGAAATGTGAAGATGATTATGAGTGCAATAATGAGTGCTAAAATGCATATATTAATTCTAAGTGCATGAATGGTAAAAATGCATAATAAATTATGAAATACAGCTAATTACTCAGGAACGAAGCTCTATTTTAATCTTTTAGTGTGATGAATCACGGATTCATCACCCTCATACAAAGAACACCACACCTTTCTTGGCCCTTTGGCTGATATCTGATATTTGGGCTATTGGCTTAAGCGAGCTTGCTCATTAAGAGGATCATGAGCCAGCTCAGTAAGAGGCTTACGGGCCAACTCATTAAGTGACTGCCATCTCAGTAAGAGGCTCGTGAGCCCGCATATTAGGATCACAACTAACTAAGAGAGTCTTGAGCCGACGAGTTCGTGCTCGAGCTAGCTTTCCAGAGCTCGAACCTTATTGGACCCGAGCCCAAGTCCAACTATTTCTTATTGAGTTCAAGCCTGAGTTTGAGTTGACTCGACTCATTGGGTTCGATAGACACCCATAGCAATAATGCACCATTTTTTTAAACAAAAAGCAGGCCCAAATATAAGTTACACAATAGCATTGTCATAGTAATAACCGTATGAGCTAACATGAATCATTACATAAGACATGCAATTAGTAGATTACCAGTGTTGAATGCTTGAATAGGTTGAAATAACAAATAATAGTCTCATAAACCCACAGTTCAAAATGTATCACTACAATACTTACCGCATGAATAGTTTATCAATTCGTCACTCGTTAGAATCAAGAGTATCATGTTGGATCCCACAGCATGCCCCTCTGCACCATCTCATGATCGATTCTATCTATTAAACACAATTCTTTCGTCATATACAAGTACACTACCTTACAGTTCATCACATACTACCTATATCCACAATCAATCACATATGCGAGCTAAGTTAATTCAAGGATAACAGTTCACAAAGGAGGCAGAATCATGATACGAAGAAGAAGACACTTGAAAATAATGTGATAAAGATAATGGATTTGGAGGAGATAAGATCCATTTAGAGACATTTTATAGTAAAGATATGGAGAATTACCATATACCTATCAACTATGCGTGGATGTACCAATATACTGTTTAGATTTTCTTAAAACCCCCACAACACCATTTTTGTAACCATATTTAGTAGGGCAAAAATCATGTAACTCATTTTGTGCTTGATGTCCATATATCCCACGGGTGTTTGGTGTATCTCCACCACATAATAATGAATGTCTTTAACCATACCAAACCAAATACGATGAGTAATGGGGTCCTGAGCTAAGCCTTGACTAAATCAAAAAGGTAAAAATAACAAAGAATCTTCATTGTTTCCTATATTGGTTTGATGGGGCTGTCCCTTACGGGCGGCCAACATGGCTGCCCTGTCCCATTTTTTTTCGCAATTTTTTTATTTTTTTGAAAAATTTCACCATCTATATTCATCTATATATCCCTCAAATATACCATTCAAATTTCGGTGGAAACAAAAACTTCTATGCCCTCCTCTAGAACATGTGGATTACAACAATTTTTATACCGTTAAAATTATCTATTCTGAATGAAGGACATAGAAGTCTATGTTTATAATAAAATTCGAATGACATATTGAAAGGATATAAAAATGAATATACATGATGATTTTTTTCCAAAAAAATTAAAAAATGCAAAAAATAGCGGAGCAGCTCCATTTTTCCCTTCCTATGTTAACGTTTTCATCTTGCTTGTACTTGGACATATTAATTATGTTTCTGACGTGATATTTAAGTCATGTTGAACCGACATTATAATCAACATCTACATTAATCGTTTTGCATCCCTAATCTCAAGCGTCATCGGAATTTTTACCTTTCAAATCTAATGGGCTGAGGGCTCAGGTTTATAAACACAGGCCCATCCAATTCGAAAATCCGAAATTTCACCAAAACCCTAACCCTAATTCGTCACCCACCCGCCTATATATACGATCGCCGTCCCCAGCTTACCATCATCGTTTTCACCCGCCGTTCACCAATTTCCCATTTTTTTCCTAATTTATCATCCTCATTTCTCTTTTGCTCTGGAGCAGGTGATGCAATCCATAATCTTATCCTACACACCGAATCCTCGTGTGTCGACTAATCTACTCCGCTTATTATCTGATGCTCCATCTCGACAATCTTTTACTCTCGAATATTCCCACTTCTTTGATTTTCGATCATACTTCTTTCTATTTTTTGGAAGAAAATTTCCGATGATGCGATCCCAGCAGACGGGCGGACAGAATTTGATGCCGTGTTGATTGTCTGTAATATCCCCAATTTGGGGTTTTCGTCTGAGGTCACCATTTGTTCTTTCGCTCGTTTCAACTCGAATAATTCCTAGGGTTTTGATGCTGTTGCTGTGATGTTGAATGCTATATTTTTTATGTCTGGACTGCTGAGATTCGTCCGTGATTGGATTTAGCATCTCCTGAGCAAAGCAAAATGCACACTTTGATAGCTTGATGAAGTTTTTCTAGGGTTTGCGTCTTTTACCCTCTTCTCGGATTTTTAACATGGTTTTGAGGAGATATAATTGGCGCAAAGATCGAATGTTTGGCTTACCAACCCATTGCATTTATCAAGTTTGCATTGGTGTCAAATGGTCCTATCAACAATTCACAGCATCTTCCTTCTATCCCTTATATCCCCCTTCTTATAGAACTGTTATTTTACTTCACCTATTTTTCTCTTATATTTACCCATTAACTTGAAAATTCCTGGCTTTTGGCTTTCTAACTTTGAATTCTTTAATCCGTCTACACCGATTTTAGATTACGTAATTGTTTAATTTGTAATCTATTGTAACATGAGATAAACAATCTTTGTTCAAATTTAATATTTAGACAAAATTGTCTTGATCTGCCAAGTTTTTAAATGATCATGGTGTGCGGAGCCTGCCATCTAAGAAGATGTATTTGAGTAGTTTATATTTGATCAAACCCATATAAAGTTATTTTGTACTGTATTCAATTTTTTTAACTTTTTTGCATGCAAACATTTATATGGTTGTCCTTCAACAATTTAGGTTTTGAAAATAATGATAGAAACTTGTTTAAAAATTTTGTAATTATTTGTAACTTTAATAATAAAATGTTTTCGCTAATATTTCTCATTAAGGTAAATATTCTATTAAATTACAAAGTTGATTGGAAGTTCTGATATTTGGTGAATTTTTTGTTATTTTCATAATATTGCAGTGGTTATTTTTACTTTCTGCGGTGATGTCATTTTGCTTTATGGAATCAAAACATGAAGAGTGGGTCATGTGCATGGTACTTTTAATTACCAAATTTAACAAACATTTAGAGATAAGAAAATGTGCATTAATAAAAATTATCCATTGGCCTACTATCAATCTTAAGGTTGATAGTGTCCATATAAAGATTGATTTGGAATAAATTAAAGAGTGGTTCTACCCCGTATTGGTCATACAAGAAGTTTTCCATCAGATCAAGAACAATGGACAATCAACAAGAACTACAGCTAGTGATCAATTGCTGGTCTTAATACTAATTTGGGTCTCCATCTTTTATGTGTGACATTGTGGGGCCCTTGTTAGTTTCAAACGAAAGATTAGGTATTGGTTCCATAGAGTTCTAATTGATATGTAAATTACCTTTCAAATTATTCGCTACAAATGCACATTGGTTGTAAAATGAGGTAAGTATAATCAAATCCAAACTTTCTTTACATTACGTAGTTGCTTACAAGCTTTTCTTTTCTTTTTATATTCATGGTCAAGTTATCTACTAATTTTTAAGATTCTCCTTAATACTAATTTCAATTTCAAAAGTACTTATATAAAGTTTAAAGACGTTACATTGGTACTTCTTTATCTAACAATTATATTGATATGAATATAGTTATGTACATATCCTTATTTGTTTTAAAATATGGATTTGATACAAAAATAGATATATTGTGAATATTTAAAATCATGAATTATATTCTTAAATACAAATTGAAATTTAGAAATGTATGTTCATATTTGGATCAAATACAGATTATCTTATGCACAATAAATATCTCGTAACACTTGTAAGGAATAATTTTAAAAGTTTGAAACTCATAGTTAATTACATTCGAGCTACATAAAATTCAACAACATAATAAAGAAAGATATAGTAATAAGTTAAATTAAATAACTTGTGTAACAAACATTTAAATAGTATATAAAACCTTGTTTCTTCGTACACATTTGAATCTGTCTCCTTATTTCAATTTCATGTAATCATGTAACTTTTATCCCCACACATTAGTGTAAGCTCATGGATATGGATATAGATATTATCGTATCTTTTTCCATTTCAAAATACGGATACAGATCGTTTCGTTAAATACGGATTCAGAATTAGATAATTATTATTCGGATATGGATATTTAAGAAATTGATACGGATTATCTCATAATTATAAAGTGTTTCCTCATATTTTTAAAGGAAAAAGGATCCTACACCTAGGGGTGTAGGTAATTACCTACACCCAGCTCATTTTTCATAGATTTTTGATTTTTTTGAAATGAAATCTTGGGGGAATTAGATCACTATATATCATCATGGTGTCATTTAATATTCAACTTAATTCGAGACTCCTATCATCTTTATCAAAACTATCAAATTTTAACATCTCTTTGAATGAAATTTGAAACACATATTCCCTTCAATATATTGAGGAAATCCCCCTAAGATTTCTTTCAAAAATAACTCAAAAATCATGAAGGAAAAGATCGAGTTCGGGTAGTTATCTACACCTCTGGGTGTAGGCTCCCAGCTCCCTATTTTTAATTATAAATGATGTCTTTACGAACTTTAATCGGTGTATGAGTAATCTTAAATTCAATAAACTTACAATGATAATAGATAAGAAAATAAATTAAAATATTTAATGAAATAAATTGAAGGATATATAATAAAATTGTACCATGATGTATCTCTGTCTTCCTTCTTTTGAAATGTTTTCAAAATATAGGTAATGCTGTAACATTCTAACCAACTAATAAGATAAAGGTTATATGGTATATTTCGTGAAGTGATATTTTGATAAATCATTAATGTTTATTACATTTTTTGACATTTAATGATGGGGGTACAATTTTGTGACAGTGTTACATTGAGTCGTGCAAAATATTGCGAAGCTGAAATATTACTTAAAATATAGATGGTATGGATATTCGTATTTGTGAAAAATATATACATCCATATTCGAAAAAATTGTATAATGGTATTCGTATATGAACCGTATTCGTAAAAAAAATAACTAATATCCGTATTCGTATCTATATCCACATTCACTAAAATATGAAAATATATATCCATATCTTTTTAAAAGCGGATACGGATATATTCGCATCCGGTTGCATCCCTAACACACCGATCTATATCTTTATCTACCAAAAACATATGTAGTCATCCATATTCTCGTAGAAATAAATGTGCTATTTGTATTTGGGGTTGATGGGGCTGCCCCTTGGGGGTAGCCAACATAGCTGCCTCGCCCCATTTTTGGGCAAAATTTTTTATTTTTTTTGAAAAATATCATCATGTATATTCGTCCCTATATCCCTCCCATATGTCATTCGAATTTCATCAGAAACAGAGATTCCTACGGCCTCCATCCATACATGGTCGATTTAATTAATCCCGCGACCGTTAAAAAAATGATGTCTGGATGGAGACTGTAGGAGTCTCTTTTTTCTGACGAAATTCGAATGACATGTAGGAAGCATATAGGGATGAATATACATGGTGATATTTTTCTAAAAAAATAAAAAAATTGCAAAAAATAGGGTGGGGGTAGCCATGTTGGCTACCCCTAGGGGGCAGCTCCATTTTCCCCTTTGTATTTATATTGTTTTGTAAAAAAAGAGTAAATACACACACATCCTTATCCATACTCATAATCGCCAAAAATAAAAAATGCATATCTATATTGTTGGAAAACAAATACAATGGTGTTTGTAATTATTATTCGTGTGTATTTGTATCCCTACTTGATTCACCTTAAAAATATTAGCTTCATTTTCCAAATATAGTTGCCTCATCTTTGTCTATCACAAGTACAATATGTGTGGTGTTGATAACATCATTTTAGTCAGTACCATCCCTTCAAATGAACATCTCTTTCTTATGACTTGAGTTGGAATTCAAACAACCAAGCTAAGATGTTATTCCATATAGATGAGTGTCCTCATTTTTTGGGTCTATTTGATTGCAGGGTTGGAGTGAGTTGGGGTAACCTGATTTGAATAGTAGCTGTTTGAGATGGTTACGAACGTTAGAGAGGGGGTGGAATAAAGAATGTGATGGGATGTCACTATGATTTGTAATGGATTTCCAATCCAAAAAAAGGGTAAATCGGATTACCTCGGGATAACCCGATTAGCAAATGAGCCCTTTAGGTCGATATTTGGTACATTCTCCTCCTCTTTATGGCTTGAGTTGGAGTCAACTATAGTACAAAGAATTGACATATATTCTCCTTTCTAATTGTCCTTTGGTTTGCCTTCTTCTGTCACTTGAGTCCATATCACGGGCAGAACTATCATATAACTTAGGGGGGGTCATGACCCCTCATTAATTATTACATTTCACTTGTATATTGTTTTTAAATTTTGATATGGTCCATGTTAAAATCTTAAATATAGAATAAACATTGTTGAATATTATCACTAAAGGTTTAGGGTGCATTTGGAACGTAGGTTAGGGTGTGTTAAACTGGTAGAGGGTAATCCATTTCTGTGTTTTAGTATTTGGATAGAATGTTAAGCTGTGGTGGGTTTGTGTGAGATGATTGTATTAAAATTTTAAAAGTGAATAGTTATTATGATATGATTGTTTCGAAGTTTGGAAAAAAACGAGTAGAAGTTAAGTAGTTTATATTTTTATATGATATGATGGTATAATATATTATTTTTTGATGTAGTGGTTGAAATATAACTAATTTATTTAATATATTAAAAAAAGAAAATGTGGGGCCCACATTGGAAAGAGAAGGAGATGGTTAAGGGGGAAAAAGCTCAAAGGGGGGGGGCGGGGTTACTATCACGACCCCGATTCCCAGACCGTCGGATCCTCCCATATCCGGATCGGATTACTCAGCAATAATTTATTCAGCAATCACAACTAACATTCAGAAACAGATTGCAAATAAAAATACTCAGAAGAAAGTATTTCAACACTTTTCCATTCACAAAATAAAGTTCAGATGATACACTGTTCCACTATAACCATTTACATGTACATCAGCTTGAAAGGAAAATATACAACAAATTACTAATTATCTTAAAGAGTAAAGCTACTGTGGCTGGCTGGATGTCTAGTATGTAAGCTGGATGAATTTTTTTTAAAGTCCTTGCGATGACTCACCGACACCTGTTGGGGTTTTTTTATAATTATAGGATAAAAATTAGCGAATGCTAAGTAACGAAGAAGAGAAAAGCAAAAAAATTGTGTAATTTTGCAAAACTTTTTATCAACAAAGGTTTCATTCCTTCTTGTTAATTTAAGTCCTATTCCTTTCTATTCTACGTCAGGGATTAGTCCAGGGGAATTACCTTACTTTCTTGGACTCTGAAGTAGTGGACACTTCGGGATTGGAGATTGCCTTGATCTTGGTAAGCTTATGCCGCCACACATCGCCTCAACCAATCCTCCAATACTACCCTGACAATTTCCTTCTCTTTTATTAAACAGGGTCTCAAACCCTAGGCCTGGAAAATAAAGGAGCACACCGTCCTCGAGGACTCGGTTGCTTAAAACCTCAGGCTAACATTTAATCATATAACCTAGCGGCTTTAAATACATATTATAGTGACCCAGCCATTATTGAACCACCCGTGCCTCCACATGACACGACCACATCTTCCGTCGTTCAATCCGAAGATATTAGCTCCCGGTACCACGCATTGCAAAGCATTCATTTCGTGCGCACTTAATATAACAGGGCAACCGTGTACCACCTAGGTAAGGAAACACCAATACGGGTTCCTTCCGACAAACCTACAGGTTGCATGCCCGACCTGTAGTTCTACTCCCAGTCATCCTTAACGTGACACACGATCCTTTTCAGGATCCAACTCAAGCCACATCAATTCCCATGATGTAATTCTTTCGTTAAATCTTCGATTTGCATAATTAGCAATATTTAGTATAGACACACATATATATTATTCATAACCATATATACTCGTATTTATGCCTATTTTAACTCCCAAACCCTAACGTTCATAGCCACCGCATCAATTTGATGCTTAAACCCTATTTTAGTGGGAATCACAAAACAACTTTTCGGACTTTTTCAAAAATAGCCAAAATTAAGGTTCTTCATGTCAAAGAAAATAAAATCAAGAATTTCAATAATCTCCTATGAAAACCCAACAGCAAAAGGAAGGATTTCGATACCTAATCGAACTCTCTCTCGTGTATGCAAGGCTATATCGTGTTTCGTTTTTAGAAAGGCTATTTTAAGGCTCCTGAAAAGATCGAATTTCATTTTCGTATCAAAAAAGCTAAGAACGTGTCAACAACGCGAATAACGAATGAAGAACGCGAAGGACGCGAAGAACACGAAGAACACCAAGAACATATTTTCTCTTAAAATTTCAACAGAGTTTACCCTTATATCGGGACATATTTCTCGGAAAATTTTGGCAAAGTTTCCCCTTATATCGGGACATATTTCTCGGAAAATTTCGGCAGAGTTTCCCCTTATATCAGGACATATTTCAAAATAAAAATGAAAATAGTTTCCTCTATAAAATCATTCGAGAGGAAAATAACAACGAAACTGAAAGAATATACTCAAACAACAAGAGATGAAGAATCAGTAGACACCATGCATCTTAGGTGAGTGAACGCGTGATGAATGACAGGGTCACTGACGTGCATAGCCGCTAGCACATAAGTAGGATATTACATAGATTTCTCCATCAAAATAATTATAAAAGCATAATAGAAAGAATAGAAATATAAACGATGGAGAATCGGTAGACACCACGCGTCTTAGATGAGTGAACGTGTGACGAATCACAGGGTCACTAACGTGCATAGCCGCCCGTACCTAAGTAGGGTATTACACAGATTTCTCCATCAAAATAATTATAAAAGCATAATAGAAAGAATAGAAACATAAACATGGAGAATCGGTAGACACCACGCGTCTTAGATGAGTGAACGTGTGACGAATCACAGGGTAACTGACGTGCATAGCCGCCCGCACCTATGTAGGGTGTTACACAGATATCTCCTCGAACCACAACAGGAAAACGAATCGGAAAGAAAGATGAATCAATAACAAAACTTGGAAGAACAAGAGGATGAATTGAAAGCCTAGCTTACGAATCAAACTAAGAGAGGATCGTACCTTTCTCCTCCTCGTTCTCCCGACAGCGCTTCGCTAGCGCTCCTTTCTCGCCTTCCACTCCTCCTCCCAACCTCTCGGCCTTTGCCCTTGAGGTGGTGGTGGTAGTGGAAGTCGTAGAGAATGAATGGGTTGGGGGTTCTATTTATAGGCTCCCGAAAACCACTAACCATGATTAGAAAACCATGGTTTAGACCTTAACCATGGTTTAGCAGCCCATGATTTTGGCCCATGGTTTTAGCCAAAACTTATCCCAAACTTGGGGCTTAAGTTAGAACATTCTAGAGGATTCTAGATTCTCTAATGACACTTATTTGACACTAATCGTGATTAACTTTCACTAATCGCGATTTAACTTTTGCGGTTTACACTTATCTTTTGCTAACTATTGATTAGTGTTTGCTAATGATTATTAGCGGTTTTCAATCCGTCATTAGTTTCTTTAATCATGTTTAATTAATCTTAATGACAGTCATTATGGGTTAATGACATCTTAGCCTTCCTTACTTCTCTTTCTTCCGAAAATCATAACAATTCGAAACGAAGTCCGATTTACACGAAACAAATTTCGTTGGTTTTCTATTGATGAGCCGGATTTTATTATATAGGATCCGAGATATGCCAAGTTCAAGGCTTTACAGTTACCTCTCTACCTGAATGACACCTTACGTTCTTAGTGGCAAAGTGTTGTTCCCTCAAATTAATGAACCAGGGTTTGAATCCATGCTTGTATTTTTTTGTTAAAAAAATTAGGGACTTTTACCCGGCAGATCCTATAATTTTTGTCAATTACCTCTACGACCTTTGGAACAATCTAATCCCATCTTGACATCGTAAACTTGCTAACCCTTACCTTATAAACCTTGTAGTTAACTTCCATCCATTTACTCGTTAAAACTAACCAGATTCTCTTACATTCTTTTACATTATACCTATTTTATTTATCAAATTTACATTAATTGCCACTCCCCTCACCCTCCTCCTCCCTTTCTTCACCCTCGTCGCTGTCCTCGAGTACACCCATTGTCAGCTCTTTGAGTAAGAACAAGAAGCTCATCGTGATGAGGATCGTCCTCGAGCTCTACGAACTTATATATCAAATTTACATTATAGGGTGCTAGTTTGAGTAAGAAAGATGAGTGAATATGAGGTATATATCCAGTCTCTCTGAGGAGGAATTGTTATTAGAAGAGAATACAGAGTCAGAATTTGAAGGCTTAGTGGATATCCTGGAATTGAGATCTCATTCAAAGAGCTGGGTATGAACAACCACTTATAGAGTTTCGAAAATCTTACGTCTGCCAATTATGTTATGGGGTACAACTTTGACCTACCTGCATTCATGGGGAAGTATTTACCGAACTGGTCTTTTTCATGAAAAGGATTTGGCCATTCTATTCGCCCCTCAAATTTCCTCTTACCGGATTATGAAGAAAAGGAATCTCTTATCAGAGTCATCTTTCGACATTATTAAAGGCCTTCCATTACTTTTCTTTCACATCAAATGAGGAGGCAGATCAAAGCTAATTGGGGGATCAAGAAGCACAATGGATTGGAGAAGATCCTTTCTTTCTTTTTTATATATAGATTCTTTTGAAAACCATAGCCCAAATATATAGTGGGCTTTTCAATTCATATCTAATGTGATGAATATTGATATAAGTAGATAAAATGAGGTTTTTTACACAACTCCCATTACTCTGGATGCACCTTCTTCTGCTTATAAAATAATGAATTTCCTCGTTTACAATAAGGATTTGGCGTCTACTAGATTAATTTGAATTTGATTCTATATGAGAAGGATGAGATACAAGATCTCTACCACTTGTTAATAGACAATCTCAAAGATGAGATCAGAGAACAATTACCCAGATCTTCTCTGTGATGCTATTGTCAAAACCTCACTCCTAAGCCTGTTCAAAAGGTTTTGATGTTTATTGTCCATGGTAAATCAATGCATAGTACATCCTCCGATATTCGTCATTATTTGAGATCGATAATCAAAGGGGGATATCAAGTCTAGTAGCAAGAAGAGTTTGATCACACTTGAGCTTGAAATGACAACATAAGATATGAAAATTGAAGGTCATTAATTCACTCTGATTAATAAGAACCAGTAGGTAACTCGTGCGTTGCGCGAATTACATGTATTCCAAAAAGTTTGTCAAAGAAAAACATAAGTATTGCACATGCAACTTACAACATATCCATGCTATTGCTCTATAAGCAATCCGAAATTTCACGTAATTACAATTATCAATACCGAAATTCTACAATATCTTCATACCACAGTGAGTTGTTCATTGGGGTTTGTTAACTCCAAACCAATCCTCGAACTTGTAAAAGCACGCTTGTAAAGACAATGTTACAAACTTACAAATCATACTACTATAATCATGTACACAACTCATTCAGGACAACAAAGATGAAGAGAAGGATTATATCTTATATCCTTGACATCATTTAAGGAAAAAAGACAATATAACCATATTGGCAATAAAATCAGACCATCATGTTTGTAGCGGTTATTGGGTTACCATTTTAGTTACACAAATCAAGGTTGTCGATAAAAAATAAAAATCAATCAAAATATAAAGTTGCACCATCTAACTTTCAATGTCTCCTGGTTAACAAATCAATCCAAGTTGGAGTTCTACTTAATTGGGGTCATTTTATACCTTGCATAGCATACTACATAATCCAAAACAAATTCTTTTGGTGGTCCTATATAATTTCGAGGTGCACAGAAATCTTGATACATGTAAGCGACAGTAGCTAAGGAAAAGAGGATGACAAGCATGAGATAAAAAGAAATGAGTGTAGACCTTCTCCTGAAGATCTTTCAACGACAGAATCTGACAGATGATTTATTGTTAGTAATATATATGAAAAGGTGTCCCCCGGGTCCGACTTCCTGCCCCCCATCTAGCATTCGAAGAGTCCCCCGACCGCCTCCCCATCTAGCATTCGAAGACCCCTCTCCCCCCGATCGACCTCCTGCAAAGCCCCCGCCCCCTGATGCCGACCTCTTGCAAAACCCCCTCGTAATCCAACTCGCATCACCCTAGTCCGCCCCTTCAGAATATAAGCTATGAGGTTTATAATTGATTCGGAGGAACATGAGACTGCCCAACTGGCCACCACTGGACCTCGTCATGACCTTCCTACTTTGACCCCTCACTTCTGTGGATTTATACCTATGCCTGACCAACCCCCTGCCTTGTATACTTATTGGGGATACTTGGACTATTGTTTTGCCATGGGAAGCAACTTTCGCGTCAAGAAATCATCAACGTCTACTCTATGCAACTTCATCAAATCTGAGAGACCATGAATGCCATAATGATCTATCATCACAAGATGATGACTTATGCGAATATTTACACCCGGTTTGTGAAGTATCAATATGAGATCATTTACCACCTTTTCGATGAGATGCACCAGATGCACATATCTAGGAACTCTCTTGCTCCTGCCATACCTGCCCGTGCACCCCTTGCATGTGGCCATCAGCCTCATCCCCTGAGAGATCCGATGCCTCCTCATCCCTCCCCTCGTTCTTCTGCTCCAAGTGCCTCCTCCTTCACCCAAGCAAAGGTTATTCATCTTCCTAAACAAGCAAGAAGAAGAAAAAGAATCAGAAGTAGAAACCAAGTCCTCCTACTCAGAAGAGAGTGACATCTCAGAGTTTAAGTATAGTTATGACATTCATCACACTATAGAATGCGACAAAAAAGCCCGGCGCTCTCCTCGTGGTGACTCCGAGGCCATAGAATACTCCTTGAGTAGTATTAGTTCTTTTTGTAGTTTCTTTGTTTTCTTTCTTCATTATTTACTTTATTTCCTTTTCGTCTTTCATTCAACCTCGAAAAAAGGGAACTTAGTTTGTATGCTACAAACAATTTTGTAATAGTTCTATATATATTAATGAAATATGCATATTTTCCTTTTCTTTTGTCTACCTTTTTAATTGATCATAAAAAGAGAGAGAAGGAAAAAATTCAAGCTTAAAAAGAATTAAAGGGTTACAAGTCTTTTTATTATGAGGGAGAAAAGAATATTAAAAAAGTTCTATTTTACTATCATTACTCACTTTCACTCTTAAAGAATTAAAAGAAAGTTTTACGATTCTTTTATTACGGGGAAGAAATTAAAATCATAGTTCAAACTTTCTTGAGAAATTATTTTCAAGTACTTTGATTAAGTCAAGTTCGATTTGAAATTCTGTGCTGAATTATTGCACTTCTTTAAGCATTTGAAAAGTTTGTCATCATTAAAAAGGGGAGTTTTTTAGTTCTTTGTTCTCCGATCTTTTGAAGATGACACACACACACACACACTTGTATATAGTATTCACTCGCTTGTTCATTGTTCTTACTGAACTACAAGTGGTCCCACCGAGCCTCCGTGCTTCGGGGCAGGGGATGTGGATGATCTGGAACCGTTGGATGGGCACTGGAGGGATACCATCCAACCGCACGTATACCTTCTTGCTCCTCCTCCTCCATCGCTCATTGGTGATGCAACTGGGACTCCAACAGGGTTGCCAGTGCTCCACCATCATCCTCCGTGCTCGCTGAAGACCCAGGAAGGATCCTGAAAGCATGCCGTCAAAGGTTGGAGCATGGGGGAGGCGCATAGCTTCCTGGAGGTGGTTGTCGATGAACCCACACCAGAGGCAGAGCTCCAAAACTTAGCTCCGCCCGAAGTCTAGCCATTAAAAATATGTACATGCAAAAAGGGTTCGGGAGCAAATAGCCGAAGCATGCAAGGTTGAGTGGCGGACTGTGGAATGGAGAATGTGGCGCTCGTGGTGTGATCTCCTCTACCTCCAGTGGAGGAGAAAGCTTGGAGTGGGGGGGGAGGTCATGGAAGGCAGAGAAGGTGGTCTAAGTGTGGCGCGATGATGAGTGATGTTAGGCGAAGCTCGAGAAATGATCAATTGAGGGTGAAAGTATGTGTGGATTCCTACAAAATTACAAGAAAACAAGATGGGAGAGAAGGAAATCTTACCTGGAGATTGAAAATGAGAATCAGTAGATGAAGAGGTCTAGGCTGAGCTCCATGGTGAAGCTCCGATCTTCGCTGGACTCCGACGACCATTCAGAGAAGCTCAGCGGTCGGGCTAGGGCTGTGTCATGGCCTAACATGGCCATGGGTCAGCACTGGGGCTGGAGGTCGTCATTCCATCGTCTATCTGTCCCCTCCCTGTCATTGAGGGGAGGAGAGACATCGGGCCTCAACCCGTGTAAAAGTAGACGATAGACGCGTGGGGGAGATGAGGTGTATTTGAAGAGGGTATGACAGAGGTGCAGGTGGTAGAAGTGATGGGTACAGAGGCTTGTGCTGACCAGATGAAGAGGGAGAAAGCAAAGCTAGGTGGCGCGTGAGGATGGTGGTAGTTAGAGCTTGGAACTGGCGTGGTTAGGAGAGCGACGAGGGTGTCGAGAAGGTATAGAAAATGGGAAGGGGGTGAGTGGTTAGGAGTGGAGATCGTGAGAGAGAGGGGGGCATTGGAGGTTGAAGATGATGGCTTAGCCATCGGATCTAGTGATTTAATGGTTGAGGTGTGGGCGGAAGCGGGAGCTCCAGATTAGATCTGGAGGCACCGATCGAACGCTGGTGAGTATGGTGGATGGCAGTGAAGGAGAGGCCACATGGTTCAACCAAAAGGAGCCACGTGGCCTAATGAGATTTATTAAAAAATAGAAAATAAAGGAAAAAATCGAAAATAAATAGAAAAAGGATGAATTAGAAAAAACTTAAAACATGAAAGTTGGAGATCTTGATGAGATCTACAAGTTTCATGTTAATCAAAAACACAAAATAAGTCAAATAAAGGGAAAACATATTTTTGGAAGCATTTTTAAAGGATAAAGACATTAAATTTTAAGATTATATATATGTTTTAATTTCTTTTTAAGCCAAAATAAATATGTACAAGATTTTGGAGTTTATTGATAATTAGGGTTAATTATACACAAGGGTCAGTTGCATAAAGTTATGATTTAAAGCCTAAATTTATTAAATAGTTTAATTAAGGAATGTAATAAATGATAATAAATCTAAGGAATCATAGATTCATCACCCCCTATATTTAAACCATGCTCGTCCTCGAGCATCTGAAGAATGAAGGAGTCAGATTAATTCTTGACAATGCATGTAAAAATTTCAAAGCTCAATTTGTCGAAAATCCTTAATTTAAGTGATCCTAAAATTCTGGGCTCGATCATGCTCTAGTCAACAGGAATTCAAATTCTCTGATTATCAAACTCTCCATTTTTTACATAAAATATAAGGATATGAACTTTAGTGTACTGCAATAATGAGAGTCGAGTCAAGATGTCACCCACGTCCCAGTCTAGGTGACTCCCTCTAGACCTAATACTTAACACTAGGGAATAAGTCCGTTCTTGCTTCAATCAACCGTCTCTTTAGTTCGTCAGACTTGAAAATGTAGATGGAAGGCCAGTTGATGGAGGGCATAGGATTGTGTCATTTCTTTTCTCCCTCTCATTGGAACAAGGATCCTCTCGAGTGCCTTATTAACTCAACACATGTATTTTTATTATCGATCATTATGTCCGTCAAGAGAAGTTGGAGTCGTCTGTACTTATTTTCTTGGGAGTACACCAGGGTGTGCCTTTTTTTTGAGTATCTAATATACCTTATACACCCAGACTTGTAGCATTTACGATGTAGAGCCCTTTTTGGGTTCTATCCCGATTCCTAGTCCTAATAGCGGTGGTCCAAGTGGACACTTTAAAAATGGTTGGGAGCGCTCGCCTTTGGGTGGAAGCTCTTTGATATTTGACTTTGTATGGTGGTGAGAGATTTTCTTTATATATTTCTTTTTTTCTTTTCTTTGCTTTTTGGTTAGATCCACTGCTTTTACCAAGAGTTGGCACACACAGATCAATAATGTAATTAGATTTCATCATACCATGTCACATAGGTTAATATCAATTGATAGCATGCGAACTTGTTCTCATATTGGCTAGGGTTTGCTGATACTCAGGTTTCTTCAAACCTTCATTAACTTTATCCCATTCTCGAGTATCATTAGATCGGGTCTAGACTCAAATCACCAGTCCTAATTCCTCAAGTGATAACTCAACTCATCTCATCAATCATGTAGTTGTGAAAGTGTTGTGCTGATCATATTCTTAGAGGGTGAAGATGAAGAGTGCAATACAATGCTTAAATCTTAAAACTAGGGAAGCGTGGATTATTAAGTTCAAAACCCTAATGACTAAGGCTGGCTAACTCAGTCTCTCAAGACCTCAGAAATCCAGTGTCTTCAAATCCTTAAGCCTTGAGTGATGGTGAATGTGTCAGGAATACACAAACTCCTAGGTTAGTGACTTTTTGTGTTTTTGTTTTAAATTTCCAGATTTCATGAAATTTTTTGAATAATGTCGTAATCCCTCCATTTTAAAAAGATTTTTACATTTTTTTTACAAAAATCAATTCACTAGTATACCTAAACCCTAGCCATTTTTTTAAAAGTTCAAAATACGGGCTATGGCTTAAGTAAATATACAATAATATACGGTATACCCCCTATACTTAACCAATGCTGTGTCCATAGCACAAGTGTTATGAAGCCATAGCTCCGATTAAACATAAGACGATATAACATAATTGATTCGGAGACCCCCCTATACTTAGGTCAAAATGACCTAAGTATAAGAAGACATGTAGAGGGAAGATGGAAGGGTCGGGTCCCCCCTATACTTAGGCTCAAATAACCTAAGTAAAGGATATGGAATTTGTATTGGGGGGAACATGTTTTTAGAGTTAGAGGGGCATTTATACAGATAAAGACGATGGGGATGTGAGGGGGCGAGGTGTGTGGGTGAATATACAGAGATGGTGTGTGCATGTGGGGTTTGGAGGGGGGGGGGGTAGATCAAGTGATCTATTTTTTTACACACGCGAGCCCTCAAATGAGGATCGCTAAAAATGCACATGATGCATTTTTTTACAACTACATGAATGAATGTAATGCAGCTTAAATTTCCTTGAATTCTTCTGGATTTTCTTCTATGGCTCCTCGCAGCGGGAGCTCCCAACTTCACGCTTCCATGAATCTCAAGCATCCTCTATCTCCATGGGCCTTGCCACAGAAGAAATTGTTAGAAGATATCAAGAAAAACATCAACACATGATGCAAAAATAACATGAAGAAAAGACCTAAAAATTTAGAAAATATTCACATAAACAATAATACAATGAAATTCAATAAATAAATAAATAAATAAAGATATGCCGTGTCCCCGACAACGATGCCATTTAATGAGCCCTAAAATCACCTATTTAATAATAGGAATTGTAGTATAGGAGACGATCTTCGATTCAACAAAAACACAATCTTTGAATGTTATGGAATATTTTTAACTTGGCAAGTATACTAAGGTCGAACATAGGGGCACTAGCTTCTTAATCTGTTTATCGAAAATTATTGTTTCAATGATGAATGACTATTTTCTAGTCTTAGGTCTCATTAAGACTCTAAATACTAATAGGAAGTAATTGATTAATTAACTTAGGTCAATAGACAAACAAATGTGATGCAACATATGATGAATGAACAGAAGGAATTTTTATTTGATTTTATGCTGGTACATGTAATGCATCACGATACAAATGTAATAATGGGCAAATATGCCCTACATAAAAAATCATTGAGTAATAAACGTGTGGTCAATTTCAGGAGCAATTCATGTATCAAATTTAGTCGATTAACCAGCAAATGGCATTAAAAATAGACAAACATAAGACACCATATAACTAGAATTTATCATCCCGATTTAAGTGTCAGAACATGGAGCAAATAATGCTAATGGATAGATAATGAAACATACTTCGAAATGAAATTGAAATCAACTTAAACAGAGATCATATGCTCAAGATATCCACAAAATAGTCCAGGGGCATAAACGTGAGGAAAATATGTAAATAATTACAAATTCATCACAAACATGTCTTGGGAAGGGCATAAATGTAATTAAAAATAATCGCAAGGCCTTCCTTGTAAAAATTCCATGCGTGTAGGGGCTATATTGTAATTATTGAAACTTGAGGGGGCCTAGTTTGCAAATAACCCCTGGTACGCATGCATTGTACGCACATGGAGGGACTTGAATGTAATTTGGAGAACATGACGGGGCACCGATGTAATTTACCCAGCCCCACGTGACCAGAGCACGTGGGGGCTATGCTTGGATGGAGGCGAGGCTCGGTGCTTGGTGTGGAGCTGCTGTAGGTGGCTTGGGCCACATGGTGGCTGGAGATGACTTCGGACGAGGATTGGTCCCACCGAGCCTCTGCACTTTGGGGTAGACGATGTGATGATCTATAATCGTTGGATGGGCATTGGAGGGGTGCCATCCAACGACACTTGTACCTTCTTGCTCATCCTCCTCCATCGCTCGTTGTTGGTGCAACTGGAACTCTGGCATGGCTTCCAGTGCTCCACCATCATCCTCCGTGCTGAAGACCTATGAAGGATCCTGAAGGCATGGTGTCAAAGGTTGGAGCACGGGGAAGGCGCATGGCTTCTTGGAGGTGGTTGTCGATGAACTCACGCAGGAGGCAGATCTCTAGTACTTAGCTTCGCCTGAAGTCCGACCGTTGAAGATATGGACCTATAGAAAAGGTTAGGGTGCAAATAGCCGAAGCATGTGAGGTTGAGTGGAGGGATGTGGAATGGAGAAGATGACGTCCATGGTGTGATCTCCTCCACCTTCGGTGGAGGAGAAAGCCTGGAGTGGGGGGAGGTCATGGAAGACAGAGAAGGTGGTCTAAGTGTGACGCAAGGATGAATGATGTGAGGCGAAGCTCGAGAGGTGATCTATTGAGGGTGAAAGTACATGTGTGCGCCTACACAATTACGAGAAAACAAGACGGAAGATAAGGAAAGCTTACCTAGAGATTAAAGAGGAGAATTAGTGGACGGAGAGGTCTAGGATGAGCTCCAAGGTGAAGCTCCAGTCTTCGCTGGACATCGGTGACCATTCAGAGCATCTCAACGGCTGGGCTAGAGCCGTGTCATGGCCTACCATGGCCATGGGTCAACACCAGGGATGGAGGTTGTCATTGCATCATCTATCCATCCTCTTCCTGTCACCGAAGGGAGGAGAGATACTAGGCCTCATCATGCATAAAGGTGGACAACCGGTGCACGGGGGAGAGGAGGTGTATTTGAAGAGGGTATGACATAGGTGCAGGTGGTGGAAGTGATGGGTTTAGAGGTTTGCGCTGACTAGAAGAAGAGGGAGGAAGCAAGGTCAGGTGATGCACGAGGATGTGGTAGTTAGGGCTTGGAACTGGCGTGGTCAGGAGAGCGAGGGGGGTGTCGAGAAGGTGGAGAAAATGGGAAGGGGGTGAGTGGTTAGGAGTGGAGATCGTGGGAGAGAGGGGGGTGTTGGAGGTTGAAGATGACGGCTTGGCCATTGGATCTAGTGATCCAATGATTGAGGTGCGGGCAGAAGCGGGCGTTCCAAATTATAGATCTGGAGGCGCCGATCGAAGGGTGGTGAGTACTGCGAGTCACAATGAAAGAGCAGGCCACATGGTTCAACCAAAAGGAGCCACGTGGCTCAGTGAGATTTATTAAAAAACAGAAAATAAAGAAAAAAATAAAAAATAAATAGAAAAATGACAAATTAGAAAAAAAAACTCAAAACATGAAAGTTGTAGATCTTGATGAGATCTACAAGTTTCATTGACCAAAAACACAAAATAAGTCAAATAAAGAGAAAAAATATTTTTGGAAGCATTTTTAAAGGATAAAAACACTTGATTTTAAAATCATATATATATTTACTTTCTTTTTAAGCCAAAATAAATATGTACAAGATTTTGGAGTTTATTGATAATTAGGATTAGTTATACACAAGGGTTAGTTTCTTAAAGTTAATGATTTAAAGCCTAAATTTATTGAATAGTTTAATTAAGGAGGATAATAAATGATAATAAATATGAGGAATCATCGATTCATCAGGGGTATTAGAGGAGTAGGGGGTGGAGGAGGCTGGGGAGGGAGAGGAGTAGGTCGAGTTTTTGGATAGTTATGCCACTCTTAACCACACCATGGTTTGAAAAAACCATGGTTAAGTTTAACCCATTGACGACTAAAGTAATGGAGGGTCACAAGTGATAGAATAATAAGAAGTCGGGGGCACAACTAATATTCCAAAAAAGGAAGGGGCAAGCCTGATAATGCAATATCTCACAGGGGCACAAGTAATAAAATCCTATAATGTATATAATAGATAGACTCAAATGCAAAATTGATAAACATTACTTTTGTTCTCAATGAGATTTACAACTTTCACGTTAGGTCTAGAGTCAAAGTATATCATATGTATGTGGAAAATATTTTTGAAAGTATTTTATATGTATAAAATACCCGATTTTTTTGAGTCTTGTATTTTTATCTTTGATTGATTTAATTATATATAGTACATTTATAAAATAATTGATAAATAAATATATAGTCATATATTTTCTTGGATTTTTATTGACTAAGAATAAAGTGAAATAATAATAATATATAGATAATTAAGTCAATATATATCATGATAGATTTCATTTTCTTGGTTTTATGGATTTTTTGGAGTTTTATTCTTTTGTAATTAGCTAGAATATAAATCAAAGAAATTAAATAAAAATTAAAAATTAAAAAAGATTAATCATGTACACAAAATGATAGGTACACGCTAATTAGTTATATATAATTTACAATTTGATCCCAAAATCTAAGTTTCATATATGCATTTTGATTAATTTTAATTTAATAATCCTTTGTAGATAATTTGATGTATATTAATTCAAAAGTGAGTATAGTTTCACCCGACACTATATATGAGAGATATTCATCTTTACATAAATTAGAGTTTTTGTTTATTTGTCAGTTTTACTTGTTAACAATTTTTTTAAAATTTTTCTTGGATTTATGTTAGTAATATATACACAATGAAGTTGGTTTTATTTCATTCAAAGTTAGTATGGTTTTATTAAAATTGTTAGAAGATTTTATTTTAAATATGAGTACATATATACAATATTTTAACCTTGAATTCTTTATCATTTTATGTGATTTTCTTTTTAATTCCAATGATGAGTTAATTAAAGATATTTGAGTTATTTTTGGTGTAGGATTTGCTTTTCTTAATTTCTCTTTTTATTTGGGTTTTGTGGTATTTTGCTCATGAATTTAGGGTAAATTTTAGACACTAAGTCAATGAATCAAGGATTCATCACCTATTTGATGGAATCACTGCAATGAATACTTCAAGTTTCATGATCTTTTTCAAGCTAAAGGACTCTTCGAGGTCTTAAGCACTCAATTTTGTGATGCTAGCTGCTATGAGGATACAACACCAATCTTTTATGCCAATCTCGAGGAAAAAGATGGCAGTGATTAATCGATGGTTATGGTAAATTATCAACCTTTTGATTTTGAACATATCTCTATTTCTGTGTTAGTGGGTAGTGATCAGTTTTGTTATACTCTTTCCAACCTCAAGAAGGAGCATCATTTTCATTGACACATCATTCGAGCTAGACTTCTCGATCCCAACCAGGATAATGGTGAACCTATCCATTACAAGTCTTTCAAGAATTCCGCCAAGATGATATCCAGGATCATTGCATGTAATTTCTTTACCAGAGAAAACATCCGTGGTCGCGTATCTCATGATATAGACATCCTTCTTTTCGCGTACTCCTGCTAATTGAAGTCCATTGGGTGCATTCCATTTTTACTGATATGAAATCACACCAACTATCTTACTTGCCTTTCCCCAATCATATATGCATCGGAGTCGATTTGACCTTTGACTTAAAGGTGTCTCAAATCAATCTCTTTTATCACTACTTCTTCAAGAAAGAGAAGTTTCCTCATGTTGGTGAGGTATCCACTCATTCTAAGACTGAGGTATAGTCACTACCGCCCAAATCCAGCAACATGAAGCAGCTTTTGCACAGACATACCTGGCTCATACAACCCTCAATCTCCATAATCTTACTCCCAAACTCCTTGGTATTGAACACCTCTATCTACCACGCAGGGACAATCTAATCATGATATCTATTATGGGATTTCATTTCTTCTCCACCTGTAATAAGGGAAGTACCTAAGATCTAAGGAAGTTTTAATAATGTAACGACTCGTAAACTATTAATAGATAAATATTTATTGATTGAATTAAAAATAATATAATTGATTTATAAAATAGAGTATGGTGAGGGCGGTTATGGAGGACCACTTCAATCAACTTTTCCATACACGTGAGGCCATATTTTTGGAAATGGATGACTCTCTCATTTCTTAAGATATAGAAAGAGAAATGAATAGATACAAGGAGAAAGAGGATGTGCTTTTGCACATTGGGGTGGACGTGTTCCCTCGTTGGATAGAGTATCCTATTTTAGAGGTATTTGTACAATTGATTTAACTAATTCCATGATATTTGAGAGAGGGGAAACAAGAAAAATTGGAAGGAATGGGAGAGACGAGAGAAGAGAGGCCGAGAGTGAACGAGAGGTGAGAATAGAGAGAGAGAGAGAGGGGTCCAGTTTGCATCATCTTTGAATCCGACAATTGCAACCCTCCCGGTCGACGTCGAGTTTTAATCCGAGAAAATTGGAGGTGCGACAATGTGGTCGGTGACGATATGGGTCTCACGCATCGAATCGTCATTGTGAATATTTTCGCATCAGGAAGGTATATGTCGAACCCTTAGGATAATATGATAAAAGTATGCATTCCTACTATCTTTTCTTTTCAACAATTACTTATCATCATTGATTTCGTCATTAAATCGGAAAACCATAATATATTTATGGCAGTCCTTATCGAACTGAGAATAGAAGGAAAACTTGAGATTACTCCATGCTCATGCGTATATTAGAATTGCCACACTAAATATTTTGTGTGAAATCTCATTAATTGTCTAACACTAGGTTCTTGATATATATATTTATATATGTCGATATGTTGATAGTTCTACCATTATTATTATTTTTATTTGATTATTCCACCAAATACTTGAACCCTGCAGCCTTTGCGTCATATGGTCATTAATGTGTACATCTACGTACTTAGGTGGACAACTGTATAGTTATCATAGGTAAACTGTAGTGAATCAATAATGGAGACTATTCTTAACATTATTATGTCGCAATGGAAAAAATATGGTATGATGAAATTTTAAATATCCGTATGTTGGTTTGGGGCAAGTGACTCATCTACACCTTTTTAATCTATTGTCGTAACTAGAAGGATTGGGAAACTCCATACTTAGAATTATATAATAAGGTATTTAATTACATGCAAAAATAGTAGGGCATGTTACGCAGATGAGGGCTTTGTCATTACAACGTCAAGTCAAGGGAGGATGTGCTATACATTATATATGTTGTATTAAATTCATATGCATGCATAATATAGAATGTACAATACCATTTATCTTGCACTACACATACATATCCCTAAGTATACTTTACCTAATAATAAACGTCAATAGTATTCATCACATCTCAACACATACAGTCATGACACGAAAGGAATATGCGGTAACCGTGGTACATTATTTCTTAGAATTTCAAATACAATTAAATAAAGGGCTTTATAGTTTTGTTATTGTTGGAAAAGGTTAGGTATTCATGGTTACAATTGATAAGATGACATCTTAAGCATATCGTACAAACTGATCATTGATATGGTTATTAAGTCATTAAAGTTGACTATAAATATCAAGATCGACGTAAATTAAGGAGAGTTATTCTCTCTTTTATACCAAAAGATTGGTAGGTGAAAAGAAAAGAATGTATATGTATGTATGTCTGCGTGTATACATTATATTTGTACAATGAAACCCTCTTTTGTTAGTGGAACCAAAAGGGTTCCCATGAACCGCTTTTTTATAAAAAAGAAAAAAATATTTAAAGGATTGGTATTTCCTTATCAATGAATAATGGTACTTAAATGGTAGGCGGAACTAAGTGCTACACCTAAGGTGGGAGCCACCTCTAGAGTCCGTTTATCGAAAGGCTAAAGGGCAACATCTTCCGGGGGTGTTGGGTTAAGTAGAACCTAGTGGAAAGTCCACAATTGACTCAACACTGATGTCATCATGTTCTATGTAATGATTGAGCAACCGCTTGTGCCGACGGTAAAAGCCACCAAAGCCACCCAACAAATTATGAGATAAGACAAATATGTAATGAATAAGATAAGTACTTATGAGGAAGCTAAGTGTTTATATGAAATGCCAAGTGCATATGTGCGATTATGTGAATGTTAAGTGTATATGTGTATTCATGTAAAATGTTAAGTGTAAATATGCATTTAAGTCAAATACCGAGTGTCTATGTGCAATTATGTGAAATGCTAAGTGCATATATGTGATTACGTTATTGTTATGGGCATACGTGCAATAATGTTAATGTTAAGGACATAAGTGCAAATATGATTAAATCCTAAGGGCATGTATGAAAGTATGGTATGAGATGCATGTATATAAAAAGAACATCCTTTGCCCGCATACTTATGTTTATGAGTGATCCATATAATGCTATTGTATGACAATAGTCAAGTATTTTATTAACTAACATAAGGGTATTTTGTGAATGAATATGCCATGAAACTACTTTCATGTATGATATGTTATATATTAAAGTATATGATATGATGATGGAATTGAGAACAATGCAAATCTCTTTGTTAGGATACAATAAGGGATTACATGTGAAAACTAACACACAATTTCATATATATAATCACCTTTATGTAATTATTGATATTGTAAATTTGACAAGAGAAAAATAGTGAAATCCATGCATATTATGTTATGATTAAGATCATACTCAAGGAACGTATCCACGGATACTGCATGTTATGTACATTATTCCATATTGGGGAATATAGAAAATTTATAAGAATCCATTGTGGAAAATATTTATCCAGCTAATTATCTTTGCATGGAGTTATTTGTAATAACATAAGGAGACTTGAATTTTCGCTAGCTGGCTTGACCTTATCTCGACACATACTGAGCGTTAAGCTCATACATGTATTTTTTGTGTTTTTATTGCAGATCAATGTAAGGATAAATTTAGTGGCAGTTGGAATCTTGTTGTAAGGCCTGAAGGAAGGATATCATTGTGCCCACTGGAATGAAAGATCATGGATATTTATTAGGGATAAATTATTATTTTTGGATGAAAGAAGGTTAAGATGGTTCCTCCTGTTATTTGTGATATCATTGATGTTTATGAGTAACACTCGGATTTGACGTGGCATTTGATATGTTTCCACTGGCCACCGAGGATCCGGGCTGTTAGGGGTGGTATTAGAGCCAAATTCTCTCTGATAGTGGAAAGTGAAGGATATGGAAATTATCCTCAAGCGCATCACGGAAGCGTGATCGTCGTATCGGATACGATGAAGAACGACTAGTCGCACTAGTTGTTCGGTGCAGCGGAATTTAAAATTTTTTATTCAATGAAACCACATGATCCGAGAACCATTCTCAGATCGTTTCATCTATAACCACAACAAGTATAATGCAATACCTCTTGAAGCGTGGTTGATCGAGTCTCTAAGAGAAGAGACCTCCTGTCTCAAGTCCGATCATCGGCGAAACTGCTTGCGAGCGCGGGGATGAACCGCGTTGTCCTCGCAATCCAAGAAGTTGATCCAAGCGTGGTTGCTCCTGATCTCGTCACACGAGATCTAACGTCTCCTTCGTGGCGTAGCACACCAAGAAGACGGAGAAACCGAAGAACATCGAAGCGGCAGCGCGGTGGCGGTGGCGACGACGATTCCCTTCTCTAGGGTATGGTGGACGGCCACCAACAAGAGAGGGAGAGAGGGCTGGCATGTATGAAGAAATGAGGGAGAGAGAGAGAGCTCCAATATTGCAAGTCATTAGAGAGCATAGTATGCCTCTCTATTTATAGGGTTTTGGGATCCATGGATCTCAATCCATGGGACACATAAAATCAATGGGTGAGATTGATTTGTGTCAATCCAATGGCCAAGATTGTTGTTGTCAAAAAGCAACAAATTTAGGTCAAAATATATTTGTCAAAATCAAATATAATTTATTCCTAAATCAACCCAACAAATAAGGAGAGAAGATACATGGAGATTTCATCTCCATGTACCTTCCAAGTGGACGGCCACGCATTTCTTATAGGAATGTTGTGCCGCCCCTTGAGATTGCATGGAGATTGCAATCTCATGGAAATCCATGAGATTGCATATCTCCTTGGAATCTCTCTTATTTATTTGCAACAAATTTATTGGGTTTTATTCTTCAAAAATAATTCACAATTATCTTTGAGAATATTGCATTCTTGCCATGGAAAAAATTGTGAATCATATTCACAACCCAAAACAACATATAATTCATATTGTTAATTAATTACACAATGTGTATCCAATACACATAATAATTAATCAACACATATAAATTATAATTAGTTCTCTCTAATACATTATAAATCACATTTATAATATATTATGAATAATTGGATATTTCTATCAAGATTATTCTTATCCACATTAATTAAATCACATTTAATTAAATTGGATAATTTCTTCACACATCAAGATGATTAAATCACATTTAATCATTATTTCTTCATTGTTTAGATCTTATGGAATTATTCTTAAACCCTTCAAGAATAATGCAATCTCTCCGCAGATACTTGGAGATAAGGACAGTGCGATTGTATTGTTCCACGTATAGTGACATGGATATTGAGATCATATCTTAAATCCAGATCGTGGGCCTCCCATAGATGCTTGATTAAATCAAGACCGTAAATCTAATCTTCTCATTGTATCTGAATCACATTCAAATCAAAGTCCAACACTTGGACTAAGATCAGATTACTTCTCTACCGAGAGGAGTCACTAAAATCCAGACCCGTTTCATCACTCCCTAGGAATGGAAGCGTCATGGTTATACAATCGTTTTTGATCAAATCACCCTCAGGTATTCCCAATACCTGTACATCCTGCATACTGGAAGACTCAGACTAAACCCGAAGTATCGGATCAACTTTATACTGTCTACTTCATGGTTTTATCAGTAAGTTTCTCATTCGATCATTGGGAGTTGGTATCGATCATACACTTTCCAAAAGCGTATATCATACCTAGGTCTTGATCATATACTAAAAGTATATATCAAACCTACAAATTCAGTCAAGCTTCCAAAGCGAGACGACCATGCGCATGGAATTTGATTCTTCCAAATATCTCATGAGTGAGCTCATGTCTTCCGGTTCAGTAACTGAACCTGTATGATCCCTTTGAGAGATCGTATTACTCATATGCCCTTATATGCACACCAACGCGCCGGTGTATAGAACTTGATTAGGTCATCAACTATTGGTCTGCCAAATGTACACACTCAGATATATAGTAACACATCTGTCTCCGGTCAGAGGATGCGTGCCTATATCATGACAGCATATGATATAGGACTTTGGTTATCTCGATCTCGTTAAGTCAACTCTTTGACCTAACTAATCTGACACCTCCGAATCTCTATTCCTATGCAGAGGACCTGCATCAAGAGGTCAGTCAGATATCAGCCTTCAGAGATAGGATTGCCATCTCCTACTCAGGCTGGAGATCATCTCTTAATAATCATTTGACGGTGCTTGATGAGTCCTCAATCTAACTCTTTAGATATTCATCCAAGCACCAGCCTCTACGATTCAATAGTTGAATCAACAGCTGTATGATTATTAAGATGGCCATGGTACATAACCCTAATTGTACTAAGGGACCTATTATACAAATTATTCATTCTTCATTTCAGATCAGGGAATGATATGTGCAATAACATTTATTGCATAATGGCTCGCCGTGAGCTCGCATTTCCAACAGAAAGGACTACCCGAGAGGTGGAGCCACCCCTACAAAGAGGTTGGAGGAAATGGCTACCCGGAGCGTGCAGTCGCCAATGTCACTGGGAATAAGTGACGGGCCATGTCGCAACGAGGAAGTTGCGAATATAAGTGGGGGAGGTTGTAACACCCTAACCCCAAACATAGTACCACATGGAAAACTCACAAAGTGTAGGGGTGGTTTTTATGTGGTGGAGATTTTTACTTGACAACTTGGACTTAAGCATTTTGGGTGGTTGTCAACGGGTCCATTTGGGCCCGAACCCAACAAGCTGTCAGGGCCAGTTTTCCTCTAGAACGGACTAGGGACCTAAGCCCGGGTCGTTACAAATGGTATCAGAGAAGTAGTTCCTCTGGGTATGAGATATCCAATCATAGATGACGTAAGACCTCTAGTATACCCTCATGTCTTTGGAAGATAACATGAGTAATAGGAGGCTGAACAATAGGGAGATAGAACTAGTCTTGGAGTTTACAGATTGTCCCAAAGAGGAGAAAGTAATTTTACTAGACCAGATAAACTGAATTGGAAAGGAGAGTCAGATGATTATCATTATCGGATGCTCATCAGATGTGCACCTTATTTGGCTAAAGAAAAGTTTCCCATGTATGACTTGGGGATTTAGAAGTTGTATGGTATTTTTTTATGTAAAGTTGATTGTTTTATGATCATCCGTCCGAAAGAGATATGACTATCCATTCGAAAGAGTCATTGACTTCACTATGGATGTACTACCAGTGGCTACATCCATATAAGTTGAAAAATTATAAAAGGGACAATTAGATAAAGGATTAGTGAGACTTGGTATTTCTTTGAAGTGTTTGCATTACTTACACTACACTAATTATTGAAATAAGATCGTGATAAAGATAAAATATGTTCTTCATAGATGATCAATTGCAACAAGAAATCATATTCCCCAAGGTTGACCTCTAGTTAGAATACCATTAGTTTAATTACAATTGAGAACGTAGGCATGTTAAAGGCTGTCAGGAATCCCTAATGATGCATTTGACCTCACAAAGGTGCTAGCTACATTAAGTCGATGAGTCGGGTACTTTGAGGTTATCTAAGGAAGTTTGTGATACTTTGTGTTATTATTATCTCAGATACCTGATACACTATCTGTCAAATTATTGATACAATTTTTAGACAATATTGATGACATTAAACTCATTTATGATCTTGCATGTATGATTAGGGTTGAACTTTAGAACACGAGCCACGTAGGATGTCCTTGATACATGATTGTGGTCACTAGATCTAATTAATTTGGTTGACTAAGACTTTGATATCGGTTAAGATTCTTCTTTAATTATACCCACTACAATATATATGAGTTAATTTAACAAATATTGATTTGGTGATATGTTAGTTTCTAGTAATATGCACAACCTTTTTTTTATATATTGTCTACTCCAACTTGAGTTAGAAACGTCCTTGTATATATTATAGTTGTACACCTTGATTTACTATTGTCACCTTCAGTGAGGGACAACATACAAAATCGACCCTTGCAACCTATCAATATTTAGTTGGGTTAGTTACTATTGTCTATTAGGTGAAGACATATTTTTGTGTATTCGTTTATCTTGTAATCAAGATCTTGAAGGAGATAACTTCCATATTGTAAGAAAATTCCTAGATACAACGGAGGACATTGAAGTATAATAGTAAGAAAGTTGGGTACATAAAATGTGGAGCAAACAGAAGAACTGAGGAATGATATTTGAGTCAAATATCATGAGATTCTTTTTTTGTCTCTTGACCAGTAAATTTCGGGATGAAATTTTTTTAGTGGGGTAGATTGTAATGACCCGTAAACTATTAATAGATAAATATTTATTGATTGAATTAAAAATAATATAATTGATTTATAAAATAGAGGATGGTGAGGGCGGTTATGGAGGACCACTTCAATCAAGTTTTCCATACGCGTGAGGCCATATTTTTGGAAATGGATGACTCTCTCATTTCTTAAGATAGAGAAAGAGAAAGGAATAGATACAAGGAGAGAGCGGATGTGCTTTTGCACATTGGGGTGGACGTGTTCCCTCGTGGGATAGAGTATCATATTTTAGTGATATTAGTTGATTTAACTAATTCCATGATTCTTGAGAGAGGGGAAAAAAGAAAAATTGGAAGGAATTGGAGAGACGAGAGAAGAGAGGCCGAGAGTGAATGAGAGGTGAGAATAGAGAGAGAGGGGTCCAGTGTGCATCATCTTTGAATCCGACAACGACAACCCTCCCGTCGATGTCGAGTTTTCATCCGACAAAATCGGAGGCACGACAATGTGGTCAGTGACGATATGTGTCTCACGCATCGAATCGTCATTGTGAATGTTTTCGCATCAGGAAGGTATGTGTCAAACCCTTAGGATAATACGATAAAAGTACGAATTCCTACCATCTTTTCTTTTCAACAATTGCTTATCATCATTGATTTCATCATTAAATCGGAAAACCATAATATATTTATGGCAGTCCTTATCGAATTGAGAATAAAAGGAAAACTTGAGATTACTCCATGCTCATGCGTATATTAGAATTGCCACACTAAATATTTTGTGTGAAATCCCATTAATTGTCTAACACCAGGTTCTTGACATATATATTTATATATGTCGATATGTTGATAGTTCTACCATTATTATTATTTTTATTTGATTATTCTACCAAATACTTGTACCCTACAACCTTTGCGTCATATGGTCAATAATGTGTACATCTACGTACTTAGGTGGACAACTGTACAGTTATCATAGGTAAATTGTAGTGAATCAATAATGGAGACTATTCTTAACATTTTTATGTCGCAATGGAAAAAAATATGGTATGATGAAACTTTAAATATCCGCATGTTGGTTTGGGGAAAGTGACTCATCTACACCTTTTTAATCTATTATCGTAACCAGAAGGATTGGGACACTCCATACTTAGAATTATAATAAGGTATTTAATTACATGGAAAAATAGTAGGGCATGTTACGGAGATGAGGGCTTTGTCATTACAACGTCAAGTCGAGGAGGGGATGTGCTATACATTATATATGTTGTATTAAATTCATATGCATGTATAATATAGAATGTACAATACCATTTATCTTGTACTACAAATACATATCCCTAAGTATACTTTACCTAATAATAAACGTCAATAATATTCATCACATCTCAACACATACAGTCATGACACGAAAGGAATATGTGGTAACTGTGGTACATTATTTCTTAGAATTTCAAATACAATTAAATAAGGGCTTTATAGTTTTGTTATTGTTGGAAAAGGTCAGGTATTCACGGTTACAATTGATAAGATGACATCTTAAGTATATCGTACAAACTGATCATTGATATGTTTATTAAGTCATTAAAGTTGACTATAAATATCAAGATCGACGTAAATTAAGGAGAGTTATTCTCTCTTTTATACCAAAAGATTGGTTGGTGAAAAGAAAAGAATGTATATGTATGTATGTCTGTGTGTGTACATTATATATTTGTACAATGAAACCCTCTTTTGTTAGTGGAACCAAAAGGGTTCACATGGACCACTATTTTATAAAAAAGAAAAAGAAAAAATATTTAAAGGATTGGTATTTCCTTATCAATGAATAATGACACTTAAACGGTAGGCGGAGCTAAGTGCTACACCTAAGGTGGGAGCCACCTCTAGAGTCCGTTTATCGAAAGCCTAAAGGGCAACACCTTCCGGGGGTGTCGGGTTCAGTAGAACCTAGTGGAAAGTCCACAATTGACTCAGCGCTGATGTCATCATGTTCTATGTAATGATTGAGCGACCGCTTTGTCCTAGCGGTAAAAGCCACCAAAGCCACCCAACAAATTATGAGATAAGAAAAATATGTAATGAATAAGATAAGTACTTATGAGGAAGCTAAGTGCTTATATGAAATGCCAAGTGCATATGTGCGATTATGTGAATGTTAAGTGCATATGTGTATTCATGTAAAATGTTAAGTGTAAATATGCATTTATGTCAAATGCCGAGTGTCTATGTGCAATTATGTGAAATGCTAAGTGCATACATGTGATTACGTTATTGTTATGGGCATACGTGCAATAATGTTAATGTTAAGGACATAAGTGCAAATGTGATTAAATCCTAAGGGCATATATGAAAGTATGGTATGAGATGCATGTAAATAAAAAGAACATCCTTTGCCCGCATACTTATGTTTATGAGTGATCCATATGATGCTATTGTATGACAATAGTCAAGTATTTTATTAACTAACATAAGGGTATTTTGTGAATGAATATGCCATGGTACTACTTTCATATATGATATGTTATATGAAAAAGTATATGTCATGATGATGGAAATGAGAACAATGCAAATCTCTTTGTTAGCATATGATGAATCCACATTTCATCATCTTTATTCTATCATTTTGGCATCAAAAACCCTAGCAAATGCGTGTAAATACCCTTAATTTCCGCATCTTAGCATCCATGCATGTGCATGTAAATAGTGTATAAAATACTGTATTTAAAGCCAAAATTATAGAATAAATAGAAGAAAAGAAAAAAAAATAAAATATTGTAAATATTTTATGACCCGAAACCCCGAGACCTAGAGATCTTGATGAATAGGTCGATAAGGAATAAAGTAGGGGGAGATAAGGGTCAGATACAATAAAATTCCCTTTATTCTAATTCATTCTTTATTGATTTTGGGACCTATTTTTGGTTCCACTTTTTATACCTCAAATAAAGAAACTTTGCATGAAAGTTGTAGATTATTAAAATAGAAAAATACAAAATTGATTTCACTCAAAAATAATATACAGATAAAAAGTTATGATATGAATAAGATTACAGAATCCCAACTTCCCAGACCCGTATCTTGCAAATAAAAACTCGAAATGTACCAAACTCATCTTTAATTGTATATAATTTAAAATAAGCTATTTAATGAAGGTGGTTTCGTATTTTTCGGAGTTACAGTTTGAAAGTTGAGTTTTGGACCCCTATTGTATACTTGTACAGATTAAAATATTCATTTTATTATTTATTCATTATTTTTATAACTTTATATTTTTATAATTTTGTAAATATTATTTATAATATATATGTATATTAATACTGGAATAAAACCTAAATAAAATACAAAATAAAATACTTGTATGTAATATACATAGGTATAATACCTGTGTACATACCTATATAAATACGACTTCTATTTTATTAAGTGTATAAAATACATCAGAAAAATAAAATAAAAATATATTTAAGTGTATAAAAATAATTTATAAATTTATAAAATAATAAACTAAAATAATTAAATTAAATGTACAAAATAAAAATAAATTAATAAAGTATATAGATAAATATACCTATAAAGGGTATAAAAGGCAACTTGTAATTATAAACCTCGAAAAAATAAATAAAAATTACCATAAAATAATTTAGAAAATAACAAACACTTTTCATTTAACAACCTAAAAATAGTAAAATCATTAGCTATTTTAAATTGAATTTACAAAATAATTTTTAGAGGTTTTTCCTGGTTGGTCCACGTGGACCAACCATGTGAGTCTTACTGTTGACCTCGGTCAACTGTCTGACCCCTCATTTTCTTGTCAGAGACCTTGGTTTTTGGTCATCTTCGCCGATTTTTCGAGGCTCTGTCTTGCACCATTTCTTGACAAACCCTTCACGACTTTTTCTCCCCTTCGATCAAGGATTCACGCCCTTGTGTTTTTTGGGGAGAGAGCCATCGATTCGCCTGATATTACTCGATCTTTGGAGCTCGACCGTCAACCCTACTTATGCACCCCCCCCCAACTTCAATTCGATTTTTTGAACTCCATTTTGTCCCGGCCTTCTCCTTCTTTTGTGTGCTTTTGCGACCTGGAGGTGACAGCTCCAGATTCAGCTGACCAAGGAGGAGTTTGGACGTGGATTTGGGCGAGTTCCACACCTCCGACGAGCCCCGCCGTTGAGGTACTTTCGACCTCAGGCCCAGTCCTTTGAGGTTCTTATTTCTCTCTTTTTCTTTGCCTCTTTTATTCTCTGTAGTTGTAGGAATCCCTAGCCATCTTTATCTCACATTTCATCGATCAAATCACCCCATCGAAACCCTTGCCGGAGCACATCTCCGGCCACGTCCTTCACGCCATCCCCGCCACTTTCGCACCACCGCGGATTCAGGGCAATTTGCCCCTGACGCCTTCACTCTTCTCTTGTAGGTCTTGTGCCTCATCTCGCGCCTGGAGCTCATTTTGGAGGAGGCGGAGAGGTTCCTGGAGCTACTTTGCTCCGACGACCTCGCGCGAGCCCTCCGGCCACCGCCGGAGATTTCTGGAGTCACCAGCACGTCGAGGACCACCGCAGGACTGCCGAACACCATTTTGGAGCACAAAGGAGTGGCTGAGGAGGGTGATCGATGCTGGGGAAACTCGCCTCCCCGCAAGTTCATCCCAGTTCATCGAAGGCCCTTTGTAGCCATCAGATCTTGAAAGGTGTTCCCAGAATACGCAACCACCGTCGGATCTTGACACGTCCCAGCCGTCCGATCATCCTTGATCATCTAATCCCAGGCGTCAGATCCGAAGGGGTATCGTGTAAGGAGGAGGCGCCACGTGTATAAGTCATGATACATCCACCGTCCGTCTGCGCGTAGTGAGGGGTATTTTGCATCCGACACCCCCCGTATTTTGTATTTATTAGTAGATACTTAATCTTTCCTCGGCTATGTTAAAGTTTTGTAATATTTGCAACTTAGCCCCCATAACTTTTGATTATTGCAAACATGTCCTCGGCTACGTCACCTCACGTGACCGGTACACGTGAGGTGCGGGGTATTTTGCAAGGACCCCCTCGCGGGTTGGCTTATTTCATTTCAGTACAAGATTTTTGACATTAAGTGTAATATTTTTGGGTAAATTGCATAGCAACCCTTGGGAGTTTTGTATTTTGCACTTAGGTCCTTCCCAGGCGCGCGCTAGTCACACGCAGGGGTGGGGTTATTTGCAGGAGTGCCCTCGCGGGTTCTAATATTTGTATTTAGTCCTTGAACTTGTTTAGTTGTAAACTTTTGTGAAAATTGCACTTTGACCCCTGGATGTTTGCTTGTTTGCACTTATGCCCTGGCCAGTAGTGTAGTTTCTTGATGTTGTATCTATTTATTGCATGCATTTATAAAACCCCCAAAATTCTCAAAAAATCAACTTAGGCTCCCGTTTGCTTTCTGATTCACGCCATAGTTTTGCATTATATATTTATTGCATTTTCATATTTATTAAAAATAAAAAACATGCATTTTCAACACTGTTTGCATTAGAAAATCCATAAAAATTATAACAACATTTTGAAAAATTCCAAAAAAATTATATTTTTCTTGTTTTATCATCTTTTAGTGCCAATCCAAAAATCATTAAAAATTTCAAAACAAAAACCTTAAAAATTAGAAAACTCTTAAAAACTTCATAAAAATCTAAAAAATTCTAGAAAAATCCTAAAAATATAAACTTAATTTTCGTAGTTTCCTGATTTTATTGCCTTTCTTTTAAAATTAAATTGAGGAATTTTGGATACTATTTGATAATTTTTATCCTCATTTTAATTTTGATCAATACCTTTGTTCACTGTTTTCTTGTATTTTGACCTTTAAAGATACCAAAAACATTTAAAAAAATCTCCAAAAATCACAAAAACATCATAAAATTATAAAAAGACCAAAAACATTTATTTTCCTGATTTTTGAGCATTTTTCATCATTTTTATAAATACTTCATCTTTCTCTCTTATATTGTGTATATATATTCTATTATTGAAAAAGAAAATATAAAAAAAGAAAAATAAAATCAGAAAATTTAAAACCAAAATACAAAATTAGAAATTAAAAATAAAATAAAGAAATATAAAATTAAAAACCCACAAAAAAATTGCATACTTGTAGACTCTTAATCACATTCACATCTTTGCACTTGCTTGATCTGACCTGCCTTGCTCCCTGAGTTCGACCTCTACATACTTACACCTATACATCTTTCATGTAATGTTATAATAAATTTTAACTCCACATCTATTTTCATTGCTTGAACTATTTGATTGTGGGATTAATTGTTGACTAATACGGGATTTTTGAGCGGTCAATACACCGACTGCGGTTTCGCCTTGTGAAACCGTACGACCCTCGGATTTCCCGTGTTATCAAATGGCGCCGTTGCCGGGGAGCAACAACGTTTAGATCGTTATTTTGTGATTGTGATTATTTGCTTACATTATTGCTCATTTTATCTCTCCATTTTTGATATACATTGTTGAATTATCTGACCACCTTTCTTTCTTGTCTTCTTGCGAGGGACCGCCAACCGAGGAGGATCGCCTAGGGGATCCTGAGCAGCCTTGGGAGGAGGAGCCGGCTATTCTACCCTAGCCGACAGGAGAGAGCAGGAAGAGTGAGAGAGAAGTGGTAGTTAGTGATTTACTTTGGTGAGAGAGAGACATTCATTTAATTTGTAATAATACAGGTACTTGTACACTTCAGACACTCGGGCCTAATTTCCAAGTGATTGTTCACTTGGGGGCTCACCGCGGTTTTCGTCGCGCTTTCCCGCTGTCATTTTCCGATTTTATTTTATTTTTCCTTTCTTTTGTAGAATGAGCCCTTAGCTTTTAGGCTTGCTTGATCGAGTAAATTAGGTCCAAACACCCTAATAACCATTGCATGTACCTAGAGTACGTTTTGGACTTAGTTTAAATTAAACAGTCGCCTCATCATCTTCAAGCCTACGTGCCGCGAGCCCACCCTGTCAAGTATTGCTCCTGAACTCGATGTGTCGAGAAGAGGAGGGGTGAGCTTAGACCGGACTTCTGGATTGAAGATCGGTAACCGACTTGTGGTGCTTCACGCTAGCAATTGCCCGCTTAGGACGATTTCGTATGCATATAGGCATTTAGTATAGGTTTAAAAATTCCTGTTTTGCATCCCGCATGGAGAGAGCTGGGATTCACTGTAAGTCTTCTATCTTAGCATCCATCATTTAGGCACTAAGGTGAGATTTCCATCTTAGTGCCGACTTGCATTGGCTTTTCCGACTCTTCTCCCTCTATTTTTGGATCAAATAGGACTCAGATAAAATACAAAAAACGTTAGGCGCTTGTATTGAATTGACTCAAAACAAGTGATAACACCAAGAAAACTAAAAAAGGGACCGCTAAAGAAAACTTGACCTAAATAAAATTGGTTAATTGGATTCATTGCTTGGGGTGAGTAACACCCTCACTTGTATTCAGGTTACATGGGAAGGTCTCCTTCCAAGTGAGAGATCGGCTTCGTAAGGATTAGATCCCGAAACCCAGTATGTGGCTGTCTTGTGTATCACCTGGATTACTGAAGTATTGGCGCTTCTATCGTACGTAGACGAGTAGGGCTTGGTCACCATTGATGACTCTGTATTATGTAGAGCATCGACCTTGTCCGAAGTATCGAGCCTAGGCCACGCCTTCACGGGGGTGTCTGTCTCATCGTCTTGCGTCCGAGTAGGTTCTTGCACGCTCACAGGTGATTCCGTTGCGAGCGAGATCCGAAGTATCGGTTTCGCCTATTGGCTTCCTTTCTCTATTTCTTTGGCTGAGTAGGGATCCAGGAAGGGTTACAAGGACCTCAAAAAGTGAAGACTACATGTTACACAGGAGGAGAACAAGTACGGGATACTCTTCCAGCAGTACTCTCTCTCCTATAGGCGTAGCGCTCTAAGGACTCATTCAAAGATAAATGCCTGAATTCATCTAAAACCTACAAAGATAATAGCTGAACCCTTACGGCTTCACGTGTTGAGTTGGTGAACCCTTTGCATTGTGTTTGATTGATTAGTTGGATCTAGGTCAAGATCAAAAAAATATACTGCACAATTGTGCGCAATTTTGCCCCCCTCTCTTCTTCATTTCTCAATCTTGCTCCTATCAATAATCACGATGATGGGAAGGAGGTCTCTTAGGCCGTCTCTGTTGGCACCGCTATCCAGCACTCCTCCCTATTCATCTAGGAGTCAAGACCCGCTCTCCGAACCTGAGTTCACTTCCACCCTGTTCCCCCTCGACCACCCTTCTTCCTCCATCAGTCTAGCAGTTTCAGAGTTTAGTGCAACACAGAGCTCAGATCATTTGACAGCACCTGAGATGGGTTCTTTTGCCTTTTCAGAGAACCCAACCATGGCTGACAGAGGAGAGCACCCAGATGAGCAGGAGCACCCTCCTTTCCTATATAAACAAGCTGCCATCAACAATTCACTTCTAGCCTCCCTGGAGACAATGCAAAGACAGATCAAAGACCAGGGAGCCTTCATGGGTGACGTCACGCGAGAGCTGACGCAGATGCGAGCCGATAGAGAAAACAGAGCTGCAGGTGGTGGAAGAGACATACCGGATGCAGAAGGAGGAGATCCTAACGCTGAGAGACTGCCACAGAAAATCATGAGGGAATCGCACAATCCCGCAACATCCCTCACTCATCGATGGATCTGACTTCCTCCCGTTCATGGAGACTTCGAGCTTCGACCCCACACCATTCAGCTACTACTTAAATTCCATGGGCTGGCGACCGAAGAGCCACACCTCCATCTGCAGGAATTTGAGATGATCTGCAGCACAATCCATGACATGCTGGTGACTGAGGACACCATCAAGATGATAGCATTCCCATTCTCTTTGGTTGATAGAGCTGCTTACTGGCTGAAACATTTGGGGAAGTTCGTCGACACTTGAGCACAACTCCGGACCGCATACCTGAACAAGTATTATCCTCTTGGCCGGAGCAACGTAGCACGAGCCATGATCAACAATTTCACAATGATCCCTAATGAACAATTCCATGAAGCTTGGGATCGATTCAGAGAGCTCATTGACCGGTGTCCACACCATGATATATCCAATCCCAATCTGGTTCAGAGTTTCTTCTGTGGACTGACACCGGAGCTGCAGGGGCTTGTAAATGCCTCTTGTGGTGGATCATATTTTTCCAAGGGTGAAGACGACGTCTGGGCCATCTATGAAGGAATGGCAGAGAACTCAACGGTCATGGCCCAAGCCCGAGTCTACACGTAACAGAAGCCACCCCAAGGAGCATGATCATTTCAGAGGATCACCCGCATCGATGCTGGTCCCCACACTTCGTCGGCAGCCGCAACTCAAGCCGAATCCACCGCAACCGATATGGGCATAATTAGCGAAAAGTTGGACCGCCTCGAGATCCTCGAGAAGAAGCAGAGTCAGAGTCTTGCCCAGATGGAACTAATTACAAAGAACATGCGTGACCTGAAGATGCAGATTCTATGCGTTCAGGAGGCACAAACGTATACTCAGCAGCCTCCCAGGTCACGGGCTGATCCCAGCAATAGCAGCTCAACCCAGCCTTCTGCGCCCTACTGCCAGGTCAACCACATCCAGGCAGAGCCGGTGCCGCAGCTACAGTATCACCCTTCGTAGCCACCATCTCAGGACACTCAGATGGTGGTCTATCATCCTGATCAGCCACTGGCCGTTCTACCTCCACCATCCTTCGAGCAGGAACCATTGATGGAAGTCAATGGGATTTGGTACGACCGGTACCCACAACAGCCCGAGATTCGTCGCAATCACCCCGGATTCCGTTGTACCACTGGTGGCACCTCCTCCCAGCAGCAGCCTACCGCTCCAGGACAACAGAATAGCCAACAACAGCAACAGCCCCAGTATGCCCAGCAGCAATACCAACATAGTCCTCGTCCCGCCTACCAGGGACAACAGTGGCGGCAGCGTCAGCAGTCCCACCAGTCATTACCTCAGCCTCGTGAGCACTTCTCCTCCCAGCAGCAACCTCATTTCCAGCAAGGGAATACTTTCGGTTCTCAGGCACCTGCCTTCGAGAACCCAGCATTAGATGACCTCGCCCGATTGTTTTCTCAACATCGAGCATCCATCCGGCAGGAAATGGATGAGTTCCGGCAGGAGATGAGGGATATCATCAAAGGCAAGGCCGCCATACCAGCTCAGATTGAGCCTAATCCGAATAGTCTAAAAAGAAAATCTGAGCAGGTACAGTTTACAGAGGATACTTCTCCTAGTGATTATTTGAGTGACATATCTTCTTTGTATGATGCTGATTTTGTGACTACTAGGAGTGGTAGGATACCCGCAGGCGGCGCCTCATCTGAGCGACAACAACATGAAGAATCCGGAGCGTCAGATGAGCAGAGTAGCGGTGTTGATGCCGCTAATGACGATGTTGATGACGGTGGTGCTGATGCCACCAAGGATGGAGATCCCGATGACAGTGCTGAGGTCGTCAAGAGACCAGATGCAGACGGTGGTGCTGATGCCACCATTTTTGATGATGTGTCAGAGCGCGGTGCTGATGCCGCGAAGTCAGATGCCGTTGGAGGTCACCACTTCCACTTTTGATGAGCTCCCCCATGTTGTGTTGCCACCTTTTGTGTCTAAGGACTGTGGCAATAAAAAGAACAAAAAAATGAATAAAGGAAAAGTTTCTGTATCTACTTCGAGTCCATATGTGTTGAATGATGATCAGTGTATGGATTCAATTCCCTCACAGGCACAAGAACCAATTCCTAGTCCTCCATCTGAGGAGGCCCCTACCATCCCCTTCCCCAAAGCACCCACTTGGCGAAGGGGAATAAAAAAGAAAATCCAAAATAGACACAACAGGTAGATTTCAGCAACCAGATGATTGATAGATTCCATATTCAGCTGACTCTACGGGAGGTACTTGAGCACATTCCCCTCTTCCAAAAGAGCTTGAAAGAGAAGACTACAGTCCGCAGGAAGAAGAGGAACCACAGAAATCAAATCCATGTGCTCACCCATGACACTTGTTGCACCATTCAGAACCGAATGCCAGCCAAAAGACCTGATGCAGGAGCTCCCTATGTCAGATGCGAGATTTAGGAGCAGCGGTTCGATCGTACTCTATTAGACAGCGGATCTTCGATCAACCTCCTTCCGACAGCCTTACTCGACCAATTCGAGTTTGGTCCTCTTCTTCGAAGCAGGACGGTCCTTCAGTTTGCTGATAGGTCGACTAAGAGGCTGAAGGGGTTGTTAAGAGACGTGGTCGTTACCATTCAGGGCCTGAAATTCTCCGTAGACTTTGTTGTACTGGACATGGAGATCCCTGAGTCGGTAACCGATGCCCCTATCATACTTGGATGCCCATTCTTGGCCACAGCTGAGGCGGTGACCGACCATGATAATGGGAAGGTGTGCTTTCGCGTAGAGGGCGAGAGTATACAAATAGAGATGATCGACGAGACCAGAGCGAGAGAATTAGCATGCTCAGAGCAGTCCAGTGATATCGAGTAGATGACAGAGGCCGAGCAAGACATCCACCAGGAGTGTGATTTTGTGATGACAGATGATGAATCTATTTGGACAGATCCGGTAGCACAGACCCTTGCCTTGCCTACAAATTCACTATATTTATGGCTTATGGCAGTTGAGAGCCTGAAGAGCACACCCTTGGACGAGGATACCTTTGAGGCTGACAGTTCTGTGACGAGTGGTACACCGGAATTCCATTCATGTTCTTCTAGTTCTGATCCCTCAGATTCAGACATCGATTGGGATGATTTTGATGACTACTTGCCGTGTCTGATTCCTTCTGAGCCGACATCCATGACGGGGTGCGAGCCAGTACAATTTATTGATGAGTCAACAAGGTTGCCATCGTCAGATTCTCATGCGCAGCGAGAGTTCTCTCATGCAGACCTGGTAGACTTTACACAGACATATCAGAAGCCAGATCTGCCACCTCCCATTTGTCTAGAATTGAAACCCTTGCCGCAGTCGCTGAAGTATAGATTCCTTGCAGGTGAGCCAGATATGCATCCAGTCATTATCTCAACAGGTTTGACTGGAGAACAAGAATCTCGTCTGATGGAGGTTCTTGAAAGAAACCGTAAGGTGATAGGATGGAGTATAGCTGATCTCTAGGGGATTAGTCCAGCTCTGTGCTCCCACCACATCTATTTTGAGGAGGACGCTAGGCCTTCGCGTGAGTTCCAGCGATGGCTGAACCTGAATCTTCGAGATGTGGTCATGTAAGAAATATCAAAGTGGTGGAGCGCCGATTTTATCTACCCCATCTCCGACTCTAAATGGGTTAGTCCATTACATGTGGTACGCAAGAAGACGGGTATCACTACAGTTGTGAATGAGTCTGGAGAGGAGATAGCTACCCGGGTACCAACTTCTTGGAGGGTCTGTGTAGACTACAGACGATTGAATCGGGCCACCAAGAAGGATCATTTCCCACTACCATTCATTGATCAGATTATCGAGAGGCTGGGTGGGAAGAGTCATTACTGCTTTCTTGATGGGTACTCCGGTTACAATCAAGTGGCCATTGTGCCCGAAGACCAAGAGAAAATGACATTCACCTGTCCGTTTGGGACTTATGCTTTCAGACGGATGCCCTTTGGTTTATGTAACGCCCCCGCGACATTCCAAAGGTGCATGTTGTCCATTTTCTCGGACATGGTGGGTGATTGCTTAGAGGTCTTCATGGATGACTTCTCGATCTATGGCGATGGGTTCGATGCTTGTCTTGACTGCCTAGACCATGTGCTTCAGCGCTGCATAGAGGTCAATCTTGTCTTGTCTTGGGAGAAGAGTCACTTCATGGTTACTCAAGGGACGGTCCTTGGTCATATCATCTCCGACAGGGGCATGGAGGTTGATTTGGCCAAGGTGGATATCATTAGAAAACTCAATCCATCGTCCAATCTACGTCAGTTGCGGTCTTTTCTGGGGCATGTCGGTTTCTACCGACGATTTATTCATGACTTCAGTTGTATTGCCCGACCGCTTACTGATTTGCTGACGAAAGACACCGAGTTCATTGTAGACGATAAGTGTCTGACGTCCTTTGAGACTCTCAAGAGTATGGTTGTCACGGCTCCTGTCCTTCAGCCACCCGATTGGTCTCTCCCATTTGAGATTATGATGGATGCTTCCGATTTTGCCGTAGGAGCTGTGCTTGGACAGAGGAGGGATGGATTGCCGTATGCCATTCACTACGCCAGCCGGACTTTGGATGCTGCTCAACAGAATTACACTGTGACTGAGAAAGAGATGCTGGCCGTAGTATTTGCTTTGGATAAGTATCGATCTTATATTCTCGGATCTAGAGTGACCATTTATACCGATCACACTGCCATCTGGTACGCCATGGCCAAGAAGGATGCCAAAGCTCGCCTTACCAGATGGATCTTCTGCTCCAAGAGTTTGATATTGAGATTAAGGATAAACCTGGAGTTAAGAATGTGGTGGCGGATCATCTCTCCCTCTTAGAGAACCTTGAGGAATCTGAGCCCAGAGCACCTATCACAGAAACATTTCCAGACGAGGCGATCTTGGCCATCGCCTCACTCCCATGGTACGCCGACATTGCAAATTATCTTGTCACCAAGACGGTTCCACTGGGTTGGCCCAGGCAGAAACTTGAGACCTTCCTAGCGAAGGCCAAGTTTTATCATTGGGAGGATTTCGTCTTTTATCATGAAGGAGGGGATAGCATCTGGAGGAGGTGCATTCCTCAAGAAGAGCAGCATAGCGTCCTCACCTATTGCCACAAGCTTGAGGCAGGAGGACACCATTCTGGGAGATGAACAACACAGAAGGTGCTTCAATCCGACCTTTGGTGGCCTACTCTCTTCAAGGATTCAGATGAGTTTGTGAAGAGATGTACTGACTGTCAGAAGATGGGTACTTGCGTCCAGAGAGACATGATGCCCATGCAGCTCATTCACTTCTGTGAGGTTTTTGATGCACGGGGAATTGATTTCATGGGCCCATTTCCTAAGAGTCAGGGATTTAAACACATTTTGCTCGCTATGGATTATGTCAGCCGTTGGGTTGAGGCCATCCCTTCCCGAGTCGCAGATGCTAAAACTGTGTGTCGCTTTTCGAGGAAAAATATCATTTCACGGTTCGGGGTGCCTAGAGTTCTGATTTCAGACGGGGGGTCTCATTTCATTAATGATAAAGTCAGGGCCCTTGCAGACGAGTTCGGCAGTGACCATCGTGTTGCCACGCCGTATCACCCTCAGACTAATGGTCTTGTCGAAGTATCGAATAGGGAGATTAAGACTATCTTACAAAAGGTTGTCTGCCCAGACCAAAAGGATTGGTCACAGCTTTTGGACTCGGTCTTGTGGGCCTACCGGACTTCTTTCAAGAATCCATTAGGAACATCTCCCTTTTGTCTCGTCTATGGCAAGCCGTGCCATCTGCCAGTGGAAATCAAGCATAAGTCATTATGGGCAGTCACTGAGTTACTGTTAAACCCCGAGAGTATAGGAGAACAGAGGAGAGCAGAGTTGGCAACCCTGGAGGAGTTGAGAGATACAACCTTTTCTAACAGCCTACAGTATAAGGAAAAAGTGAAGACATGGCATGATTCTCATATCAACCATAAAAAGTTTGAGCCAGATCAACGTGTATGGTTGTTTGATTCCAGGCTGAAGTTATTTCTAAGGAAATTACAGAGTAAGTGGAAAGGCCCGTATGTGGTCAGGAAGGTACACGACAATGGTAGCATTGACATATCCGAGCCGTCATCTTCCTTTACGTTTCGTGTCAACGGTCAGCGCCTGAAGCTATATCTAGACCATGATCCGCCGGCCGTTGACGTTGCCCCCATTCTTCTGGTATGAGATGTGTTCTTTGACTCAGATCATTTGCATCTCGTACATGGTCATCACTTCCATCTTCCGCTGTACAGATCCATATGTCTATATCATTCTCTCATCTGTTGATATCTTTTCTTCTTTTCTTCTTTTCCTCTTCTATCTTCTGTATCTACCGAAAAGGTGTCACCCCTTGTAGACAGTTTTCTATTCTTAGGACGTACTTTGTCCTAAGTATAGGGGGGTGTGCACCACGAGTTGTTCTATTCTTTGATCCTCTCCATTGTCTCCTTTTCTTGTCTATACTTAGGGATATCTCACCCTAAGTATAGGGGGAGACAGTCTGAGTATGATCTATTCATTCCCACCCTTGACCCTCCCTGCTTTGTGTACAGTCCGCTATACTTAGGATTATTTGATCCTAAGTATAGGGGGGACGGTCAACTTTTTGTTCGTTCATCTCTTATTCATTTATTCTTTAGACTTTTTTATACTCAGTACGAGTTATGTCTTCTCTTTTCTCTCTGATCTATGAGGACATAGCTCAAGCTAAGTATAGGGGGGTCGCATATACCCCGTATATACTTTAGGCATAACTCGTACTTTCATATTTTTACTAATAAATATGGCTAATTATACTATTAAAATTCATTAAAAACCTTAATAAAAAGATGTGGTTATTCCTCAAATTCTTTGTGTATTTGCTGATTAATAAATCAGGTGAAAATATTCTTTGTAAAATGTTTGAAAAATAATTTGAAAATATTTGTGAAAAATCTTTTGAAAACTATTTGGAAAATGTTTTGTTACATGTTTTCAACCTTTGTAAAAATATTTTGATTGTAAAAATTTATTTTCCTTGTGTGAAATAAAATGTTTGAAAAATGATTTGCAAATGGTTTGAAAAATGGTTGCAAAAATATTTGGAAAATCTATATATACTGTTTGAATAACCTTTGCAAAATGATTTTGAAATGTGTGTACATGTTTGTAAAAACTGTTTGTAGAAATTATTTTGGACTATAGTTTTCAAAATTGCTTGAAAGACCGTTTGTCAAATAAGTTTGAGGAATACATACATCTCACCAAGATTCACTATATATACTTAAAAAATTGACCACTTACCCTTGTAAATTCTTAAAATCTACCTCTTGTAAATATAAGATGCACTCCCGTGTAAATATTTGTACCTATTTTTTTAGCCAAAATCTTTTGTTTTCAAAAATCCCAAAAACATTTGCAAAATTAAAATCCAAAAACATTTGAAAAATCTTTTTGAAAAATCTAAAAAAGTGCATATGCATCATCTTTTCAAAAATTTATAAAAAGTTCAAAATCTTTGAAAAATTGCATCACAAAAATATTTTCTGCATAGCATTTGCATGGCATGAGCAATTTTCGGATTAAGTTTGATAGTTGAACGAGTATAAGTAAAATCCGAAGATTGGAGCTTGGATGGACCTTAAATCTACCTAATTAACAAGAATCTTATAGGAAATGGGATTGAGGTACTTCAGGTCTAGTTGACTTAATTCTTTGAGGATCACGAGACTTGGTTCAATGGATTCTTGACTGCCTAAGTAGAGTATTTCGGAGCACACGCACGACTCTTGTTGATAATGACCTAACTTGGACACCTGCACTTTTCACATGGCTCAATTCAGTTGGAGTGGTGAGGAGGTTGGATTTGCCGGTATGAGACGCACACTGGTGGAAACACTTGTCCTCCTCTAGGGAGGGAAGTGCACCCCAACCCATCTAGTGATGATGAGTTTCGAGGATAGGAGATCATGGGTTGCAATAAAGCTTCAAAAGAGGGATAGTCTACTGGCTCAAGAGGAAAAACTCCCTATGTAAATGCTGCTGTATATAGTATTCAAAAAAAAAATCGCAAAAGCAAAAACTCCAAAAAAATAGACAGGCCTTACAAAAATAAAAATGCCTACCGGAGTGTACATGTGTAAAGTCAAATAAGCAAGCTTGTGCTTCAAAGTCAAATCATGTGAGCCTGCAACTGGATGACTTGACTATACTGGTCTTGAATCCTAGGATAGGTAGCTACACTGGCTACCATCCATTCTTCTCTTCACCCCCTCCTCTTGAGCTGGTTGCCACTTGAACTTAGAAGGGAATACCCTGCTCCTTGAGGAATGAGTTGTTGGATTGGGGAATCATTGGGTTGTCATATTGGAGAAGTCAGTCTCTTTGTTATTTCAGTTGGGGAGAGCCACCATCACTTACACTGTACGAGTTAGATTCATAGTCATAAGGGTTTGCGTATGAGTTGAAGTATTTCTGACCGGGCTATTGAGGAGACTTGAGCAGAGTTTTGGGACTCTCGGAGGTTGTTGGATTTCAAATCCGGTTCTCATTAAAGTTCCGCCCGCACTAAAATTCCAAAGGTCCGACTTAAGCTACGAACTTTGATTTTGTGAAGACAAGTTTGATAATTAAACTTAATCCATCTTTCTTCTTTTTCTTTTCTTTCTTTTTCTTCTGCACTTATTGCATAAGTGTTTGCTAGGGACTAGCAAAGGTAAATTATAGGGGGATGATTAATCCACATTTCATCATCTTTATTCTATCATTTTGGCATCAAAAACCCTAACAAATGCATGTAAATACCCTTAATTTCCGCATCTTAGCATCCATGCATGTGCATGTAAATAGTGTATAAAATACTGTATTTAAAGCTAAAATTATAGAATAAATAGAAGAAAAGAAAAGAATAAAATATTGTAAATATTTTATGACCCGAAACCCTGATACCTAGACATCTCGATGAATAGGTCTACAAGGAATAAATTAGGGGGAGATAAGGGTCAGATACAATAAAATTCCCTTTATTTTAATTCATTCTTTATTCATTTTGGGACCTATTTTTGGTTCCACTTTTTATACCTCAAATAAAGAAACTTTGTACATGAAAGTTGTAGATAATTAAATACATAAAAATACAAAATTGATTTCACTCAAAAATAATATACAGATAAAAAGTTATGATCTGAATAAGATTCCAGAATCCCAACTTCCCAGACCTGTATCTTGCAAATAAAAATTTGAAATGTACCAAACTCATCTTTAATTGTATATAATTTAAAATAAACTATTTAATGAAGGTGGTTTTGTATTTTCAGAGTTACGGTTTGAAAGTTGAGTTTTGAACTTCTATTGTATACTTGTACAGATTAAAATTTTCATTTTATTATTTATTCATTATTTTTATAACTTTATATTTTTATAATTTTGTAAATATTATTTATAATATATATGTATATTAATACTGGAATAAGACCTAAATAAAATACAAAATAAACTACTTGTATGTAATATACATAGGTATAATTCATGTTTACATACCTATATAAATAAGACTTCTATTTTATTAAGTGTATAAAATACATCAGAAAAATAAAATAAAAATATATTTAAGTGTATAAAAATAATTTATAAATTTATAAAATAATAAACGAAAATAAATAAATTAAATGCACAAAATAAAAATAAATTAATAAAGTATATAGATAAATATACCTATAAAGGGTATAAAAGGCAACTTGTAATTACAAATATCGAAAAAATAAATAAAAATTACCATAAAATAATTTAGAAAATAACAAACACTTTTCATTTAACAACCTAAAAATAGTAAAATCATTAGCTATTTTAAATTGAATTTACAAAATAATTTTTAGAGGTTTTTCCTGGTTGGTCCACGTGGACCAACCAAGTGAGTCTGACAGTTGACCTCGGTCAACTGTCTGACTCCCCCTGTTCTTGTCAGAGACCTTGGTTTTTGGTCATCTTCGCCGATTTGTCGAGGCTCTATCTTGCACCATTTCATGACAAACCTTTCATGACTTTTTATCCCCTTCGATCAAGGATTCACGCCCTTGTGTTTTTTGGGGGAGAGAGCCATCGATTCGCCCGATATTACTTGATCTTTGGAGCTCGGTCGTCAATCCTACTTATGCACCCCCCGACTTCAATTCGATTTTTGAACCCCATTTTGTCCCGTCCTTCTCCTTCTTTCGTGTGCTTTTGCGACCTGGAGGTGACAGCTCCAGATTCAGCTGACCAAGGAGGAGTTTGGACGTGGATTTGGGCGAGTTCCACACCTCCGGCGAGCCCCGTCGTTGAGGTACTTTCGACCTCTGGCCCAGTCCTTTGAGGTGCTTATTTCTCTCTTTTTATTTGCCTCTTTTATTCTCTGTAGTTTTAGGAATCCCTAGCCATCTTTATCTCGCATTTCATCGATCAAATCACCCCATCGAAACCCTTGCCGGAGCGCATCTCCGGCCACGTCGTTCACGCCATCCCCGCCATTTTCGCACCATCGCGGAGTCGGGGCAATTTGCCCCCGACGCCTTCACTCTTCTCTTGCAGGTCTTGTGCCTCATCTCGCGCTCGGAGCTCATTTTGGAGGAGGCGGAGAGGTTCCTGGGGCTACTTTGCTCCGACGACCTCGCGTGAGCCCTTCGGCCACCACCGGAGATTTCTGGAGTCACCAGCACGTCGAGGACCACCGCAGGAGTGCCGGACACCATTTTGGAGCACAAAGGAGCGGCTGAGGAGGGTAATCGACGCTGGGGAAACTCGCCTCCTCGCGAGTTCATCCCAGTTCATCGAAGGCCCTTCGTAGCTGCCAGATCTTGAAGGTGTTCCCAGAAGACGCAGCCACCGTCGGATCTTGACATGTCCCAGCCGTCCGATCATCCTTGATCATCTAATCCCAGGTGTCAGATCCGAAGGGGTATCGTGTAAGGAGGAGGCACCACGTGTATAAGTCATGGTACATCCACCGTCCGTCTGCGCGCAGTGAGGGGTATTTTGCATCCGACACCCCCCGCATTTTTGTATTTATTAGTAGATACTTAATCTGTCCTCGGCTATGTTAAAGTTTTGTAATATTGACATCTTAGCCCCTGAAACTTTTGATTATTGCAAACAGGTCCTCGGCCACGTCACCTCACGTGACCGGTACACGTGAGGTGCGGGGTATTTTGCAAGGACCCCCTCGCGGGTTGGCTTATTTCGTTTCAGTCCAGGATTTTTGACATTAAGTGTAATATTTTTGGGTAAATTGCATAGCAGCCCCTGGGAGTTTTGTATTTTGCACTTAGGTCCTTCCCAGGCGCGTTCTAGTCACGCGCGGGGGTGGGGTTATTTACAGAAGTGCCCTCGCGGATTCTAATATTTGTATTTAGTCATGGAACTTGTTTAATACGTCATAAACTTTTGTGAAAATTGCACTTAGGCCCCTGGATGTCTGCTTATTTGCATTTATGCCCTTGCTAGTAGTGTAGTTTCTTGATGTTGTATCTATATATTGCATGCATTTATAAAACCCCAAAAATTCTCAAAAAATCAATTTAGGCTCCTGTTTGCTTGTTGATTCACGCCATATTTTTGCATTATATATTTATTGCATTTTCATATTTATTAAAAATAAAAAACATGCATTTTCAGCACTGTTTGCATTAGAAAATCCATAAAAATTATAAAAACGTCTTAAAAAATTCCAAAATAATTATATTTTGCTTGCTTTATCATCTTTTAGTGTCAATCTAAAAATCATTAAAAATTTCAAAACGAAAACCTTAAAAATTAGAAAACTCTTAAAAACTTCATAAAAATCTAAAAAATTCTAGAAAAACCCTAAAATATAAACTCAGTTTCTATAGTTTCCTGATTTTATTGACTCTATTTTAAAATTAATTTGAGGAATTGTGAACACTGTTTGATAATTTTTACCTCATTTTAATTTCGGCAGTACTTTAGTTCACTGTTTTCTTGTATTTTGACCTTTAAAAATACCAAAAACATTTAGAAAAATCTCCAAAAATCACAAAAACGTCATAAAATTATAAAAAGATCAAAAACATTTATTTTCCTTATTTTTGAGCATTTTTGCTCATTTTTATAAATACTTCATCTTTCTCTCTTATATTGTATATATATTCTATTATTGAAAAAGAAAATATAAAAAAAGAAAAGATAAAATCAGAAAATTAAAAACCAAAATACAAAATTAGAAATTTAAAATAAAATAAAAAAAATATAAAATTAAAACCCACAAAAAAATTGCATACTTGTAGACACTTAATCACATTCACATCTTTGCACTTGCTTGATCTGACCTGCCTTGCTCCCTGAGTTCGACCTCTACATACTTACACCTATACATCTTTCATGTAGAGTTATAATAAATTTTAACTCCACATCTATTTTCATTGCTTGAACTATTTGATTGTGGGATTAATTGTTGACTAAAACGGGATTTTTGAGCGGTCAATACACCGACTGCGGTTTCGCCTTGTGAAACCGTACGACCCTCGGATTTCCCGTGTTATTAGGATACAATAAGGGATTACATGTGAAAATTAACACACGATTTCATATATATATAATCATCTTTATGTAATTTGACAAGAGAAAAATAGTGAAATCCATGCATATTATGTTATGATTAAGATCATACTCAAGGAACGTATCCATTGATACTGCATGTTATGTACATTATTCCATTATTGGGGAATATAGAAAATTTATAAGGATCCATTTGGAAAATATTTATCCAGCTAATTATCTGCGCATGGAGTTATTTGTAATAGCATAAGGAGACTTGATTTTTCGTGAGCTGGCTTGACCTTATCTCGACATATACTGAGCGTTAAGCTCATACCATGTATTTTTTGTGTTTTAATATCCTAATATATCAAAAGAAAATCAATATCAAAGAGATTGAGAGGATTTCCAATCTGTCTTGTCACCCCCGAGACGGACCGCTCTCTGCGAGCCCCCTAGCTGGTTAGTTGAAAATGACTAAGCACTCGGATTTATGATAAAGAAAGCAAGGGCTAATAGGATAGAAGAGTATTGACATAAGATAGTTAGAAATCTGAAGAAAGTGCTACTCGGGAGGTGAATAAGGAATGGGGAGAGACTTTCTCGATCACTGATGAGGAATTCTTGCAGGTCAATGTAAGGATAAATTTAGTGGCAGTTGGAATCTTGTTGTAAGGCCTGAAGGAAGGATATCATTGTGCCCACTGGAATGAAAGATCTTGGATATTTATTAGATATAATTTTTTTTGGACGAAAGAAGGTTAAGATGGTACTCCTGTTATTTGTGATATCATTGATGTTTGTGAGTAACACTCGGATTTGACGTGGCATTTGATATGTTTCCGCTGGCCACCGAGGATCGGGCTGTTACAAATAAGTAGGGAGAAGCTTTGAAAAATATTTGCAGAAACCCAACACTGATTTGTCAACTACAACTCGGGTGGTGATCAAGCTGGTTCCTCCAAGTGTCATTAACCCGAAGATCCTTGGTTTTTGATTTTGACCTGACCAACCCTAGAATCGAAGACATCCTCAAAGCAAACATCAAGAATCTGTATGATTAGTCAGTTCATCAATTACACCACCAGCAAGGGATGTATCAGAACTTCGATACACCATTCCCAACTTTTAAGACAGTAGTTCAGCAGCCTGAAGCTGAACCACAAGAAGTACCACCAGGTCCACCACCACCTCTAGTTTCTCTTAGTCCATTATTCTCTAAAACTTCTAATCCTAGTTTGTTGGTTTGTTATTTTTTATTATATTTTTGTAACTCCTTTTGCTTTACTAATCTAATGACTATCTTGCATCTTCGTTGACTAGAGAGTTCTTATAGTCTCTTCTCCACACTTAAATTTTTATTACTTTTTCTATCAAGTTAGTTTATCCAACTAATCATATGCTCAACCGACTATTTTTACTCCTAGCTGACTGATCTTTGCTTAGTGACTACTTTTCATGGGAATATTCACAATTCTGATATAGTTTCCTTTTTAGTCGACTATTGATATTATTAGTCGATAAACCACGACCTTTCTGTCGACTCCTTTTTTTCAGTAGTCTAATCATGACCGTTTTGCGACTTATCTATTTCTAATTTTTCTCTTCTCCACACTTGCTTGAATTCTCATTCTAAGAAACCCATTGAAACCTTCTTTCTAGGCTCATTCATGACCAATCTTTACTGCCTTTTAGCCTCTTATTTGAAGCACAATGCAGCTAAGGCAGAGCGAGGTCAGACCTGGTGGTGCTTTAGTAGGCTAATGCTGAAGCAGGGGAGCCTGAGTTGATTCCACGAGAAGATGCTTAGGCTGATGCCAGAGAATCAATAGCTTGACTGAAGGAAAAAAGGTTCGTGCCGGGTGTGAGCTAGGCCAACGGCAGAAAGCTGTCTTTCTTCTTTGTCAAGGTGCTTGACTGATGCACTTGCAGTATACCCTCTTCTTCTTCACCTTATACAGGATGCTGGAAGCTGATAAAGACAAAGGGGCTGATTCTATTCCAACCTCGACTCAAGCAAGGTCTCTTATCGAACTCCCCTCGTGGTTTAATGAAAGAAGATTGCATGCCGAGGCAAGCTTAATCTGTGAGCATCCTATCAACTAAGAAGACTTATGTCATTCTGTTTGGTGACACTATTCTATCCTAATCGCGTTGAGTCTCTAACTACCACTTGTTGATTCTAGTTACTTTGCACCTTATAGATCAACTGTTTTCGATCCAATTCTTGTTAAGATGGTGTTCTATTCCAACCTTGTACCATTTTATAGTCCATTAGAATTTATAACAATTTTACATCTATTTTCCAAATGCAAATCATGTTGGATGCACATTACTCTCTAGAATTCTTGACATTATTAATCATGGACACACTGTGATCTCGTGTTCTTCCTACTATTCTGAAGATTCACTTTTTGGAACCTGAAAGTTATTTTGATTTTCAGCACCTAAAACCCATTCTACAGATTCTAGCTTGAATCTTCGAGTGGAATCTATATGGACCACGAATCATCATCTCTCCATTTCTAAATGTCTTGCTTACATTGCTTCGCCATTGTGACTCGTCGGCAACTTAACTGGAGCAAGGTTGTCATTCGATTGATGATCTGTGTGAATCATGCTTGTTTACCTTTTGCAAGCGTGATCATGAATGCACACAAGCATCACATATTCTTTAGTTCCTTTTGTGAACTTGATTTCCTTATCAGTTCCACGCATGCCACTTTGATCACATCACTCCGCGACAGACTCTGGATTCTTAGAACTCAACGATATCTGGTTGATTACTAGTTTTCCAAGTTCATATATGTATTTGATTTTGGTCCCTATTAATTTTGCTAATTTCAAAAATGGGAATGAGTTTGATGATATCTTCTGCAGAAATTATTTTGCTGTCTTAAAGACGAGGGGAGAAATAACGATTGCTTGAGATTGTTGACAAACTGAGATTTTTATGCCTTCACATATTTGGATTTGTTAATTTCAAAAAGGAGGAGATGGTTAGTTCTTGTAAATTTCTATTTTGTTCCACATGGCTAATTCGCTTTAGTTTACTCTTGTTAATCTAGTCGACTATCATAACGAGCACTTGTTGACAATTACTAGCTGCTACACTGTGCTAGTCGACTATCCACTTACATTCAATCGACTAGACCGAAATAGTGACTGATAGTTATGCTACCTTTGATATACTAAGTTTACATACAAAAGTTGGGTAGCACTTTTTTAATCTTCGTGGCTTTTGATATCAGGGCAACATCCATTTTTGAATGTTATAAACGAAGGCCCTCTCCTTTTTATTCACTACATACTCTCTGCATAAGAAACTCATGCTCTCTTCAGAGGAGAATATTTCTCCTCCTTTCTCTAGACTTTGAAGCTACCATTGTGATATCAAGTCTTCAAGTTCTGAAACAAAAGTCTAAACTCAGTCCAACTGATATTCAAGAGTTTCGTTGATCAATTTTTATACTCCGCACGTTTCAGCTCGATAAATTCCAAGGAAGCATTCTGTTTACTCAAGCATGTTACTTAGTTGATCAAGCATATTAACAAAGTCTCTTCTAATCGCTTGTCATATTGTACTATAGGTATCCAAGGTATGCGTTCCTTACTTGATTAACGGTAAAATACCTTCTTCAAATACACCTGATCTAAAGTACCAAAGGTAAAGGAAAACATGTATCTTCATCGACAGTTCTGCGGGAGAAGATTAAAACGAGGTTCTAACTCATGGTTTTTATCAACTTAGATTTTCATGTAAAAACTATTACCTCTCAAAATCATATATTGATTTTTTAAAAAATTTATGGTTTGTTCCACCAATGGAAATTGTTTCATTAAAGTCTAAGTGAGCTTTTTCTTCAGTTTATCATGTACATACTCAGATACATAGACAAATATCTGCCTCCAAATATCTGCCTCCCAAATAAGAATGAGTGCCTTTTTCATGATGCTTAGAGATGGGATCATTTATGTCAAAATTTCGAGTCATCGATCTAGCTTGTTATCTCATCATTTTTGACATAACATATAGAATATGCCAATGATAACTAACCTTCATTATACAAGGAGGTCTAGCTAATCATGCAACACAAAATTTTGTTTCAGATAAAGGAAACATATACCCATCACTCAGAAGATAATGGCTTGTCAATGGTTAAGGTGTCTAACTGGAAACTTGTGGTAGATATCAAAATGGAATCCTTTAATAAATTACAACTTCTATGTACATACATATTTTTATCACCATATGATGTGCAGGTCTTATTAAACTAATTAAAAAATAATATCTGTAACAGATAAATCCGAACTATATCAAGGAGACTTGTAGAGTACACGTCTACTATAAGATGTACCATCAAAAAGACAAAGTAACTAATGAGATTTATAATAATTGTATTACTATACACTTATAACAATTTCATGGTTAATCAATAGCATATCCTCATGAAATAGGATCAATAATCAGTTAAATAATGATCCCTTTGGAAGTGACGTGCCGATTTCATCATGAATGAAAGCTGCTTTGCCTAAGCTCCCAAACGGCTTGGAGCTCGACGAATGCCACTTTTACCTTTGGCTATTCTGACGCCATCACCATCATCTTGTGTTTCTACCTCAATTTTAGAGAAAATCGGTTTAGGTTGCTCTGTCACTTGACCTGCTTTCAATCCTCCCCATCTAGTGTCATCCTGCATGTTCACACGAGTACATCACTGAGGAATTTTTCTATGAAATGAAAAGCTCTTGATCCAAACAAACAACAAAAAGCTTCAAAATTGATTTTAAGCAACAGAAGAATTTCACTCTCTTCCTGGCTATAGTAGGACAGTATATTATCCTTGCAACCAGCACATGGGATCTTCGACCATTATTGTTAAAAACTCGAACCCAACAGACATTGTAATTGCATCATGATATAAATAAGATCAAGCAGGATGGGCCGACATCTTTGTGCCTGCTACTTTGGTCTAAATGTTATTGTTATAGATATATGTTATTTTATCTAATGAGTCATGTAATCCTTTCGGGGCCTTCATGTAATTTTCCTCCCGCTCTAGTGTTACACGTTATATAAGAAACCCCTTACCCCTTGAACAAGACAAGCAATTCATTCTCTACTGTTTTCTCCACATGGTATTAGAGTAATGGTCTTAGACCAGGGCTCATACCCCACCTACCCTCCACCACCTCTAGCCCTTGCCTCCAGGCTGCGGTACAGTGTTGCGCACCAAGGAAGCGTCCGCACCTCCTTGGAGTGGCATCCAGGCCACACTGTTAGGCCGCTGTACATCCAGCGTTGTCGCCTCCTCCACGGTGTGGCACCAACACCACACGGTGTCGTGCGGGCAATTGCCGCTGCCTCCGTCGAGCGACACCCCACTGCTAGGCCTCTTAGCCTCATGCCAGGCCACGCTGTCGGCTGCTTCAAGGTGCTTCTAGGTCACAACTCTCCTTAAGGCTCTCTTAACCTCCTTCCAGACCGCTCTGAACTACACCACACTACGTTAGGTTGCACCACCACCAAGCTGTGCTGCCCAAACCAAGTCAGATCACGCAAGCCCTTCTATTGGAGGTGTCTAACTCTCTACTCGAGGTCGTATGAGGTATAGATCTTTCCCTTACGTCAAGGTGTCTACCAGAGGTGTATAACCCTCCTTAATTTCTGATTGCCATGGCATCCAACCCTAAAAGACAAAGTCCATGTACACTACGTCTTCTATGATGGCGCAAGGGACCAATATCAATCTCAAGGGCACTGACAACTACATCCTTTGGTCTCGTGCATTCAAGGTGTTTGTTGGCGGTCAGAGAAAGATCTATGTCCTTACAAAGGATCCTTTAAGAAAACCGACAAGGACCACGAGTCCTAGCTCAGAGATAATTATTAGGTCATGACATAGATGACCAATGGCACCGAGCCCGTATAGCAGTGAACCTCTTGTATAAGGAAACTGCAAAAGAAATGTCGGATGAGCTAGCAAAGACATACTCGTAGCAGACTACGAATTCCTGACTTGCTGATATCTATATGTGAATCTGGTCCGCATCCTGGGTGAATCCATTCTTGTAGAATACTATCGCATTCCCTCTGGTCTTTATGAGCTTGCTATTTTCCAACCTGTCTGTTGTGATAAACATGTGAGAGAGATCAGAATGGAAGGTCTACAGATTCTTTACCGGATTACAGCATTGCTATCAGAATGTGAAGGATCAGCTTGTCACATCCGACACATTACCGTCCTGTAAGGTTTTAGAGGATTGAGACATCTACTAGCCATACTTCCTCTTTGCATCCTGTAGAGAATTCTGCCTTCCTAGCTTTGCCAGGCAAGGTGATTGACACAACTTTCACGGTGGACGTAGCCGTAACTCTAGTGTAGAGGTTGTGACTCTAGCCAATGTCGTGGACAAGATTCCAACCAAGGTCGTGGTCATGACGCTAGCTATCCTCATGTGCACATGTTGCATCTGCAATCTATGATACAATAGGGACATTCCTCTTTTGATCACGACCTATCTGGGCAGACAGTCCAACTCACTGCTACTGACTACTCTCGTTTGATGTAGCTACTTCAAAACTCCAGTGCATCTTCTAGTGATAATACTCCTACTGTACATTTGGCTACTACTTCAGGTACCATAATCAACTCAGTCGCTTCCACAACACCTGCTTGGATTATTAACTCTGATGCCTCTACCCATCTGACTGAAGAAGGTAGGTCGTCGATCTTCTCCTCAACGTTCTTTCACTGTGAAGTTGGTCTGAGTCACCAATGGTGCTCATTCCCTGGTTACCACAGTTGGGACCATGGAGTTCTCTTCCAAAGTCTGTCATACTGGAGTCCACCGTGCCCCAAACTTTCCTTTGAGCATGCTATATGTTCATAAGTTATGTGCTGAGCTGAATTGCCATGTGATTTTTTATGAAGTCTATTGTTATTTTCAGGACAACCGGATGATGCAGATTTTGATAGCGGACATGAGAAGAATGGATTCTACTACCTCGATATTCCTAAAAATTCTACTATTGCTAGTGATGCTTCCATCTCCTCTAATCAATTCCTATGTCAGCTGCAACTTGGATATCTTTCTGACAAAGCTCCTTCCATTATGTTCCCGAACCCTCTTCACTGAAGCCATTTAAATGTGAGATGTATCAGTTTGGAAAGCATCATCCGATCTCTTTTCCTCCTATGGTTGAACCACATCGACCTTTACCATCTCCTCTAGTTCATTGTAATATTTGAGGACCTTGTCCGATCCGCACTGTGGGGTCGTCATAGATATTTTGTGGTTTTTGTATATGATTATAGCTGATGCTTTTGGATCTACTTAAAAAGGAACGGTCAAAAATTAATAAGATTGTCAAATCCTTTTTAAAGCTCTTTAAACTTCTTTTTCTACATGTATTCAAACTATGAGGACTGATAATGCTCTTGAATTTACTCAACATGATTTGTGGTCATTCTTTCCCTCTCAAGGAACTATTCATCGGACTTCTTGTCCATATACCTCTCAACATAATGGAATAGCTGGGAGGAAACTTCATCACCTTCTACACATTGCCCGCTCACTACTCACTTACATGAAGGTTCCCAAGACCCTATTGGGGGATGCTATTCTTATCGCCACACAAGTTATAAACATGGAGCCTTCATCTATTCTTAAGGGGGTCACTCCTTTCTCCTGCATATATCCCAATGAGGCACCATTTCCATTTCCATTTCCATTGAGATTTTTTTATTGCACTGCTTTTGTTCATAATTTCAACACTACAGATAATTTGTCTCCACGTGCCATTAAGTGTGTTTTTCTTGGGTATTCTCGCATCCAAAGGGGTACAACTGCTATGATCTGGATGGCCATCATTTCTACATCTTAGATGATGCCATCTTTTTTTGAACAGAGCAGCTACTTCACAAAGTTTGTTAGCATACTCTTGGGGCATGTTTGGTTGCTGGGTTGGACTGGGTTGGGTTGGGGTACACCGATGTACCCCTCCTTCCAACCCTCTCAATCCTCCTCACAGTTTACTATTCACAGGGATACAATTTACTATTTACAGGGGTACCCCAACCCAACCCAGTCCAACCCAGCAACCAAACATGCCCTTGGAGTTGCCACCACCACCCATTATCTATAAAAGAAAACAATACTTAGATGTTGTACCATTACTTGTTTCCTATTTGCAGGATGATGTGACATTCAATGCCATCTTTGATGCAATGGCATATGCCATCTGCAACCATTTGTTTCTCCACAAAGGTAGGTGGAGGTACCTATATCAATCAATCAGTCTACTACATATATTGCCACTAATCCATTCTTTCATGAACAGACAAAGCATATTGATGTTGATTATCATTTTATCCAAGATGCAGTTCGAGGAGGGAAGATCATCGCTCCACATATTTCTACTGATCTTTACCTTGCTGATATACTCATGAAGATACTACCTAAAAGATGCATCTCTTGGCTTATTTCAAAGTTAGGTGTTGGAAAAAATAAGCGTTATGTTTATTTTTGGAGCCCTAGACTCTCTTATATAGGGAGAGGTCTATGGGAAAATTACATATGGTAGATAAAATAAAAGAACAATAAATAAAAGATATAGAAACATAAACTAAACTTCTACACTCCCCCTCAATATGGAGCATAGATATCTATCATGCTCATCTTGGATAGGCACTTCTGGAAGGAACCCCGAAATAAAGCTTTGGTAAGAATGTCTGCCGTTTGATCTCCTTAGCTGACATGGGTTGTAGAAATGAAACTTTTCTGGATCATATCACGGATATAATGGCAATCTACCTCAATGTGCTTCATCCTCTCGTGAAATGCAGGGTTGTTTGCAATGAATAATGCAGCCTGATTGTCACATTCTAGTGATATGGGAAGAGGAACATCTATATATAGATCTGTCAGAACTGCGCGAACCTACATCACTTCTGCACATGCTTGGGCCATAGCTCTATACTTCGATTCCGCACTAGATCTCGCAACTACTGTTTGCTTCTTGCTCTTCCATTAGACAAGTGACTCCCCAACGAATATAACAAAGCCTGATGTAGACTTCCTATCCTTCGGGAACCCTGCATAGTCTGCATTTGCACATGCTGAGATGGTAATAGTGCCCTTCTTCCTAAACATCAATCCTACACCTGAAGATGACTTAAGATACCTTAGTATCGTATGTATGGCATCCATGTGTACCTGACGAGGTTGACTCATTTTATTTATTGCAAATGTAATATCTGGTCTGGTAATAGTAACATAAAGAAGCCTCCCTACCAGTTCTCTGTACCTTCTTTTGTCAACCTCCTCAGTGTCGTCATCATGCATCTTCATGCTCGGATCCATTGGTGTAGAAGCAGGTCGACATCCAAGCATACCTGTGTCACTTAGCAAGTCAGTGACATATTTCCTCTGAGTCATCACGAGTCCTTGTTCATTTCTAACAAACTCCAATCCAAGGAAATATCTCCGTACTCCTAGATCCTTGGTAACGAATTCACGGCCCAAGAATTCTTTTGCTATTTTTATTCCCTGCATATCATCTCCTGTAATGAGTATATCGTCAACATATACCATAATGACAGTCATACCTCTGGATGTCCTCTGTACAAAGAGAGAATGGCCTGCATTTGACCTTTTGAACACTTGCTTCTCAAACAAATCTAAGAGCTTCTGGAACCAAGCTCTTGGGCTCTGCTTTAGGCCATAGATCGCCTTATGAAGCCTACATACCTGTACACACTCCCCCTCAGCAATAAACCCGGGTGGCTGCTGCATGTAAACTTCTTCCTGAAGATCACCATATAAAAATGCATTTTTGACATCTAATTGAAATAAAGGCCAATCTCGAATCACAACAACAGATAAAAGAATCCGTAAGGTAGAGTGTCGAGCAACAGGAGAAAACGTGTCAAGATAATCTACCCCATACGTCTGAGTAAAGCCCCGAGCAACCAGTCGAGCCTTGTACCTATCAATATTGTCATCGACATAGTATTAAAAGGCGTGCCTCGAGGCGGTCGAGGCGTACGCCTCGAGGCGAGACAAGCCTTTTTAGCCTCGATGCGTGCGCCTCGGCCTTGTCCAGTGAGACATGCGCCTCGAGTGGCTGAGGTGTAGCCTCGAGGCGTTCCGCCTCGAGGCGATTGAGGCGTTTTCCTAGGTGTTTTTATTTTTTGGAAGATTTTTTTTATGTTTTTACTAGTTTACATGGTGGTTTGAGAAGCTTATAGATATATACTTGTTTAGGATAATGATTATACAAGTTAAATGCCTAAATCTGATGTTTCTTTCGTACCCATAACTCCATATTTACTATTAATTATGTGTAACTATTTCAGCAAACTGCTTCATATTTACTATTAATTATGTCTAACTATTAATTTATGCAAAATGAATGCTTAAATTTGACCTCTTTCACATTCATATGCTTGAATTTGACCTATTTCATATTCATATTTACCATTAACATGCCAAATTATTTTAGTGAACGCTTACTATTACATCCTTAAACATATAAAAATGTGTATACGAATTCGAATACTCATATAAGAAAAATTTTTTGGGACGGGGGCGCTGTCCCCTGCACCCCCGCAAGGGGGGGCCAACCTGGGCCCCCTAGCCCCCTCAAGCTTGCTGACTGGGCAGCGAGACCCCCGTTCTGGTAGGGTATGGTACAACAGGGGGGATGCATGCAACCGTTCTTCATCTGGGTATAGTAGAACATATAGTTAGGATTCAAATCATATGATTCATATCAATAACTTAGATATTTATAATGACAACTATAGCCAATCCCTTTTAGATAATTTTTTAGTGCTAGTTATAAGTGGAGATGTAGGAGCTTGTTGTGGCACGTACAAGGGCGGGGGAGGAATATAGATTTCATCATTTATAGCTGATGGCACCAACTTGTCACCTGTAGGAGAGAAAAACATGGCTGACTAAAAAAATGTGACATCTGCACTGACATAATATCTTCGACGTAATGGATCGTAGCAACGATATCCCTTTTGAGTCCTGGAATACCCAACAAAAACACATTTGACAGTCCTAGGAGAGAGCTTGTCAACCCCTGGAGACAACTGGTGAACGAATGCCACAGACCCAAAGACACGTGGAGTTAGAGAAAACAACTTCTTGTTAGGAAAAACAAGGGAGAAAGGTATCTTCTCCCCCAACACAGACGAGTGCATGCGGTTAATGAGATAACATGCAGTAAGAACCGCATCGCCCCAGAACGAGTGAGGAGCACAACTCTGGATAAGATGCGTATGAGTGACATCAAGAAGGCGGCGGTGTTTTCTTTCCACGACACCATTCTGTTGGGACGTGTAGGCACAAGATGTTTGATGAAGAATGCCATGGAATGAAAGAAGAGATAATGTTCGAGTACAGAATTCAAGGGCATTATCAGTTCTCACAATCTTGATAGAAACAGAAAACACATTATGCACTTCTTTAATAAAGTTCATAATATTGATGTCCGCTTCAGATTTATTCTTTAACAGAAAAACCCAAGACAAATGACTGAAATCATCCACAACAACTAAATAGAACATGTGTCCCTGATGATCTGGAACACGACTTGGGCCCCAATTATCAATATGAAAAAACTCAAATGGAGAGCTACTGCTCCGAATCTGACGACTAGGGAAGACAGACCGATGATGCTTCCCTAACTGACAAGCTTCACAATCGAACGACGAGCAAGGTGAGATCTGAGGGAGGACTTGACGCTGTTATGAAACGGAAGATGGCCAAAGCGCATATGCCATAAGTAAGTAGAGACAGGTCCAGTGGAATGGGATGATGCTCCGGCGTAAGGTGTATGAACCAGTCGATACAACCCACCTTGCTCACGGCCATGTCCAATCATGTTGCCCGTAAGAATGTCCTGAAACACAAGAGATGATGAGCCAAATGTCGCTCGACAATGTAGATCCTTAGTAATCTAACTAATTGACAGTAAATTCAATGAGAAATTAGGAGCATGGAGCACATTCTGCAACTGCATAGAGGGTGTTAAGGCGATCTGTCCTTATCCTGTGATGGGAGAATGAGTCCCATATGCTATGACGACGGTTCTTCCTAGGGTAACTTCCTTGCAGTACGTGAGTTGGTGTCTATCTCCACACAAATGATGTGTGGCACCTGAATCTACAATCCATTCTGAGGTACGTGAGCCTTGGTAGAAAGCAGAAGTATGAGCACTACCTGAGGAACTAGCTTCTGCAGTAGCAACAATGTCCAAACTGCTCTCTGAAACTGGTGGAGGAGTACTGGCTAGTGGTATGATATCACGTAGACGAGACACTAGGTCATCATATCGTGAATCCGACGCTGGCGTAGCACCATGATGATGTATCTGTTCTGTTGCACATGCAGATTTTGGGAAACCATGCTTAGAGTAGCATGTGTCTTCTGTATGACCAATCCGACGACAATAAGTGCACTGTAATCCACGACCACGACCGACCCTACCACGTGATCCTCGACCACGAAAATGAGAAGAATTGCCTCTTCCTCTAGAGTCTGCCATAGCAGAAGAATTCGATACAATAGTAGGGCTTGAGATATTGATTCAGCTCAATCGTCGAAAGGCCTCCTCTATGGGAGGAATGGTAGCATCGGCCAGAATCTTAGAAGAAGCCGCCTCATACTGTGAGCGTAGAGAGGCTAGAAAGACTCCCACCATCGTCGCATTCCGATATGTCTTCAATTGTTCTGGAGTAGCCGTGAGAGGCATGAAACTGTGAAGCCTCTCAAACATTCCCCTCAATGCAGTGTAATGAGCATGCAAGGATCGACCATTCTGCTTTATCATGAAGATGTCATGCTAGAGCTGTAGGATTTTTGTCTCATTCTTGGCTTGAGAATACGTGGCAGCAAGAATGTCCCACATGGCTTTGGGAATAGGTTGACGCAATACAACATTACCAATGTTTGGAATCAGAGTACCAGACAACCAGACCTGAGCATATGCGTCATCAGCCTCCATGAGGCATACAACCATGTTTTCTCCTCTGATGCTAAGCCAGAGCGCGGTACTAATGCCACGAAGAGCGATGCCATGAATGGTGTTGATGCCACCATTTATATGCCAGTTGTGTTTCCTTATGCTGTATCTCAGGAGCATATGAAAAAGACCAAAGAAATTAATAAAGGAAAGGTTTCTTCATCTATTTCGAGTCTATATGTGTTGCATGATGATCCTTGTATGGACTCCATTCATTTACAGTAGCAAGAACCTATTCGTAGCCCTCTATATGAGAAGGGTCCAACCATCCCCTTCCCTCAGGCACTCCGCTTAGCAAAGGGGAACAAAAAAGAAAATCCAAAAAAGACCCAGCAGTTATAGTTCAGCCAGTAGATGATAGACATATTTCATATCCAGCTGACTCTACAGGAGGCACTTGAGCATATCACTCTCTTCCAGAAGAACTTGAGAGAGAAGACTATCATCCGCAGGAAGAGAAGCAACCACAATGCAGAGATCCATGTGCTTACTCGTGCCACCAGTTTCGCCATCCACAACCGTTTGCCAGCCAAGAGGTCAGATGCAGGAGCTCCCTATGTCAGATGCCACATTCATGAGCAGCGATTCGATTAGACTCTACTAGACAACGACTCTTCCATCAACCTCCTTCCGGCAGCCTTATTCGACCGATTTGAGTTTGACCCTCTTCGATAGAGCAGGACAATCCTTCAATTTACTAATAGATCTGTCAAGAGGCCGAAGGGGTTGTTGAAAGACGTGATCGTCACAATTCAGGGCCAGAAATTCCCCGTGGACTTTGTTGTACTGGACATTGAGATCCCTGAGTCTGTGACAGATACCCCCATCATACTAGGACGTCCATTCTTGGCTACAGCCAAGGTGGTGTCCGACCATGATAGTGGGAAGGTGTGCTTTCGCGTCGAGGATGCGGATATACAAATATAGACGATCGACGAGACCAGAACACGAGATTCAGCTTGCTCAGAGCAGTTCAACGATGTAGAGCAGATGACAGAGTCAGAGCGAGACATCCACCAGGAGCGCGACTTTGTGATCACTGATGATGAAGCTGCTTAGTCTGACCCTGTTTCATGAGCACTTCTCTCACCTTCAGATACTGTAGATTCACAGTTTCCAACAGATGAGAGTTCGGATAGCACACTCCTGGCTGAGGACACATTTGAGGCTGACGATTGTGTTCAGGATAACGAAGCAGAATGTGTCTTGTGATTCTGATTCAGATCCCTCGGATTCAGACATAGACTGAGACGATTTTGATGATTATTTACCTTATCTGATTCCCACAGAGTCAGCAGCTATGGTGGAGATTGAGCCAGCACCGAGTACAGACACATCAACGTAGCCGTCTTCACCAGATATTCTTGATCAGCGAGAGTTCTCACATTCAAATCCGGTTGCCTTCACAAAGACATATCAAAAGCCAGATTTGCCAGCTCCCAATTACCAGAATTGAAGTCTTTGCCGCAGTCGTTGAAGTATAGATTCCTTGCGGGTGAGCCAGAGATGCACCCAGTCATTATGTCAACAGATTTGACTGGAGAGAAAGAATATCGTTTGATGGAGGTTCCTGAAAGAAACCGCAAGACGATAGGATATAGCGTAGCTGATCTCCAGGGGATAAGTCTGGCCTTGTGATCCCACCATATCTATCTCGAAGAGGATGCTAAGCCATCGCGTGAGTTTCAGCAACGACTGAACCCGAATCTTCGAGAAGTGGTCATGAAGGAAATATCACTACAATTGTGAGTGAGTCTGGAGATGAGATCGCTATCCAAGTACCCACTTTTTGGAGGATTTGTGGGGCTACAGACGACTGAATCAGGCCACCAAGAAGGATCATTTCCCACAACCTTTTATTGATCAGATTATTGAGAGGTTAGCTGAGAAGAGTCATTACTGCTTTCTTGACGAGTAATCCGAATATAATCAGGTGGCCATAGCGTCCGAAGAACAGGACAAAACGACATTCCCCTGTCCGTTTGACTTATACTTTCAGACATATGCCCTTTGGTTTATGTAATGCTCCGGCTACATTCCAAAGGTACATGTCCATTTTCTCGGACATGTTGGGTGATTGCTTGAAGGTCTTCATGTATGATTTCGCAGTTTACGGTGACAGGTTTGATGCTTGTCTTGACTGCCTAAACCGTGTGGTTCAGCGCTGCATCGAGATCCATCTTGTTATATCTTGGGAGAAGAGTCACTTCATGGTGACTCAAGGGACGACGCTTAGTCATATCACCTCCAACAGGGACATGGAGGTTGATCCGACCAAGGTGGATATCATTAGAAAACTCAATCCACCGTCTAATTTGCGGTAGTTGCGGTCTTTTCTGGGACATGTCGGTTTCTATGTTTTATTCAGGACTTCAGCAGGATTGCCCGACTGCTTACTGATCTGCTGACGAAAAACACCGAGTTTATTGTAGATGATAAGTATCTTACGTCTTTTGAGACTATCAAGAATCTAGTAGTTGAGGCTCCTGTCCTTTAGCTGTCTAATTGGTCTCTCCCATTCGAGATCATGACGGAGCCTTTGATTTTGTCCTGGGGACTGTGCTAGGACAGAGGAAGAACGAATTACCATTTACCATTCACTACGCTAGTTGTACATTGGATGTCGTCCAATGGAACTAAACAATCACTGAGAAAGATATGCTAGCCATAGTATTTGCCTTGGATAAGTTGAGATCGTATATTCTTAGATCCAAAGTGACTATTTACACTGATTATACCGCCATCAGATGCCTAATGGCAAAGAAGGATACCAAAGCTAGATTGACCAGATGAAGCCTTCTACTACAGGAGTTTGACATTGAGATTAAGGATAAATATGAAGTCAAGAATATAGTGGCGAATCATCTCTCCCGATTAGAACATCTTGAGGAATATGAGCAGATTGAGCCTATTACAGAGACCTTCCCAGATGAGGCGATCCTTCCTATCGTCTTCTCCAATGGTACGCCGACATTGTGAACTATCTTGTTGCCAAGAAAGTTCCACAAGGTTGTCCCAAACAGTGACTTGAAACCTTCCTCGCGAAGGCCAAGTCGTACAATTGAGAGGATCCCATCCTTTATCATGAAGGAGGGGATAACGTCTAGCGCCGGTTCATTCCTCGAGAGGAGCACCACAACATCCTCACTTACTGCCACAAGCATGAGGCAGGAGGACATCATTTTCAGAGGAGAACATAGAAAGTTCTCCAATCCGGCCTATGGTGGCCTACCCTCTTCAAGGACTCTGATGAATTCATGAAGAGGTGTACTGCCTGTCAGAGGATGGGTACTTGTAGACAACGTGATATGATGCCGATGCAGCCATTCACTTCTGTGAGGTCTTTGATGCATGAGGCATTGATTTCACGGGTCCATTCCCTAATAGTTAGGGTTCGTTTGGTTGTTGGGTTGGGCAGGGTTGGGTTGGGTTGGGCTACCCCTGTGAATAGTAAACTGTGAGGAGGATTGAGAGGGTTGGAAGGAGGGGTACCCCGGGTAGGGATTTGAGTATATTCTGTTGGCTGTTGATTATGTGAGTTGTTGGGTTGATGCCATTTCCGCCGAACCGCAGAAGCTAAGACTGTGTGCCGATTTTTGAGGAAAAACCCTCATTGATTGGTTTGCTTACGCGAGAGAGTGATCTGCACACTAGGCTAGAGCCACACCTGAACTTCCATTAGACTATTGGTCTTGGGGTTAGTCGTTCTCCAGTGAGGATCTTTCCAGGAAGCCGATAAACGGTCCCCGACGTCCTTAGCAGATTGAATTGAACAGGTAATCTGTAAACAGTTCACAATTCATACTGTCTGGGAAAGATCTAGCTTTGGGATTGGACCAGTCTCCTTAGAATATCGGGTTCCTAACTGCTCGGTTAATCGCTCCGATAAACTGATTTATCATCTAAAATAAAATTGACAAGATTAACAACTGAACCTTTACGGTCATCGGCTCTCCTGTTGAGTAGGTGAATTGAGGGTTTTGACTTCTCATCTTGTTTGCATCCCAATCTCATCTGCACTCATCCCCACATCACAATGATGGTCCGGAGATCCCTTAGACTACCTCTAGTAGACCCACTCTCGAGCACTCCGCCTCATTCATCTAGGGAGGTTTCTGGGAGCCTAGACCCGCTCTCAGAACCTGAGTTCGATTCCACCTTATTCCCCCTCGACCACCCTTCTTCCAGTCATGGGATGCCTGAGCAGAGACCAACGCAGCTACTTGTTCATTTGCCGGCACTTGAGTTGGGATCTTTTGCCTTTACAGAGACCTACGAGATGACCAACAGTGACGGACACACCGATGAGTAGCCCTAGGGTTCTACATATGTTCTTGATCAGGGCGCCATTAACAACACACTTCTAGCCTCCCTAGGGACGATGTAAAGACAAATCGGGACGAGGGAGCGTTTATGGCAGAGGTGCATCAGGAACTAGCACAGATGCGAGCCGAAAGGGAAGAGCCACAATGACCAACCGGTGGAGACATTCCCGCAGCTGGAGGAAGAGCAGGAGGACAACCGGAAGAATCGATAGATCCAGCTTTCGGAGATTCTGGACGACTTCAAGCTCGACCCCCAGACCATTCAACTCTTGTCCAAGTTCCATGCGCTAGCCACCGAGGAGCCGCATCTGTATTTACAGGAATTTGAGATGATCTGCAGCACTGTCCACGCAGACTCGTGGACGAGGACACCATCAAGATGATGGCATTTCCCTTCTCCCTGGTCGACAGAACAACCTATTGGCTGAAACATTAGGAGAGATACGTTACCACTTGGGAGCAGCTCCCGACCGAATACTTGAACAAAGACTATTTACTCGGCCGAACCGATGCAGCTAGAGTTGTGATCAACAATTTCACTATAATCCCTAATGAGCAGTTTCATGAGGCATGAGACAGTTTTCGTGAGCTCATCGACAGGTGTTCAAACCATTAGATATCCAAGCCCAATCTAGTCCAGAGTCTTTTGTAAGCTGACATCGGAGCTGCAGGGGCTTATCAACGCTTCTTGTGGGGGTTCCTACTTCGTCGAGGATGAGGACCAAGTCTGGATCATCTATGAGATGGCCGAAAACTACACAGTGATGTCCTAGACCTGTGTCTACACACAGGGGAAGCCCCTTCCACATGCCGTGTCCTATCAGAGGATAACACGGGTTGATGCGGGTCCATGCACTTCGTCAGCCGCAACAACACAAGCAGAGTCGTCGGCATCTGACATGGACATCATTAACGAGAATCTGGACCACATAGGGATTATCGAGAAGAAGCAGTGCTAGAGCATGACGCAGATCGATCAGTTGGCACAAACTCTTAGTGATCTGAAGACCCAGATCAAGTGTCTCCAGGAGGAACAGACGACTTTTCAGCCACGTCTCAGGTCACGGGCTGATCCTAGCATAAGCATCTCTTCCCAGCACTCCGCCCAGTACCGTTAAGTTCACCACATCCAGGCGGAGTCAGTTCAGTCGTTGCAGCAACACTACTCAACCACCGCCATCTCAAGACACTCAGATGGTGGTATATCATCCGGATCAGCCCTTGTCAGTTCTTCCCCTGTCCCCTTACAAGAAAGAACAGTTGATAGAAGTCAACGGGATTTGGTATAACCGACAGCAGTCTGGGATCCGTTGAGATCATTCTAGATTCAGGTGATCTACCGGAGGCACCTCGTCCCAGTAGCAGCCTCCAGCTCCGGGTGGACAGAGCAACCAGCCAGCAGCAACAGCCCCAATACTCCCACCAGCCATCACACTACTACCAGTCGGGTCCTCGTCCCTACTAGTAGGGACAACAATGGATGCAGCAGCAGCAGCCTCGGTAGTTCACTTAGCGTCCCCCTAACCAGTACCAAAGCCAGCCTCATTTTCAGCGAGGCAACCCGTCCCTTTCTCATGGATCAACCTATGAGAATCCAACCCTTGATGATATAGCCCGCCTACTCTCAAACCAGCAGGTATCTTTCAGGCGGGAGATGGACGAGTTCAGACAGGAGATGAGGGACATTATAAAGAGCAAGACCACCATACCCACTCAGATCGAGCCCAACCCAAACAACTTGAAGAAAAAACAACTTGAAGACAAATCTGAGCATGTACAGTTCACAGATGCTGCCACTCCTAGTGATACATTGAATGATACTTCTTCCTACATATTTGATACTAATTTTGTGACATTTAGAAGTGGTAGGATGCCAACTGACAGCGCCTCGTCTGAGTGACGACCCCTTGATGATCCAGAAGCGCCAAACGAGGAGGATAACAATGCCGATGCCGCTAATGATAATGTTGATGACGGTGGTGCTGACGCCACCAAGGACATTGATCTAGCAATGTACTGAAGTCATCGCTTCTCCAGATGCATTTGGTGGTACTGATGCCACCGTTCGACTTGATGCTAAGTCAGAGCGCAGTATTAATGCCAGAAAGACCGATGCCATGGGCGGCGCTGATGCCACCATTTATATGTTAGTTGTGTTTCCTTCTGCTGTATCTCAAGACAATATGAAAAAGACCAAAAAATTAATAAAGGAAAGGTTTCTTCATCTATTTCGAGTCTATATGTGTTGCATGATGATCCTTGTATGGACTCCATTCATTCACAGCAGCAAGAACCTATTCGTAGCCCTCTTCCAACCATCCCCTTCCCCCAAGCACTCCGCTTAGCGAAGGGGAATAAAAAAAATCCAAAAAAGACCCAGCAGTTAGAGTTTAGCCAGTAGATGATAGACATATTTCATATCCAGCTGACTCTACAGGAGGCACTTGAGCATATCACTCTCTTCCAGAAGAACTTGAGAGAGAAGACTATCATCCGCAGGAAGAGAAGCAATCACAATGCAGAGATCCATGTGCTTACTCGTGCCACCAGTTTCGCCATCCATAACCGTTTGCCAGCCAAGAGGTCAGATGCAGGAGCTCCCTATGTCAGATGCCACATTCATGAGCAGCGATTCGATCGGACTCTTCCATCAACATCCTTCTGACAGCCTTACTCGACCGATTTGAGTTTGGCCCTCTTCGACAGAGCAGGACAATCCTTCAGTTTACTGATAGATCTGTCAAGAGGCCGAAGGGGTTGTTGAAGGACGTGATCGTCACAATTCAAGGCCATAAATTCCCCGTGGACTTTGTTGTACTGGACATTGAGATCTTTGAGTCTGTGACAGATACCCACATCATACTAGGACGTCCATTCTTGGCGACAACCAAGGCGGTGTTCGACCATGATAGTGGGAAAGTGTACTTTCGCATCGAGGGCGAGAGTATACAAATATAGACGATCGACGAGAGCAGAGCGCGAGATTCAGCTTGCTTAGAGCAGTTCAACGATGCAGAGCATATGCCAGAGGCAGAGTGAGACGTCCAACAGGAGTGCGACTTTGTGATCATTGATGATGAAGCCGCTTAGTCTGACCTCGTTTCACGAGCTCTTCTCTCACCTTCTGACACTGCAGATTCACAGCTTCCAACAGATGAGAGTTCGGATATCACACTCCTGGCCGATGACACATTTGAGGCTGACGACTATGTTCAGGATAACGAAGCAGAATGTGTCTTCTGATTCTGATTCAGATCCCTCGGATTCAGACATAGACTGAGATGATTTTGATGATTACTTGCCTTATCTGATTCCCACAGAGTCATCAACTAGGGTGGAGATTGAGCCAACACCGAGTACAGACATATCAACATGGCTGTATTCACCAGATATTCTTGATCAGTGAGAGTTCTCACACTCAGATCCGGTTGCTTTCAAAAAGACATATCAGAAGCCAGATTTGCCAGCTCCCAGTTGCCCAGAATTGAAGTATTTGCCGTAGTCGCTGAAGTATAGATTCCTTGCGGGTGAGTCAGAGATGTTCCCAGTCATTATGTCAGCAGATTTGACTGGAGAGCAAGAATATCGTTTGATGGAGATTCCTGAAAGAAACCGCAAGGCGATAGGATATAGCGTAGCTGATCTCCAGGGGATAAGTCTGACCTTGTGCTCCCACCATATCTATCCCAAAGAGGATGCTAAGCCATCGCGTGAGTTTCAGCGACGACTGAACCCGAATCTTTGAAAAGTGATCATGAAGGATATATCACTACAGTTGTGAGTGAGTCTGGAGAGGAGATCGCTACCCGGGTATCTACTTCTTGGAGGATCTGTGTGAACTACAGACGATTGAATCATGCCACCAAGAAGGATCATTTCCCGATACCTTTTATTGATTAAATTATTGAGAGGTTAGCTAAGACGAGTCATTACTGCTTTCTTGATGGGTACTCCAGATATAATCAGGTGTCCATAGCGCCCGAAGATCAGAACAAAATGACATTCCCCAGTCCGTTTGGGACTTATACTTTCAGAAAGATGCCCTTTGGTTTATGTAATGTCTCGGCTACATTCCAAAAGTACATGTTATCCATTTTCTCGGACACGTTGGGTGATTGCTTGAAGGTCTTTATGTAGGATTTCTCGATTTACGATGACGGGTTTGATGCTTGTCTTGACTGCCTAGATCGTATGCTTCAGCGCTGCATCGAGGTCCATCTTGTTATATCTTGAGAGAAGAGTCACTTCATGGTGACTCAAGGGACGGTGCTTCAGCATATCATCTCCAACATGGACATGGAGGTTGATCCGACCAAAGTGGATATCATCAGGAAACTCAGTCCACCGTCCAATTTGCGGCATTTGCGGTCTTTTCTGAGACATGTCGGTTTCTACGATGTTTTATTCAAGACTTCAGCAGGATTGCCCGATCGCTTACTGATCTGCTGACGAAAACACCGAGTTTATTGTAGATGATAAGTATCTTACGTCTTTTGAGACTATTAAGAATCTAATTGTCGAGGCTCCTGTCTTTCAACCGTCTGATTGGTCTCTCCCATTCGAGATCATGACGGATGCCTCTGATTTTGTCTTGGGGGTTGTGCTAGGACATAGGAGGGATGGATTACCATTTACCACTCACTACGCTAGCTGTACATTGGATGTCGCCCAACCGAACTAAACAGTCACTGAGAAAGATATGCTAGCCGTAGTATTTGCCTTGGATAAGTCCAGATCGTATATTCTTAGATCCAAAGTGACTATTTACACTGATCATACCGCCATCAGATACCTCATGGCAAAGAAGGATACCAAAGCTAGATTAATCAGATGAATTCTTTTACTCCAGGAGTTTGACATTGAGATTAAGGATAAATCTGAAGTCAAGAATGTGGTGGCGGATCATCTCTCCCGATTGTAACATCTTGAAGAATCTGAGCAGATTGAGCCTATTACAGAGACCTTCCCAGATGAGGCGATCCTTGCTATCGTCTTGCTTGCAAGATACTCCGACATTGTGAACTATCTTATTGCCAAAAAAATTCCACAAGATTGGCCGAGACAGTGACTTGAAACCTTCCTCGTGAAGGCCAAGTCATACAATTGGGAGGATCCCATCCATTATCATGAAGGAGGAGATAACGTCTAGCACCGATACATTCCTCGGGAGGAGCACCACATCGTCCTCACTTACTGCCACAAGCTTGAGGCAGGAGGACATCATTTTCAGAGGAGAACACATAAAGTTCCCCAATCCGTCCTATGGTGTCCTTGATGAATCTGTGATTCATCACTTCAAGAGTCAAAAATAGAGCCTTGTTCCCGAGTAAATAGAGGCATATTTCCCTTTATTATGCATAACTAGCACTCATGCATACATACATAATACATTCATTTTAGCAGCCATTTGCATTCAAATAAGAAGCCAATAATCCTCTGTAAAATACCCATGCACCAAAATAACCTCTTCTCTATATATTGTACTCCTTAGTTAATAATATAGGGAAAGAGGCCAAAAATCACCTTTGTAAAATAGCCAATAAAGCCTGAGAACCCCTGTACATTAGAATGTAAATACAGCCCTCATACAAACTCCGATTTAGGTCTACTTACTCTTAGAATACTCTACATTAAAAGACCTTTAAAATGAGACTCATTTCATCCAATTTGGAGCTCGTATGAGAAAGTTGGGTTTTTGGGCCACTTTGTATACTACATATGTATATCTATGTATCCTTGTATTTATGAATAATATTTGACCTCATCTCCGTCTTTGGTCAACATGAAACTTGTAGAGCTCATCGAGATCTACAACTTTCATGTTTTGAGTTTTTCCAAATTCGGTCCCCTCTTCCCTCTACACGTGCATCTTGTTCCAGCCACTCACAGCAGGCCACGTGGCGCCCTCTGGATGCGCCACGCGGCCCGCTTCCACTCGCCTCATCCACCAGCGTCCTCAGCCGTTGGATCTCGCTTCAGATCCAACGGCCCCGCCTTTCCCACGCACGCCCCTTGCCTGGACCATCCGATCATCTCCAGCCTTGATCTACGCCGCTCGTTCGCGCCTTCACCAGAGCTCGCCACGTGGCTACACCTCCGCCCTTCATCTCCGCGCCCCAGATCTAATCCTACCCGACCAAAGCCCCTCGATCACCACCGTTGGATCACAAGATCCAACGGTGGAGACCTCGTCTCCTACCTCCAGGCGCCCCTCTCTCCCACGTCCCTTGCCTTGCGGGAGGGGCGCCCCCTTTCTATTTTCGCCACCACGCCTACCACCATCTCCGACCACCAATCATCCCACGTCCTTCCCCACTCATCCGTTAGCCTCGCCAGGCACTTCATTTCCCACGTCGATCGTCAGCTACACCCCACGACCTCCATGAATTTCGCGCCATCACCAGGCCACTCCTCTACTTCACCCTTTAAATACTCCACCTCCGGCCAACGTCACCCCCATCCGCCACTCCAGAGAGGTTCCTCGAGCTCCAAGCAATCCATTGGTGACAACAATTGGGTGTGTTGTCGAGTGGAGACAGGGATTCGACTCCGGCGAGATCCACGGCCGCCACCGCCGTGCTGCAGCCTCCATCCGTGAGCTGCGCGAGCTCAGGCCACCTACCGACCTTCGAGCGACGACCTGGAGCCCGAACCCGAGCTCCATTTCCCAGGTAGATCCCTCCATCCCTCCTCCAATCTTCCTCTTGATTTTCTTGTTTTTCTCCGACTTTATTCGCCGCCACCAGCCACCTTCTCGCTTCCTCTTCATCTTCCACCATCCATCCATACTTTTCCTATAACCGAAGGTAGGAGCGTAGACGTGCGTTGTTAAAGCCTCAGAGTGATGCGGAGTTCCACTGCTAGGAAGCTGGCTTTCCAGACCCGAAAAAAAAGGCGTCGGACTTCTCGCGAGGACGAAGCAGAGTCGAGATCCGCGTTATTGACTGGGAAAGATCGAGCTTTGGGATTGGACCAGTCTCCTGAGAGTATCGGGTTCCTAACTGCTCGGTTAGTCGCTCTGATAGACTGATTTATCATCTAAAATAAAATTGACAAGATTAACGACCGAACCTTTACGGTCATCAGCTCTCGTGTTGAGTAAGTGAATTGAGGGTTTTGACTTCTCATCTTATTTGCATCCAGATCTCATCTGCACTATCCTCACATTACAATGATGGGCCGGAGATCCCTTGGACTACCTCTAGTAGACCCACTCTCGAGTACTCCGCCTCATTCATCTAGGGAGGTTTTGGGGAGCCTAGACCCGCTCTCCGAACCTGAGTTCAATTCCGTCCAGTTCCCCCGCGACCACACTTCTTCCAGTCTTGAGGTGCCTGAGCAGAGACCAGCGCAGCTATTTGTTCATTTGACGGCACCTGAGTTGGGATCTTTTGCCTTTGCAGAGACCCGCGAGATGGCCAGCAGTGACAGACGCACTGATGAGCAGCCTTAGGGTTCTACACATGTTCTTGATCAGGGCACCATCAACAACACACTTCTAGCCTCCCTAGAGACGATGCAGAGACAGATCGAGATCACGGAGCATTTATGGCAGAGGTACGTCAGGAACTAGCACAGATGCGGGCAGACAGAGGAGAGCCGCAACGACCAACCGGTGGAGACATTCCCACAGCTGGAGGAGGAGCAGGAGGACAATCAGAAGAATCGCTGGATCCAGCTTCCGAAGATTCTGGGCGACCTCAAGCTCGACCCCCAGACCATCAACTCTTGTTCAAGTTCCATGGGCTAGCCACCGAGGAGCATCATCTGTATTTACATGAATTCGAGATGATTTGCAGCACTGTCCACGACAAACTCGTGGACGAGTACACCATCAAGATGATGGCATTTCCCTTCTCCCTGGTCGACAGAGCAACCTACTGGCTGAAACATTAGGGGAGATACGTTACCACTTGGGAGCATCTCCAAACCGAGTACTTGAACAAAGACTATCTACTCGGCCGGACTAATGCAGCTAGAGCTCTGATCAACAATTTCACTATGATCCCTAATGAGCAGTTTCATGAGGCATGAGACCGTTTTCGTGAGCTCATCGACAGGTGTCCACATCATGAGATATCCAAGCCTAATCTAATCCAGTCTTGTAGGGGTTCCTGCTTCACCGAGGATGAGGATCAGGTTTGGATCATCTATGAGATAGCCAAAAACTACACAATGATGTCCCAAACCTGTATCTACATACAAGGGAAGCCCCTTCCACATGCTGTGTCCTATCAGAGGATAACACGGGTTGATGCGGGTCTATCCACTTCGTCAGCCGCAGCAGCACAAGCAGAGTCGTCGGCAACTGACATGGGCATCATTAACGAGAATCTGGACCGCATAGAGATTATTGAGAAGCGGTGCTAGGGCATGACACAGATCGATTAGTTGGAACAAACTCTTAGTGACCTAAAGACCCGGATCATGTGTCTCCAAGAGGCACATACGGCTTTTTAATCCCATCTCAGGTCACAGGCTGATTTTAGCAGCAACAGCTCTTCCCAGCAACCTCCAGCTCCGGGTGGACAGAGCAGCTAGCCATCAACAACAACCCCAGTACTCCCACCAGCCATCACACTACTACAAGTCGGGTCCTCGTCCCTACTAGTAGAGACAACAGTGAATGCAGCAGTAGCAGCCTCAACAGTTCACTTAGCCTCCCCCTAACCAGTACTAGAGCCAGCCTCATTTTCAGTGAGGCAACTCGTGCGGTTCTCATGGACTAACCTATGAGAACCCAACCCTTGATGATCTAGCCCGCCTACTCTCAAACCAGCATGTATCCTTCAGGCAAGAGATGGACGAGTTCATGAAGGAGATGAGGGATACTATAAAGGGCAAGACCGCCATACCCGCTCAGATCGAGCCCAACCCAAACAGCTTGAAGACAAATCTGAGCAGGTACAGTTCACAGAGACTATCACTCCTGGTGATACATTGGGTGATATTTCTTCCTATATATTTGATACTGATTTTGTGACACTTAGGAGTGGTAGAATGCCAATCGGCAGCGCCTCATCTGAGCGACGACCCCTTGATGATCCAGAAGGGTCAAACGAGGAGGATAACAATGCTGATGCCGTTAATGATGACGTTGATGACGGTGGTGTTGACGCCACCAAGGACGTTGATCCAACAATGTACTGAGGCCATCGCTTCTCCAGATGCAGTTGGTGGTATTGATGCCACCGTTCGACTTGATGCTAAGCCAGAGTACGGTACTAATGCCACGAAGACCGATGCCATGGGTGGTGCTGATGCCACCATTCATATGCCACTTGTGTTTCCTTCCGCTGTATCTCAAGACCATATGAAAAAGACCAAAAAAATTAATAAAGGAAAGGTTTCTTCATCTATTTCGAGTCTATATGTGTTGCATGATGATCCTTATATGGACTCCATTCATTCACATCAACAAGAACCCATTCATAGCCCTCTATATGAGGAGGGCCCAACCATCCCCTTCCCTCAGACACTCCGCTTAGCGAAGGGGAATAAAAAAGAAAATAAAAAAAATCAGCAGTTAGAGTTCAGCCAGCAGATGATAGACATATTTCATATCCAGCTGACTCTACAGGAGGCACTTGAGCATATCACTCTCTTCCAGAAGAACTTGAGAGAGAAGACTACCATCCGAAGGAAAAGAAGCAACCGCAATGCAGAGATCCATGTGCTCACCCGTGCCACATGTTTCGCCATCCAGAACCGTTTGCCAGCCAATAGGTCAGATGCAGGAGCTCCCTATGTCAGATGCCACACTCATGAGCAGCGATTCGCTCGGACTCTGCTAGACAATGGCCCTTCCATCAACCTCTTTCCGGTAGTCTTACTCGACCGATTTGAGTTTGGCCCTCTATAACATCCGAATCCTCACAAACCCAAATCCGACCCGATTAGGCTCCGTTTAACCCAATAAAATTGTCATTCGACATTCGATGACTCAAGTCGATTAATTGATCGTGAATCAAAAGACGTTCGAACAAAATCGACCAAAAATCGATCGCATCGTAATGCGTGTCTGAAAAAGCCACGATGCAAATTCGGAATCCTCGAAACAAACCGAGACCGTCATTAAATCCGATTCGACGAAATAAGACTAACGGAATCGACCGTACGCAATCGGAGGTCGTTTGATATTTTTAAATCGCAAAATTTAATCCCAAATCAAAATCATATCTCGAAAAGTTCGAGGATCCAAACCAATCAAAAGTATACCAATATTATACTCATTTTGATTGTCGTTCTGAGACGGTCAAATCGAGATATTTCGCATCAAAATCCATCAATTGGGGTGTGTATACGGTCGATTTTTATATGACAAATAAAAAGAGTTTTGGGTTTAAAAAAATAATAATAAATAATAAAATTTTAATTTAAAAGCAGTGTAGTAGCAGAGTCTGTTTTGAATTACGTTAAAAAAATACAAGTGTAGAATTTCAATATATATATATATATGAATTTAGGAAGTTTCTTGGAACCTTCCCTTATCTCTCTTCCCCTCCCCTCCTATTTAGCCAAACCCCACGTCAAAAGCCCTCCTCCCTTCTCTTGTTCCTTCATCTTTCTATCCCTCTCCATCTTCCCCAACGAGACCCCTTCTTCTTTTTATTCTTCTCTTTCCCTCTTTTCTGCCCAGCAGTGATTTGTTGTTGCTACAGAAGCTATTGTGCTCATAGAGGCAGCTACTACAAGCAGTTGCTGTTGCTGTACTCCAAGAAAGGACCAGAATTTGATGATGTCCTGCGGCTGTAGTTGCTGCTACAGCAACGCCCAAGCATCCAATTGATGCTGCATGCAAAGGAATACACATATAATACAAGTTTCAAACCTTTTTCTTCATTTGAAGAATTTAAGTACAATCCTCTTTCCTCCTTTTGCTGCCAAACATGAGCTTTTAACATAGAATGGTCATATACATTTGATTATCTACAGTTAAAAGGTTTTCGGTGACATAAATTTTAGTTAAATCCCTGATGGGGTTACCCATAATTATGGAGTTTGGTTTGGGAATTGAACCCTTGTAAATACCAGTTTTATAAGTAAGATAGACATGCATTAATGTGAAAATTCAACTTTGTTCTAAAATGGCACTCGTATATAAAAAAAATGGAGGGGAGGGAGTCTGGTTTTGGAAATTAAATTCTTTAATTACTGTTGGTTTAAAAAAAATTAAAAGTTTGAAACTGTATACCCAGATCTGCTACTCTCTTAAAACATTCAAAATGCAAAATCTTAAGCTATAGATTATCATGCTATCTAATTGGGGGTGGAATTTTTTTAAAAAGAACTCTTGTTTTTTTTGTCTGATTGTTCAATTTACCGTTCAATTGACATGGACCATTCCCGAGAATAATCACCGATGACTCTTCATCAAGCTACTGCCTAATTCTTCACCAATTTACCATTCAATTGGGTGTATTCACCTGTACATATATGTTAGTGTTATTTATGAACTTAAGAACATATCTCAACCTTTATATAATTCATCTATTTTTTTTACCATTTCATGACTTCTAAAGATTTCTGATAAGTTCATCTCTTGAAATACGAAACAACTAACTCATAATGATAAAAAAGCACTACGTCTAGCTTGTAAGAAGAGAATGCACCAGTTGATTAATAGACATCAAAACTCCCTACCATCTACCATCTTCTTCCTCCCTGGATTTTTAGCCACTTTTGTTTGATTTGGTAGGATTGGTTGTCGATCTCCATAAGAAAATGGAATTGTTGTTCTTGGTAAATGTTGGGAATTTACATCATCTTAACATAAAAATTTTAGATGTTGTTAGGATAAGACAATATATAATTAATTATTTATGTTATATCATGGAATAAATGGGCCGGTATTGATCTTTTGATGGTCTAAATTGATACATGAGAGCTTTGGGATTTCATTCTAGTTACCTTCTTTTCCATTTTGAGGGGTATGGATTTAACACTATGAATTGGAGGATGAGATAATGCAACAGTAACATATTACCGATAAAGTTCGACCGAATTTTGGATTGGTTATAACCATTTTCGTTAATAAGGTTGAGATTGATGACTAGAGTTGTAAGTTAACTAGGAAAAAAGGTGAAGTTTTATACATCCCTATAATGGTGAATCATTGATGGCTGTTATATGTGCCGGTCATTGTGATCCTTACACCTGATCGTGCGAGGGCGTGATGACCCTCAACTGGACGGGAGAATAGGAAGTCCAGTTCGGGCAGCGGCCGCCAAGTGCGCGGATCTAGGATCCCAATCCCTTCACGGTTTTCACGCGAGCTCGCAGTGTTTTTACGCCTCGTTGGGATCCCGACTTTTGACCAGTTCCGCTGACCCTTTGTTTTAGAATACCCATGTGGGGGATCCTCGGTTTTAGTTTTCGTACGAGCTCGTTTGCCCGTTACCAGTCGGCCCATTTTCTAGAGTGACTTTTCTGGAGAGTCTCTCTCACCCGTCTCTGGGGCGTAGTTTTGGAGTACACCTTTCCCTCTATTGGACCGCACTTCCAATTAGAGGCCGAGATGGAAGAGCCCTTTTGTAGGCTACCTCACCGTTTGAGTATTGTTACTTTCGCCAGCAAACTTGGCGATTTTACATCCAAATCATCCATATTTTCATCTAAATCATCTTGAGTTACATCTGTGACAGTTGCAGTTGAGGTTTGGAGGAGTTACAATTAAAGTTGAGTTGATTGGAAGTGACTATAATCTAATTCGAAATTCCTATAAGCTAGTGGACGTGTTGGGCACTTAGTTAGTATGCATTATACAACACCGCATGCCTACGAAGGCACCCCAACCCTAAGACATTCCCCACGTCTTAGAGTCATAGTGTGAGGTTGCACACTAACCAAGACCACAGACTATCCCCCAGACTTAAAATTTAAATAAAATCAAGAAATCTTTCCAATCTCAACTTTCCCATCACCAAAATTCACACATATAATCTCTATGAGAATAATATATGCATACTTATGATCAATCAATTACAAAATAAATATGTTGTATATGAGAAATTTTGGAATAATGGGTGATCATGGGAGGTGCTTACAAGTAAATTGAAAACCTTTTTACATACGCAAGTGGAAATAACTTTTAGATGTTCCTGCCTTTCTACTTGCTTGCTTTTGAACATAATAAATGCATGCTTATTTTTATAAACTTTTGGAAGGTACCAGCGTCCGCTGACGCCTCTTCTTTCCAACATGTTTTGGCAGGCAAAGAGCCTGCTGCTCAGTAGCTATTAATGATTTCAGGCGATAGGGTATATACCAGATGGTACGTATACTTTTGTTTAAGTTTTTCTTCGATTCATAATGTAAATGTTTCCCTTTCTCTTCTGCATAAGATTTTGGGATTTCTATACTGTCGACTTCTGATGTACATGTGTATATATTATGAAAATGAATGGAATAAAATTTTGGTGGTAATTGTCTTTGTTGAATCTGATGAATGTGGTTTGGAATGTCATGTGCAAATATTGTTGCACGGAAAATTTTCCTTGAAATTTCAATACTTTGTGCGACCTCATGCAAATGTAATAGTACGGAATGTGTGTAAACGGGTACTCTGATCCGAGGGGGTTCACGCCCTCTTCGACAGAGGAGGACAGTCCTTCAGTTTGCTGATAGATCTGTCAAGAGGCTGAAGGGGTTGTTGAAGGATGTGATCGTCACAATTCAGGGCCAGAAATTCCTCGTGGACTTTGTTGTACTGGACATTGAGATCCCTAAGTCTGTCACAGATACCCCCATCATACTAGGACGTCCATTCTTGGCCACAGCTAAGGCGGTGTCCGACCATGATAGTGGGAAGGTGTACTTTCGCGTCGAGGGCGAGAGTATACAAATATAGACGATCGACGAGACCAGAGCGCGAGATTCAGCTTGCTCCGAGCAATTCAGCGATTCAGAGCAGATGACAGAGGCAGAGCGAGACATCCACCAGGAGTGCGACTTTGTGATTATTGATGATGAAGCTGCTTAGTCTGACCCCGTTTCACGAGCTCTTCTCTCACCTTCAGACACTGCAGATTCACAACTTCCAACAAATGAGAGTTCAGATAGCACACTCCTGGCCGAGGACACATTTGAGGCTGACGACTATTTTCAGGATAACGAAGCAGAATGTGTCTTGTGATTCTAATTCAGATCCCTCGGATTCAGTAGATTGAGACGGTTTTGATGATTATTTACCTTATCTGATTCCCACAGAGTCAGCAGCTAGGGTGGAGATTAAGCCAGCACCGAGTACAAATACATCAACGGGGCCGTCTTCACCAGATATTCTTAATCAGCGAGAGTCCTCACATTCAGATCCGGTTGCCTTCACAAAGACATATCAGAAACCAGATTTGCCAGCTCCCAGTTGCCCAGAATTGAAGTCTTTACCGCAATCGCTAAAGTATAAATTCCTTGCGGGTGAGCCAAAGATGTACCCGGTCATTATATCAACAGATCTATCTGGAGAGCAAGAATATCGTTTGATGGAGGTTCCTGAAAGAAACTGCATGGCGATAGGATATAATGTAGCTGATTTCCAGGGGATAAGTCCAGCCTTTTGCTCCCACCATATCTATCTCGAAGAGGATGCTAAGCCATCGCGTGAGTTTTAGCGACGGCTGAACCCGAATCTTCGAGAAGGGGTCATGAAGAAAATATCACTACAGTTGTGAGTGAGTCTGAAGAGGAGATTGCTATCCGGGCATTCACTTCTTGGAGGATCTGTGTGGTCTACAGACGATTGAATCATGCCACCAAAAAGGATCATTTCCCGCTACCTTTTATTGATCAGATTATTGTGAGGTTAGCTGAGAAGAGTCATTACTGCTTTCTTGACAGGTATTCCGAATATAATCAGGTGGCCATAGCGCCCGAAGACCAGGACAAAACGACATTCCCCTGTCCGTTTGGGATTTATACTTTCAGACATATACCCTTTGTTTATATAATCCCCCGGCTACATTCCAAAGGTACATGTTGTCTATTTTCTCGGACATGTTGGGTGATTGCTTGAAGGTCTTTATGTATGATTTCTCGGTTCACGGCGATGAGTTTGATGTTTGTCTTGACTGCATAGACCGTGTGCTTCAGTGCTGCATCAGATCCATCTTATTATATCTTGGGAGAAGAGTCACTTCATGGTGACTCAAGGGACGGTGCTTGGTCATATCATCTCCAACAGAGACATGGAGGTTGATCTGACCAAGGTGGATATCATCAGGAAACTCAATCCACGTCCAATTTGCGGCAGTTGCGATCTTTCCTGGGACATGTCGGTTTCTAGCAATGTCTTATTCAGGATTTCAGCAGGATTGCCCGACCGCTTACAGATCTGCTACGAAAAACACCGAGTTTATTGTAGATAATAAGTATCTTACGTCTTTTGAGACTATCAAGAATCTAGTTGTCGAGGCTCCAGTCCTTCAGTCGTCTGATTGATCTCTCCCATTCGAGATCATGATGGATGCCTCTGATTTTATCATGGCGGCTGTGGTAGGACAGAGGAGGGACGGATTACCATTTACCATTCATTATGCTAGCTCTACATTGGATGTCACCCAACAGAACTAAACAATCACTGAGAAAGAGATGCTAGCTGTAGTATTTGCCTTGGATAAGTTCAGATCGTATATTCTTAGATCCAAAATGACTATTTACATTGATCATACTGCCATCAGATACCTCATGGCAAAGAAGGATACCGAAGCTAGATTGACCAGATGAATCCTTCTACTCCAGGAGTTTGACATTGAGACTGTAGAGGTTTACGTTATAGTGTAGAGGTTTATGTTATGTCATGATGTACTCTTGCGTATTTTCTATTTATCTCATGTACGTCTATGTAATTACCCAAGGGTTTTCTCTCTATATAAGAGACCCAAGGGCTCTATGGAATAACACATCAGAGTATCATTTGCTCTAACATGGTATCAGAGCCAAAACCCTAGCCTAGGGTTTTGTCCACCCGCCGCCCCCACCCTCCAGCCGCCGCCGACCCCTCCCTCTCTCCAGCCGCCGCCGCACCTCTCCAGCGGCGGGCTTCCTCCAGCCGCGGGTCCTCCTCCCGCTACATCTCCAGTTGCGGGGCTCTCTCCCCGCCGTCTCTCTACAGCCGCGGGTACCCCCCCTTGCCGTCGGGTACCCCGTCTTGCATTTGGGGCCCACTCTCTCGCCGTCGGGTCCCTAAACTGCAGATGGATACAAGTGCATAAGTCTACATATGCACTTGGATCCTAACGTTTCATTGTAGACACACGTTCTGTTGTCTATCATCCCTTGGTCTTCCTCTCCGGCACTATGTCAGACCAAAAGCTTGATATGCCCGCCATATGTGCCTTCAAAGGTTCGGCACCAACTGTCAAAATGGACGAGACTAACTACGAACTCTGGGCTATGCAGTTCCTGAGTCTCATGAAGTCGTGTGGTAAGAAACATATTCTTACCGAAGAGGAGCCGACAGAGAAGACATGGATTTATGCCTCATGGGAGGTCGATGATGCCTATGCCAAAGTTTGGCTGTCAGGCACGCTCACGATGGAGATAGCAAACGACGTCCTCCATCAGCCCACCGCCAAGGCGATGTGGGATATTCTGGCCACGACATACTCTCAGGTGCGGAACGAGACAAAGATGCTGCAGTTGCAGCATGATATTTTTACCACGAAGCAAAATGGGAGGCCTCTTCATTCTCTGTACACGTCTCTTCGTGGAATGTTCGAGAAGTTATATAGCACTATCTCGCTCACAGCCACGCCAGAACAACAGAAGACGTTCCGCAACGCCACCATGGTAGGCGTCTTACTCGCTGCCCTTGATCCAGAGTACGAGGCAGCCCGCTGTCAGATCCTCGCAGATGCCACTATTCCTTCGATGGAGGAAGTCTACAGGAGGCTCAATCGTATCTCAGTTCCCTCCAGTGCAGCGACCCCACCGCCCTCGGCAATGGCGGTCTCCAGAGGACGAGGTAGTTCGTCTTCCTTTCGTGGCAGAGGAAGTGGAGGCCGTGGACGTGGAGGTCGGGTACGTTTGACATGCTCCTTTTGTCGTCGTACTGGCCATTCTGAGAATACAGGCTACTCAAAGCATGGATTTCCTCCTTCTGCACGTATTGCTGATCATGTTCAGGGTCCACCAGCAGCTACCTCAGATCACAGGTTCGAGGAGCTTGTAGCACGGCTTCGTGATATTATGCCCCAATCATCATCAGAGGGGGATGATACATCCGATATTGCAGCCTCTGCGTCAGCCAGTACGTCTGCTCCTGCGAGTACCTCAGGTAGTACTTCTGCTTCCTATACTAGTCATGACCTATCAGGTTGGATTGTTGACTCTGGAGCCACACATCATCTCTGCCGTGATCGAGATGTTCTTCAGTCTTATAGAGCTATTCCGTCTGGTTGCTCCGTACTCATCGCTGATGGCACTCATTCCCCTATTATCGGTCAGGAAGAGACAGTTCTATTGCCCTCTATACACTTACAGGGTGTTCAACTTACAAAAGATTTGCACTGTCGGGCTCTATTTGATCCATCTTCTGTCATTTTTCAGGACATACTCACGAGCAGGGTAATTGGCTGTGGTTCTGAGCATAATGGCCTCTATCGTCTTGTCCGGAACTCCTACGCAGGCGTCTCACTACACTCTCAGGATTCCGTCTCTCCATATACATGGCATCTTCGCTTTGGTCACCTGCCGCTACAGAAAATGCGTCACCTCCTGCCTCAGATCTCTCCGAATTCATCCTTTCGTTGTGAAGCGTGTCAGTTAGGAAAGCACCATCGGTCTAGCTTTCCGAGTCGTCAAGGTCGGAGCAGTGGCTCCTCATTTGAGTTACTACATATCGATATTTGGGGTCCGAGTCGTGTCCCAGACCATCAGGGGCATAGGTTTTATCTTGTTGTGGTTGATGATTTTTCTCGTGTGTCTTGGACTTTTCTTCTTAAAAATAAATCAGAGGCAGGAAATGTTATCCAAAATCTTATAAATGAAGTGCAAAATGTTTTTTCGTCTACTGTTAAGTATGTGCGTACTGATAATGCATTGGAGTTCTGCACTCGATCTCTTGCTCGATTCCTTTCATCTAAGGGCATTATCCACCAAACTACGTGTGCATACACATCTCAACAAAATGGAGTTGCAGAACGAAAACATCGACACCTTCTTGATATCGCTCGCACGTTACTTATTCAGAGTTGTGCCCCCTTATCTTTTTGGGAGGACGCTGTACTTACGACATGTTATCTGGTCAATCGCATGCCCTCTACTATTCTTGGGGAAAAGGCTCCTATCTCTGTTCTCTTTCCCAACAAGGACCTGTTCTCACTTACACCTCGTGTCTTTGGCACAGTCGCTTTCGTTCACCGCTTGTCTCCAGGACTTGACAAGCTCTCTCCTAGAGCTGTCAAGTGTGTTTTTGTGGGCTATTCAAGGACACAGAAAGGATATCGTTGTTATGACCCCATTCATGACAAGTACTATGTGAGTGCTGATGTTACTTTCTTCGAACCTGTCATGTACTTCTTCCCTGCAGGTGACCGGTTGGATTCCTCTACACCCACGGATACTAGTATTTATGTGCCTCCACCTCCAAGCATGGGTCAATCCGAGTCTAGTACATCATCATCACCACCACCACCACCACCACCTCCGATTGTACCCTTTCCTAAGTTCTACACAAGACAGTCTGGGCCTGCTCAAGCTACATGTCAACCATCCAGCACGCCTCAGGTATGTTCTGATGTTATCACCACTGATGGATTAGATAACGCACTGGTGCAGGAGACTTTGCTACAGGGGGAGGATCCGCCAATACCCACAGTGATAGATGATCTTGATCGTCCTATTGCTCATAGGAAGTAGAAAAGACACTGTGCATCATATCCTCTAGTGTCTCAGGTGTCTTTCCATCGTCTAACTGGTGATTTCCAGAGATTTGCAGCAGCTGTCTCCTCGGTCAAGATTCCGCGGACCTACCAAGAAGCCATGAAGATTGATTGCTGGCGTCTAGCTATGGAAGAGGAGATGCGTGCCTTACAGTCCCACAGGACTTGGTCTCTTGTTCCCATTCCTCCTGGTGCCTCTGTGGCGAGTAGCAAGTGGGTATTTACGGTTAAGTATCATGCAGATGGGCGTCTTGACAGGTACAAGACCAGACTGGTAGCACGTGGATTTACCCAAACTTATGGGGTTGATTATTTGGATACATTTTCACCAGTGGCTCGACACTCCACTCTTCGCATTCTTCTAGTTGTTGCTATGGTACGTGACTGGACCATTTTTCAACTTGATGTCAAGAATGCATTCTTGTATGGTGATCTACAGGAGGAAGTCTACATGCAGCAGCCACCGGGGTTTGCTGCTGAGGGGGAGACTCAGATGGTGTGCAGACTTCATAAGGCTATCTATGGCCTTAAACAGAGTCCACGGGCATGGTTCCAGAAGCTCTCCCAGCTGATTGAACAACATGGGTTCAAGAGATCCAATGCAGACCATTCCTTGTTCATTCAGAAGACTCCTAGAGGTACGGTTGTAGTCATGGTATATGTTGATGACATTCTGGTCACAGGAGATGATGCTCAGGGAGTCGAGATGACCAAATCTCTGTTGGGGAGTCAGTTTATTACGAAGGATCTAGGCACAATACGATACTTTTTGGGGATAGAGTTTGCAAGAAATGCACAAGGAATGGTAATGACTCAAAGGAAATATGTTACAGACCTGCTGGTCGAAACAGGAATGGATGAATGCAGACCGTCAAGTACGCCTATGGACCCAAGCATGAAGCTGTACGACAATGATACCGAAGAGGTGGACAAAAGAAGATACAGAGAGATGGTGGGTAAGCTTCTATATATTACCATAACTCGACCGGATATTGCCTTTGCAGTAAACCGGATGAGTCAATTTATGGAGCAACCTAGGCAAGTTCATATGGATGCTGTGTATATGATATTGAGATATCTGAAGTCTTCTCCAGGCACAGGATTGCTATTTAGGAAAGATACATATTTTTCTGTTTCAGCTTGTACAGATGCAGACTATGCAGGGTGTCCAAAGGATCGCAAATCTACTTCTGGATTTGCTATCTTCATAGGAAGCTCGTTGGTTTCTTGGAAAAGTAAGAAACAGACTGTTGTGGCGAGATCCAGTGCTGAGTCTGAATACAGAGCTATGGCACAAGCAAGCACAGAAATGATGTGGGTTCGAGCGGTCTTAGAAGATCTGAATGTAAATGTCTCCTTGCCCATGAATCTTCAATGTGACAACCAGGCAGCATTATTCATTGCCAATAATCCAGCCTTTCATGAAAGAACGAAGCACATAGAGGTAGATTGTCACTATACTAGAGACATGATCCAGAAGGGCTTGATTTCCACCTCACACGTCAGCTCAGAGGACCAGACTGCTGATATATTTACCAAACCATTGCTTAGAGGACCTTTCCAGAGATGTTCTTCCAAGCTGAGCATGATTGATATCTATGCTCCATCTTGAGGGGGAGTGTAGAGGTTTACGTTATAGTGCAGAGGTTTATGTTATGTCATTATGTATTGTTGCGTATTTTCTATTTATCTCATGTACGTCTATGTAATTTACCCAAGGGTTTTCTCTCTATATAAGAGACCCAAGGGCTCTATGGAATAACACATCAGAGTATCATTTGCTCTAACAGAGACTAAGGATAAATCTGAAGTCAAGAATGTGGCGGCGGATCATCTCTCCTGATAGTAAAATCATGAGGAATCTGAGCAGATTGAGCCTATTACAGAGACCTTCCCAGATGAAGCGATCCTTGCTATCGTCTTGCTTGCATAGTACGCCGACATTGTGAACTATCTTGTTGCCAAGAAAGTTCTACAAGGTTGCCCAGACAGTGACTTGAAACCTTCCTCGCGAAGGCCAAGTCGTACCATTGGGAGGATCCCATCCTTTATTATGAAGGAGGGGATAACGTCTAGCGCCGGTGCATTCCTTGGGAGGAGCATCACAGCGTCCTCACTTACTGCTACAAGCTTGAGGCAAGAGGACATCATTTTGAGAGGATAACAACACAGAAAGTTCTCCAATCCGGCCTATGGTGGCCTACCCTCTTCAAGGACTCTGAAGAATTCGTGAAGAGGTGTACTGACTGTCAGAGAATGGGTACTTGTAGACAGCGTGATATGATGCCCATGCAACGATTCACTTCCATGAGGTCTTTGATGCATGGGGCATTGATTTCACGGGTCCATTCCCTAATAGTTAGGGATTTGAGTATATTCTGTTGGTTGTTGATTATGTGAGCCGTTGGGTTGAGGCCATTCCCGCCCGAACCGCAGATACTAAGACTGTGTGCCGATTTTTGCAGAAAAATATCATTTCACGGTTTGGGGTTCCTAGAGTTTTGATATCTGACGGGGGGTCTCATTTTATCAACGATAAGGTAAAGTCCCTTACTAACGAGTTCAACACAGACCATCGAGTTGCCACTCTATATCATCCTCAGACCAATGGTCTTGATGAAGTATCGAACATGGAGATCAAGATGATACTGCAGAAGGTAGTCCGCCTAGATTGAAAGGATTGGTCACAGCTTTTGGATTCGGTCTTGTGGGCATATCGGACTTCCTTCAAGACTCCTTTGGGTACATCTCGCTTTCGTCTAGCTTATGCCAAGCCATACCATTTACCAGTAGAGATAAAGCATTAGTCCCTATAGCCTGTCACTGAGATATTATTGAATCCATAAAGTATAGAAGATTAAAGGAAGACAGAATTAGCAGCCCTAGAGGATCTTAGAGATACAACCTTTTCGAGTAGCCTACAGTATAAGGAACGAGTGAAGATATGGCATGATTCTCATATTAGCCATAAGCAGTTTGAGCCGAACCAGAGAGTATGGTTATTCGATGCTAGACTGAGATTATTTCCAGGGAAGTTACATAGTAAGTGGAAGGGACCATACTTGGTTCGAAAGGTGCATGACAATGGTAGTATTGATATATTTGAGATGTCATCTGAGTCCATCTTTCGAGTTAACGGTCAGCGCCTGAAGCCGTATCTATATCATGATCCACTAATCGTTGATGTTGCCCCTATTCATTTTGAATGAGATGTGATCTTTGACTCACATCATTTGCATCTCATGCCTGATTATCAATTCCTTTCGTCCTTGTATAGATCCAGTTGTCGATATCATTCATTCTTTAATCTTACATCCCATTTCCATCTTGTGATTATGCTATACTGAGGGTGTACTTTCCCTAAGGATGTGGCTCAAGCATTTTCATTTGTCCCAGCAAGACCATAGTTTTTGTAAACTAAAAAGAAGATATAAATATGGGAAAATGCATAATGAGAGGGAAAATGTGAAGATAAAAAAGAGGGATAACTGAGAAATAGTTAGAAAATGGACAACAACAACAACAACAAAGCATGTTCCCACATTAAGTAGGTCGGCTATATGGATTCTTTTCCTCCATTCGGTCATTCTCTGGTGATAAAAAAAATGAATAAGGTTGGAAAAAAGTTAGTATGGAGAAAAATGAGAAGAACAGATGTTTTGTTTGCACTCAAGTTGTTTCTTAAGCATTGATGTCATTTTCCCAAATTTGCTGTTGAATAGATCTGGGAAGATCATGTATTTGCACACAAGGTGCTGATCGGATGGTTAAACATATAGTAATTCATAAATTCTGTGATAAAAGAGTAGAAGAAAAATTGAAAATACCCAAGTCAGAGCTTCAAACTGTTCTTTTGAATATCCTAGCTGTAAATATATTTTCAAACACAAGCTAGGTGTGACAGGAGAAAGAGCCACCGCCATGATTCTCATTGCTTCCAAAATGACCACAAGATCCTGCAAATAATTAGTGTAAGGTCTTTTAGTTTTAAAATGATTAAAGACACCATCAGCACATGTTCAAGTGTGATTGTAACGCACTGGGCAGTAATAGAAAACTGCTAGAAAGAAGCATGCTATTCATGTTTTTTAAAATATCTAGCTTGCAAAAATCGAAGAATCATGTGTTAGGCTGCATTGATGGCCTTGTAGCAATTGCACGAGAAAGAAATATCTGCGTCATTTTTTTGCATAAGTCATAGTATAACATTATCGTACCTTTCTTGCAATTTCGGAACTCGCTCCTTCTTTCTTAAAAAGAGACCAAGGGGCATGTTCATCTATATACAAGTTCCCAGCATTCCCTATTTCCACAATGGATTCACAAGCTGATGAGATTGACAATCGCACATAGTGGTAATGTGCTTTATCCACCTACAAATAAAACACGAGTTGAGCAAATATACTACTGAAATGGAAAGGGAAGAGTCCACCACTAACTTCAACAATCTCTTTCCATTTCCTTGCTTTTAAAAAAAACCACCCCTTTTTTATCCCAGAACTATCAAAAGAAAGTAAATTTATACAATTGTTGTTTTAAGAAGTAGGTGTATATATGTATGAACCTTGGAAAGAAGCAGGGCACCTACTCCGAAGCTTTTTTTGGTAAGTGAATCCTAAATTTACTTGTATATTTTCATGTAGTCTTCTAGTTTCAAGATGAAATCATGCCCCAAGGCCTTACCTAAGGCCACTCTCATATAATGTGCAATGGCCATAATCCATCTCAAGCATCCCTACACCATGTTCCCTATGCAATAAGTCTAGAATCTGGATCATCTGTTTCTACATTAATATAAGTTTCAATAGGGTCAGCAATCAACGTTTTTTTCGCATGCCCCTGCTTTGTATCCAGGCATCACTTCTGATTTGTCTCGATTCTTACATTTATTTCAAGCAACTCTTGTTATTGCGTTAGGTAATGCATTCCCATCATGTAATCAGGCAAGTGGTGATTAATTTTGTAATTAAAATTTTAATCAGACAAAGTTTTAGACTTCGGCAAGATACTCCAATTACACAGAGGGGATTTATTGACTATCGAATCTAGGTTAAGCAGAATTTGGATGTGAATCGTTTAACCCTTACTTTATAAAAATTGCACACCCTTCTAGTATTCAGTAAGAAAGAAACCTAGCCGTCCGTGAAAGACTGCAAAGTCTATGCTTGCATGGTTTCCTCCCTCATATAGAAGAGAGTTTCCATGCAAGTCATTGTGTGACTCATGTTTTGGTTAATGAATATTTTGGTGTGGTGACTCCCGTCTCGGGAGGGCTCCCCCTTTATTCTAGTAAAAAAATTGTGTGACTCATGTGTTTCGTTTTTTTCACATGGCGTTCGAGCCAACCTGATCAAGGAATAGATGCTTACAGAAGCTTTTCGTGTATTTGATTTGTGTTATGGACATCCTCACATTCGGTTGTGCATAGCTCAAGATATTTTCTCATGCATCGAGATCTTCCACACAAAGAAGATCGATTTGTTAGAATATATTGACAGTTGTAACCCTTTTAATTTGGTGTTTTCCATGTAAATGCCCTCTCCCTAACTCTAACCTCATCTTACATATAGAGGGTGTGCAAAAACATAATATGGAAGTGATAATCAAGAACAAGAACAATAAACAATGAAGAATATAAAGATTTTACGTGGAACCGTACTTCAGAAAGAGCGGGATGAAATCATGGGAAAATGTTTCAAAGGATTGATTTTTCTATTTCATTCTCTCAATGAGTACCGGGGTGGGAGGCTCTTTATATAGCCTCACTGAATATTCAGAGTCTCACTCACAGATGATATTGACTAATCTCATGGTGTGGTAATTGGATCTTGGAAAGGTCAAAATACCCACCTAAGTCATTCTCCAATACTCCTCAAGCTGAGCTATTGTGACTTTTGGTATTTTTTCAAGAGATTATGGTTTTGAAATTGTGAATATATAAGTTTTTAGACAGGTGTCTCCTCGAGATCGCACCATTTTTCTTTTCAAAAAATAATAATAAAATTGATCTCCTGTCAATCCATTATTAGATAAATCTATGTGATTACGTTGAAATCATCAACAAAGCAGACACAGTAACAAGGTGATGGGATATAGTATGAATGGGACATGGACCCATACATCATAAATCATTGAATCCAGAAAAGATTACTAATGATGCTCAATATGCCAAGTATGCTCAATATGCCAAGGAAACGAGGCTAGACGATGTTTTCTGAATGGGCGAGTGACAATCAAAGGGCATAAATAATGACAGCTCAAAAAATATCAAGGAGATAGTTGATGCATATGGACGATAAAGCTGAAGATGCAAAAGTATAGATCGATAAGATTAAAGCACAAATTGTTAGAGTATGCATCATCTCATAGATGGGTAATTGGATCCTTCAATGGTCCAATTACATATCCATTGGGTTGGTCCCACATCTACTATGAGTGGGACTCCGTTTTATCTGTGGGGCTATATAAAAAGTCCCACACCCATTGCAATCGGTTGCGAAAATAAATAGAATAATCAGCACTTAGTGGCATTCTATCGTGATTTCATCCCACTCCTCACAGAGTAAGGTTCCACGTAAAATCCTGGTGTTCTTCCATGTTCTTTATTTGTTTATCTCTGATATTACACTTCCACATGATCATTTTCTACATGGTATCAGAGCGCATTTCAACATGATATCAGAGTCGTTCGATTCTCGAAGATTTATATAATGTACGTGATTTATTCGAGAAAATTCTATTTTTTCGAAGATTTGTTCGTTGATTTGTATAAAAGTTTTCTGAAACCCTAAAGTTTGCAAGCCAATGTTGTTGTTGATATATTATTTATATTATGTCTCTTTTATGCATTTTATATTCTTTTCGTCTTCATTATGTAATTTACCCAATGGGTCTCTCCTTTATATAAGAGAACCTGAGGGGTTCATGAATAAGCAAGATATTGTTTTCTCTCAACACGGTATCAGAGCGACGTCCCTAGATTAGAGTTCCCGTACCCTAGCCCCCACCCGTCGCCCTCCCTCGCGTTGCTATGTCGCCTCTCATGCCTGCCACCACCGATCCCTTGCTTCCTCGCATGCGCGCGCCTCCGACATGGCAGCCCACACGCATGCATCTCAGACCTGTTCATGCCACTGCAGCCCACACGGTTGCCCTGCGTATTGCACACCTCCGCAGCCACCCATTGTTGTAGTCGGCAACCACTGCCGCACACCACTGTAGCCGCAACTAGCGTACTCCAACACCTTCCAACACTGTCGACGGCTTCTGTGGATGTTCTACCTCCTTTTCGTTGCCAAACTGTGGTCTAAAACTGCATGAAATTGACAGGGAAACGTGCTTTTAGACCTCTAAATCACATTTTCTGACACTAGCGTGGATCGGGGATTGACAAGGATGGTTGAACAGATTGAGCCTCCAGACACTTCAACTCCTCAACTAGATCCACATCTTGATGATATTGTCTCCCGCACACGGGAGATAATGACTCATGTTGCAGACACCACTACATGTTCTTCAGATATAACAACCAATGCTAGAGCATCTTCGAGCTCCTCATGTATAGCCTACCGCTTTTACCAGTTGTAGTAGGGCATATATGACAGTGGATCATTGACTCTGGTGCTTTCCACCATTTGTGTGGAGGCAAAGCCCATATCATTTCTTATAAATCTATACCTCCGAGTAGGTGGGTCGTCATTGTGAATGGGGTGTGCTTATCCATCCATGCACTTGTGGAATGTTTTATTTGCTCATGGTTCTCATATTAACTAGCTTTCTATTGGTCAGATCATAAGGATATGCATTATCGTGCCATTTTTGACCCCTCTTCTCTTGTGTTTCCGGACATACTCACGGATAGAATGATTGGATGTGGTCGTGAGCAACGGAGGCTCTACAGACTGGTCCAACCTCCTCATGATGGTGCCTCCACTATTCCTACTGGACCAGTCTCACCATACCTATGGCATCTTCGTTTTGGCCCCCTTCCTCTGTAGAAGATGTGTCATGTCCTCCCATAGATTTCTACATGATCTTCCTTCCAGTGCAAGCCTTGCCAACTTGGGAAGCATCACAACTCCTCTTTTCCTGGTCATCAGAGTCATAGTAGTACTCGGTTATTTGAGCTTATTCATTTAGATATTTGGGATTCCAGTCGTGTTACTGATCATTAGGGACATCATTTTTATCTTATAGGTGTGGATAACTATTCTAGATTTTCTTATGTCTTTTGTTAAAAAAATAAGTCTGAGGATGGTTCTGTCATTAAAACCTTTATTAATGAAATAAAGAACATTTTATATGCTACCGTAAAGTATCTACGATATGACAATGCCTTAGAGTTCTACACTTAATAACTATCCGAATTCTTCGTATCTCTTGGCATCATACATCAGACCTCATGTGCATATACATCTCAGCAAAACTAAGTCATCGAACGCAAACACCACCATTTACTCGATGTGACACAATTCCTTTTGATTCATAATTGTGCCATACACTCTTACTAGGGTGATGCAGTTCTCACAGCCTGCTACTTGGTGAACCACATGCCTTCTATTTTAGGAGAAAAGGTTACTTTCTCGATTGTGATTCCTGAGAAGGACATGTTCTCCCTTACACCCCGAGTGTTTGGTTGTGTCGCCTTTGTTCACAATCTAACGCCTGGTCGTGACAAGCTCTCCTCTAGCGCTGCAAGTATGTCTTTGTAGGCTACTCTCGTACCCAGAAGGGGTATCGTTCTTTTGATCCGCTTCGACGGAAATACTGTCAGTGTTGATGTCACAATCTTTGAGTCTATTATATATTTCTCTCCTACATGTGATCAGTAATGCAGAAGTATTCAGTATTCAGGCGACTATTCAAAATTATTTGATTTTGTATTTTTAAATTATTTTAAATATAAGATTTACCCATTTGATGGTCTAGTGGTAGTACAATGCGTCTACCACGCAAAATACCAGGGTTCAAATACCACTCTTGCAAGGGTTGTGTTTGGTAGTCGACGACCAGCGTAAAAAATAGTCGAATCTTTCAACATGGATTTGAGCAAGAATCCATGTAGCCGACCCTACTTATAGTGGGAGAAGGCTTAATATATTTTTTATTTTAAATATAAGATTTAATTCTAATACATATATTCTTATATATCTATACATGTAAGACCATCAATTAAAAAGAATCCAAGATAAAAGTACCTATTAACGAGATAAATATATGAATCTTTGACATTTCTACTAATATTTCTATAAATGGTAAGCCTTCATAATTAAAAAAAATAAAAATAACATAAACCTAACAGTTGGCGAATAGTCGACTTGACCGAATAGTCGGCCAGTCGATCGGAAAATCAGACCATTCAACCAAGTCGACTATTGGCTGACTATTTAGTGTTCAATCATGGACCCCCTACCGTATAGTCAGCTGACTATTGCAATATTGCATGTGAAAGGTTGACTCCCTCTGACTCAGGTGAGGTGGTATACATGTCTCCTACTACGACTGTACCACCCCCAGTTCCTACTCTGCCTCCACTACCTTCATCGTTGCCACCACAACAACCACCTCCAGTACCTACACCCATGGAAGGCCGTATCGGCGATATATCGCCGATATATCGGTATCGAGAGGTTGGGGATATTGAAATCTGAGTGTATATCTTTTTACAGGGATATCGGTGATATATCGCCGATATATTGACGATATATCGCCGTATCGGCTCATATCGATCAGAAATGAATTGATTCGGTACAAAAATACAAGATAACGACCGATATTGCCGATATTTCGTCAATATCCCTACATATGAATGTTATTATTCATGCAAGCTTGATTCCTCTACCTATCTAGCTACATCTAGTATTAAAACAATCTATGATTTATATACTTTGTTCCGGATCGGGGGGCGCTGCCCCTGCACCCCCGCAAGGGGGGGGGCAACCTGGGCCCCCGTAGCCCCCCTAGGCTCGCTGACCGGGCAGTGAGACCCCCGTACTGGTAGGGTATGGTGCGACAGGAGGATGCATACAATGGTTCTTTAACTTGGTGTATTTTTACAAGTTATTTCATGTTGTAAAACTTGAATGAAATCCATTTCCAATATCTATAAGTCAATTCTTCAAAAAAATCTATAAGTCACGAATCAACATTAATATCAATATGTTCGAAATTATCGATATATGCAATATAAGCTTTATAGATGATCGATATGTGTGATCTAAGAGTATATTTGTAAGTTATTTAGTGATCTAACAACTTGGATAAACTCCATTTTCAATATATATATATAGGTCAACAACTAACAGTACAACCGTATCGATATATGCGATATAAGGTTCATAGATGATCAATATGTGTTATCTAAGAGAGCAAGAGTACATTTGTAAATTATTTAGTGATCAAAGTACTTGGATGAACTCCATTTACAATATATATATATATATATATATATTATGTCAACAACTAAAAATATCAGCGATATGTTCGATATGACCGATATGTACACTATAAGGATCATAGTCCTCATAAATGATCTATATGTATTTTCTAGGTATATATTTGTATTATTTCATGTTATATATTATTTCATGTTATAAGAACTTGAATGAAGTCCATTTTCAATATTTATAAGTCAAGAATCAATACTAATATCGATATGTTCGATATGACCGATATGTGCGATACCGATATGTGCGATATATGGTCTATAAATGGACCGATATGTGTGATATAAGTGTGTATTTGTACGTTATTTGTTGTTTTAATATCTTGGATGACCTTAATATCTGAAAAAATGCCAAAAATGGCTTTTTTGCACCATTTTCGACATTTCCACCGATATCGTCCATATATCATCGATATATCCCGATATATCCATTTCCGGGCGGATCGAAACGATATCGATATCGATACGACCTTCCATGCCTACATCTACATCTGCTCTTGCGATTGCCCCTGGACCGCCACCTAGTATTGTGACACGATTTTTTCCACGTGTGTTTACTCGCAGGTCACACATTGTTCCCCCTGTTCATGGGCCTTTCCCATCATCCAGCACACCTCAGGTATATAATGAGCACATTATGTCTACTGATGGCACTATTGAGTTGTCTATACAGTAGGATGATTTACAGGATGAGCAGGTGCCCTCTCAGGAGGATAGTTTACAGGTTCAGGAGGTGAAAGATGATCTAGATGTGCATATTGCTCTGTGGAAGCAGAGACGTATTTGTGCTACATATCCTCTTACAGCTCATGTCTCCTTGAGCAAACTTTCCCAGGACTTCTGGAAATTTACTGCGGCACTATCAGCCGTGGAAATATCACAAACATAGCTGGAGGCCATACAAGACAGTCAATGGCGTCTTGCCATTGAGGAGGAGATGGTCACGCTACAGTCACATAACACTTGGAGCATTGTTATGGCTCCTACACACTACAAGAAATGAGGCCTTTCGAGATGAGAACATGTGACGGTCAAGATATGACCACCCCCTTTACTTACTATAGGGGATGGTCATCTAATGATTGTCTCCTATACGAGTCATCATCTCCTTTAGTCATGAAGCATAGGGGATGGTCGCCATCGACCGTCCTCTCTACCCTCGCCCCCTCACTTGCGCAATTTCACGCATTATGGAGGCCTAAGGGGACGGTTCTGACCGTCCCTAATACATTTCTGCCAGCGTCGCTTATGGCGCGAGGACATGAGGGGACGTTCGCTAGGGGACCATCCCCTCTGCCCTTGCTCCCCTCACTGGCATAATTTCAGGCACTTGGGAGGCCGAAGGGGACAATTCTGACTGTCTCTGATACGTTTCTACCAGTGTCACTTATGGGGTTAGGGACTTAGGGGACGGTCGACAGGGACCGTCCCCTCTGTCATCGCCCTCTCTACTGAAAATTTTAGGCACTTGGGAGGCCTAAGGAGATGGTTCTAACCGTCCCCAATACGCTTTGGCCAAATATAGGATCGTAGGAGACGATCGTAGCGACCGTCCCATAATGATAAGGAGATGATCGCGTACGACCATCCCCTATGGCACAACAGAGATATTTTCACTTAAAGTCATCATCGGGGACGGTCATAATGACCGTTCCCGATGTTTAGGTTGAGAAAAACTCCAAAATTCCCTTGTTCCGCCCTCATTGCCACTCGCCCCCCCGCGATCGTTGAGCCTCTCGTGGTCAACGTACTCCTCCCTCTTGTTCCTGTAGTGATTGTCGACGCTCCTTTATCTCCGTTCGCATCTGTTTTGCTCCGTGAGGTATCTATTTTGACCTACTTATTTTTAAAGTTTTAATACATGTTTCAATATTTACTTGTGACATATAACTTATTTATACATTGTATTCCTTGTGTAATATATTATATTTTGCTATGGATTTGGTAATAATACATTAACTGAGTGTATATTTGAAATAGTTATGGATAGTGTATAATACATTGTGATATAATAGTTTAGTGTATACCCATGGATTGTACTATATATTGTGCATAATACATTGTATTATGGATAATTTAGCGTATACCCATCAAATTCATTTTGATATTATATGATAACACAACGTAACCTGAAAGTCTGATATAACATGCTCTAAGATTAAAATCTAGTGTTCTCTTGGTGCAGTAAAATGGATAAGACATGGAAGATAATAGATATGATGATTTTCAAAAATATAAGATAGGAGTGCTGACATTTTTAGATTGGGTATTTCAATTGGAGAATGTTAATAAAAGATTTGACGGTGACAAAATTTATTGTCTATGTGTGAGATGTAAGGATGCCAAATGTAACGATGGAGAGGAAGTTTATAATCATCTCATACTCAATGGATTTTAGTTACATTACTCCTTTTGGACTAAACATGGAAAGGTTATAGAGCAAATAATAATGGATGAGCATATAGATGTTGGTGTAGAAACCTCTATGTAAACTAAGAACAATATTTCTTATGAGCTATTTGACTTGACGGATGGCTTAAGAAGACCTGAAAAATAAGAAGTCAGTTCAATTGATAGGTTTGAAGCTAGTCTGGTAGATGCAGAAGCCATGTTGGCTCCCGGGATTGAAATGTCAAGATTAAACTTTTATTGGAAATGTTTAAGATGAAAGAAAAGAACCGATCAACTGGTGCAATGATGACAAATGCATTGTCTTTGATCGGATATTGAAAAATCATGAGAAGTTTACAAAAGATCGGAAAGACGCGAAGCAACGATTCGAACGTTAGGTTTGAAATATGAGAAAATTGATGCTTGCACTATGATTGTATACTTTTTCAGGGAGAAAATTCGCATTTATAATTTTCTCCACATTGTGATGCTTCTAGATATAAAGATGATAGAGCCAATTTAAAGAAGAAGAAGTCGGTGAAGATATTACGTTACTTCCCATTGATTCCAAGATTTAAATGTCTTTTTATGTCAGAAAGACCGCAAAGTGGATGACGTGGCATGCTCGTTCTAAAAAAGAGATGCTAATGGAATCTTGCGGCATCCATTCGATGCAGAAGAATGGATAAATTTTGATTAGGGATGTTCTTACTTCTCTGAAGATGAGAGGAATATTCGGTTGGAACTAGCTTCGGACGATTTCAATATATTTGATAACATGAGTACTAGTTACAGTATTTGGCCTGTGATTTTGGTGGTCTATAATCTACCACCATCGATGTCAACGAGCTCTTCATTTATGATGATGGCATTGCTGATTCCTGATCCTAAAAGTCCTGGTAATGCAATTGATGTGTACATGCAACCATTGATAGATGAATTGAAATCGTTATGGAACACGGAAATACCTACATACGATGCTTGTAGGAAAAAATATTTACAATGCATTATGCATTGTTGTGGACTATAAATGACTTCCTAACGTATGCAAATTTGTCTGATTGGGGTACTAAAAGAAAACTCGTGTATCATGTTTGTCTTGAAAAAATACAGTCAGCTTGGCTTACAACTACTATGAAGCACTGTTATTAAGGTCATCGTTGATTCCTACCTTCGAAGCATATTATGATAGAGGGCAGATAATAATAAAAATTTGATGATTTACCGTTTGGACCCGGACTTGTTTTAAGTAGTGTGAATGGCAGCAGTATTTGACAACAACAATTGCTTTTAGGAAATAATTGTTTGGGACAGACTTTTAAGAAAAATATATCCGATGGATAGAGGAAGCAAAGTGTTTTTCCAAAGAGTTATCTTACTGGAAATATTTACAAATTCATCATAATTTGAATGTGATGGATATTAAAAGAATGTCTTGGACAATATATTGAAGATGATAAATCTTTCAGGTCAATCAAAAGATATTTTAAGGACGAGACATGATTCAATTCAATTTGGTATACGTGAAGATCTACAATCAATTGAATTAGACAATGGACGGATTACCTTACCTTGAGCTATATATACATTAACCAACGGTGAAAGTGATAAAATATGAGTTTCATAAAAATTTTGACTATCATATGGGTTCTCGTCGCAGTTGTCTATGGGTGTATATAAGGGAGAACGCAAAATAGCTGGATTAAAAAGTCATGACTGCCATGTTTTCATGAAAGTCTTACTCACATTCATTGTTCACAGAATTGTTGATGATGTTGTTCTACAAACCTCAACATAATTGAGCAGATTTTTCAATCTTATTCTCAAAAACTTTAGATCCATTATCTTACAAGGACTGGAAAAGGATATTGTTGTCACATTATGCAGATTAGAGCAAATATTTATACCCCCTCCCCCATATTTTTCGATGTAATGGTGCACTTAATAGTTTATTTACCAAGTGAAGCAAGAATCGGTGGACTAACGCAGTATCGTTGGATGTATCCATAGAAAGATACCTCCGAAAATTAAAGAATATGATTCTTAATAAGGCACAACCCACAGGATGTATTGCCGAGGGTTATCTTTGTGAAAAGTGTATGTTGGAGAAAAATAAGAGCCTTGTTATTTCTGAGAACCCTAGGTTCTCTTATATAGTAGAGAGGCCTATGGGTAAATTACATAAAGTGGAAATCAGAAATAGAGAATAAGAAAGAGATACATATGAAATATAAAAATATAAATATCTTCACACTCCCCCTCAAGATGGAGCATAGATATCAATCATGCTCAACTTGGATGAACACTTCTGAAATGATCTTCTGGGCAATGGCTTGGTGAAGATGTTCGTTGTTTGCTCTCCAGAGCTGACATGGGAAGTAGAAATCAGGCCCTTCTGAATCATGTCTCTGGTGTAGTGACAATCTACCTCAATATGTTTTGTTCTCTCATGGAGTGCAGGATTGTTTGCAATGAATAGAGCAGCATGGTTATCACGGTGTAACTCCATAGGTAGAGGAACCTCTACATGTAGATCACCTAGTACTGCTCGGACCCACATCATTTCTGTACTTGCTTGAGCCATAGCCCTGTATTCAGACTCGACATTTGATCTTGCTACAACAGTTTGTTTCTTGCTTTTCCAAGAAACGAGAGAACTGCCAACGAATATTGCAAATCCCGAAGTCGATTTCCTATCCTTAGGACAACCTGCATAATCCGCGTCAGCATATACGGATACAGAGAGTGTTTCTCCTTTCTTGAATAGTAATCCTGAGCCTGGAGATGATTTTAGTATATAACATCCATATGTACCTGTCGAGGTTGCTCCATGAATTGACTCACTCGACTCACTGCAAATGCAATATCCGGTCTGGTAATTGTAACATAAATGAGTTTTCCAACCATCTCTCTGTATCTTCTCTTATCGACTTCATATGTATCATCATCATATAGCTTCATGCTAGGATCCATGGAGTAGTGGAAGGTCGATATCCAATCATGCCTGTCTCTGCAAGCATATCTGTAACATACTTTCTTTGGGTCATCACAAGACCCTGTGCATTTCTAGCAAATTCCAACCCCAAGAAATACCTTAGGGTGCCCAGATCCTTAGTTACAAATTGACTGCCCAGAAATTCTTTCGCCATCTTGATTCCCTGCTCATCATCTCCTGTAACAACAATATCATTAACATACACCAGGATAGCAACAGTACCTCTAGACGTCTTCTGCACAAATATGGAATGGTCTGCATTTGACCTCTTGAATCCCTGTCGTTCAATCGGATCTGAAAGCTTTTGAAACCACGCTCTAGGACTTTGTTTAAGGCCATATATTGCGTTATGGAGTCTACAAACCTGTTGACACTCCCCCTCAACAGCAAACCCCGGAAGCTGCTGCATATAGACCTCTTCTTGTAGATCTCCATATAAAAATGCATTTTTCACGTCAAGCTGGAATAACGGCCAATCGCGTGCTACAACAACTGAAAGAAGGACACGTAAAGTGGAATGTCGAGCAACCGGAGAAAACGTGTCCAAGTAATCAACTCCATAGGTCTGAGTAAAACCGCGTGCCACAAGCCGGGCCTTGTACCGATCAAGGCTTCCATCTGCATGGTATTTAACAGTAAACACCCACTTGCAGCTAACAACAGACGCTCCGGGAGGAGGAGAAACAAGTGTCCAAGTTCCACGGGACTGCAACGCGGCCATTTCTTCTTCCATAGCAAGGCGCCATTTGCTATCTTGTAGTGCCTCATGGTAATTCTGTGGAACTTCTACTGCAGATATAGCAACTGCAAATCTCTGGAAATCGCCTGTTAGACGATGAAAAGAAACCTGGGAAGCAAGTGGATAGGATGCACAAGTACGCCTCTGCTTCCTAATAGCAATAGGCACGTCCAAATATCCATGATCGTCATCCTGTTGCGTTCCCTGTATCAATAGATCTGCAGACTCATCGTTAGAAATCAAGTTATCAGAACAAACATGAGGCCTGCTGGATGACGGACCATGACCATGAGCAGAGGAGGACCGACGAGTATAGTACTTTGGTAACAGGGGGACAATGGTTACTGGAGGTGGTAAAGGTAGAGGTGAAGGTAGGACAAGAGGTGGTGGTGGAGACGGTGTAGAGGGTAACTGACTCATAGGAGGAGGTGGCATGAAGACCTCAATATCAAAATGGGAAGTAGTCATTCTGTCACCTGTAGGAGAGAAAAACATCACAGATTCAAAAAATGTGATATCGGCGCTAACAAAGTATTTTCGACGCAGCGGATCAAAGCAACGATATCCCTTCTGTGTCCTGGAGTATCCCACAAACACACATTTGACAGCCCTGGGAGAGAGCTTATCAAGACCAGGCACCAACTGATGGACAAACACAACACAACCAAAGACACGAGGTGTAAGAGAGAACAACTCCTTCTCAGGAAAGGCTATAAAGAAAGGAGTTTTCTCACCCAAGACAGACGAGGGCATGCAATTTACTAGATAGCAAGCAGTGAGAACCGCATCACCCCAGAACGAGTGTGCAGCATGACTCTGAATAAGTAGGGTTCTAGTGATATCCAATAGATGACGATGTTTCCGCTCTGCAACACCATTTTGTTGTGAAGTGTAAGCTTTGATGAACTATACCACGAGATGAAAAGAACAAGGAAAGAGCTCTAGTACAGAACTCCAATGCATTGTCAGAACGCACAATTTTCACAGAAGAAGAGAAAATATTTTGAACTTCAATGATAAACATTTGAATCACATCTCCTGCTTCAGATTTATTCTTCAATAAAAACACCCAAGACAAGCGAGAAAAATCATCTACTGCAACAAGATAGAACCTGTGTCCCTGGTGGTCAGGAACACGACTGGGACCCCAAATATCAATATGGACTAACTCGAACAAGGAGCTACTGCTCCGACTCTGACGACTCGGGAAAGTAGACCGATGATGCTTTCCCAACTGACACGCTTCACACTGGAAGGACGATTTCGGAGAAATCTGGGGCAAAACACGACACATCTTCTGAAGAGGGAGATGACAAAATCGGAGATGCCAGGTATATGGAGAGTCTAATCCTCTAGAATGGAGAGATGCACCGACATAGGGAGTATGGACCAGATGATAGAGACCATTCTGCTCACGGCCATAGCCAATCACCTTACCCGATGGTATGTCCTGAAAAACAAGAGACGATGAGTCAAAAATAGCTCGACAGTTCAAATCCTTTGTAATCTGGCTAATGGATAGTAAGTTCATAGAGAAATCAGGAGCATATAACACATTCTGCAGTCTCATGGAAGGTGTCAGGTTAATCTACCCCTGTCCTGTGATCGGGGAATGTGTCCCATTAGCTATCACCACAGTTCGTCCTGAAGAGACCGATCTATATGCAGTAAGCTGCTCTTTGTCCCCACAAAGATGATGTGTCGCTCCAGAATCCATAATCCAGTTCGTAAACATAGATCCATCACAAGAGGTGAGAGCATAAGAACTACCTGAGATACTGGCTGTAGCAGGTGAACTGGCAGAGGCAGAGACAACCACATCTAACTGACCTCCAGGAGTTGTATCAGGAGGCATGATATTCCTCAGTCTGGCAACAAGATCATCGAATCGCTGGCAAGGCCTTAAATGTCAGTTTCGGTCACCATTTCGGTATCGACCAAAACAGAATTTCGATGGAATTTCGGTGGAATTTCGACCGAAATTTCGGTCATTTCGGTCTTTTTTTGTACTAGGACCCCCATATTTCGGTCATTTCGGTCGAATTTCGATTTCGACTGGATATCAATATTCGACAGAAATTCGACCGAATTTCGCTGAAATTTGAGGCTATGATCGCTGGTCCAACGAGGAAGGTGCAAGAGACTCAACTTGTTCTGCTACCCGAGCTGATGCAGGAAAGCCATGCTTAGAGTAGCATGTATCCTCGAAGTGACCAGGGCGACAACAATAACTGCATGGTTGACGAATCCGACCCCCACGACCCCGAGGGCCACGACCACGAAAGGTAGAGGAGCCACCTCTTCCTCTGGAGGCTGCCATCGCTGAAGGTGTATGGCTGGCAGTCGAGCTTGGGACAGTAATTCGACTCAGTCGGCGAAAAGCTTCCTCCATAGGAAGAATAGTGGAGTCAGCAAGAATCTGAGACCGGGCAGCATCGTACTCTGGATCAACAGGGCAGCCAGGAATACACCTACCATGGTAGCATTCCTGTATGTCTTCTGCTGCTCAGGAGTGGCCGTCAACGGCATGAAGCTATGGAGCTTCTCAAACATCCCTCGTAGGAATGTGTACAGTGGGTGAAGGGGGCGCCCATTCTATTTGACTTTAAAAATATCATGTTGCAACTGAAGTATCTTTGTCTCGTTCCGCACCTGCGAATATGTAGCCGCTAGAATATCCCACATAGCCTTAGCCGTCGGCTGATGCAGTACATCGTTGACGATCTCTATCGTCAACGTCCCAGATAGCCAAACTTTGGCATACGCATCGTCCGCCTCCCACGAGGCATTCACCCCGGTCTTCTCCACCGGCTCCTCTTTGGTAAGAATATACTTCTTACCATTCGACTTCATCAGGCTCATGAACTGCATAGCCCAGAGCTCATAATTTGTCCCGTCCATTTTCACAATAGGCGTTGGACCTCTGAAAGCGCCAGTGGCGGGTACATCAACCTTGTTCTCTGACATATTGCCGGAAGAAGACTGCTACGGGTGCAAGAAATCACAGTTTCTGTGTCTACACAGACATATATGGGTTTAGGTGCATGTGTAGACTCATACACACCAACCCATCAACCAACTGACGAAGCTGATATGCACGGGGCTTGCTAGGGTGCCGCGCACGGAAGACAAGTCACGCGCGAGGACTGTGAGCGCGAGACAGCGTGCGAGGCAGCGCGCGAGAAGGTGCGCGAGGGAACGCGCGAGCAGGTGCTGCGCCGCGCGCGTGACCTGTTGTGCACGCGATGCGTGGGCGCGCAGCGTGCTGTGCATGCGAGGCGTGCGCGCGAGCCTTGCCGGCGGTGCACTCGGCGGTGGTACACGTGCGCGAGGCGAGGAGGCAGCGACGCACAAGGAGAGGGCTGGAGGTAGGGTTAGGGTTTTTCGGGAATCGAGAGCTCCGGTCTGGGACCGCCGCTCTGATACCATGTTGGAGAAAAATAAGAGCCTTGTTATTTCTGAGAACCCTAGGCTCTCTTATATAGTAGAGAGGCCTATGGGTAAATTACATAAAGTGGAAAACAGAAATAGAGAATAAGAAAGCGATACATATGAAATATGAAAATATAAATATCTTCACAGTGTATTAATTTTTGTGGAAGTACATGGGAGGTGAAAGCGTATGTTTCACACGATTTGAACGAAATGATGAAGGTAAAGTCGAAGTCAAAGTCGAAAACGATTCCCGATTGTGGGTCTTTCAAACATGTGGCAAGCATATACTTAATGGTATCCGGCATGTAATATCTGACAAGGATAGAGATCTCATCCACTATTACATTTTGATGCAGTTATCTGATATTGATGAGTTTTTTTGAAGAGTACAATTCATTATTTACTGAAAGTCATCTTAAATGTCACTTCATCAATTGGTTCCGTGCACATGTGAAACAATTAAAGGACATGAATGATAACAAGTGGAACTTAAACCTTGATTTTCTTCGATGCATAACGTATTCACAAATTGTTTCATACAATGGATATATTATAAATGGCAATAGATTTAGAACAAAATCTGTTGATGAGATGAAATCAACATAAATGTCTGTTGTTATAGTGAAAACCGAATTACCTTCCGATTTAAACGGTTACTATGAAGAAATACTTGATATTATATAGATCAACTTACTCATGAATGTCAATATGTTCATTTTAAGTGTAATTGATTCGATGTTGGTCGCGAAGGGATAGGATATCGAAAAGATAGAAATGGAATTATTTCTTTAAAACAATCAGGGAAGTTACAAACAAATGAGCCTTTCACACTTGCTAGTCAGGTAGAACAGGTGTTATATGTCCCAAATAACTCCAATGATGGATAGATTATAAGCATGGGGACAATACCATGGGACTTCTTTGATGTTCACAACGATAATGAGCTATTAAATATAGACGATGCATATCAAACTGAGATCCAACAATACACATTCGATGTTTTAGATGCAGATGTGATGACATGTACTCGAAGATTTTGTGATAGCATTCTAAATGCTTAAAGTTTTTTTGGATATAATAAGCCTGAGATTGACCCAAGGTAGATCTGAATCGAGGCAAAGAATTCATGTAGCCGACCCTACTTAATTGTGTAAAAGGCTTTGTTGTTGTTGTATTCTAAATGCTTAAAGTGTAAGTTCATCAATATATTTTTTTCATTATTTATGCAGATCCGCCTCCACGTCCTAGACGCATTCGATATGCATCCCATACAGGTAGTGACTCCTCCGATCCTACAGGTCCAGGGGGCTCTGTTAGACGTAGAGGGCCATCACAGTACTGAGTCTTAAACCATATGCATCCCAATGAGACCTTGCAGGTGAAGATTGTTGGAGGTGATGAAGTGGGGGGAATCGATTGTGTTAAGATTGGTGTTTAGTTGAGCAATCAATTAAGGATACCATTCTACATGATTTGGAGGTAATTAAAACTATTAACAAATAAAAATTGTATACTTGTTATACATACGTAATTATAACTATTACCTCTTATATCCATTGCTATTTCAAGCTAGTTTTTCAGGGGATCGTGATGTGGCTACATATGCTCTTATCTTAAGAAATGGTGCAGAATTACTACGCAAATATCAGGGTCGTCTGAAGGCCCGAGTAAGTAATAGATCATGTTTTTTTCATGTAAGTAATTTGTTTAAATAATTTCAGTACTTCGACCCAGCGATACACTTCCATTGGAGACACTTTCCGCAAGTTATCCTCCTAATGTGTCCGTTGAACAATGAAGAGTATTGATGTATATCTGTATGGCAGAAGAACATGCGGTATGATAAATATACGCTTATATAAGATGTAAGAAAGTAAATCGTTTAATTTATTTACTTCTTACAAGGTATCTCAAAGAGAAAGGTTTCAAGTTTACCCATAGAATGGGTAGAAAGAATACAAATCAGCTTAGACCGACTTTGAAAGTATTTTACTATACACATTATACTTTAAATTCACCAACTAGTGTATTTTAAAATCATAGCGTAAGTCTTAATTAATTATTTTACGTTAGAAATTGGAGAACAAATCCCACTCTTGCAGGGGTTGCGTTAAGTAGTCGACGACCAACGTAAACATAGTCGAATCTTTCAACATGTGGCAAGCATTTACTTAACGGTATCCGGCGTGTAATATCTAATGAGGATAGAGATATCATCCACTATTACATTTTTATGCAGTTATCTGATATTGATGAGTTTTTTGAAGAGTACAATTCATGAGTTTTTTGAAGAGTACAATTCATTATTTACTGAAAGTCATCTTAAATGTCACTTCATCAATTGGTTCCGAGCACATGTGAAACAATTAAAGGACATGAATGATAACATGTGGAACTTAAACCTTGATTTTCTTGGATGCATAACATACTCACAAATTGTTTCATACAATGGATATATTATAAATGGCAACAGATTAAAAACACAATCTGCTAATAAGATGAAATCAACACAAATGTCTGTTGTTATAGTGAAAATAGAATTACCTTCCGGTTTAAACGGTTACTATGAAGAAATACTTGATATTATAGAGATCAGCTTTACTCATGAATATCGATATATTCATTCTAAGTGTAATTGATTCGATGTTGGCCGCGAGGGGATAGAATATCGAAAAGATAGAAATGAAATTATTTCTTTAAAACAATAAGGGAAGTTACAAACAAATAAGCCTTTCACACTTGCTAGTCAGGTAGAACATGTGTTATACGTCCTAGATAACTCCAGCGATGGATAGATTATACGCATGGGGACAATACCATGGGACTTCTTTGATGTTCACGACGATAATGAGTTATTAAATATAGATGATGCATACTAACCTGAGATCCAACAATGCCCATTCGGTGTTTTAGATGCAGATGTGATGGCATGTACTCGAAGATTTTGTGATAGCATTCTAAATGCTTAAAGTTTTTCGGATATAATAAGCCCGAGATTGACCAAAGATAGATCTGAATGGAGTCGAAGAATCCATGTAGCCGACCATACTTAATTGTGTAAAAAGGCTTTTTTGTTGTTGTATTCTAAATGCTTAAAGTGTAAATTCATCAATATTTTTTTCATTATTTATGTAGATATGTTATACCAATGCTTCATCAATATATTTTTTCATTATTTTATGCAGATCCGCCTCCACATCCTAAACGTATTCGGTATGCATCCCATACAGATAGTGGCTCCTCCGATCCTACAGGTCCAGGGGGCTCTGTTAGATGTAGAGGGCAATCACAGTACTGAGTCTTAGACCATCTGCATCCCAATGAGAACTTGCAGGTGAAGATTGTTGGAGGTGATGCAGTGGGGGGAATGATTGTGTTAAGATTGGTGTTTAGTTGAGCAATCAATTAAGGATGCCATTCTACATGATTTGGAGATAATTAAAACTATTAACAAATCTAAATTGTATACTTGTTGTACATATGTAATTATATTTATTACCTCTTATATCCATTGTTATTTCAAGCTAGTTTTTCATGGGATCGTGATGCGGCTACATCTGCTCTTATCTTAGGAAATGGTGTAGAATTATTGTGCAAATATCGGGGCCGTCTGAAGGCCCGACTAAGTGATAGATCATGTTTTTTTCATGTAAGTAATTTGTTTAAATAATTTCAATACTTCGACCCACCGATACACTTCCATTGGAGACACTTTTGGCAAATTATCCTCTTAATGTGTCCGTTGAACAATGGAGAGCATTGATTATCTGTATGGGAGCAGAACATGCGTTATGATAAATATATGCTTATATAAGAATGTATGAAAGCATATCGTTTAATTTATTTACTTCTTACAAGGTATCTCAAAGAGAAAGGTTTCAAGTTTACCCATAGAATGGGTAGAAAGAATACAAATCAGCTTAGTCCGACTTTGTAAATATTTTACTATACACATTATAGTTTAAATTCACCCACTAGTGTATCTTAAAATCATAGCGTAAGTCTTAATTAATTATTTTACGTTAGGAATTGGAGAACAAATCCCACTCTTGCAGGGATTGCGTTAAGTAGTCGACGGCCAGCGTAAAAAATAGTTGAATCTTTCAACATGGATTTGAGCAAGAATCCATGTAGTCGACCGTACTTATAGTGGGAGAAGGCTTAGTACATTTTTAGGAATTGGAGAACAATCGTGTGGCTAACTGATGGAAGTTTATGAGAAATCCAAAAGTCGGGATGTAGAAGGGGAAGTTCACTGGTAGATCATATCAATCCAATTCATGTAAGAAATTAACAATACATTTTTTAGAGCAAATTTTTTTGGCTACACACTGTTTTAACTTTTACTTGGGGAGTGCAAGATTGCTCTCTCCTACATGTTTTCATATGCAATTTCGTTGACGTTACTTTGCTGCAAAAATAGATATTACAATAAGCATGTTTCTTTGCTTGTACAGACCTCTGGGGAACCCGTCTTACTTGTCCTGGAACAAGGATCCAACATTCCAATATTTAAACGTCTTTTTGTGTCAGAAAAGACTGCAAAGTGGATGACGTGGCATGCTCGTTCTAGAAAAAGAAATGCTAATGGAATATTGCGGCATTCATCCGATGCAGAAGAATGGATAAAATTTGATTAGAGACATCCTCACTTCTCTGAAGATGAGAGGAATATTCGGTTGGAACTAGCTTCGGACGGGTTCAATATATTTGGTAACATGAGTATTAGTTACAGTATTTAGCCTGTGAATTTGGTGGCCTATAATCTATCACCATCGATGTCGATGAGCTCTTCATTTATGATGATAACGTTGTTGATTCCTGATCCTAAAATTCCTATTAATGCAATTGATGTGTGCATGCAACCATTGATAGATGAATTGAAACCATTGTGGAACACGGGAATACCTACATACGATGCTTGTAGGAAAAAATATTTACAATGCATTGCGCATTGTTCTGGACTATAAATGACTTTCCAGCATATGCAAATTTGTCTGACCGGGGTACTAAAAGAAAACTCGTGTATCATGTCTGTTTTGAAAAACCACAATCAGTTTAACTTACAACTACTATGGAACACTGTTATTAAGGTCATCGTCGATTCCTACCTTCGAAGCATAGATGGTAGAGGGTATATAATAATAAAAAATTTGATGGTTTACCTTTTGGACGCCGACTTGTATTAAGTCGTGCGAATGGCAACGGTATTTGACAACAATTGCTTGTAGGAAATAATTGTTTGGGACAGACTTTTAAGAAAAATATGCCCGGTGTATGGAGGAAGCAAAGTGTCTTTCCAAAGAGTTATCTTACTGGAAATATTTACAAATTCATCATAATTTAGATGTGATGCATATTGAGAAGAATGCCTTGGAGAATATATTGAGGATATTAAATCTTTCAGATGAAAAAGATACTTTAAAGACGAGATCTGACTTAATCCAATTTGGTATAGTGAAGATCTACAATCAATTGAATTAGAAAATGAACGGATTACCTTACCTTGAGCTATATATACATTATCCAACGGTGAACGTGATAAAATTCTGTTTTTCATAAAATCTTTGAAAATATCATATGGGTTCTCGTCACAGTTGTCTAGGCGTGTAAACGAGGGAAAACGTAAAATTACCGGATTAAAAAGTCATGACTGCCATATTTTCATGGAAGTATTACTCACATTCATTGTGCATGGGATTGTTGGTGATGTTGTTCTACACCCCTTAACATAATTGAGCAGATTTTTCAAAGTCTTATTCTGGAAAATTTTAGATCCATTGATCTTACAAAGACTGGAAGAGGATATTGTTATCACATTATGCAAATTAGAGCAAATACCTCTCTACCTCTCCCCCTCGCATTTTTTGATGCAATGGTGCACTTAATAGTTCATTTACCAAGTGAAGCAAGAATCAGTGGACCCATGCAGTATCGTTGGATGTATCCCATAGAAAGACACCTCCGAAAATTGAAGAATATGGTTTTTAATAAGGCACAACCTGAAGGATGTATTGTTGAGGGTTATCTTTGTAAAGAGTGTATTAATTTTTGTGAGATATACATGGGAGGCAAAAGCTTATGTTTCACACTATTTGAACGAAATGATGAAAGTGAAGTCAAAGACGATTCCTGATTGTGGGTCTTTCAATCATGTAGCAAGCATTTAATTAAAGATATCCAACGTGTAATATCTGACGAGGATAGAGATCTCATCCACTATTACATTTTGATGCATTTATCTGATATTGATGAGTTTTTTGAAGAGTACAATTCATTATTTACTGAAAGTCATCTTAAATGTCACTTTATCAATTGATTCCAAGCACATGTGAAACAGTTAAAGGACATGAATGATAAGATGTGGAACTTAACCTTGATTTTCATGGATGCATATGTATTCACAAATTATTTCATACAACGGATATATTGTAAATAACTACAAATTTACGACAAAATCCACCGACGAGATGAAATCAACGCAAATGTATGTTGTTATAGTGAAAACAGACTTACCTTCCGGTTTAAACGATTACTATGAGGAAATACTTGATAAGCTTTACCCATGAATGTCGATGTGTTCATTTTAATTTTTAAGTGTACTTGATTCGATGTTGGTCGCGAGGGGATATGATATCAAAAAGCTAGAAATGAGATTATTTCTTTAAAACAATCGGGGAAGTTATACACAATGAACCTTTCGCACTTACTAGTCATGTAGAACATGTGTTCGACATCCCAGATAACTCCAGCGATGGATGGATTATACCCATGAGGAGAGTAACACGGGACTTCTTTGATGTTAACGACGATGATGAGTTATTAAATATAGATGATGCATATCAAACTGAGATCCAACAACGCCCATTCATTATTTTAGATGCAGATATGATGACATGTACTCGAAGATTTTTTGATAGTATTCTAAATGCTTAAAGTGTAAGTTCGTCAATATTTTTTCATTATTTATGCAGATACACCTCCATGTCCTAGACATATTCGGGATGCACCGTCTGCATACCATGCAGGTAGTGATTCCTCTGATCCCACAAGTTCAGGGGGCTCTGCTAGACGTAGAGGGTAATCACAGTACCAAATCTTAGACCGTCTGCATCTCAATGAGACCTTGCGGTAAGGACTGTTGGAGGTGATGCGGTGGGGGAGGAATGGGTTGTGTTTCACATTTATCTAGGGTAGGTATGTAGAGAGTGGGTTCACATCCACATGACAGATTGGCGTTTAGTTGAGCAATCAATTAAGGATGCCATTCTACATGATTTCGAGGTGATTAAAACTATTAACAAATCAAAATTGCATACTTTTTGTACATATGTAATTATAACTATTACCTCTTATATCCATTGTTATTTCAAGCTAGTTTTCATGGGATCGTGGTGCGGCTACAGATGCTCTTATCTTGGGACATGGCGCAGAATTACTATGCAAATCGAGGTCATCTGAAGGCCGGAGTTAGTAAAATTATAATATATATATATCGGGCTCTAATAAATCATGTTTTTCATGTAAGTAACTTATTTAAATAATTTCAGTACTTCGACTCAACGATACTGCTTCCATTGGAGACACTTTTGGCAAATTGTACTCCTAATGTATCTGTTGAACATTGGAGAGCATTGATATATATCTATATGGGAGAAGAACATGCAGTATGATATATATATATGCTTACATAAGAATATCTGAAAGTTTGTTTATTTTATTTACTTCTTACAATGTATCTCAAAGTGGAATGCTGAAAATCGAAAGAAAGGTTTCAGGTCTACCCATAGAATGGGTAGAAAGAATACAAATCAGCTTGGGCCGACTTTGTAAGCATTTTACTATACACATTATACTTTAAATTTACCGATTAGTGTATCTTAAAATCATAACGTAAGTCTTAATTTATTATTTTATGTTAGGAATTGGAGAACAATCGCGTGGCTAATCGAATGGAAGCTTTAGAGAATCCAAAAGTTGGGATGTAGGCAGGGAAGTTCACTAGGTAGATCATGCCTATGGTCCAATTCATGTAAGAAATTAATAATAATTTTACATTTTTATAACAATTTAAATGCTTTATGAAGTATAACTTGAACAATATTTCAAGACGAGATGATCAAACTCACAACCTCTAGCTCTCTCTCTCTCTAGATAGCACAGGTATGAGTCAGCCTCCTCTGACTCATGATTTGACCTTCCTCCAAGCAACCGGGCCAGCGCAACATGGATGAGTTCATTGTGATGAACAGTGTGCTATCCTTCGAAATTGATATGGAGTAGGGAGCAGCTCATCCTCCACTCATAAGACCCAGAGGGAGAAGAAGTTAGATAGTCGAGTGACGTCCGTGAATGTTGAAATCCAGGATTTACGCCAACAAATGGTAATTTTTAATGCATTCATGCAGGCACACCAACCTGGAGCGTCGACAAGCCAACTGACATAAACGAGTAATCAAGTCGTGAGGATAAACGACGATGATGAAGGAGAAGAAGAATATGATGATGATGATGAAGATGAAGAAGAAGAAGAAGATGATGATGATGATGATGATGATGATGATGATGATGATGAAGGTGAAGGGGAAGAATATGAAGATGATGATGGAGGAGGAGAAGAAGAAGATGATGGAGATGGAGATGATGGGGATGAGAACGACGACAAGTAGTTTAGATCTTTTTTTATTGTGTAATTAGTAGAATAGTTTAGTATATTGTATAATTAGTTTGGACAATTTCTCGTAGAGTGGTTTAGTTTGGTGTTTAAATGGTTTGAACAATTTAAGGCGGACTAGTTTATTTTGAATTTCTCGGCATTACTCCTTTCAAAATATTTCTTGTAATTTGGTATGTGGAATGAATGTGTATTTCGTTCTTGATCATTCTATGATGAAGAGTTTATATTGATACAAGTAATGAATGTTCAATGTTAGTTGATACAGGGTAAAATGAAGGTCATAACAGTAGGTAACTAATTTTTTAGTAGCAGAGAATCAATGAGGACGGTTGCAACTCGTCATTGAGAATCATAGGGGACGGTCCAGTGAAGTATCAGAAATGGTCGCAACCGTCTCCTCTATAAAAAGAAGAAAGGGGACAGTTGGGACCGTCTCTAGTACTTCTCTCAACCGTCCCCTATGATTCTCCAAGACGGGATAATTGCGCCTTAGGGGACGGCCGTGACCGTCTCCAGTACTTCTCTCAGTCGTCCTCTATGGTTCTACATAACTGGGTAATTGTGCCTTAGGAGACGGTCGCAACCGTCCCCTAACTTGATTGTTGGCGACGGTCACGACTACCTTTGGTCGTAGAAGGGATGATCGCGACCGTCCCCGAAGTGTAATTATAGGGAACGTTGCTAAACACCGTACCCTATGGCAAATGGAACACAATCTGTAGAGACGGTCATGTGACCGTCCCCGTTGTTCAAAGGGCATGGTCATCCTCTCAGAGGGACGTAAGATGACCATCACATGTTCTATACTTCCCTATAGTGATATGGGCATCTGTTGTTGGATGCAAGTGGGTGTTTATAGTGAAGCACCGAGAAAATGTTAATGTAGACCGTTACAAAGAGAGACTTGTGGCACGTGGGTTCACCCATATACAGTGTTTAGAAAGGCGGCCCATACAACTATATATGCGTAGGCGGTGACACTCCCGAACCGCATAAACAATATTCGGTGTATATGCACTGTTGGCGAGTATGCGATCGAGTAAACAATGTGTGGGGTTGCACACTCGATCACCTATAGGATAGTCCTCCCTTTAGGCATCAGTTATTGTTGATGCCCTTAATGATTCGATTTCAGCTCTATTATTACCCTTCAATCTTCAGCTGATGCTATTGTCGTTTTCAATTGACTTCATAGTAGTTTGATATTTATTTATTTATTTCATTTATTTAATTTGGTTTCTCTTATAGATGCTCGCCAAGCTGTCAAGCTTCAAATACCGCTATTGTAGCTTATCATAAATGTTAAATTTAGTTATTCACGTTTCAAATATCACTTATGTTGTTTTCTATAAATGTTAAATTAGTTATTTTTTTGACATAAATGTTAAATTTAGTTATTCACGCTTCAAATATCACTTATGTTGTTTTCTATAAATGTTAAATTAGTTATTTTTTTTACTTTCAGTTGATTTAATAATAATATATTCTCTCATTATTTAATTTTATTTCCTTTATTGCCCTTCAAGCTTCAAATGATGCTAATGTTATTATTTTTGTTCAGAAAAATATCAATTTCTTATTCTAAAATCAGTTCATCATTATTTTTGTTGGAGAGAAAGTAGAAATTGCATATCAATGAAGAGACCCTAGGGCTCTCTTATATAGGAAAAAACCTTGAGTTAACTACATAAGAGGTACATCAAGAAAATAGAAATAAGAAGTAACAATAAAGAGATACAAAATATCTCAACACCCCCTCAAGATAAAGCATATATGTCTATCATACTCAGCATGGAACATTATCTCTGAAATGAACCTCTAGCAAGGGCTTTGGTAAATATATCAACAATCAGATCTCCAGTAGAAACATGGGAGGTGGATATGAGACCCTTCTGGATCATGTCTCTGGTATAGTGGCAATCCACCTCTATATGCTTGGTCGTTCATAGAATGCAGAATTATTGGCAATAAACAAAGTTGCTTGATTGTCACATAAAAGGTGCATGGGAAAAGGTACCTCAACATCAAGATCAGTCAAGATGGATCTACACCACATCATTTATGTGCTCCCCCAAGCCAGGGCTCTGTACTCAGACTCTACACTTGATCTATCAACCATTGTTTACTTCTTGCTTTTCCATGACACGAGTGAGCTCCCAACAAAAATAGCAAAGCTAGAAGTAGACTTCATATCTCTAGCACAAGTTGTCACCTCAATAGATGTACCTCTGTTAAATAGAAGACCAGTACCTGGTGAAGTCTTCAAAGATCTCAGAATCATATAAACATCATCCATATAACCTTCCTGGACTGCTCCATAAACTAGTTCACCTTACTTAAAGCAAAAGATATATTTGGTATTGTGATAGTAGCATAGAGGAGCTTCCCAACGAGTTCCCTGTATCTCCTCTTGTCTACCTCCTCAATGTCATCATCATATAATCTCATGCTTGAATCCATAGAGGTAGTAGCAGGCTTGCACCCTGTCATCCATGTCTCTAGTAGAAGATCAGTCACAACTCACAAACTTCCTCTAGGTCATCACAAGACCACTATGGTTCTTGGAAAACTCTAGTCCAAGGAAGTAACGAGGAGTCTCAAGATCCTTAGTCACAAAATGTTGTCCTAGGAACTCCTTGGTAGCTTGAATGCCCTACTCATCATCACCAGTGACAATAATATCATCAACATAAACCAGAATGGCAATTGTAGCTCTTGTGTCATGTAAAAAACGAATGATCTACAGTGTACCGTGCAAACCCCTAGTGCTTTGTCAACTATGATAGCTTCTGGTATCAAGTTCTCAAACTCTGCTTCAGGCCATAAAGGAAGAACGATGTTGCTTCCCAAACTGACATGCCTCGCACTCCAAGGTAGTAAGAGTAGAGATCTGAGGGAGAATATGACACAGCTTCTGCAGAGGAAGGTGTCCGAATCGAAGATGCCATATGAAAGGAGAAACATAGCCAGAAGGAATGGTAGCAGCACTAGTACACGGAGGCTGGACCAGTCTGTAAAGTCCTCTTCTCACGACCACATCCAATCATCCTGCCTGTGAGTATTGTTGGAGTAGTTGTGCACCATATGAGTTGTAGGAGGGTAAATGGATCTCTCCATAATCCATTTACCAATCCATATGTTTAGTCCCACATCTATCAGTGGTGGGAGTTAGAGGCTCTGTGGAGGCTATATGAGGAACCTCAAACCTCTTGTATCCATTGAGAAAAATGAATGCAATATCCGCCCCTTTGAGGGCTTCTCCTGTGGTTTCATCCCGCTTCTTAGGGAGTAGGATTCCACGTAAAAAATACTTTGTGTTCTTCATGTTTAATCTTTTTCTATTCTTATGCTTTGTTTATCATTCGCTTCCGCATTCTCTATTTTTTAACATGGTATCAGAGCGGGTCGATTCTCGAGGATTCTCTTTATGTTCTTTATTTTTGGCTCGAGATTCGGTTGTCATAAGTTCTTGAAGATCATCCTTATAAAGATCATATTATTCGTTCAAAGTTCAATTTCTAGGGTTTCAACAGAAACCCTAATTTCTGTGAAGATTAGGGAAGAATATGGATACAACCAGCATCGTCAATTTCAGAAAAATTAGGGTTCCACCTAGAACCCTAAATCCAGCTTCTGGCGATGCCATTCTGCATTGGGTGCACCTCCTTTGAGCACGCATCGTCCTCCCGTGCAATACCCCAAGAAAGAATGCCTCTTTCAGGCATCATGGCAGGGTTTTCTAGAACCCTACTGCATGCCACATGATGTACCTTCATCGACACCCAAGCAGTTGCGGGCTACAGCCTCCGATACATAGGTGGAATCTCTTCTTCTCCTCGTGTGCTCTCCAGCCGAGCGGCAAAGCCCAACGCCTCCCATGTCTTCCCCCGTGTGCGATCTCATCCGCGCGCATCATCTCCTTCACGCACTCCACGCACTGGTGGCGGCGCCCATGCAGTCTCCTGGCCTGACGCCCATCGTGAGGCTCCTTCTCCACTCCTTGCACAACTACAAGCGAAGGTACACACGCGTGCGACTCCCTCCGACTCCATCGACTCCTACGCGCCATCGGAGGTGCTCCAACAACAAACTCGTTGGCGGTGGCGGCCTCCCTACAGGTTCCTTGTGATTCCTCAGTCTCCAGAGCACTCCCGGGCAGTACATCCTGGGCGAGCTCCCCTGCAAAGGCATCGGGGCAGTCTTCTTCGATTCTCCAACGCGCAAGAGGCGCGTTCTCCAAGGGTAGCGATCATGGGTTGCGAAACCCTAAAAGGGGATGGCGCACATTTTCTTTAAGGCTCGAGTAGGCCCCATGGCCCTTTATATAAAAAAATTTCTTGCTTTATGATTCGTTGGGCGACTGCAAAGAAAAAAAGGGGCATGTATGTCGTTTAGCAAAACGGAAAGGCTCAGTTATGAAAAAAAAGGAGTCGTGAAAAAAAGGAAAGCAATTTCAAAAAAAGATAGGGAATGTGAAATATATATATGATTTTGAAAGAGATGCGTACATACAAAAGCCATATAAAATTCAAAAAATATTTTTTAGAAAAAATGTGAAAAGCTGGAAAAAAATGTTGAAACGACTTAAAAAATGATTAAAAAATTTACGCCTATAAAAAATGAAAATAACTGGAAAAAATTTAAGAAGAAAAGCCGAAAAAAATATTCTCGGCTTATTTGATTTCTTGTTTTCTCCCAATTCTCTGCGTCTTCTCCCAACTTTGTCGATGTCATCTTCCGACAAGTATGGGAGAAAGGGGAAGTATTGTGTAGAGTCACAGGTCTTGTTCCAATTTCATAGATCAGATTCAGATTCTCCAGACCAACCAGATTGTTCAGACTCTACAATGGTCAGATTGTTCAAGACTCGACGTCAGATGTTTTCGAGTCTCCAGTTTCAGACACACTCATGTATGCAGTCTTTTCGGATGTGCACATGTTTGCCATCTTTTGTTCGTGGTCCCCATCATCTTTTGTTGTTTCGACTGGAGTTTTCATGTGAGCCATATGGACTCCAGAGTAAAGGACAATTCCCTATGCCATGTTGGCAAGGGTTTTCATGTGGTATCATAGGTACTTCGGAGTAGAGTACCATTCTCTATGTCAGATGGGAGAGACTCAGTTCTCCGACGAAGAGACTTCTTTCAGAGTTCATTCTCCAACGACTGTGGACTCCGACAAGGATTGCACTTCAACGGCCTTTTCAGTTCGGCCCTTTTCAGAGATGGAGTAGTTGTCCACATATTGTGGCAGACCAGAGTACTCCGACAAGGAGACTTATTTTCAGTTGTAGTGATTCTAACAGGCGCAGTACAGAACACATGCTCTCCGACAAGGAGATTTAGTTGACTCAAACTCCAGCCCGTTCGTGCTCCTCACCTGCACGACATGAGAAGCAACATTCTCGACAACAACCGACAGTTGTTCGCGTTGAGTTGATACTGTATGTAGTGTCATGTAACGTGAGTTGAGTTTCTTTCTGTTTGTCCAAGTTGAGCATTGCATGCTCTAGCTTGAGGGGGAGTGTTGGAGTATTTGGTTGTGTGCCATATGAGTTGTATGAGGGTAAATGGATCTCTCCAGGGTCCATTTACCCCATCCATATGTTTAGTCCTACATCTACCAACGGTGGGAGCTGGAGGATCTGTGGAGGCTATATAAGGAGCCCCAGACCTCCTGTATCCGTTGAGAAAAAGGAATGCAATATCCGCCCCTTTGACGGCTTCTCCCGTGGTTTCATCCCGCTCCTTAGGGAGCAGGGTTCCATGTAAAAAATCCTTTGTGTTCTTCATGTTTAATCTTTTTCTATTCTTATGCTCTGTTTATCATTCGCTTCCGCATTCTCTATTTTTAACAAGTATATCATGAAACATAAGAGAAGATGGCTCAAATATGGCATGACAATGTAAATCTATTGTAATTTGATCATTAGATAAAAGATTCATCTGAAATGTTGGACATGTAAGACATTATGCAGAGACTTTGACGGTCTAGGGCAATCTCCCCCTTACCAACAATGGGTAGATGAACCACAATAGCAATCTCCACTTATCTACTAATAGGGATAGATCTATAAGAAGTAAACTGAGCTCGATCTCCATACATATGATAAGAAGCTCCGGAGTCCATGATCCAATCAGTCAAATCTGAACTTCTATTACTGGTAAGTGCATAAGAAATACTTGACGAACTCGTAGAAGCTCTGGCAACAGCTGCAAATCATCTCTCTCAGTCTAGAGACAATATCATCCAGCATCGCATCATGAGGAGTCAGAGTAGTCTTTATCTGCTCAGCTACACAGGCAGATGCAGGATATCCATGCTTCAGATAGCATGTCTCCTTCGAATGTCCTGGACGGTGGCCATGTGAGCATGTGCCACGCTGACGTCCTCCTCCTCGACCACAAGATCCTCGCGCTCGAAATTGTAAAGTACCCCCTCTACCACGAAAGCTACCATACCCAAGGTTTCAAAATTGTCATTTCGATTTCGTTTCGATCCCCTCCAAAACCGAAATTTCGGTGAAATTTCGACCGTTTCGGTGGAAATGTCGAGAATGACTCAAAAAGCCAATTTCCGATCTTTTTTTTGCAAATTAAGATCTTCCGAGTTATTACAACAATAGACAGCTTACAAATGCACAATTATATCACACATATTGCTTATATATGCCCCTTATATCGCACATATCGGTTATATCGGTCATATCGACCAAATCGATGTTAATGTTGATTCTTAAGTGTTACATACTGGAAATTAATATCATTCAATCCAAGATCTTAAAACAACAATAGCTTACAAATGCACACTTATATCACACACATCTCTCATCCGTGCGCCATATACCACACCATATCGGTCATATCAGACATATTGTTGAGTTGAGTTGACTGATAGATACTGGAAATGAAAATCAAAATAACTAAGTCAAAAACTCTTAGAAGACGTCTTTTGTTCATAAAAATAGACGAACATTTTTTATTCTAAAATATAGATAATGATTAATTAAACAATATTTTGTTCATAGAAATAACCATCACGGACAAAGTTACAGAAATAATTACATATTTACAATAAAGATGCATCTATTAACGTGACAAACAAATGAAAGGAACGGGCTATATCAAATATATAGAAGCTATAGAGTTTTTTCATCTCCATTGCTTAAACCCAAAGGGAAGGAAGATCCCCAAGTTGAATAATCGATGTATGCACCTTCATGTCACACCATATCCTATCAGACAGGGGTCTCGTTGAAATCAATGAACTTCAACCGAAATGGGTCGATATGTCGAAATATCACCGAAATTTCGGTCGAAATCTGGGAAATTTTGTACTGAAATCCATGAATTTCAACTGAAATGGGTCGATATGTCGAAATATCACCGAATTTCGGTCGAGATCCGGGAAATCGACATATATAGGAGATTAGATACCCATGACCTCTCGAAAATGAAATTTCAACGAAATTTCATCGAAATTTCGTGAAATTTAAATCCTTGACCATATCAAAGGGAGTCTTGGTCATGGTAGTAGATGAAGTGGTGATCCTGCTCAGCCTCTTGTAGACATCCTCCATCGGTGGTATCGTCTCTCCAGTTGCAGTTGAGTACGTATTGCATCGCATTCAGAGTCAAGGAAGGATAGAAAGATTCCGTTTATAGTGGCATTCTGGTATGCTTGTTGCTCCTCAATGCTAATAGTAGTGGGCATAAAGCTATGGAGATTCTCAAACATGCCTCAAAGATGCGAGAAGTGGGCATGAAGAGGCTGACCATTCTGCTTGGTCAAAAATAAGGCATGCTATAACTGTATGATCTTGCTCTCATTCTTGGCTTGCCCATATGTGGTTGCTAAGATGCCCCACATAGCCTTAGTTGTGGGCTGATTGACGATGTTGTTGGCAATCTCCATGGTGAGCGTCTCGAAGAGCCAAATTCGTGCATAGGCATCATCTTGCTTCCAAGAAGCATTAGCCCAATCTTGTCCGCCTTCTTAGAATCTGTCAAAATGTGCTCATTGTTACGCCATTGCATAAGAGTATGAAACTACATGGACCACAACTCGTAGTTGGTCCCATCCATCTTTACGATGGGAGCCGGAGCCTTGAAAGCATCAGACGACGAAAAAACGTCATCCTTGTTCTCTGACATGATAAAAAGAATGTCGAACATACGGAACAAGACTGAGGAGTAGACAACTATGAGTGAGTCTACACAATCATATGATGGAGTAGTTATACGTGTAGACTCATACAACCATCCTCTTCATTCCTTGTTGTAGTCTAGGGTTGGAAACCATGATTTATATGTCTGAAATCACGGAATCCGAGAAAAGCCACAGCGAATAGACATGTAGAAACAGTCGAACTACAGCCCACGGAGTGTGCGACGACCCACAAGGGTTGCGAGCAGCAGTAGACATGAGGAAAGACCAACCAGTGGCTGGTACGACCGATGGGTAGGTCGTCGGCAGTCGCTGGGGTCGGTGACAGGGTGGCGGCAGTCCGCTGGGGTTGGTGGCCAGCTAAGGTAGGGGTGGCAGCTAGCTGGGATGGCAGTCGGCTAGGGCAAGGGCGACGATTGGTTGGGACGCTGGTCGGTTCGTTCAGGGGCGATGGCCGACTATGGGAGGGCGGATAGTGTTAGGGTTTTTGGTGGGATGTGGGAACCCTAGTCTAGGACCGTTGCTCCGATGCCATGTTGGAGAGAAAATAGAAATTGCATATCAATGAAGAGACCTTAGAGCTCTCTTATATAGGAGAAAAGCCATGGGGTAATAACAAAAGAGGTACATGAAGAAAACAAAAATAAGAAATGAATATAAAGAGATACAAATATCTCAACAATTTTGGAATTGGTTTGTTTTGTTATATTTCATAAGAATTTCTTTGTTCTTATTTTTCATTCTAACAGTAAATATGCCAACTAATTCCACCTCTCAAATTCTTGTTACGAGGAATACTTTTATTTAAATATATGTCTTTGGAAAGGTTGAAATCACATTGTACTTTAAGTATATACTTTATATTTCTTCTATGTTATTTGTTTGAAACATAAATATCTAATATTTGAATTTGTCATTATATTTTCAATTATTTTTAATTAAAATAATATAAACCGCATAATCTGCATATACTTCCGTGTAAACTTCCGCCTATTCGCTTACTTGCTTCGGATGATTTGACCGAATGCATACTGCATACCGACTTTCTGAACCTTGCCCATACATATGGGGTGGACTTTCAGGATACTTTCTCTCAAGTGGCAAAGCTTTATGCACTGCATATTTTTCTTTCTATTGCAGGGGCATGGATTGGCCCCTCTACCATCTAATGCATTTTGTTGGAGTATATGAGTCATGTGTGATGGGTAATTGGATCCCTCCAGGGTCCAATTACCACATCAAGTGATTTAGTCCCACATCTACTAGGTGTGGGACTTGGAAAGTCATTAGGGGATATATAAGAAGCCCTACACCCATTGTATCAGATGAGAAAAGTTAATGAAAATATCAGCCCTTTGAGACGTTCTCCTGTGGTTTTATCCTGCTCCTTAGGGAGTAGGGTTCCACGTAAAATCACGACGTTCTTCATGTTTATTCTATATCTCTAATATCACACTTCCGCATTCTCGATTTCTAAAATGATGTCAGAGCGGATTCGATTCTTGAGGATTTTTATATTCTTTATTTATGTTCAAGATTCAAGATTTAGTTCTAGGGATTTGTTGAAATCCTACTTCAAGATTTGGTCGAAATTCAATTCTTTATTGTTCTGGAGGATTTATTGTTGAAGATCATGTTCTTCATTCTAGGGTTTTCAATGAAACCATATTTTGAGGGACAACCAACAAACAACGGTTCCAGAATTTCTAGGGTTTCCGCAACCCTAAAAAAGTGTTGACTTCATATTCAGAGTTCGGGAAATCATATTCTTGTTTTGAAAATCGTCATCAAGAAAGTTTAGGGTTCATGATGGAATCCTAGTTATACAGGTAAAAAACTTATGGGCATCGATCTGCAATCTTAGTTCTCGGTGGCGTTGCAGCTCAGCATAGGATGGCAACGGTACATCTTCTGCTACGATTAGTTCCTCGAACCCTTTTTTAAGGAGGCGAAGGACAAAGAAGAGGAAGATGGAATCATTGCCCTCCTTACAATCCCAGATGGCGCACAACACCCCGATCCAAAAGCCCCTCACGCGCGGGGCTATCTACAACCTCTTCTTCAAGTATGCAACACACCTTCTAGGGCTCCCAAGTTCGACCTCCAAATCGCAACTCGAGGCGACAACTTCATCCTTACTTTAAGGCGATCCTTGTGGCGGCGCAACAGACTATAGGGCCTGTGGTGGCGGCATCGTGTGAGAAAGGGCTCCCTTCAAGGAACCCTAATGTCATTTCTCAAAGGAGCAGAGCCCGAAACCCCTTCATTTAAATGAAGAGGTGGGCATGTTTACTTGGGTTTTATGTAAAAAAAGAGAGCTATTCTTTGGGGCACTTTGGGCGGCGAGGAATAAATGGACGGAGAAAAGATGACCTTGATTTGGCTGCATACGTATTTTTAGAAAAAAAATGGAGGTGCGTACAAAAAAAATTGTACACAAAAAGAAAGAGAAAATGAATACCGAAAGAAAGAGGGGAGAAACAACTACAAAAAAAGAGACGGCTATTTAAAAAAAGGAAAAGGGAAATAGCAAGGAAAAAAGGGGAAGAGAGGAATTTTTTATTTGTGTGTTTTCCCCAATCTTTTCATGTCTTCTCCCAACTTTGTCGATATCATTGTTTTCCGATAAGTATGGAAGAAAGGAGTATTGTGTAGAGTTCTACGGCTTGATTTCAAATTCAAAATCTCCTTGCCAGATATCAGACTCTACAGATTTTCAGATTCAGACTCAATGTTTAGATTGGTTCCGAGTTTTCAATTTGATACACATATGTATGCGACCATCAGTTGTGTGGTCCATGTTTGAGTTGGACTCAAAGTTTCATGCGATCCATAGGGACTCCAAAGTAGAGATCACATTTTTTATGTTATTGTGGGCAAGGGTTTTCATGTGGTATCATAGGGACTCCAGAGTAGAGATCCCATTCTCTGAGCCAGTATGGGAGAGACCCAATTCTCCGACAACGAGACTTCTAAACTCCATTCTCCAGCGATCGTGGACTCTGAGAAGGATGTTTCCACGACTTTTTCCCGCTCGACCCTTTAGAGAGTTGGAGCAGTTGCAACTTAGAGTTATCCAAGTGGAGACTCATTACAATTTCAATGACTCTGACATGTACAGTACAGAGCACAAGTTCTCCGACGAGGAGATTCAGTTCAACTCACACTCCAGCCCTTCAGTTCCTCCTCATCAATATGGCATGAAAAGCAACGTCCTCGACATCAACCGACAATAGAGTATGCATTGAGTTGATATTGTCATTTGTCAGTAGTGCCTTGTATTGTGAGTTTAAGATTTCTGTCTATGTGTCCAAGTTGGGCATTGCATGCTCCAACTTGAGGGGGTGTTGGAGTAGTGTCATGTGTGATGGGAGGGTCCAATTACCACATATTGTGGTTTAGTTCCACATCTACTAGTTGTAGAACTTGGAGAGTCAGTGGGGATTATATAAGAAGCCCCACATCCATTGTATCAGATGAGAAAAGTTAATGAAAATATCATCCCTTTAAGGCGTTCTCCTGTGATTTCGTCCCGCTCCTTAGGGAGTAGGGTTCCACGTAATATACCATTGTTGTTCATGTTTATTCTTTATCTCTGATATTACGCTTCTACATTCTTGATTTCTAACACATTTCTCTATGGTGACCCTACATGAGAAGATCTACATGCAGTAGCCACCTAGGTTCACTGTTGAGGGGGAGTGTCAAAAGGTTTGCAGGCTTCACAAGACGATCTATGACCTCAAGCAGAGTCCAAGAGCATGGTTCCAGAAGCTCTCGGACTTGATAAAGAAATAAGGATTCGTGAGATCGACTATTGATCATTCATTGTTTGTTCACATGACTCAGAGAGGTACAATTGCCATATTTATTTATGTTGATGATATCATTATTACAGGGGATGATGAGCAGCGCATTCATGCTGCTAAGGATTTCTTAGGTCAGAAGTTTGTGATTAAGGACCTTGGCAGTCTACGCTACTTCCTTGGACTGAAGTTTGCCGGGAACCAGCGAGGTCTTGTAATGATCTAGAGGAAGTACGTTACATATCTTCTCTCTAAGACATGCATGGTAAATTGCAGTCCTTCTACTACTCCCATGGACCCGAACATGAAATTGCATGATGATGACATTGACGAGGTAGACAAGAGGAGGTACAGGGAACTCGTTGGGAATCTCCTATATGTAGCCATCACCATACTAGATATATACTTTGCAATAAGAAAAGTTAGTCAGATCATGGAACAGCCTAGATAGGCACATATGGATGCATTCCATATGATTCTGAGATATCTATAGGCATCACCTGCTATTGGTCTTCTATTCAGTGGAGGAACATCCCTTATCGTTACAGTTTGTGCAAATGCAGATTGTGCGGGGTGTCTCGAGGACAGGAAGTCTACCGCCAGGTTTGCAATATTCATCAGGAGTTCTCCTTGGTGTCATGTAAAAGCAAGAAACAGGCAGTGGTTACTAGATCCAGTGCATAATCAGAATACAAGGCCATAGAACAGGCTAGTACAAAGATGATGTGGGTCAGATATGTTCTCATTGATCTAACAATTGAGGTGACTCTTCCCATGCACCTCCAATGCGACAACCAGGATGCTCTCTTCATCGCAAACAATCCAATCTTCCATGAGAGGAGCAAGCATATCAAGATAGATCGTCACTACACTCGAGACGTGATACAGAAGGGCATTATCTTCACTACTCATGTTAACTCCACGGCCTCAAATTTCGGTGAAATTCAACTGAATTTCGATTTCAACATGTTACGAAAATTCAGCTAAAACATAGTACAAAAATGATTGAAATAATCGAAATTTCAATCGAATTTTAAACAAAATTCGATCGAAATTTTGTTTCATGGTGACTGAAACTGACATTTAAAGCTATGGTTAGCTTAAGAGATCAGACATCAGATATACTTACTAAGGACCTAGCCAGAGGACCTTACTGTAGAAATAGTTAGTAGTGTTATTATCTCTTTATGGAGTTTGTTGTTATTTCTTTCTTTTCTATAGACCTCTCTGTAATTTACCCTAAGGTCTCTCCCTATATAAGAGAGCCTAGGGTTTTCTGAATAAACAACGAAGTCTCTTTTCCCAACATGGTATCAGAGCCACCCTAGGGCTCTCCTCCCTCCCGCCGCCCCTTCCCCACCCGCCTCCCTCTTCTCGGAATCGCCGCCCTCCCTCCGCTTCTCTCTCCAGCGGCAGCCCTCAATCGCCGCCGCCTTCTCCTTCTCCATCTCCAGCGGCAGCCTTCCATCGCCGCGGTTGGATCCAGCCCTCCATCTGGTTGGATCCCACCCTCTAGCGGCCCCCGCCAATAGCCCCTACCAGCCGCCGAAGGGGATTCCAGCCCCCAGCGCCCTCCGCCAATAGGCAGCATCTCCATCTGCTGTCCGCGCACGGCCTCTGGGTGCGTGAACAGCAACACGCACAAGGTCTTCTAGCGGCTCCTAGCCGCTGAAAGGGCTGTCAGCCTCTTGTTAGGCGTGCCCTAGTTTCTTCCACATCCATTCTATGGATTTGAGTGCGTAACGTCTACATACGCACTCAAATCCGATGCAGTTTTTGTAGACATCCAGCATCACGTCTACATATCCTAGTTCTTCTCCAAGCGGCAGTATGTCAGAATCAAAAGTTGATATGCCCTCCACCGGCGCATTCAAAGGTCCTGCGCCAATAGTCAAGATGGACGGGTCTAACTACGAGCTCTGGGCTATGCAGTTCATGAGCCTTATGAAGTCGAATGGTAAGAAACATATTCTTACCGAGGATGAGCCCGCAGAGAAGACTGGGATCTATACCTCATGGGAGGCTGATGATTCCTATGCAAAGGTCTGGTTGTCCGGCACCTTAACGACGGAGATTGCCAACGACGTTCTCCATCAGCCCACTGCTAAGGCAATGTGGGAAATTCTTGCCGCCACATATTCGCAAGTACGAAATGAGACGAAGATGTTGCAGCTTCAGCACGACATATTCACAATGAAGCAGAGCGACAGACCTCTCCATTCTCTTTATACATCCCTACGAGGGATGTTCGAGAAGTTATATAGTATCATCCCTCTGACTGCAACTCCTGAGCAGCAGAAGGCGTTTCGAAACGCCACCATGGTTGGTGTTCTTCTTGCGGCCCTTGACCCAGAGTACGATGCAGCTCGATCTCAGATTCTCGCTGATGCAGTTATTCCTCCAGTTGAGGATGTTTACAGACGGCTTAGCCGCATTCCAGTCTCCTCCAGCTCTTCTACTCCACCTCCTTCAGCGATGGCAGTCTCGCGTGGGAGAGGTGGACCACCATCTGGCTGTGGTCGTGGACGTGGCCGTAGACCCCAGGGGAGGGGTGGTCGCTTTAGTCAGACATGCTCCTATTGTCGTCGCACAGGACACTCGGAGGAGACATGCTATTCGAAGCATGGATTTTCAGCATCAACACGCATTGCAGAGCACTCTCAGTCTCCACTGACTTCTACTGCAGATAGTCGATTTGACGAACTTATCGCCCGTCTCCGAGAGATTATGCCACATGCTTCTGGTGATTCGCCTGGTGGTTCCTCAGATATTGCTGCCACTGCCTCTGCCAATTCTTCCGCAGCCGCAAGCTCTTCAGGTAGATCTACTACATCTCATGATATATCCGACTGGATTATTGATTCTGGAGCCACTTATCATCTCTGCCGAGATAGAGGTAGATTACAGGCCTACGGGGACATTCCTCTCGGACGTTCAGTACAGATAGCAGATGGTACCCATTCGCCCCTTATTGGACAGGGGGAGGTTTTCCTGTCCTTCACTTTGCATTTACAGAATGTTCTGCATGCTCCTGAGTTCTCAATGAATTTGCTATCTATTAGTCAGATTACGAAGGATTTGAACTGTCGTGCCATATTTGAACCGTCTTCTCTCATTTTTCAGGACATACTCACGGGCAAGGTGATTGGCTGTGGCTCTGAGCAGAATGGTTTATATAGGCTGGTCCGGGATTCATATGCTGGTGTCTCCTCTCATTCTGCTGGACCAGTCTCTCCGTACATTTGGCACCTCCGATTTGGTCACCTTCCACTTCAGAAAATGCGCCATCTTCTGCCTCAGATCTCTCCTAGTTCTTTGTTTCAATGTGAAGCGTGTCAGTTGGGAAAGCATCACAGGTCGAGCTTCCCACGTCGTCTGAGTCGGAGCAGTAGCTCCCCTTTTGAGTTGTTACATATAGATATATGGGGTCCAAGTCGTGTTCCCGATCATCAGGGACACAGGTTTTATCTTGTGGTAGTGGATGATTTCTCTCGTGTGTCATGGGTCTTTCTTTTGAAAAATAAATCTGAAGCAGGAAATGTGATCAAAAACTTGATTAATGAAGTGTTCAATGTCTTTTCTGCAAATGTCAAATATGTTCGGATTGATAATGCCCTTGAATTTTATACACGCTTACTGTCACAATTCCTGTCATCAAAGGGCATTATTCACCAAACCACTTGTGCATATACCTCACAACAAAATGGTGTCGCGGAAAGGAAGCATCGCCATCTCTTAGATATTACTCGTACATTGTTGATTCAGAGTTGTGCCCCTATTTCTTTCTGGGGCGATGTTGTCCTTACTGCTTGTTATCTGGTCAACCGTATGCCATCCTCAGTCCTTGGTGAAAAGATACCTATGTCCATTATTTTTCCAGATAAGGAGTTATTCTCACTAACTCCACGTGTCTTTGGCACTGTTGCTTTTGTGCATCGTCTATCTCCCGGACTTGACAAACTCTCTCCTAGAGCAGTCAAGTGCGTCTTTGTTGGTTATTCCAGAACTCAGAAGGGCTACCGGTGTTATGATCCCACAACTAAGAGATACTTTGTGAGTGCCGATGTCACTTTCTTTGAGTCTGTCATGTATTTCTCTCCTGCAGGTGACAGAATGGTACCATCCACTACCACTGATGAGATCTGTGTTCCTCCACCACCTACATTGAGTACACCTGAGTCTTCCCCTGTGTCTGTCTCCACGCCAGCACCACCTCCACCACCCCCACCACCTCCTCCACCTCCACCCAATCCACGGCCTATCATATCACCGTTACCGAAATTCTATACGCGCCGGTCAGGTCCTGCTCAGACCACATAGCAGCCGATCATCCCGCCTCAGGTATGTTCAGATGGCATTACTACTGACGGGTCAGGTTTGGTACATGTGCAGGATCCTTCAGTTCAGGCTGACACTAGCCCATCTCGTACAGCAGATGACGATCTTGATGTTCCGATTGCTATTCGGAAACAGAAGCGGCAATGTGCCGCTTATCCGTTTGCTTCACAGGTTTCTTTTCACCGTCTCACAGGTGATTTTCAGAGATTTGCCACAGCTTTGTCTTCCGTGGAGATACCACGGACATACCAGGAAGCTTTGCAGAATGAATGCTGGCGATTAGCAATGGAAGAAGAAATGAGGGCCCTGCAGTCTCGTGGCACATGGTCTTTGGTCCCTGCACCTTCTGATGCATCCGTTGTGAGCTGCAAATGGGTCTTTACAGTCAAATACCATGCAGATGGAACCTTGGATAGGTACAAAGCACGCTTGGTCGCTCGTGGGTTTACGCAAACCTACGGTGTGGATTACATGGATACATTTTCTCCAGTGGCGAGACATTCTACCCTTCGTATTCTCTTATCTGTTGTTGTAGTCCGTGATTGGAGTATATCTCAACTGGATGTCAAGAATGCATTTCTGTATGGAGACTTGCAGGAGGAAGTCTACATGCAGCAGCCACCTGGGTTTACTGCTGAGGGGGAGAAGCAGATGGTCTGTAGACTTCACAAAGCGATATATGGCCTCAAACAGAGCCCCAGAGCATGGTTCCAGAAGTTGTCCAACCTGATTGAGCAACAAGGATTCAAGAGGTCAAATGCCGATCACTCATTGTTTGTCCAGAAGTCATCGGCAGGTACGGTTGTTATTATGGTCTATGTGGATGATATTCTTGTTACAGGAGATGATGCACAGGGCATAGAAAAGGCGAAGGCATTCCTTGGCCGTCAATTTGTTACAAAAGATCTTGGGACCCTGAGATACTTTCTGGGGTTAGAATTTGCAAGGAATGCACAGGGTTTGGTAATGACCCAACGGAAGTATATTACAGACTTCCTGACTGAAACGGGCATGGATGGTTGCAAACCATCAAGTATTCCTATGGATCCCAGCGTGAGGCTGTATGATGGTGATACTGATGAAGTAGATAAGAGGAGATATAGAGAGATGGTGGGCAAACTCCTCTACATCACCATAACTCGCCCAGACATTCAATTTGCAGTTAGCAGGGTGAGTCAATTTATGGAGCAGCCAAGACAGGTTCACATGGATGCTATACACATGATACTGAGGTATCTAAAGTCTTCTCCAGGTTTAGGGCTGCTATTCAGAAAGGGCACGGACTTATCTGTCTCAGCATGTGCAGATGCAGATTATGCAGGATGTCCTAAGGACCAAAAATCAACCTCAGGGTTTGCAGTGTTTGTTGGAGGCTCTTTGGTTTCTTGGAAAAGCAAGAAACAAACTGTTGTGGCAAGGTCCAGTGCCGAATCCGAGTATAGGGCCATGGCTCAAGCCAGTACGGAAATGATGTGGGTTCGCTCAGTACTAGAAGATCTACATGTAGCGGTACCTCTACCTATGAAGCTTCAGTGTGACAATCAGGCAGCATTGTTCATTGCCAACAATCCAGCTTTTCATGAAAGGACCAAGCATATTGAAGTTGACTGCCATTATACTAGGGACTTGATCCAGAGAGGATTGATATCTACTGCACATGTGAGCTCAGGAGATCAGACTGCAGATGTATTTACCAAGCCACTGCTCAGAGGAACATTTCAGAGATGTTCGTCCAAGCTGAGCATGATAGATATCTATGCTCCACCTTGAGGGGGAGTGTAGAAATAGTTAGTAGTGTTATTATCTCTTTATGGAGTTTGTTGTTATTTCTTTCTTTTCTATAGACCTCTCTGTAATTTACCCTAAGGTCTCTCCCTATATAAGAGAGCCTAGGGTTTTCTGAATAAACAACGAAGTCTCTTTTCCCAACACTTACCAAAGATGTTCCAAGCTGAGCATGATTGATATCTACGCTCCAGCTTGAGGAGTGTTGAGATATTATTTATATTTTGTCTCTTTTATGTATTTTCTATTCTTTCCGTCTTCATTAAGTAATTTCCCTAATGGGTCTCTACTTTATATAAAAGAACTCTAAGGGCCTGTTTGGTTGCAGGGTTGGGCAGGGTTGGCCCAACCCTGGTTACTATTCACAAGGGTACTTCCTCCTCACAGATTACTATTCACCCATCCCAACCCAGTCCAACCCAACCCAGTCCAACCCAGCAACCAAACAGGCCCTAAGACCTCATGAATAAGCAAGTTATTGTTTTTCCTCAACATTGTCGTGTTCATTTGCAAATTCTGAAGTTCGATCAGCATGTTAGAAAAGCTCTAGGGTTTTATTCTGAAACCCGAACTCAACCTTACAACTGCAGCAAGCAGGAGAGGGGTCGATGCGCCCGTGCCTACTCCGTCTACAAATCTAGTGTCAGAAGAAGGTCGAAGATCTTCAGGCAATAATCCCAGGAAAACTTCCAAATAAGTGCCTCTATCACTGAGTTAGCAGCAAAACCCCAAATAAGAGAAGTGCATCCCTGTGAGATTTGTTTCGGGCGATAGTTCCAGGCGCATGCATATGATCATCTCCAAATGCTATGAGGCTTCATCATCACCTCCACCCAACACGAGCACCTTCAACCTTCACGCAAGAAAGCGTGCATCCGAAGAAACAACAGTAACAGCATCATCGATCTCCGTGGGACACTTTTCTAGCATCTCGAGGCAAAGCGCGCATGGATCCGGCAGAATGCGGGGTGATCTCATGAAAAGCCCCATGGGGCGAATACTTCAAAAGTGGGTTCCCCTCCAAGTGGTGCATCTTCTCCACCTCCAGCATCATAGGAAACCTACCATTGCCCGAAAACCCCTCAAAACCGTGATGATCATGTTTATGTGAGTCCTATCGAAGCTCTCATGGTAGCGGTAGCATCAGGGTTCCATCGTGGAACCCTAGTTCATGTGAAGACATATAGAGAGGAGCATATACCACTTCAATTATTCGAAAGAGAGGGGACTTTATTGGTAGGTTATGACTTCCTGCCTAATTGAGGTTGAAATTTTTTTAAAAAGGGGGGGGGGAGTTTCATGCCCAATCGAGCCAAAATCTATTGTAGTTTTTTTTAATTAAAAAGGGAGCAAATATTGTTGGGCCCAAAAGGGCTGAGAATTATTAAAAAAGGGGAAGGATCCCTAATTAGTAATAGCCCAGAAAAATTGAGGGCCAAAGAAGAGGAGCCCATCGAGCCATGAATTTTTCATTCTTTTCTAAAAAAAGGAGGGAAAAATGCATACAAAAAAGAGAGAGAAAAGCCGTATATGGGAAAAAAGGGAAACTGCTTGGTCGATGCCAACTTGATCGATGTCATCTATTAAAAAAAGAAAATAACCGCAAAAAAATCATTTGAGATTGTTTCCCCCATATTCATGTCTTCTCCCAACTTGGTCAACATCATCTATTCTGACCAGTATGGGAGAAAGGGAGTATTATGTAGATCTCTACAGGACGGATCCAAACTCTCCAGTTCAGATTCAGACGTCTAGATTTCAGATTCTATCAGTTTGAGATGTGTAGGTGCTCGTTGGAAGCCTGGAACCTGTTTAGGATTCAAACGGTTCATTTTGACAAAGTGGATTTCTCGTAATCCATTGGGGAAGGATTTAATGGTACAAAGAATGAACGATCAAGATATTTAGCACTAATCTGGGCTATTTGGTTTGTCAGAAATGGTGTGGTCTTTCATCAAGACCGTGTATATGGGTAAAACATGGTGTTTGCATGTTAGGGTACTAGTTGAGAGCTGGGTCTTGTAACCTTTTTAATTTATTTGGCTTTTTTTAGGCTTGTAATTCTTATTTAGGTGATAAATGGTGAAGTTTTTGAGCATGCACCTATACGGTGGATGCACTTTTTCTTTTAAAAAATCATGTCTCGGATCTGGTAAATGTAAATCCTTCGGATAGTTCAGAGGCAGCTTGGGCCACTGCCATATATTCAGACTTTGCACCGGATGTAGCAACCACCGCTAGCTTTTTGCTTCTCTACGTGACTAGGTTACTACCAAGATAGGTGCAGTAATCAATGGGGAACTTTGTCATTGGGACACCCGCATAGTCAGCATCAAAATAGGCAACAACATCAAGTGTCTTGCGACATGTAAACAATAGACCTTTCCCTAGAGAAAACTTCAAGTATCTTAGGGTCAATAACACTGCTTCTCAGTGTGCTTGACATGGTTTGACCATGAACTAACTTGCTCTATTAACAAGAAAGGACATATCAGGATGGGTAATGGTAATATACATGAGTTTCCACTAGACACGTGTACTATTTTGCATCAACATACACTAGCCAGTCTTCATACATTCGTGCATTGGGGTCTATAGGAATAGATGCTAGTTTAACCCCTAACATTTAGTCTGTCGTAGAATTAGGATGAGTGATGGTAACATACAGGAGTTTTCCCACTAGACACCTATATTGTTTTGCATCAACATAAACTAACGAGTCTTCATACATTTGTGCACTGGGGTCCATAGGAATAAATGTTGGATTAGCCCCTAACATTCCAGTCTCTTGTAAAAGATCCACAATATATTTCCTTTGTGAGAGAATTAAGCAACTAGTATTTATGGCGTACTTCAATGCCCAAAAACTAACAAAGTTCTACGTCTTTGGTGACAAAATGTTTTGTAAGATACCTTTTAGTGTCCATAATGCCACTAGTATCATCCCCTATTAGAATTATATCATTAGCATACACTAGTATTGCAATTGTTCTTTTCTCCGTCTTCTTGACGAATAGAGAATAACCTGCAGTGGAATGATTAAGGTCAGTCTTGGACATAATATCCGGCAGTTTTTGAAACCAGGCTCCAGGGCTTTGTTTGAGACCATATATCGCTTTGTCGAGTCGTGTGATGCCCGCTCCTTAACGGATCTGGGATACCCGTTTACATATCATCCGCAGTATCATATTCGCTAAAGATCACATTAAGGTGCTGAAAATTTGGGGAAATTTTTCCTTTTCATATGTAAGAATGACATTCCCAAATTAACTAATAAGCCACAGGACTACACTATGTCACAATTATATTGCATAATTTCCATAACAATTGGCACGTAACAACAGAAATTGCATCATGTACATGCATCCCAATTATAGCAGAAGAGAAATAAAAAGCATATAATAATTTTGAATAAAATATAGCATACATACCTGATAATTGTAACTGCAGAAGTTGATGTTCAACTCTCCCAATACAACGGTGCAGGTATTTTGCCTGCAATCCATGGAATAGGGAGAAAAGAACATCAACAAACGTTGAGTACATCTAGTTAATTAAATTAACAGGAATTTAGTGGTTCCAAAAGAAAACAAGTAATTTGGCCCTGATAATTAAAATTTAAAGCTACTTGCAATGAAACAGGCTTTCAATTTATGTGGTATGTAAAATCCCATTCTACTCATGCTACACTAATTACCCACATTAATCATTGATATACCAATATCATATGGTCCATATTTAAGTTATTGCCTTTCTATTTGAGAATGTGAATGATGAGACTCTGATATGATCATTATCTCTATTAAATGCTTGTAATGATGATTAAGAATCTTGTGGATTGATCATAGTAAGAGTACATGATGGATCTAGGGTTTTGATTCTTTTCTTGTTGATTTACTCAAGCTTAGTGGATAGTATGTGGTCTTGGCCTGGGTAAGACCTCACACTATGACTCTAAGGTAGTAAGGAAACCTTAGGGTTGGGGTGCCTCCGTAGGCATGCGGTGGAGTAAAATGCATCCTAACTAAGTTCCCAACACGTCCACTAGCTATTTCAAACAACTGTGATAGTAGCTTGTAGTCTGATAAGGATTATTTTCATGATATGGTCTTTTCTCTTTGTTAGGAATTATTGGCAGAAAAGTAACTAGTTCAACGGAAACCAACTCAACTGTAACCAAGCTTCCATGTAACCAATTCAACTGTAATTCAGCTTCAGCCAAACTCAATTGTGACTCAATCCAATCTCAAATGTAACTTTTCCAAATTCAACTGTAATGTAACTTTTCCAAATTCAACTGTAACTGATTCAGATGTAGCCATAGAGGATTCAGATGTATACATGGATGATTCAGATGTAGCATCGCCAAGTCTGTTGGCGAAAAGTAAACAAAACTCAAGCGGTGAGGAAGCCTACAAAAGGCTCTTCCGTCTCGCCCTCTAATTGGAAGGCGGTCCAATAGAGGGATAGGTCTACTCCAAAACTACGCCACTGAGACAGGTGAGAGAGACTCTCTAGAAAAGTTGCTCTAAAAGAAAAACTGGCCCGACCGGTACGGGCTCACGAGCTCGAAAAACTGCAACCAAGGGTCCTCCAACCTAGGTACCCTAAAGAACAAGGGTCAGCGGTACTGGTCTTTAAAAGAAAACCTGTGGATCCCAGAGAGGCGTAAAAACTGCGAGCGCTCGCGAAAAAACCGAGAAAAGACTGAGATCCGAGACCCGCGCACAAAGCGGCCGCTGCCCTAACTGGGCTTCCTATCTCCCGCCCAGCTGAGGGTCACCGCGCCCTCGCACAGTCAGATGTAAAGGTCACCCTGACTGGCACTCATATTATCAGTCACTACTGACTCACCAATGCTAACTTGATTCATCATCCTTTCTTAATCTCTGTTGTCGTTGATTGTACAGATATAGGTCCTTTGTCCATAATTCGGTTAATAGTGATCTACTGTCAATAGAATATGTCTAAAGGATTAGTTCATGAATATGATCGATCTTTGTGATCATAGTCTGTTATTTCAAAAATTTGAGATCATCATATATTCATTGGATCTGGATCTAAATTTGGTTCAATGTAGAAATTCTTCTTTTCATATTTAATTCATAATTTAGTGGTATGATTATTGATCTAAATCTTATAGGTCACTTGTATGAAATACCTCAATATCAATGCTTCACAATTCATTTATTGATCATAAGATCATATTAGAGTAAGTGATCTAGATCTAGGTTATGTTATTTTATTCATATCATTGGTAGGATGTGGTAATGGATTTTCATTAAGATATAAGTGATTGATAATAATTTTCATGTCATGATTTTTTTTTCAAGTCATGCAGGGATACATTTATACCAGGAGTCACTATGTAATCTATAGGATTATCACATAAGTAATATATAGGATTATCACATATATAACTACAATCTAGTCATATATGAGACCTAGAGAACTACATATCTCAACTTAATTATTATGCGACAAGACGAACCGGACATGCACTAGAAACAGTTCTTCACAAAAATATGGAACAAAATATGTTGAAATAGAAAATATTTATCCACAATTTACAAAGATTTATATTTCACCTAGATATCACTTATGTTGAGTAAGATTCTAGGAATCAAAAGCATAGAGGTGTCAATATCAACGAGATGGTGAAATCATATTCCCGTCAATTATTGACGATATTTAATTCCATGGATCCATGTAGCCTCTATAGCACGAATAGATGTTCTCTGTCATTTCTATAAGAAACCCTGTCAATTTTATGTATTCACATCCACTACCTTTTGCCAAAAAAACTATTGCAATAAACTATCTTATGCAATTCTGTCCATTACTTACTGTAAGATAATGACTTTTTCTTGTGTGCGATTTAATAATCTATATAAAAATGAGTACCAGCCCTATGTTGAACTAATAATTTAAACAAAAATTAAATATCATTGGTTAAAATAGTAACCAGGTTGCCCTTCTGGAAATCATACTAGCACACATACCAGCACATAGTACGTAGCTCAAATTTGACTTCCATCAAACATGGAAACCCCATTATTTTAAAGCTTAAAAAAAATCAAATGTTATGTCTTGCTTGTAGACCTCCATGTCGATATAAAATACTCATTTAATTATGTTTCAAATCTAAATACGGTAAGTTGTGCAATATATAATTATGGGTCAATTGCTTTTTCTTTCAACAGAAAACTATACTCTCAGATATATGTTGAAATGAAATTTCTAGATATTAACGGTGAAAACCAGTTACAGAACGCCACAAAATAAGAATAACTAGTCCAAGATTTTTTTTAATTACCAGATGACATTTAAATATGATCGTTACTGTGGTTTTTACACATTACTCATGACTGCATGGCAATTTTTTTTCTAGAGATACTCATAAAATATTTCTTCACTATCCAGACACTATCTAGACTTAGTATGGTTATGCAAAAACCTAACCACGTCTCATGCAAAATATGCATGTGATTAAAAATATATTCAGATTTGTAATTAAGACGTTTAGATATTTGTATCTAAACAACAAAAATTATACAAGGAGAGCAGCAAAAGAAGGCTTTATTTTGTGTAAGAGCATGGATGGCAGCAAAAGGAGGTAAAGATTGTACCTCTTTTGGGTTTGATCTTGCATGCAACTGCAGTTCCTGAAAGATCAGTAGCAGCAAGAGCAAATGGGACAGCAGGTGGCTGCTTTGGAGCACAGCTGCTACAGGGCTACCTGCAGTTCTTGGAGGAACAGGAGCAGCACTTGTGCTGCAACAGGAGATAGCAGCCAGGTTGCTGTCGATTGGAGCAGCTCCAGCTACTAGAAGTGGCCGAAAATTTCTCCTACGGCTGGGTTTATTGGAGAGGAATTGGGAGCCACACCGGTGGATTTATGATTGGGAATTTTGGGGATTTCGTAAGGAGAGTGTGGGTTTATATAGACTAAGAGAAGGGCCTAAGTTTTGACATGTGGTTGGTTTTGGCCACATGGAAAGCAATATGACAGCAAACAGCTGTTGCTGTGCAGCTGTGCTGTTTTTTTTACAAAAATATATATTTTTTAACTTTATCTCTCTCCTTTCTTAATTTCAAAAAAAAATCGAAGTCACCCGCATTCGCACCTCGAGTGTCGGATTTCGAGAAACAATAGCTCGTTTTGACCGTCTCTGAATGATGATCAAAATGACTATAATATTTGTACACTTCGGATTGAAGATGAATCTCCGAAATTTCCGAGATACGGTTTTGGTTTATGGCTAAATTTTACGGTTTTAAAATATCAAACGACCTCCGATCGACGAGCGGTCGATTCCGTTGATCTTATTTCATCGCATCGGACATTTAGGTGGTTTCAATTTATTTCGCGGTTTCTGAATTTGCGTCGCGGCTTTTTCGGACACGCATTACATTGCGATCGATTTTTGGTCGATTTTGTCCGAACGACTTTTGATTCACGATCAATTGATCGATTTATATTATTTACACTGATCAATAACTTTATTGAGTTATACGGACCCTAATCGGGTCGAGTTCGGGTTTGTGTGGATTCGGATGTTACAAGTCGACATACCTTTTGATACTCCCATTTAGTCTACAAAAGGTGGTTGTTGCATATATACCTCCTCATGCAAAGTGCCATATAGAAATATATTGAGAGTTATTTTATCTTGTCACGTTTAATGTATTTTTCGTTGTTTCTATCTTTATTATATAATTTTTCCAAAATAATTTCTCCTCTCTCTATAAGAGAACCCTAGGACCATATAAATAAACAATTCAATATTTTCCATTAACATGGTGTCAAAGCGACGGTCCTAGAGCGGAATTCTCTTACCCCCATGCCCTAACCCTACCTGCCGCCCACCACATCCACCACCACCAGTCCGTCGCTGCCACGCCACCCTCACACACCTTCGTGTGTCGCCCAACACGTAGTCGCTTGGCTTGCACAACATTTATGCACCGCATAGTGCACCACAACCCCTGAGTACGCCTCCTAGTGCATCACAGCCCTTGCACGTGCCTCCCAATGTGTTGTTATTCCCGTGCACACCTTTCCAGAGCACTACCACACTTCAGGGGGTGTCTCGTGCACGCACGACTGCTTAAGGAACTCCACTCAAGCCTCCCCTAGCGAAACTGGGTTCTCGCCATCCAAGGACCATGGAAGGAAATATCGGCGATACATAGTCGATATATCGATATCGACATGGGACCGATATGGGCACCGATATGGCGATATATCCTGATTTCCAGGTATTTTCTTCACAAAAGCTCGTAGATATGGGTGATATTTGGCGATATATCATCAAAATATCGTATCGATACGATATTGAAACGATAGCGATATCGATACGGCCTTCCATGCCAAGGACAATTTGTGATCTTGCACAACATTTATGCATCGCATAGTGCACCACAGCCCTTGAGTACGCCTCCTAGTGCATCACAGCCCTTGCACATGCCTCCCAACGTGTTGATATTCCCGTGCACGCCTTTCCAGAGCGCTACCACACTTCAGGGGGTGTCTCGTGCATGTACGACTGCTTAAGGAACTCCACTCAAGCCCTCCCTTAGCGAAACTGGGTTCTCGCCATCCAAGGACAATTTGTGATCTGATTTTGGTCGAAAAATGGTGGTTTCAGACCAATAAATCATCCCCCCAGACTCTAGTGCGAACACAGAATTAATGGAAATGGTTGTGGCATGAGTCTGCACACACGACCTATTCCCTATTTGTCTGTGCATATACATTTCTTTCTGTTTACAACCCTAGTCTTCGTCTCTTTCCAGTATCATGTCAGAGAACAAGGTCGACATCCCATCTTTGGGTGCCTTCAAAGGTCTGATGACCATCATCAAGATGGACGGGACCAACTACGAGTTGTAGGCTATGCAGTTCATGAACCTTTTTGATTGAGCCTTATGTTGTGCAACGGGAAGAACATTCTGACAGAGGAGCCGATTGACAAGATCGAGGCTAATACCTCTTGGGAGGCAGATGAGCATATGGGTGTGTTTGGCTATCTGGTACCCTGGTTGTGGAGACAACCAACGACATCTTACATCAACCCACAATCAAGGCAATGTGGACATCCTCGTCGCCACATACTCTTAGGCGAGAAATGTGACAAAGATACTACAGCTTTAGCATGACATCTTCACGTTCAAGAGGAATGGTCACCCGTCTCACACCTTATACACTTCTCTCAGGGGCATGTTTGAGAAGCTCCACATGATGGTGCATCTTCCATCTCCACTGGGTCAGTCTCCCCCTACATGTGTCATCTTCGATTCGGTCGTCTTCCTCTACAGAAGTTGTCTATAGTCTTCCCTTAGATTTCTTCCAGAACTACCTTTCAGTGTGAGGCTTGCCAGCTTGGGAAGCATCATCGTTCTAATTATCTTGGTCATTAGAGTAATAGTAGTAATTATTTGTTTGAGTTGGACCATTTTAATATCTGAGATCTCGATCGTGTCCCTCACCATCAAGGCCATAGGCTTTCTCTTGTATCTGTCGCTGATTATTCTAGATTGTCATGGGATTTTCTTTAGAAAAACAAAGTGTGAGGCTAGGTCTATCATTCAATCTTATATTTATGATATAAAGAATCTTTTTCTGCTACGATTAAGTATGTTCATTCTAATAATTCATTGGAGTTGTGTACTACTCAGTTGTCCCAGTTCTTCAAGTCTCGTGGCATTATCCATCAGACATCTTGCCCTTATACTTCTCAGCAAAACGATGTTGCAGAATGCATACACTATCATCTTCTTGATGTGACCAGGACTCTTCTCATTCAGAGTTGTGGTCTTCACTCCTTCTAGGGGGATGTTGTTCTCATTGTCTGTTATTTGGTCAACCAGATGTCGCCCTCTATGTTAGGTGAAAAAAGTTCCCTTTTGATTGTGTTTTCCGATAAGGATCTTTTCTCTATGACACCACATGTCTTTGGTTCGGTGATTTTCGTGCACCATCTGACCCCTGGTCGTGACAAGCTCTCTCCTAGAGTTGTTAAGTGTTACTTTGTGGGATACTACCGGAGTAAAAAAGGATACCGTTGCTTTGATCCGATTAAATTGAAGTACTACGTTAGTGCTGATGTCACTTTCTTTGAGTTAGCTATGTACTTTACTCCTACATGTGACAGGAAGACTACCTATGAGACTGTAGAGGAGGTTTACGTACCCTCCTACTTCGTCATCACCTTCTCCTATGGTCCCTCACGCACAACCCCCCCACCATCGTCACCAACTTCATCGTGACCACCTCCACCTCCTACTGTGGTTGCTCCTCCACCCCACCATCAAGTACATTGGACATTTTTTGCCACATATTTATGTTTGTAGGCCTCCCTCTGTACCCTTTGCTCATGGACTTTCCCCATCATCCGGTGCATCTTGAGTATGTTCTGAGCACTTTGTATCTACTGATGGCACTAGTGATTTGTCTATGCAGCATGCTACTTTACAGGATAAGCAGGTGCATTCACAGGGGGCCACTTTACATGTCAAATAGGATATCGATGATCTTGATGTGCCCATCGCTTTCCGGAAGCGGAGGCGTATTTGTGCCATGTATCCTCTCACTGCCCATGTTTCCTTGGAGCATCTTTCATAGGGTTTCAAGAAGTTTATCGTGGGCCTATCAACTGTAGAGATCCCACATGCATACTAGAGACTATGCACGACAATCACTAGTGTCTAGCTATGGATGAAGAGATGGCCGCACTACAGTCAAGTGGCACACGAAGCCTGGTCACTGCCCCTCTAGGGACTTCTGTGGTTGAATGCAAATGAGTATTTACAATGAAGCACCAAACATATGGCAGTGTTGACTGCTACAAGGCTGGGCATGTGGCTCGTGGGTTCGCTCAAACTTATAGGGTGAATTATTAGGATACTTTCTCTCCATGGCACGTCAATGTACACTCTAGATCCTTCTCTTTGTTGCAGTGGTTCAGAACTGGTCCTCGTCGCAGCTTAATGTGAAGAATGCATTTCTATATGGCGATTTGCATGAGGAAGTCTACATACAACAACCACCAGAGTTCACCGCTGAGGGGGACTGTCTGATAATTTTGCAGACTTCATAAAACCATCTATGGCCTTTAGCAACGTCCAAGAGCGTAATTCCAGAAGCTTTCGAACTTGATAGAGCAGTAGGGCTTCACGAGATCGGCTGTGAATCATTCATTGTAGGCTGAAAAAGGGGGAACACGTTATGGTGTCTGATGCCATTATGATAACTAGAAAGATATAAAGGTCTTACATAAGCCAAGATTCGAGGATAGTCCTGGAATGAAAACAAATATGTTCACAATAGAAATACTGTGAAGAAAAGAGTACACCATTTCTAGCTAACCAAATAACCTATAAAGTCGCTAAGGGTCTGAGTAGTTCCTCTCTGGGTTAGTATTTTGCCTCAACCAATGAGTTCCAGAATGACACCAAACTCTGAATGTTGACCAATCTCGGACCAGTGTCCATCCAAATGAGCGATGTTACTGAGCAGTGGAAGAAAAGATGCTCTATTGTTTCAATTTGTATTTCACACAGGGGGCATCTATTTGACATATCCGTAAAGAATCTAGCACAACGTACCCTTGTCATGATATGTTTTCTTCTAAGTAGCCACATAAAATAGCCAATCTTTCTAGTAGTTTAAGTTCCTAAATAAGGTTGCAATCCAGGACGAACTCGTATGTCCTCGATGGTGGTGGTCTACAAATTGCTCCGTGCACCTTATTAACTGAAAATGAATTGCCCTTCCATACCCAGTGATCGCTCCCGTCAGATGGCCTCTCTAAGTGCCTTAAAGATTCCAAAAGCAGCAAGAAATCTTCTAAGCATTGGGTCAGAGAAGTTCGTGAGGAAGGATGGCATCCAGTTACCATCAATCCAACAGTCAGTTATATGTGCATCACGATCCACATCCTAAGCAAAGAGGCATGAAATCTGTTGGAGAGCGGCCCATCCCCTGTCCAATCATCCATCCAAAATGGAAAGGAACTGCCACTCCCAAGACCATGACGAAAGAGCTCATGGAAACGAGACAAGATCAATAAAATTCCCCTCCAGAAATCTAAGTATGCAAATTAGGTCGATGTGCCACATGGTTCGGCAGGTCGATGTTGTAAATGCTACGGATGATTCTGCAACAGATATCTTCACTTCTCCCCCAAATTCTACCCACTCACTTAAGCAACAGTGCCTCGTTCATGGTCTCCATAAGGGTTTAGGGTTTAGAGTTTTATATTGGCTTATAGTGATAAGATCATTGTTACATGAGATGTTGTACACGGTATCATTAAGAGTTTCTTGGACAATAATTTGTCACCAAGGACCTTGGCAAGTTATGTTACATCCTAGGGCTTGAGTTCGCTAGGAACCAACAGGATCTTCTGATGAGCGAAAGAAAGTATGTTATTGATATCCTCTCAAAGACAGGCGTGATGAATTGCAAACCTACCACTACTCCTATGGACCCTAAAATGATGTGGTATGATGATGATACATAGGAGGAAGTCAAGAGGTGATACAGGGAGCTAGTTGGGAAGCTCCTCTATGTGACCATCATTAGGTCAAACATCTCTTTTGTCGTAAGCAGAGTTAGTCAGTTTATGAAGCAATCGAGACAGGCACGTATGGATGCAGTTCACATGATTCTGAAGTATCTAAAATCCTCCCTAAGTACCGGATTTCTCTTTAGTAGATGAATATCTCTTGCCATCACGACATGTGCAGATGCAGGCTATGCAGGATGTCCCAAGGACAGGTCTATCTCCGACTTTGTAGTGTTCATATTGGTCTCATGTAAGAGCAAAAAGCAAACTGCAGTTGCCAAATCTAGTGCAAAGTCTGAGTACAGAGCCATGGCACAAGGGAGCACTAAGATGATATGGGTCAGATTCATTCTGATTGTTCTTGCTATTAACATGCATCTTCCCATGCATATTGTTGGAGTATTCGTTGTATGCGTCATCTATGAGGGAGATGGGTAAATGGATCCTGTAGAGATCTATTTACCCCATCCAGAGTTTAGTACAACATTTATCACATGTGGGATGTAGAGACTCCGTCGGTGCTATATATAGAGCTCCACACCCCTGTAGTCCATTGAGAAAGTGAATAGACAAACCTGGCCCTTTGAGGCCTTCTCTCGTGGTTTCATCCCGCTCCTTAGGGAGTAGGGTTCCACGTTAAACTCTCGTTGTTCTTATTGCTCTTTATCTTTTTCCATGTTACGCTTCTGCATTCTCTATTTTCTAACATGGTATCAGAGCAAGTTCGATTCTTCAGTTTTATGTTCATTATTCGAGATTCGATTGTTAGATACATTGTTCATTGTTCTCGAAGATCATTATTTTTTCAAGATTCGATTTTTTTTCGGAGATCTGCACAAGTTTTGGTTCAAGAACTCTAGGGTTTTCCGAAACCCTAGATCCACAATTTCAGACCGCATGGCGGCACCTTCAGTCATGTCCAAGTCTAGCAAGTCTCGTGACCTTCCTTGCGAGCCCTTGCAATGAAGCAGGTCTCCAGCGATCTCCTTTTCCAGGCCGCACCCCCTAGCCGTATACATCTCTGGCCTGGCGCTCCAAGATGGCGATCCAGACGATCCAGACCGATGGCTGCGATGATCAAGGCGATCCCAGATTCAGCCGCAGGTCTCATACAAGCATGTTTTCCCAGGCGTGAATCCTTCCCCGGTGGTGCCCTTACGTAGGTGAAGCCCTCCTTCTTCCCAATCTCCTTCCGCCAAAGCGAGCTCGCGCTCACATGCCCTACCGCTGCAGTGAAAGCGCCAAGGACAGATCCGAGCCCTAACACCTCCACGAGTCAACGGCACCGCCGCGCCCAGATCGCCATGCTGATCCCAGGCGGAGCCCTCCAACACTCAGGAGGCAGCGGCATCTCCATCAACCCCAGGTCACGGCGCACAGCTTCGTATGCCGCGAGCCCTGCTTCCCTCCAGGCGGTAGTTCTGTCTGCCACTCGACCTCCAGGCGGCACGCTCTAGGGCGAGCGACACTGACCCTCCCAGGCGGCACGAGCAACTCCGAATGGGCGACCCTAGGCACGCCGCACCGCATCAGATCTCCCCCGCGCATCTCCGACATCTCCAGGCAACACAGCTGTAGACGACCCCGCTCCGAGCCCCTTGGCGGTGTCACACGAAGAAGAAGCCCCGAAGGGGGCAGCTACGTTTCTTTCAAGAGAGGGTTCCCAAGTGGAACCCTAGAGCATGCACTTCAAAAAAAAGTGACCTAAGTAGGCTGATGATTGTATTTAAAAAAAAAAGGAGAGTGATGCCCTGAAACATAAAAAAGGGAGGGTTGTTTGTTGGGCCCAGGTGGGTCGTAAGCTATTAAAAAAAGGCGTACAAAAAAACACACGCAAAAAAAAATGTGTTTTTTCTTAAAAAATATGTGCGTACATGAAAAAAAAGATGTACGCAGTTGAAAAAAAATGAGAAAAAGGGAAATGACTTAAGAAATGATTTCAAAAAAATGATTGAGAAAAAAATTTATTGGAATTTGTGATGTTTTATTTTTCTCCCCATATTTATGTATTATCTTGTCTTCTCCCAACTTGGTCAACAAGGTCATTCCGATCAGTATGGGAGAACGGGGGAGTATATGTAGAGTCACAGGTCTATTCAGATTCTACAGATCCAGATACAGATATTCCAGACCAAACCAGATTTTCCAGAATCTACAGATGATCAGATTTTGTCAGACTCGACGATTGTTTCCGAGTCTTCTTTAGTTTCAGACATGCATATGGATGCGGTCTTTTTTCAGATGTGCACATGTATGCCATCTTTTGTCGTGGCCCCCATCTTTTCATGTTATTTCGACCAGAAATTTCATGTGAGCCATAGGGACTCCAGAGTAAAGGACCATTCCCTATGCCATGTTGGCAAGGGTTTTCATGTGGTATCATAGGTACTCCATAGTAGTGTACCATTCTCTGTGCCAGATGGGAGACCCAGTTCTCTGACGAGGAGACTTTCAGACTCCATTCTTCAGCGACTGTGGACTCCGATGAGGATTGCACTTACACGGCCTTTTCAATTCGGCTCTTTTCAGAGATGGAGCAGTTGTCTACATGTTGTGGCGGGCCAAAGTACTCCGATGAGGAGACTCATTTCCAGTTACAGTGACTCTGACAGGCGCAGTTCAGGGCACATGATCTCCAATGAGGAGATTCAGCAGACTTACACTCCAGCCCGTTCGTCCTCCTCACCTGCACGGCATGAGAAGCAACGTCCTCGACAGCAGTAGTTGTGCGCGTTGAGTTGATAATGTTTGTAGTGTCATGTAGTGTTGAGTTGAGTTTCTTTATGTTTGTCCAAGCTGAGCATTGCATGCTCCAGCTTGAGGGGGGTGTTGGAGTATTCGTTGTATGAGTCATCTATGAGGGAGATGGGTAAATGGATCCTGGAGAGATCCATTTACCCCATCCAGAGTTTAGTACCACATCTACCACCTGTAGGATGTGGAGACTCTGTGGGTGCTATATATAGAGCCCCACACCCCTGTAGTCCATTGAGAAAGTCAATAGACAAACCTGGTCCTTTGAGGCCTTCTCCCGTGGTTTCATCCCGCTCCTTAGGGAGTAAGGTTCTATGCTAAAAAATGTCGTTGTTATTATTGTTCTTTATCTTTTTCCATGTTATGCTTCCGCATTCTCTATTTTCTAACACATATGCAATGTGACAACCAAGCAGCTCTTTTCATTGCCAACAACCCCGCCGTCCAAGAAAGGACCAAGCACATTGAGGTAGATTGTCACTACACATGTGACACGATTCAAAAGGAGTTTATCTCTACTTCCCACATCAGCTCAATGGAACGGATAGTAGACGTTTTCACCAAGGCCCTAGCCAGAGGATCATTTCAAAGATGTTGTTTCAATTGAGTATGATTGACATCTGTAGAAAACGATAGTGCGAAAGCGTATCAGAGATAAAGAATATATAACAGTGGAAGAACAATGGGATTTAACGTCGAGCTCTACTCCGTGAGGAGCATGATGACATCATGGGAGAATGCCTCTCAAGGGTCGGGTATTCTTTATTGCTCTGTCTCAGTCTCAATTGTTACAATGGGTGTGGGATTTTTTATATAGCCCCACCAGTAAGATTGAGTCCCACTCACAGTTATGAGGGACTAAACTAATGGATGTGGTAATTGGGCCCTGGAGGAATCCAATTACCTATCTATGAGATACATATACTCTAACAATATTTATACTCCATCCTTAAGGGGAGTGTTGAGGGTTATGTAACTTATTTATCATACCATGTTTTATGTATTTTTCATTCTTTCTATCTCTATTATGTAATTTTCCCAACAAGGTTTCTACTCTTCATATAAGAGAACCTTAGGGCGAGATGAATAAACACTTCATTACTTTCCCTCAGCAAAATGCATTCTTCACATCAAGTAGGTGAAGTGTCTAGGAGAGTTGAACAGCGATAGAAGTTAGAATCCACATCATGGGGAGGCACGTTACTGGAGAGAAGGTCTCCAAATAATTCAAACCATATGTCTAGGTATATAGCCCTTGGCCACAAGATGGGTCTTGTATCTTTCCACGATGCCATTTGGAAGATATTTGTTAGTAAAAAGTAAAAACCCACCAACTACCAACCATAGTTGCATTCTTTAAAGGATCAACCAACTACCAAGTTCCTCAGGACAGAAGAGTCTTCATCTTTTCATGCATAGTTGCATTAATGCATGTTGATAAGTAGAAGGAACGGTAACAACAAAAAGGTTTTGTCTTGCATAGACAATCTACTTGTCGATACATGGTTGGAGATGGGATGTAGTGTGCGTGCACATTTTCCTTTCTGAAGTGCTATATGAAGATCAGAATGATCTTGAGATTCTTGAATTTCATCCTCAACAGCCTGCTCACCTGTAGATATATTTTCTTCAAGTATAAGTTCATTAGTGTTCTTATCTTGACAAACCTTAGGATCATGTGTTGGTGAGGTAATGGGGGGTACCATCCAACAATAATACACTAACTGAAACGATTGAGTATCAGGACTTGGAGCTGGGACAGCCATAACAAAGGACGTCTTGACCCATGTCTCTATTGGAAGAGAAATAGATATCATGCTTAACTTTATGTAGGCCTTTTTTATAGAGGGGATCTCAGATGTTGTGATCATTTAGTCTCTACCAGCTTCATACATAGAATCTAATCCTCTAAGAAAGAGTCCGACCATCAATTGAGATCTAAAGGCAATCTAGGTTGGACCGGTATATATAGGCATATAAGAGGTCAACCTCTGAAAGCTAGGATTCAATGTTGAATAGAATTGGGATAGAGGCCGACCATTTTTCTTCAATGGAGACACATCAACATGTGTTTGAAGGATCTTAGCATAATTCTTTTCTTCTGAATATGTGTTTTGCAAGGTCTATCCCACACACATTTGGTTGTCTTATAATGTATGATATCGTCTGTGATACGCAAGACACATCTATTCATAATCTGAGCTTTTACCATAGCATTATCTTTCTTCCATGTTGCATTCTTGTCGGTTTCTCAGTTGGTTCATTATTAGTAATGGTGCGCTCCTTGTCATGTATTTCTATTACATTCAGAACAGAATGAGACCACATCACATGTTCCACAGCATTCAACTTGGTGATGGTACCAAAAAAGGGGGTTCCTTATCTTCCCTTCATGAGTAGATGAATCTACTACTTCAGACATGATTCACGACATATTGAACCAAATACAACAATCACGACGGCAACAACATGAATCAATTACAACAAAAAAACTTCAGATCATACGCAAACTAGGTCACTATAAATTCTTCAGACAGAAATCATGGCAGTGGCTCAAATAAACAACTACTCACAACATAATTCAGGTAGATATATACCCAACTCCCCGGGTTGGTACTCACAACATAATTCAGGTAGATATATACCCAACTCCCCGGGTTGGTACAATATGGAGTACCAAATTAGATCATAGCCTGGCCAGGGCCGTGGGGAGGTGCTGGGCAAGGTTTGCTCATTGATGTAACGCACAAATATGGAGAGAGGAAGCTCGTGGTGTTGATCTGAGATGCCGGCGATGACGATGGTAGAGACTATGAGGGCTAGGGATGATGGGAAGACTCGACGGCGGCATTGGCGATGACGAAGGGGGCTGGCAAAGAGGAAGTGTCGCCTGGCAACGATGAGAAGAGGTGTCGGCTGACAGCGATGAGAAGCGTCGGCTGGAGGTGATGGCGAGTAGGCAATTGAGAAGGTGGTGTTATCTTGGAAGGTTTAAGGGCATGGGACGAGAGAGAGAGAGAGGAGGGATCCCCTCTCAAGGCTCTAATATTGTCATGAGATTTGCTCAAAATGAAAAATGTTTCATATCTTCTCACACACTTGTATAGTAAGGTTACTAAAACAATTACAAACATACCGCTAGAATATGAAACAATATCTATACAGCTATTTTTTTCTCCACTAGTCAATACCAACCAAGATTGTTCAACTAAATGAATTTTGGGCTACCTCCTATGGTTAATTCTTTTTGCCTCTGTGTCGAAAGGAACTTTTATTAGCATCATCTCCCATGGAGTAGAATGGTTATCATTTTTTTCGAGAAGGACCGTCATCATGGCCATTGCAAATCAAATAAATTCTTGGTGTTCTTGAAGTCAATCAACGACTCTTTTTCTCATAATTTATCCATAGTTTTATGGTCATATTATTGCATTCTAATACTTTTGTGAAAATTTTGAGGATAGCCTGAATTCCGTAGTAGTTAAAAACCAAAGATAGGCATGTAGATAACAACTCGACTTGAGTTATCAAAATATCCATTCACAATTATAACAAAATGAATCTAGTTCAGAAGTGGAAGTGTGAGGTTAAACTTTTGGTAGTTCTCACCAATTTCTCCACGATGTGCTTGAACTGAGATCCTTGAGCGGCAGTAGCAGAATCAACAAATAATGTAGATTGGCAGTTCTTTTTCAAAAGTCCAAGAGTCCGGTTAAGAAGGTTCCCTGCAGTAAGACGTTAAACTGAAAAGTTGCTTGAAAAGCATGCTATCATACCATAATTTCTTGGTTGTTCAACATAAATGTATAGCTATATCTACCAACAGTATCAGCAAGGTGTGCATTGACCGTATTGACGAAACGATCTTCGGAATAGTCTCCATCGTTACCAAATTCGACCTCTCTTAGGAAGAAGTACCTAACAGCATCAGATCCAAATTTATAAACCAGATCTCTTGGTTCAAGTGTATTTCCCAGTGATTTTCCCATCTTTGTACCATCCTAAAATTCCAAAGAAAGTTATGAAATCAATAATGTACGCAAGAGATGATATTGAAAGACCCATGATTACTTTTGTAATAAATTTGTTAAGAATAGTGAAGGCGTTTGAATTGTGGTAGTAAAACAGCAATCTTAAGTAATTTTAAATATTTATGAGAGGTATTCTTGATTTTTATTATATATAGTAAAAAAAATGTTTCAACATTTGAATGTTGCATGTTGGATTGGATTTACATAAGAAACTTAGTTTGCACAGATATACTCACTCACGGTAGACTTTCGACATTTGGAGTGCATCATGCCTGATTAAGATTTAAGGATTTGCTATAAATTTTCTATTTACGTTATTTTGGGTTAGAATTGCGAAAATCTCAATGATGTCTTTGGTGGCCCAATCCTTTCCGAACGGATACTTCTTAAATTTTATTTTATTGTGTACTTATTATTAAAAGGACGTGTATCCTCTCTATAAATAGGAGGCAATTAACCTTTATTCAAAGTACTGAATGAAATTATCTTCCTACTTTATATTTTCCCTCTCCCGTTTGATTCTCACTATGGTAATTTCCCATCTAGTTATCCAATAATCCTCCTCGCACACAAAAAATGCCTGTCTCTCTCTCTCTATCTCTCATACCCCCCTCACATTTGTCCTTTTTCCGCTTGTCTTTTCCTCGCCTCCCTACCTTCTTTCATTTCTCCCTGCCTACCTATCTTTTTTCCATTGCTGCAACAATGAAACCCATCCCCCACCACCACTGAACGCCATAAATGCCTCGCCAACGTCAGTTTAAACCACATCACTGCCGCTGATCACCACCTCAAACTGTCACCCCCATCACATCAAGGCAACCAACATCATCACTTATTGCCGTCAACTCTACTCAGCATTGAATTATCATCTGTAATCAAACCGCCTCTTCACCGATTCCATCTCCCCCTTTCCGTGTGATTATTAGGCAACTCTCAGATAACTTTAAAAGGTTCACGTGAGATGCAAACCAGGTGTGAGCTGTTTTTATTATCCTGTTGCTAATAACTATTTGGAAAGCCTTACTTACTCTTCGATATTTATTTATAATCATGTGGATAGTGCGACATTTCTAGGCTTTGTTTGACATTGGGAGGGATGTAAGTTGTGGTAATAAAACAATATCTAAAGTAATTGCATTCCTTTACTGTCGTTGTCTACTTTACACTAAAGAAATTTGTTGTGTAATGGGTTCGGTTCACGTAAGAAGCGTAGCTTGCACCATAGTTGTGCCTATGGTGGAGTTCAACATTTGGAGTGCACTAGGTGGCAGGTTTTAGGCCAAAAGTAGCACTGTGATTGGTAGATTTCCTTCACCACGACTTCGATGATTTTCCTTGATGGTTGGAGATGAATATGTGATTCATTTACATAGGAACAACAACAAAGCCTTTTTTTCACATTAAGTAGAGTCAACTACATGGACTCTCTGCCTCCATTAAGATCTATCTTAGGTTATTCTTAAGCTTAGATCTAAACTAAGATCCCTTCGTATAGTCTCATTCTAATACTTTTTGGACCTTCCTCACCTTCTCTTAGCCGACTCAACATCCCAAAACTTGCATCTCCTCATCGGTGCATCAGCCGACCTCATTTGCAAATGGTTAAACCATCTTAAGTGATTTTTTCGCATCTTATCCTCGATCAGGGCTACACCTACTTTCCACATGGTTGCATCATTCTGAATCCTATCTTTACATGTGTGTCCACACACCCACTTTAGCATTTTCATTTCTGCTACTTTTGTTCTCTGCATATGTCTATGTTTCACAGGGCAACATTCAGATCCATAGAGCATAGCAGGTCTCATGATTGTTTTATAAAACTTTACTTTGATTTTCAAAGGAATTTCTTATCACAGAAAATAGTAGATGTTAGGAAAAATAAGCGAATTGTTTATTCCATAAGCCCTAGGCTCTCTTATATAGGAGAGTAGCCTATGGGTAAATTACATAAAGCATACAATGAAAAAGAAAATAGAGAAGAGATACAGATACTACTACTATATGCGTTAACACTCCCCCTCAAGATGGAGCATAGATATCAATCATGCTCAGCTTGGACGCACACTTCTGGAATGGGCCTCGTAGCAATGCTTTGGTGAATATATCCGCAGTCTGATTTTCTGAGGTAACATGAGACGTAGCAATGAACCCCTTCTGAATCATGTCACGTATGAAGTGACAGTCAACCTCAATGTGCTTGGTCCGCTCATGGAATGCTGGATTGTTTGCAATGAACAGGGCAGCCTGATTATCACATTCTAGGTTCATAGGAAGTGGTACATCTAAACATAGGTCTGTAAGCACAGCTTTCACCCACATCATTTCTGTAGTAGCCTGGGCCATAGCCCTATATTCGGATTCAGCACTAGATCTAGCTACCACTGTCTGTTTCTTGCTTCTCCATGAGACTAGGGCATCTCCAACATAGACTGCATACCCTGAGGTGGACTTCCTGTCCCTGGGACATCCTGCATAGTCTGCATCTGCACATGCTGAGATAGAAATCCCCTTTCCTTTCTTGAATAGCAGACCTGCACCTGGAAAAGATTTGAGATATCTAAGAATCATATGTATTGCATCCATATGCACCTGGCATGGTTGCTCCATGAACTGGCTCACACGACTCACTGCAAATAATATATCTGGTCTAGTGATCGTGACATACAACAGTTTGCCTACCAGTTCTCTGTATCTTCTCCTGTCCACCTCCTCTGTGTCATCATCATAAAGCTTCATGCTGGGATCCATTGGTGTCGTAGCAGGTCGACACCCAAGCATACATGTTTCACCCAACAGATATGTAACATATTTCCTTTGTGACATTACTATCCCATATGGATTTCTAGCAAATTCAAGCCCCAGAAAATATCTAAGAACGCCAAGATCCTTAGTGACAAATTCACTACCCAGCATTTCTTTCGCCTGCTTTATGCCCTGCTCATCATCTCCTGTAATCAAGATGTCATCAACATAAACCATAATCACAATGATACCTCTAGCAGTCTTCTGTACAAACAAGGAATGATCAGCATTGGAGCGTTTGTATCCTTGTTTCTCGAAGAGATCTGAGAGCTTCTGAAACCATGCTCTGGGGCTCTGCTTAAGGCCATAGATAGACTTATATAACCTGCATACCTTGGAACACTCCCCCTCAACAACAAAATCAGGTGGCTGTTGCATATAAACTTCTTCCTGTAAATCTCCATATAGGAATGCATTCTTCACGTCCAGCTGATGGAGCGGCCAGTCTCTAGCAACTGCAACTGACAACAAGATCCGTAGAGTGGAATGACGTGCTACAGGCGAGAATGTGTCTAGGTAATCTCCCCGTATGTCTGTGTAAAGCCACGTGCAACAAGACGTGCTTTGTACCTGTCAATGGAGCCATCTGCATTGTGCTTCACTGTAAACACCCACTTGCAGCTCACCGGGTTCACATCTGGAGGTATAGGAACCAAACTCCAAGTTCCTCTGGACTGAAGTGCCGCCATTTCTTCCTCCATTGCTAGCCACCATCTACTATCCTGCAGAGCATCTTGATGATTGCGTGGAATATCTACAGCTGACAATGCCACAACAAATGACCTGAAATCTCCAGATAGCATGTCAAAGGATACGGATGCTGATAATGGATATGTAGCACAACTCCTCTTCGACTTGCGCAGAGCAATGGGAACATCTAAATCAGTTGTAGTCTCATCTGGCCCCTGCAACATATCCTGCTCAGAAATGTCGTCATGTTTCCTTTCAGCAATTCCATTCTGTTGAGATGTATGAGCACAAGACGTTTGATGAACAATCCCTTTTGAGGAGTAATAATTGGCAAGAACATTGGTGCACAACTCTAAAGCATTATCACTTCTCACAAATTTCACCGATGTGGAGAAAACATTTTGTATTTCATTCAGAAAATGGATAATGATATTTCCTGCTTCAGATTTATTTTTCATTAGAAACACCCATGACACTCTAGAAAAAGCATCCACAAATACTATATAAAATCTGTGTCCCTGATGATCAGGTACACAACTCGGACCCCAGACATCAACATGGAATAATTCAAACTTGGAGGTACTACTCCGACCTGGACGACTGGGAAAGGACGACCTGTGATGCTTTCCCAACTGACACGCCTCACAATGAATAGGTGCGTGAGGAAGACCATAAGGTAATACTTGACGCAACTTCTGACGCAGTAAATGACCAAAGCGCAGATGCCACAGTAAAGTAGATACTTGTCCAGCAGGAGAGGATGAGGTTCCAGCAAATGGGGTCTGATTCAGGCGGTAGAGTCCTCCTTGCTCATAGCCATGACCAATCACGTTGCCCGTATGGATGTCCTGAAAAATCAAAGAAGATGGATCAAAAATTGCTCGACAATGTAGATCCTTCGTAATTTGACTAATTGACAACAAATTCATTGAAAAATCAGGTGCATGTAGCACATTCTTGAGCTGCATAGAAGATGTCAATCTAATCTCCCCTTGACCAGTGATGGGGGAATGTGTGCCATTGGCAATTACCACTGTCCGTCCTAGAGGAATCTGAGTGTATCCTGTAAGTAGACTCTGGTCGCCACATAGGTGATGTGTATCGCCCGAGTCCATAATCCATGGCAATGTATCTGATCTACTACTGTGGAGTGCAAGTATACTACCTGAAGCACTGGTAGACGCAGAGGCAGAAGCAGCAGCATCAGAATGACTCTCTGCAGTCGGTGTTGGACCAGATGGTGGAATAATGCCCCTCAGACGGGCAACTAGATCATCGAACCGTTGATCCAAAGTAGCAGCAGACGGGGGCTCTATCTGCTCAGCAGCTCGTGCGGAGGCAGGAAATCCATGCTTCGAGTAGCATGTGTCTTCATTGTGTCCAACTCGGTGGTAGTAAGTACATGTTGGCCTAGTGCAGCCACCTCTTCCACGAGGTCCACGTCCACGGCTCTGGTGATGAAACCCGCGACCTCTGTTGGCTGCCATGGCTGAAGAATTCTGACTCGCAGCTGTGGAAGGAACTGTGATCCGACTCAATCTATGAAAAGCTTCCTCCACAAAATCTGTGATCGTGTCGCCTCATACTCAGGATCAAGTGCAGCCAGGAACACCCCCACCATAGTCGCGTTCCTGTATGTCTTCTATTGTTCTGGCGTAGCTGTAAGAGGCATGAAGCTATAGAGCTTCTCGAACATCCCTCTCAGTGATGTATAGAGAGAATGTAAAGGGCGATCATTTTGCTTTATTGTGAATATGTCATGCTGAAGTTGCAGAATCTTCGTCTCGTTCTTCGCCTGAGAGTATGTAGCCGCTAGAATATCCCACATATCCTTGGTTGTGGGTTGGTGTAGGATGTCATTGGCAATTTCAATAGCCAATGTCCCAGATAGCCAAACCTTGGCATATGCATCATCAGCCTCCCAAGAGGCATTGGTTCCAGTCTTCTCAGCAGGCTCTGGATCGGTAAGAATGTGCTTCTTACCCGTTGACTTCATCATGCTCATGAACTGCATTGCCTACAGTTCATAGTTGGTACCGTCCATCTTTACAATAGGCGCTGGACCACAAAATGCGTCAATAGATGGGATATCTGCCTTGCTCTCTGACATACTGGATACCAAAGACTGGAACAATTGACAAAATATGTGATTTGTCTACAATGACATAGATGGGATTAGTTGCATGTGTAGACGTCAAGCAACTATCCCCATGGAGATGTGCGTGCTAAGCCCTACACACGCACAAGAATCACGCGCAGGCACAGAGAAGATGCACGGGATGGGAGATGCGTGCACTAGAAATGCACTAGGCCTGCACTGGAGATGCGCTATGGATGCGCACAGGCGATGCACTAGGCCTGCACGCTACAGGTGATGATGCACGGGTGCAGGGAAGCGCAGGTGATTGCGCACCGGTGCAAGGGCGCGCACTGGCGCACAATGCGCAAGGATGCGCGCACGGGCGCAGTTGATCGCAAACAGGATGCGCGCTGGCACGGTGGAGGCGAGGCGCGCAGATGCGCAAGGGGAAGGCGCGCACAAGCGCACAGCACGCGTGTGCTACACGCGGTGGCGCAGCAATGATGGAGAGGCGGCGCCGATGGAGCAAGGCCGAGCTCGGGCGGCGCCGATGGAGCGAGAAGAAGAAGCCGGCGGGTGTGGTGGGGTTAGGGTTAGGGTTTCGAGAACTCCGGTCTAGGACCGTCGCTCTGATACCATGTTGGGAAAAATAAGCGAATTGTTTATTCCATAAGCCCTAGGCTCTCTTATATAGGAGAGTAGCATATGGGTAAATTACATAAAGCATACAATGAAAAAGAAAATAGAGAAGAGATACAGATACTACTACTATATGCGTTAACAGTAGAGGATCCTCTCCACTTTAGCTAACATGTATTTACTCTATTAGTAACATCTCCATCAATTTCACCATCATGTTGCAAAATATATTCCAAGTATCTAAAAGAATCTCTCTTCTGAATGTTATCGTCATCAATCTTCACCTCGATTCCTTCACCATTGCTTCCATCAAAAGTCCACTCTATATAGCCATACTTGTACCAAATCCTTTTGTCTCCAATGCATGTCTCTAGACCTCAAGTTTCTCATTTACTCCATCTCTAGTATCGTCAATCAACATAATATTATCAGCGAATAACATATACCAAGGTATCTCATCGAGAATGTGACTCGTCAACTCATCCATAATTAAAGTAAAAAGAAATGGACTCAAAGTTGAACATTAATGCAGACCAATGTTGATGTCAAAATAGTCTGTCTTCCCAGATTGTATCCTTACACAAGATGAAGCCATATCATACATATCTTTTATGAGGTTAATGTATAGGACATGTACTTGCCTCTTCTCCAAAACTCTCTGCAATATCTCATGTGAAAACAGAATCATAAATCTTCTCCAAATCAATAAAAATCATATGGAGGTTCTTCCTTTTAGCTTTATAACTCTCTATTGTTCTCCTCAGCAAGTGGATGGCTTTAACAGTTGAGCGACCTGACATGAATCCGAATTAGTTTTCTTTTACTTTGGAAATTTGCCTCAACCTTCTTTCGATCACACGTTCCCAAATCTTCATAGTGTGACTCATCAGCTCGATATCTCTGTAATTTAAACAGAATGTCTCCTTTGTTTTTATAAAGAGGCATCACGGTGCCTCTCCTCCAATTTTCAGACTTTTTCTTGATTCGTCAAATAACAATGAATAAATTTGCAAGCCAAGCCAAACCACACTCACCTAAAACTCTCCAAACTTATATAGGAATGTCATCAGGTCCTACAACTTTCTCAGGTCTCATAACCTTCAAAGCCTCCTCTACTTCATTCCTTTGTATTCGTCTCTAGCTTGTACGATTCAAGTAATTTTCACTACTAACTAGATCTTCCAAAGTGATCTCTCTATTTCCTTCCTCATGAAAAGCTTATGGAGGTATTGTTTCCATCTAGTCTATATCTTCAGAGTAACAAGCATGTGACCTTCATCATCCTTAATGCATCTCACTTGAGAAAGGTCTTTGATCTTTCTTTCTCTTGCTTTAGCCAACCTGAATATATTTTTCTGTCCCTCCTTAGAGTCAAGATTTTTGTACAAAACTTCATACACTTTTGACTTAACTACGCTTACAGGCTTCTTTGCTTCTTTCTTCGCTATTTTGTAGTTTGTGATAGTTTCACTTGTTCTATCCTTAGACATTTAAAGCATGCTCTTTTAATTTTGAGCTTCTTGTGCGCCCCTCCACTCCATCACCAAGTTTCCTTTTGGCATGGAGATCGTCCTTTGACTCGCCTAGCATCTCTTTGGCTACCCTTCGGATACAAGATGCTACCGCCTCCCACATCTCATTTGCACTTCCATTACAACCCCAAGAATCTTCTAAAACCTTCTCCATGAAGCTCGATTGCTTCAATTGAAGATTCTACCATCTTGGTCTAGTGATCTTGGAAACCCACCTTTTCTTTACCAGCCCTTTTTTTACACATCCATGACTAACAAGCGATGTTGGATGGTCAAACTCTCTCCTGGGATTACTTTGCAGTCTTTGTAACACAACCGATCTCTTCTCCTCAACACAAAGTGTTGAGATATTTATAGCTATTTATATTTATTTCTTATGTCTATTTATTTCATATACCTCTCGTATAATTTACCCAGGATTTTTATCTTATATAAGAGAGCCCTAGGGTCTCAATAATGATCACGATTCTATTCTTTTCTCCAACATGGTATCGAAGCAACGGTCTTAGACCAGGGTTCACATATCCCACCAAAACCCTAGCCACCCCTCATCATCCCCTGTCACCGTCGTTGTTGCCAGCTGACCAGCCCGCCTCTCGGTCGTCGCCCCAGCTGGCCCCTAGCGGTTGCTCCACCCCAATCGGGCGCTTAAGCCCCAGTCAGCCACTGTTGGTCCCTCCGTGCCATCCGCTGCTGCTTGAGAGCTGCAGATCGGGGTTTTTTACAGGCTTATAAGGTCCGATTTTGACAGGAATACGTGATTTCGGACATGTAAATCATGTTTTTTCGGCCTAAACCGCAACAAGGGATTGAAGAGGATGGTTGTATAAGTCTACACGTACAACTGCTCCTTCATATGATTGTGTAGACTTGCTCAAAAAGATATACTCGCCAGTTTGGTATGGAGTTTTGGTATTTTTTCCATCATTTCAGAGAACAAGGGTGACGTTTTTTCATCGTCTGGTGCCTTCAAGGGCTCGGCTCCTATCGTGGAGATGGGTGGGACCAACTACGAGTTGTGGTCCATGAAGTTCCGCACCCTTATGTAGTGCCATAACAAGAAGCACATTTTGACTGATTCAGACCCGATGGACAAAACTTGTTATAAAATATGAAGAACGCGGAAGCGAACATGGAAAAGAATAAGAACAAGAAAGAACAGCGGGATTTTAACGTGGAACCCTACTCCGTGAGGAGCGGGATGAAACCACGGGAGAAGCCCTCAAAGGGGCATATGCTTCATTGCTTTTTCTCAATGAGTACAGGAGGTCTGGGGCTCCTTATATAGCCTCTCCAGAGCCTCCAAGTCCCAACATTAGGCGGTATGGGACTAAACACTGGATGGGGTAAATGGATCTTCTCCAGGATCCATTTACCCTGTTACAACTCAATGGGGGCATACAACTAATGCTCCAACACTCCCCCTCAAGCTGGAGCATGCAATGCTCAGCTTGGACAAACAGATATAAACTCAACTCAACGCTACATGACACTACGGACAATATCAACCCAACGCGCACATTGCTGCAGTCGAGGACGTTGCTTCTCATGCCGTGCAGGTGAGGAGGACGAACGGGCTGGAGTGTGAGTCAACTGAAGACTCGGAACTGACCATCGAGTCTGAACTTGCGCCTGAAGTCTCCTCGTCGGAGAACTGGGTGTCGCCCATCTGGCTCAGAGAATGGTGCACTGCTCTGGTGTACCTATGATACCACATGAAAACCCTTGCCCTCAAGGGAATGGTCCTCTGCTCTGGAGTCCCTATGGCTCACATGAAAACTCTGGCCTGACAACTAGAAGGATGTGGGACCTCTAACAAATGATGGCAACATATGCTCATCTGAAAATGACCGCAAACTCGTGCGTGTCTGAAACTGAGGACTCGGAAGACAATCGTCGAGTCTTGAACAATTGCGCATCAAACTGGGACCGGAATATGAACGTCGAGTCTGGAAACTTGCGCATGAAATCTTCATCTGAAAACGTGTAGAGTCTGGAAATCGGCTGGTCTGACGAATCTCTGAATCTGGAAGATCTGAATGAGGACCTATGACTCTACATATACTCCCCCTTTCTCCCATACTTGTCGGAAAACATGGACGTCGACCAAGTTGGGAGAAGACAAGATAAATAGGGGAAACAAAACATACTTGCGGCTTTTCAATTATTATTTTTTTAAAACCGCCATTTTTTTTTACATTTTTTAAGCCGTTGCAAGCATTTTTTTCTTGGCTCTCTTCCCCCTTTTTTTATGCGTACGGCTTTTTTAAATGTACGCGCCTTTTTTTTCTTTTTTTTTGAAATTTCGCGTACGGCTTTTTCTTGTACGCTGCCTCTTTTTTTAACATTTATCTCTTTTTTTTATACAAAGCAGGCCAACTGGGCCTGCATACTTGCATCCCCCTCCCCCTTTTTTTTAATGCAGGCCTTTTTAAAAAAAATAAAAATAAAACACGACCTTAGGGTTCCCCCTTGCGGGAACCCATCAAACCACAGGTATCCGCCGCCCCCCGCAGGGGCCTTGCCGCGCGCCGCCATTGCATGTAGCCAGGCAGAATCTCGCCGTCTGTGTTGATGCCGCCGCCTAGCACCTGCTGGAGAAGAGAGGCTCGCGCCGTCGAGAGGAGAGGATGTCGATGAGGAGGTGCGCCGCAAGGTTCTGGGAGGAGGCGCTACAGGGCATCGTCGCCTGCCTCGGGAGAGAAAATCGCCTGGCGTGGAGATGTTGCCGCACCGCCTCTTCTTCAAATCGTGGATCCTTTGAGATGGGCTTCGCGCGCCTGGAGAGTCGATCGTGGGTGTGTCGCGAGCTTGGGATTCGTGCAGGCTTCTGGAGTACGCGGCCTGGGGCTGCGCCTGGGAACTGCGCGCGCGAGATCTGTTGCGCGCGAGATCGGGCTGAATCTGGAGATCTGTTGCACGCCTGAATCTGGAGGCCTGGAGGCTTCGCCTTGAGAGGAGAATGCGCCTGGGATAAGGGCATGTGCTTGCGTCTGAAGGGCTAACAGGCGGCGCCTGGCGTGCTCTTGTGGCTCGCGCTGCCTGGGTTGGCTGCTTGGGACACGGCGCCAGGAAGGAGCACGACTTCTGATTAGGATTTCTTCTCTCGGAGCATGTAGTTATACAAAAATAAAATCCCCAATGATCTTGATTAGGGTTTTGTGAAACCCTAGCATTTGAACAACTGATCTTCAAGAATAAACTGATCTTCAAGAATAAACTATGTACATGAACTCCATAAACTGATCTTCAAGAATAAACAATACTCGAATCTCGAAAAATAAATCTTTAAATACAAATCCTCGAGAATCGATCCGCTCTGATACCATGTTATAAAAATATGAAGAATGCGGAAGCGAACATGGAAAAGAATAAGAACAAGAAAGAACAGCGGGGATTTTAACGTGGAACCCTACTCCGTGAGGAGCGGGATGAAACCACGGGAGAAGCCCTCAAAGGGGCATATGCTTCATTGCTTTTTCTCAATGAGTACAGGAGGTCTGGGCTCCTTATATAGCCTCTCCAGAGCCTCCAAGTCCTAACACTAGGCGGTATGGGACTAAACACTGGGATGGGGTAAATGGATCTTCTCCAGGATCCATTTACCCTGTTACAACTCAATGGGCGCATACAACTAATGCTCCAACAAAACTGGGACTAATGCTTCATGGAAACAAGATGATGCCTATGCGCGGATTATGGCTCTCCATGACGCTCACCACGGAGATTGCCAATGACATTATCAACCAACCCATAGCCAAGGCTATGTGGAATATCCTGGTTGACACATATGGGCAGCGAATAATGAGAGCAAATCCTCTAGTTGTAGTATGACATTTTTCTCGATCAAGCAGAATGGTCAGCTTCTCATGCCTACTTCTCGCATCTCCAAGGCATGTTTTAGTGTCTTCATAGCTTCATGCCCATTACTACCAGCACTGAGCAACAACACGCATACAGGAATGCTACTATGACAGGAGTCTTTATGTCATCCCTTGACTCTGAGTACGATGCAGTACGCACTCAACTACTTACGGGAGAGACGATACCCTAATGGAGGAGGTCTACAAGAGGTTGTGCAGGATCATTACTTCGTCTACTATCGTGGCTCAAATTTCCTCTGTGATGGCAGCTTCTCGTGGCAGAGGGGGTTCTTCATAGTTTCATGGGCGCGGACCCCGTGGTCGAGGAGGAGGACATCATCGTGGCCCATGCTCACATTGCCAGCATCCAGGACATCCAGAGGAGACATGCTATCTGAAGCATGGGTATCCAACATCCACCCATGTAGCTGAGCAGACAGAGACTACTCCATCTCCTTCTCATGATGCAAGGTTTGATGATATTGTCTCAAGATTGATAGATATGATGACTGCACTGCCTGCCCAAGCAGCAGGACCTTCAGATGTTGCAACTGCTGTCAGAGCTTCTACAAGTTCGTCGGGTATTGCCAATGCACCTACCAATTGTAGCAATTCAGATTTGATTGATTGGATCATGGACTCCGGAGAATCTCATCATATGTGTGGAGATTGGACTCAGTTTACTTCTTACAGATCTATACCTCCAGATTGATCAGTGGTGATTGCTAATGGGGTTCATCTACCCATTATTGGTCAGGGAGAGATTGTTCAAGCCCCATCGATGCGTTTACAGAATGCCTTACATGCTCCAGCATTTCAGATGAATCTTTTGTCTAATAGTCATATTACAAAAGATTTACATAGTCGTGTCATATATGATCCTTCTTCTCTTGTGTTTTAGGAAATACTCACGGGCAGGATGATTGGATGTGGCCATGAACAGAGAGGGTTGTGCAGACTGATCCAACCTCCATGTGTTGGTGCTGCTACTATTTTGTCTGGATCTATTTCTCCGTTCATGTGCATCTTCGCTTTGGACACCTCCCTCTGCAGAAGATGTGTCATGTTCTCCCTCAGATCTCTACCTATACTACCTTGGAGTGTGAGGCATGTCAGCTTGGGAAGCACCATCGTTCTTCTTTTCCGAGTCGTTAGAGTCATCACAATAGTTAGTTGTTTGAGTTGGTTCATTTTGATATCTAGAATCCTAATCATGTTCCCGATCATCAGGGACATCAGTTCTATATAATTGTTGTGGATGATTTATCTACATTGTCTTGGGTTTTCTTGTTAAAGAATAAGTCTGAAGCTGGTCATATTATTAAATCATTTCTTACTGAGATTAAGAACATTTTTCTGCTAATGTGAAATTTATTCGCACTGACAATGCCTTGGAATTTTTTACTTTACATTAGACTTTCTCAGATCTCTCGGTATTGTTCATCAAACATCTTATACTTACACTTCGCAGCAGAATGGTATTGTTGGACACAAACACCAAAGAATTTTGGATGTCACGATGACTCTTTTGATTCAGAGTCGAGCTCATCATTCATTCTGGATGATGCAACTTGGTGAACCGCATGCCTTCTACTATCCTTGGAGAAAAGGTTATGTCTTGATTGTTTTTCCTGAGAAGGACCTATTCTCCCTTACTCCCAGGGTCTTTGGACATGTGGCATTTGTCCGCAATTTTACTCCTGGTCGTGACAAGATCTCTTCTAGAGGTGTCAAATGTGTGTTCGTTAGTTACTCTCGTACAAAAAAAGGGTATAGATGTTTTGATCATGTAGGAAGAAAATATTACGTGAGTGTGAATGTCACATTTTTTAAGTCTATTATGTATTTTTCTCCTACAGGTAATAGGTTGTCTAATATTGACTCTGGCATGGATGTCTTTGCTCCACCTCCTCCGTTATCTCCACCAACAACTCCCCATGTTGAGTCTCATTTACCTCCACCTGCTCCATCACTTGCACCTTCGTCTACCCTGACACAGTTCCTACCACGGTTTTACACTCGCAAGACATCTACTCGCCCCTCTCCTCATGTGCCTTCCACCTCATCCAACGCGCCTCAAGTATGTAACGGATACATTGTTTCTGCTAATGGCACTGGTGATATGCTTGTTCCACAGGATACTATACAGGAGGAGCTGATACCAGAGAACGGAGAGCCTGATGACCTCGATGTACCTATTACCTTGAGGAAGTTGCGTCGTAATTGTGCCACTTATCCCCTAGCTGTGCATGTTTCCTTGGACCATCTTTTAGAGGAGTACAAGAGGTTTGTTATGGGACTCTCAACTGTTACTATCCCACGAACATATCAGGAGGCCATATAGGATAGCAGTTTGTGACTTGCCATAGAGGAGGAGATGGTCGCTTTGCAGTCTCGTGGTACCTGGAGTGTTGTTTATGCTCCTCCAGGTGCCTCTGTTGTGGGGTGCAATGCAAATGGATCTTTACGATGAAGCAACGAGCAAATGGCAGTGTTAATCGCTACAAGGCGAGGCTTGTAGCATGACGGTTCACCCAGACTTATGGGGTGGACTATCAAGATACATTCTCTCCAGTGGTCAGACATTCGACACTACGCATTCTTCTATCAGTTGTATTTTCACGGGACTGGCCATTTTACCAACGATGCGAAGAATGTGTTTTTATATGGAGATCTACAGGAGGAGGTTTATATGTAGCAGCCACCAGGGTTTGTTGCTGAGGGAAAGTCCCAGAAGGTGTGCAGGCTCCACAAGGCGATTTACGGCCTAAAGCAGAGTCTGAGAGCTTGGTACCAGAAGCTTTCGGAGTAGATAGAGCACCAGGGGTTTGCACGATCCATTGTGGATCACTCGCTTTTGTTCAGATGATGCATAGAGGCATTGTTGCTATTCTTGTCTATATTGATGATATTATTGTTATGGGTGATGATGAGCAGGGCACTCATGCAGCTAAGGAATTCCTAAGTCAGTAGTTTGTGACCAAGGACCTCGGCAATCTTCGATACTTTTTTGGATTAGAGTTCGCCAGGAACCAGCATGGTCTTGTGATGACCCAGAGGAAGTTTGTGACTGATCTTCTACTAGAGACATGTACGACAGGGTGCATGCTACTACCCCTATGGATCCAAGCATGAGATTATATGATGATGACATTGAGGAAGTAGATAAGAGGAGATATAGGGAGCTTGTTGGGAAGCTCCTTTATGCTACCATCACCAAGCCAGACATACTCTTTGATGTGAGCAAGGTGAGCCAGTTCATGGAGCGGTCCAGGAAGGTTCATATGGATGCGATCTAATATGATTTTGAGATATTTGAAGAATTCACATGGTACTAGTCTTATATTTAGCAAAGGTACATCTCTTGAGGTGAGGCTTGTGTAGATACAAATTACGCAGGATGCCCTAGAGATAGGAAGTCTACTTATGGCTTTGCTATTTTTGCAAGAAGCTCTCTTGTGTCATGGAAAAGCAAGAAGCAGACAGTGGTTGCTTGATCCAGTACAGAATCTGAGTATAGGGCCATGGCACAGGGGAGTACGTAGATGATGTGGGTCAAATCGGTCTTGATTGATCTTATTGTTGAGGTTCTTCTTCCATGCAACTTTTATTTGACAATCAAGCAGCTCTTTTTATGCCAATAGTCATGTATTTCATGAACGAACCATGCATATAGAGGTCAATTCCCACTATACCAGAGACATGATCCAGAAGAGTCTCATATCCACTTCCCACATTTTTACTGGAGATCACAACTGATATTTTCACCAAGGCCCTTCTTAGAGGCCCTTTCAGAGATGTTCCAAGCTGAGTTTGATAGATATATATATATGCTCAGCTTGAGGGGGTGTTGAGATATTTATAGCTCTTTATATTTATTTTTTATTTCTATTTCTTTCATGTACCTCTCATGTAATTTATCTAAGGCTTTTCTCCTATATAAGAGAGCCCTAGGGTCTCAATAATGATCACGATTCTATTCTTTTCTCCAACACAAAATAATATGTCTGTGTTCTAGTCGGGTCACTCTTATAAGTAGTTAAATGTTCCTCCCTCTTCTTGAAGAGAGTGTTTGCTATGAAAAAATCATAAGCCGTTACAAAATCCAGAAGACTTTTCCCTCTTCATTTCTATCCCCGAAGCCATGGCCTCATGAACACTAGTATACCATAAAGCATCATTTCTCACATGTCCATTAAGATCTCCACCTAAACAAATCATCTCTTTATGAGATTCATTGCATAATCTTATCCAAATCCTCCCAAAAAGCTTGTTTAATCAATTCATCTAAACCGGTTTACGGTGCATAAACTGAGATGATATTCAGATCTTTCTACTCCGAGCATCAAATTTAGCAAAATAATCAGATCCCCAAATCTTTGCACCTCAACTACACAATCCTTCAAATCCTTATAAATAACCACTCCAACATCATTTCTGCCTTTATCTTTACCTGAATACCAAAGTTTGAAGCATATTTTCTCGATCTCCCTTGCTTTCTCTCCAATGCATTGTCTCTTGGAGACATAGTATCTGAATCTTCTTTCTTTCCATTGCATCTACTATCACCATTGACTTGCCAGTCAAAGTGCTAATATTCCAAATATCTATCTGCAACTTCCTTTGCAACCTCTTTGGGACTAACTTCTTTACTCGCATGCATCCATCTGCGAGAACCCTTGCAAATTTTGGATTGCATCCGTACGGCAATGCAGCAAAAATAGCTTATTTACTCGCATACGTTCCTCGTGTGAGAACCCTTGCAAATTTTGAACTACATCAGGGCAACGACGATTTACATATTATAATCAAATTTTGGCCTAAATTCCTTAGCAAATACACACTTCTAACACAAAAAATAAAAAGATTATACAAAACACTTCTCAAATAAAAATGATCTAATTATACTAATTTAGTCGACCAATAAGTCCAATGAAAAAATTTTCAAAAAAATAAAAAAGAGCCTCGTATATATGGGTTATATGGGTTGCCCCACCCTCATTTTACGGTATTTTTTTTTATTTTTTTGAAAAATATCATCATGTATATTCATTTATATATCCCTCCTATATGTCATTCAAATTTCGTCGGAAACATAGAGTCATATGCCCTCCATCTAGAACAGGTATGGTTACAACAATTCTAAGACCGTTAAATTACATGTTCCAGATGTAAGGCATATGAGTCTCCGTTTCTGATGAAATTTGAATGTGTATAGGAGGGATATAGGGATGAATGCACATGGCTTTATTTTTCGAAAAAAATAAAAAAATTCGGAAAATGAGGTGGAGGCAGCCATTAGCTGCCCCAAGAAGGCATCCCCATTTTATCCTATATATATAGTTGACATGTACAATCCCTAAATTTCTAAATAAGTAGAGAATACAAAACTCCTACTACTAACTGTTGTTGGGATTGGAGGATGTTGTGTGTGCTAGATGTGGGGTAGTGGTAGAGGACGCGGATCATCTTTTCTCCTCCTACTCATCTTTTGCTCAGGTGTTGGACGTGGCCAACATCCCATGGATTGGGGGGCAGGATTGTGCTAGTTTTTGGAGGAGCTTCATATCGGCATGTGGTTATGGTCACGAGGACAACAAGCGACCTTTTGCACTTATGTGTGCAATTTGGTGCGCGGGTAATGGAGTCATATTTAGGGGGGCAAACTTGTTATACAGAAAATGTAGTTGAACATGGCAGAGCTCTTTGTACTCTTTGAAAGATGTAATTTGTTGTAACATTTTATCGTTTAATATATTTGGTAGTGGGCACCAACTTTTGGGACGCCACCCCTTTCCTTTTTCAAAATAAATATATTTACAAAATATGCTTGATTCACTCTTATTAAATTGGTGAAAATTGCTAATGCATGCCCATTTTGCACATTTTTCATAGTAACTCGAGCATGTCCCAAAAGTTCCCAAATAATTATTTTGTGTGTAACTTTATATGTTTTACAACTACAGATGCAACCGGATATGTGGATATATCCGTCTCGAACCACCATCGAATCCCTTTTTAAGAGGATATGGATATCTATTTTTTATTTCGACGTATATGGATATGGATATGGATACGGGTTTTTTTGCGGATATGGATATGAATACAGATATAATTTTCAGTTTTTTTAAGGATATACGGATATGGTTACAATTTTCTTGGTAAATATGGATACGGGTATCCATATTACTAAAAATCTGCATGTGGATATCATAGACATATTTATCTGCAAGATACATCTAACATGGCATTATGTTATGGTAACAGTGACATTTTCGTCCGAAGTCCCAGATTTTGCAGGAAATATCAATGACAAGAAAAATAGAATAATGTATATCTTTATCTTTAGACATGGAGCCGTCAATTGGATCTCAAGACTGCAAAAGATAGTTACCATCTCAACCATAGAAGTGGGAACCAAAGCTTACAAGGAAATGGCATGGCTGGAAGGTCTGATAAAAGAAATAAAGAAAGTGAAGATGGTCAATTATTCAGCGACAATAGCAATTCATCTTCAAGGACCAACACATTGATGAGAAGTACCGCTTCATCCGGGCGTAGCTAGAAGATGGACAAGTCAATCTAAAGAAAATCTATACCTTGAAAAATTATGATGATAACTTTAACAAGTCTATTACAGTGGAGAAGTTGAAGACATGTTCAGCTTTCATTGGTCTTTAAGCATAACAGACAACGAAAAGCTCACGCCAACAAGATTGATGATGATCAAAGCATGGAAGCTACAACATATACTACAAATCATACTTTAAGTGGAGATTGTTGAGATATATCCAGCGAAGACTGATTGGCTGAGTGTTGATATGGGGATTGTTCATGTGGTCGATCTCCCTCATGCCTTCTAATTGGTTGGGAGTTGATGGATAGGATTGTTGAGGTGGATAATCCCTCTTGTACCTTCTGATTAGCCAAAAGTTGATGGGAGAATCGTTGAGGTGGTTGATTCTCATTTTGCCTTATGAATTTTTTATTCGCTAAGAGTTAGTGGTGGAGATTGATGAGCACCATTGGTATTTTTATGGCAGTATAAATAGACCCTAGGGGCAGCCACAGATTGTATTCCAAAATTCATTTAAGAAATAACAAGAAAGAGTATGATTTAAGCAAGTTGATGTAGCCACATTGCCAACCCTCTATAAATCTTATTATTGTGTGGTTGCGCTTGGTTTTCTTGTTTACTCCTTGTTCTATTTGTGTATCAGTTGATCGGACCCATTCTCCAACAATAGCATCATAAAAAGATACGATCTTTGAATATAGTATGGTGGGAAAAAGCGGAGAATGTGGACATGAAAAGAAAAAACAATGATCATGGCAGCATTAAATTAATAATATTGTCTTTAATTTATATTTTCCAGTATATGCCCAAATAACTAATCGATTACATATTAAAAATCTATTAGCTAAAACTCTACACAGCATCAATACCTTCGTCAAAAATCCATGGCCAAAGACCATCTTTGGAAGGCCAAGCCCCGAAGACAATAGCATTGCCGGCCAATAGACTGCATGGAATCTTAAGATGTCCTGTAGGCGGCAAGAGGCAGGAGGAAATATCAGCAATAATCACTGTGATACACATGTGAAGGACAGATATAAAAAAAAAAAATTTTCCCTTGTTTCAATTAACAAATATAAAAATGAAAATTCAGTGGCCACGACTCTTTCCATAAGAAAAAGGCTTCCTTCCATTAAGATGTTGAATACTTAATAAAGAAACCTAAAGCTAAAAACACGTCTGCAATTAATACTTTAAAACATATTGTATACGTATCATTACACAAATCGTGTGACAGGGAAAACAAATGCTACTTATGTACTTCCTAAATATAAAAGTTGTTAGGAGACTGACATATAATTTATCTTTTCATATGTTTATGTATTTTCCTTTTCTTTCGGTCTTTATTATGTAATTTGCTCAAACAGATTTCTCTGCTTATATAAGAGAACCCCATGACCTTATGAATAAACAATTCATTTGTTTCTCTCCATATGGTATTAGGGCCACGGTCCTATACCAGAGTTCTCTACCTGGTGCCCTATCCCACTCGTCGCCATCTTCTCTCTCTCCCACGCGCGGCCTAGAAGACCATCGACAACACCATCGTGCCCCCTAGGGCTGGTTACACCACCGTACGAGCCCCTTAGGGCCAACAACGTCATCACCTGGGCCCACCAGGGCTTGCACAGCTGTTATAGGGCCCCATCAGAGCCTCTGCAGCCACCTTAGCCCCCGCCTAGGGACTGCTGCAACCTCCTTCGTTGGCGCCACCAAAGCCCCCTGTTGGATGCTGATGTGTCGCAAAAGGCCCTAATGCCTTCTTGAGCGCTGCCAAGGCCCCTTAGGGCATACGTGCACCGTCCAACATCATCGATGAAGCCCCCTAAGACCATCGTGATCTCGTTCAGCAGTGTTTCTTTGTTTTAAGGTCTGCTTTTGTTCTAATTTTGATCGGAAAAAGGTGATTTCACATCTTTAAAGCATGTCTACTACCCCAGTCGAGTTCGTTTTCAGCCCTCTTCTTCATCATATCAGAGGGTAAGGGTGGCGTCTTCTCTTTGTCTGGTGCCTTCAATGCTCGCTCCATCGTCAAGATGGATAGGACCAACTATGAGTTGTGGTCCATACAGCTTCTGACCCTTATGCAATGCAATGACAAGGAGCACATTCTGACACAGCCGGAGCCAACGGATAAGACTCGAGAGAATGCTTCATGTTAGCAAGATGATGTGTACGTACGTATCTGTCTCTCTGAGACTCTCTTCATGAAGATTGTCAATGATATTGTGAACCAGCTCACCACCAAGGCAACATGGGATATCTTGGCAGACACATATGGCCAAGCGAAGAATGAGGCTCGTATTCTTCAGTTGTAGTTTACATCTTCACAGCCAAGCGGAATGGTCATCCTCTGCACAGTTTTTACTCGTGGCATGTTTGAGAAGCTTCACAACTTCATGTTACATCTACTGAGCAACATATGGCATACAGGAATGCCGTGATGGATGGAGTTCTCTTGGCTACTCTAGATCCTAAGTATGAGGCAGCACGTATCTAGCTTCTTACTGGTGATGTTATCCCTCCCACGGAGGAGACGTACGGTCGTCTCAGCAAAGTCATCGTCACACCCCTGCCACCACACAGAGTTCCTCACCGATGGCCGTATTTTCTCATTAGAGGAGGTACTACTCAGTTCAAAGGGTATGATCCCCGCGGTAGAGGAGGAAGACGTCGGCATGGTATATACACCTTTTTTTTGAAACTTAAAAGAGGGGAAGCACTCGACGGTGTTCTCCCCAAAATATTATTAAAAAAAGAAAAGGAAAACGGAATTTACAGAAAATAGAGAAGTTGTACAAAAAGGCCTATCCAAGAGGGTAGTCACAAGCAAAGAATCCCGCAAAGAACCGCAATGGTCTACCCCTGGGACCAATCCTCCAGAAGATGCTTCGCACGTATAGAAATATTCTCCCTGTAGAACCTTTGAGCCGCGAATATTGCCTCGTTCCTCCCCAGCCAAATGCTCCAGAGCCTTGCAATCGGATCAAGAATAAGCTTCCTTTCCCTATCCCTTGAGTTAACCAAACTCTCGCACATAGCAGCAAAGGAGACGGCGTTAACCCAAGGAAGATCATCCCAAAGATTGCGAACAGGGGCGCATTCAAAAAATAGATGAGAAATTGTTTCCCGCTCCGCATCGCAGAGGCCGCAGGTTGATCCAACGTTTGGGAAAAAAATTGCGCACCGATCACGAGTCAAAAGCCGTCCACGACGAAGAAGCCATAAAAATATGCCAATGCGCTCAGGAAGTTTAAGGCCCCACAAGAATCTACAGTCACGCACCAATATATCGTCATCGGCATTAGGAGTAGGAGCGAGAGCGAAGTACGCCTTTCGCGTAGAAAAAGATCCATCCTTCCAGGCCCAATGGTCACGCCCCACATTCGGGCGAGGAGCATCAACGAGCTGAGCCAATAATGACAAAAAGTCATCCAATCGATGATCCGACAGAGACGCAGCAATCCGAGGGCTCCAGCATCCGTTCTCCCAGCACGAGACCACTGACGCCTCCTTGTCGTCGACCAAAGCAAAAAGATGCGGGAAGATCAAGTTAAAAGCACCCCTTCCAGACCAGTCGTCGGACCAAAAGCGAAAGGAAGTCCCGTTACCCAGCACTGGCTTGAAGAAAGAACGATATTGCCTAAACACAGTCGTCACTCCACGCCAGAATGGAGAAAGGCGGCAAATCGAGTCGCCCCTAAAGCTGCCAAGCAAGTCCGCGCCCAGCAATTCCCGCAAGACATTAATCATAAAGTTCTCCTCATTCCCCCACACACGAGAAACCCACTTAAGCAAAAGAGCTTCATTGACCAACCCCAGACGCCTGACCCCCAAGCCCCCCAACCTCTTGGGCCGAGCAACTACCTCCCATCCCACGAGGTGCACCCCCCCCTCTCCCATCCCCCTTTCGTCCCCACAGGAACCCACGCATACACCTCTCCAGCCTCAATCGAATCCCCTTGGGCATAACGTGAACCGAGAAAAAATAAATAGGAATAGAGGAAAGCACCGCTTTTATAAGCACCAGCCGCCCACTCCTGGACAACAACACCGCGCGCCACCCCGCGAGGCGGGCCTCCATCTTCTCCACCACAACCTTCCAATCATGTAGCCGAGCACGGCCGACATTCCCCCTAGACATTCAGATGAGACATGCTATATGAAGCATGGGTATCCCGCTTTTGCTCGTGTAGCTGAGCAATCAGAGCCTCCAGACAGCTCGACCCCTTCTGCAGATTCACGATTAGATGATATTGCCTCCCATGTGAGGGAACTAATGACTCATGTTGCCGACACTACTACTGGTCCTTCAGATGTTGTAGCCTCTGTCGGAGCATTTTCGAGCTCCTCAAGTTAGCCTATGCTTTTACCAGTTGTAGCAAGGCAGATATGACAGAGTGGATCACAGACTCCGGTGCTTCCTACCATCTATGTGGAGATAGATCACAATTTACTTCATACAGATCTGTTCCCCTTGGCAGATCAGTTATCATTGCGAATGGGGTTCATTGACCTTTTATAGGACAGGAGGATGTTCATTTGACGACATTAATCCTACAAAATGTGGTATATGCACCAGATTTTGATATGAATTTATGTTCTATTAGTCAAATAACTAAGGATTTGCATTGTCGTGCCATTTTTTACCCCTATTCTCTTGTATTTCAGGACATGCCCATACTCACAGGCAGGGGGATTGGATGTACCGTGAGCAAATGAAGCTCTACATAGTGGTCCAGTCTCCATATGTTGGTACCTCTTCTTTTTCCTATTGGATCAATCTCACTGTATATGTAGCATCGTCGATTTGATCACATTCCTCTGTAAAAGTTGTGTCATATCCTCCTACAAATATCCATGTGTTCTATATTAGTGCAAGGCATGCCAGCTTGGGAAGCATCACTGGTCTTCTTTCCTTATCGTCAGAGTCGTAGTAGCAGTTATTTATTTAAGCCTTGGGGTCTCAATCGTGATCATCAGGGACACAGGTTTTACCTTATAGATGTGAATGACTTTTCTGCTGTCTTGGAATTTTCTTTTGAAAAATAAGTCTTAAAGTGAGTCTGTCATTAATTTTTTTATTATTAAAATAACGAATATTTTCTCTGCTACAGATAAGTTTGTTCGCTCTGACAATGCCTTTAAATTCTGCACATTACAGCTTTCTGGGTTCTTCAAGTCCCTTTTCATTGTACACCGGACCTCGTATGCTTACACTTTCAGCAGAACGATGTTGACGAACGCGAACACTGTCACTTACTTGGTGTGATCAGAACCACATTTCTGCTCCAATACTGAGGGTACCTAAGAGGGACTTCTTTCCAGTATGGGATTTCATTGTCAGATTATCGAAGTTGGTAAAGACCCACCCCTTGTTTCAGTCAGAATGAGTCCCTAAGACCCTGGGACATTGGCTTCCACCATCAGTGAACTCCCCAGGATCGCATCCCGCTCACCTCCCCTTTACTAAGTTAGGGGTCGTTCCTTTACTTCAAACTCGTGCTCTACACTCTTTCTGGGGTGATGTGATTCTCATTACATGTTACTTGATGAACCGTATGCCTTCCTCCGTTTGAGGAGAGAAGGTCCATTTATCGATTGTGTTTCCGATAAGGACATAGTCTCCCTTACACCCCGTGTGTTTGGCTTTGTGGTTATTTTTCACCACCTGACTCCTGATCATGACAAGTTCTCCCCCATAGTCGTCAAGGGTTAGACTACTCTCATGTCCAGACGGGGTACCATTGTTTTGGCCATGTTAGACGAAAGTACTATGTCAGTGTTGACGTCACCTTTTTTGAGTCTACCGTGTATTTCTCTCCTACAAATGGCAGGTTGACTTTGATTGACTCTGGAGAGGAGGTATACATACCTCCTCCTATGGCACCACCACCTATGGTCCCACCAGCACCTCCTCCCCCTCCACTACCTCCACCACCACCATCTCCACCAACACCACCTGCTCACATGGTTTCTCCAACACCGCCGCCTAGTACCATGGCCCACTTGCCACCATGTTTCTACAGTTTCCGTCCCTCCATTGTTCCCCCTGCTCATGGGTCTTCCCCATCATCCACCATGCCCCAGGTATGTTTTGAGCACATTGTTTCTATTAATGGAACTAGTGATTTGTCCATGCATCAAACTACTTCACATAATATCCAGGTGCTCTCTCAAGAAGCAAGTGTATAGGTTGAAGAGGAGGCGGGTGATCTTGATGTGCCTATTGCCTTGTGGAAGCGGATACTTGCACGTGCTACTTATCCTCTTACAACCTGTGTATCTTTGGAACTTCTCTTAGAGGTTTTCAGGAGATTTGTCGTGAGACTATCAGTCATGGAGATACCATGGACATACTGGGAGGCGATACATGACAGTCAGTGGCGTCTTGCCATTGAGGAGGAGATGGTTGTGTTACAGTCATGTGGCACGTGGGGCATTGTTACAACTCTTATAGGAGTATCTGTTGTGGGATGCAAGTGGGTATTCATAGTGAAACACCGAGCAAAGGGCAGCATGTATCGCTACAAGGCGAGGCGTGTGGCTTGTATGTTCACCCAGACATATGGGATGGACTATCAGGATACTCTCTCTCTCTCTTGTGGCTCGACATTCTACACTACGGATTGCAGTAACACGGGATTGACCCCTATATCGGTTAGATGAAAAGAATGTGTTTCTTTATGGTGGTCTGCAAGAGGAAGTCTACATGCAGCAGTTGTCAAGGTTTGCTGATGGGGGGGGGGGGTTGTCATACGGTAAACTTCATAAGGCTATCTATGGTCATAAGCAGAGTCCAAGAGTATTATTTCAAAAGCTCTCAAACTCGATAAAGCAACAGGGGTTCATGGGATCGAATTGCAGATCACTCATTGTTCATTCAGATGACTCAGAGAGGTACACTTGTTATATTGGTTTATATTGATGATATTATTGTTATAGAAGATGATGTGCATGGCATTGGTGCAGCTAAAGATTTCCTTGGTCAACAATTTGTAATCAAATACCTTGTCGATTTACATTACTTAGACTTGAGTTCGCCAGGAACCAAGGATGTCTTGTTATGACCTAGAGGAAGTACAGTACAGAACTTCCCTATGAGAAAGGCATGGCAGATTGCAGGTATGTCACTGCTCCCATGAACCTGAGCATGAATTTATATGATGATCACATAGATGAGGTGGACAAGAGGAGGCATAGGTAGCTTGTTGGGAAGCTCCTTTATGTGACCATCACAAGACTAGACATGTTCTTTGTAGTGAGCAGAGCGACCTAATTTTTGGAGCAGCCTAGACAGGCATATATGGATGCAGTCCATATGATTTTGATGTATCTGAAGACCTCCCATGGTACTGAACTTTTATTTAGCAAAGCAGCATCCCTTGTTACAGCATGAGCAGATGCAGACTATGTAGGATGTCCCAAGGACATGAAGTCTACCTCAATCTTTGTAGTGTTCATAGGGAGCTCCTTTGTGTCATGGAAGAGCAAGACGCAAACGGTGGTCGCCAGATCAAGTGCAAAGTCAGAGTACATAGCCATGGCAAAGGAGAGTGCGGAGATGATGTGGATTAGATCCATTCTGATTGACCTAGCTATTGAGGTGTCTCTTCTCATGTGTCTCCAATGCGACAACCAGGTTGCTTTTTTCATTGCCAACAACACGGGCTTCCAAGAGAAGATATCGAGATCAACTGTCACTACACTCGTGACATGATTCACAAGGACTTTATCTCCACCTCTCATGTCAACTCAGGGGAACAGATTGCATATGTGTTCATCAAGACCCTAGCTAGAGGGTTATTCCATAGATGTTCTAAGCTGAGCATCATTGATATCTATGTCCATCTTGAGGGGAAGTGTTGAGATATTATTTGTCTTTTCATATGTTTATGTACTTTCCTTTTCTTTCACTCGATTATGGAATTTTCCCAAATAGGTTTCTTTTCTTATATAAGAGAATCATAGGGCTCATGAATAAACAATTCACTTTTTTCTCTGCAAAAAAAAAATATGTTCTTTTTGTTCACGTGATAGTTGAATCTCAATTGCATCCATGAAACTGATGAAACAAAAACTTAAATTAAGTGCCACAATCCAGAATAATCCATATTTCCATATTTGGACGATTGCAGTTTAAGGATTCACAGGCCAAGGATTAACTAAATTGGGCATCTTTCTTGCTAAGCCTTCGCCAAAAGTTGATTTTATGTAAAATTCAAGAATGGCTTAGCAAATGTCCTAAAGAAATCATAAGTCAAGTTTGGGATACATCAAATATATAAATTCTACATATTGAATATGGTGAAATGAATCGTGTGTACTTCCAATTGATGGCGATGCTAACCTTGCCTATTAGATGCAAGGAAGCAGGCCAGCCAGAAGCAGAAGCATTTTTTAATGTCGGCTCTTCACCATCTTCCAATAATGCTGAGATGTACCTGTTCCATGAAACGAAGCAAAGGACATAAAATGCTAATAAAGCTACTTATTACAAAATCTTATCTAGTAGGAAACTTTTACACTAATATTGCTTGTTCGATAGATGTGCAACAGAGGGAAGAATGTGTGCTTACCATAACAGAAACTTAAAACCAACATGTGGTCAACATTGTAACTATGTGCATCACAATATTTGTCAAAAAGGAATTGACTTGGGTAAATAAGATGAAAGAATCAAGACCAAGACAATACCCAAGTAAAGCATCAAACCATACATATATAGTCTGTTTACTGTCATTGGGTACAGGGATTCCCCATTCCACGGATGAGCGAGATATAGAAAAATCAGTGAGCCCTCTCTTAATCCACCCTCGCACCTGAAATTTATTTCAGAAGAAATAACGACGAAACATAAACCCTACAAAAAATCAATGAATAATATGAACTTGCCTCATTTGCACGGAATGAGGGTTGCACAAAATCTGGATCTCCTAAAAGATCTTCCAACACCTTTTCGTACTTCGACAAGGCAAAAAAATAGTTGTCTTCCTTCCTCTTAACACACGGTTTCAAGTGTACAGGACAGCAATTATTTTCTAGCAACTCTTTCTCATCCTGTAATAGTGAGATAAACGTATAGCGCGCAATAAAAAGAATAAAATCCGAATAAAATTTGCAGAAGTTTGTATTGAAATAAGCCAGATAGGCATATGTGAAAAATTTGACGAATGAGAGCAAGCATGTATATCTGCCATTTCTCTAACTTGTGAATGTACCATGTAAAGTTATAATGGTATCCAGTTAGGCAGTTACAAACCTAACAAAATATCTATTATGGTTAACAAGTATCTTGATAATTCACTGTGCTGAACCAAAATGTGTTCTGGCAAATTCAACCTTGTACTCCTCGCAGTTGATACAATATAGCCCCTCATAATCAGCCCGATAAATATCACCATTGTCGAGAACCCTAGAATAAAACTCCTTCACAATTGCTTCATGACGTGAATCTGTAGTGCGAATGAACTTGTCATATGATATGTCTAGCTGCAACGAACCAGAAAAAACCAAGGTGAGCTACTAGTCCATAACTAATGATTATAAATGCATCTATTTATCTTCACAGAAACAATTGGGAAATATTGGTGGAGCAGAAACAGAATTATAATAATTGCCTTAGCAGGTATAGCAAAATACATACATCTTTCCAGAGCATTCGGTAAGATTGTGACACAGAGTCGCAATGTTCTTTAGGACTAACTCCGCATGCTGCTGCTGCACCAGCAATTTTCTCACCATGTTCATCAGTACCAGTGACAAAGATGACCTTTCTGCCCAGCAATCTCTGTTGATAAGAACTGATTAGTCCCCAAAAATTGCCCAACAAATCAGAATTAAAGCATCAAATTGGCAATCCCTGAGCTATTCCGCTATCAGGCAAAGAGATGTACCATTACTAGACAATGAATATAACAGCAGCAAACCGGATGCAAGAACAGTCCTAGAAACAAGCCCAGAGTCCATGCAGGAAAAAATTGGTTTCAACTAACCCAGACAATGCCAATAAGAACCCCACGCCACTGTACTAGAGCTAAAGAGCTAAAACTAGTCACCACTATTGATGGAAGGTTTCTTTCCGCGCATTGGAAGACTAGTGGGTACCCAGATGATTACTCTTCTTCTTATAGTAATAAAAGACTAAAGCAATAAAAAAAGAAAGAAAGAAAGGTAGATAGACGCAGGCATCAGAAATAATCGAGATGAAAGAGAAGGCAGCACCTGAAAGCGGGCAATGGCGTCAGCGGCGATAGTGGTGTAAGCGCTGCCCATATGGGGAGGAGCATTCACGTAATAGAGAGGGGTGGTCAGAACGAACTTGGAGTTATCTCTTCCGGCATCGCAACAACGAATGAGAGGGGACGGATTGCATGTTGCTCGGCCTACATAGAGTCGCCCTCTCCCGCTGCCGCTGCCGCTGCTGCTGGTGGTGGCAGAGAGATGAGAGAAGGAAGCGGTAGTGAAGGTGCTTCCAGGGAGCACAGATGCCATTTGTTGGAGCCGTGGACGATTTTGAGTGCCGGTTTGGCTTATCCTTTTCTTCTTCTTTTTTTGAGTGTCTTTTAACGTAGGGGATGTGATTTGAACTCTCGTCTTTGAGGGGAGAAAGACGAGTCAGAATCAGTTTATTAAGTGAATTCTTTTATTATTGTGAGTAATAAATTAAAATATTTTTTAAAGAAAATAATGTGTTCAAAAACTTCACCATTTACCACTAAAAAGATATTACAAACCTAAAAGTAATTACAAGTGTCACATATTTTTCGATTCCAACTCTCGGTTAAGACATTGACATGCGCCACAACATTCTCAACATAAATGCTCTCAAAAATAATCATGTTTCTAGCCAATCAGATTGCCCAGATCGTCGCAGCCCTCGGTCTCCCCTTATCTGTTCTGATCAAGTCCACGCCGATAGAAGGCCAGAAACCCTCAGCAGCATGAACCGTGTGAATCCTAAGCTGATCCTAAATCTCTGTGGAACTCTCACATATGGAGAAGAGGTGGTCAGTGTCTAATGAATCTTCATTTCATCACCTTTATTATATCATTTTGGCCTTAAAAAATCTAGCTAAATGCATGTAAATATCATCATTCTGTACAAATTAACATTCATTATTTATTCTATTTATTGTATATAAAATTAAATTTTAATACCAAAATTATAGAATAAAGAAAAGAAAAAGAATAAAATACCAAAGATATTTTATATCCTTAAACCCTGAGACTTAGGCATCTTGATAACTGGGTCGACAAGGAATAAAATAGGGAGAGATAAGGGTCAAAAACACAATAAAATTCCCCATTCATTTTGCCAGATAATTCATTTTTAGGACCTATTTTATTTCTACTATTTATACCTCAAATAAAGAAACTCTGTACATAAAAGTTGTAGAGAATAATATATAAAAAATATAAAAAAATGATTTCACTCAAAAATAATATACAATGTACATTTTATGCTCAAATAGCCAAAATACAAAATTTGTAGACCTGTATCTTCTACGTAAGAACTCAAACTGTATCAAAATTACCTTAATTGTATATAACTTTTAATAAGCTATTTAATGAAATTAGTTTCATCCAATTTGGAGTTAAGATGCGAAAGTTAGATTTTGGACCCCTTTTATATAGTTTAACTGAATAAAATATCTATTTTATTTTTCCTTTATATTTTTACAATTTTATATTTTTTATAATTTTGTAAATATTATAATATATTACATATTTATAATAGGATTAAATCATAAATAAAATACAAAAATAAAATAGTCTATATGAATACATAGATGAATATACTACACTCATACTTATATAATAAGTATATATATGTATTTAAGTGTACAAAATACATCATAAAAATATAATAAAATTATATTTATATGTATAAAAATAAGTTATAAATATATAAATTAAGAAAATAAAATAATAAAATCAAAAATCTAAAATAAAAAATAAAATACACAAAATATAGACGAACATACCTACAAATAAACCCTAAAAAGAAACTTTAATAAATAAGACTATAAAAATAAATAAAAATCATATTAAAATATTACATAACATAATAATTTTTTGTAACTTTAATTTAGTTAATTCATTTACTAATTAATATTAATTAATCTAATAATTTCGGACTGTCTTTTTTCTGGTTAGTCTATGTGGACCAAACAGTGGGAGTCAAGAGTTGACCTTGGTCAACTCTTCTCCCCGAGCGTTAGGTCTGTCAGACCAAGCTTTGACCCCTCCTCCTTTTTTCCTCCGATCGATTTAATCATCGAAATGAGTTTATTCTTCTTCGAAATTTCTTCCTCGATCCTAACTCTCTCACACCAGCATGATTCTTAGATAAGAGGAGCGTTGCATCGGGCCAACGACCTCATTCTTTGTCGCATGTTCACCAACCTGTGCATGAACCTCGTCCTCGCCATTTCTCATATCAGAATCCCTTTTTGTCAATTTCTCTCCCTTCCTTGTACACCTCAGGGCTTGGGCTTCGTGATATGGAGCTTGCTCAACATTTGGCTGGATCGAGGAACAGCTTAAAGGTGATCTCGACCATCTCCAGTGGTGCTCTGCCATGAGGCCCCCATCTCACAGCTCCGGTTGCTCGAGGTACTTTTTTATTATTTTTTAGGTAGATTTAGTTCATGCATTTAATTTCTGTGCCTTGCTTTCTCTTTTGATTGGTTGATTTAGCGTAAAGAATCACCTTCATAGTTCGCTAGAGTTCTGCTTCGGCGAGCCTTCCACCGTTCTCCGATTATTTTCTTACTCTCCCAACGCCCTCACCTTCTTCCCCTGTCGATTCTCCATACCCCATGCATCTACAACTCAACTAATCTCCTATGGATGAGAACTTGGGTGCTCCACCACCACCACCTCATCGAGCACCTCTTATATGTCCTTTTTCTGCGCTCATTCTGCTTGTTAACAGGTTGAGGTAGTTTGCCCTCGACCCTACTTTCTTCTCGTGCAGGTTTTGAGCCCAAAACTCCAGTTGTGGAGCAATTTTGAAGCCAAGGAAGGTACCCAGGTCGCCTAACCTTCATTGACCTCCATGGGTTGCTCTAGCAAGCCGTGAAGTTTTTTGAGCTCCCTAGCAGATAGAGGACACCTCCAGGAAGCTTTGGATCCATCTTGCAGCAAAGTAGGAGGTCTGATGAAACTCGATTTCATCATCATAATTTCACATTATTAACCCCCTTGCTTAAGCTTAGTGTAAATAAATCCCTGTTAATGCCCTATAATTAACAGAGTCCTAAATAAATTAAAAACCACAAAAAAAAATAACAAAACAAAAATTCGTGGTATTTTTAGACTTAAAAATACCCTTAAAAAATATTTTGGGCCCTTGTTTGATCTCTTTTCCAGTTTTGGTCAACATGAAACTTGTAGATCTCGTCAAGATCTACAACTTTCATGTTTTGAGTTTTCTCAAATTCGACCAAATAGGCCCTCAAAAATCTAAAACACTTTTGTAATAATCTGATTGGGCCACGTGGCCCAATCTGGGTGAGCCACGTGGCCCGCTCCTTCTCGCTTGATCCGCCTGCGTTCTGAGCCGTTGGATCGACCTCTTGATCCAACGGTCGGATGCAATCCACGCACGCCTCAAATCTCGGCCGTCAGATCATCTCCCGCCTCCATCCTCACCGCCCGTTAGCACCGTAGCCAGAAGATTGACACGTGTCGCGTTGTGCGCCCTTCGATCGCGCTCCAGATCGTCCATCTTGGCCGCTGATTCCACCTCGTTCTTCTGCCGCTCGATCAACCCTAACGTCTAATCCAGGCCGCCCATTAGCGCGCACACTCCAGCTCGACACGTGGCTCTTCCATCCGCCACTGATCGCACCGCCCCAGATCTAATCCTATCCTTTGCTTTGCGCTTCAGCGACCGCCGTTGGATGGCCAGATCCAACGGTCCTCGTTCATCGTCAACCTCCCGAAGACCTTCTGTCCCACGATCTTCCAGCTCGTGCACGACGTTGCCCCTTCTTATTATCCCACCAACTCCGACCACCATCTCCACTCGCCAACTCCCCCACGGCCATCGCCATTCATCCCTCTTCCTCGCGACCTCTTCGTCAACCCACGAACCCCTCTCCAAGTCTACCCATTTCTCCCTCCAAACCCACGTCTCCATCATCGGAACCGCCAGACTCCCTCTTCAAATACTCCGCCTTCCCCTCCGTTCACGGTTGTCCATCTTTACGAGGAAGGAGGCCCAGCCCTCCTCCTCCTCCCTGTGACAGGGGGAGGAGCGAGGATAGAGCGAAGACGACCTTCATGCCCGGTGAGACCCTCCGCCACACACGGCGGAGTCGCGGCGCCTCCAGGCCCGCTCGAGCTGCATCGACCGGCTGCCGATGTCCAGCGAAGACCCGGGCGTCCACAGCGAGGCCCAGCCCAAGCTCCCGCTCCACCAATCTCCGGTAAGTTCCCTCCGATCTCCCTTTGTATTTTTCCTTATTTTCCATTAATTTTCTAGGCGTCTCCGGCCATCCCCTCGCTCCGATGATCATCCATTTAGCTCCACCATCGACCCCCCTTCATCGCGACACCCTCCGCTCGCTGTCTCCTTCTTCTTTCATACCTCGTCGTCTCCGACCCATCTCCTCCGCTCTCGCAGCGGAGGAGCTCCGAGCTCTCCGCTCCTTTCGCCCCCTGAGCTCTCATCCCATTCACGCACACACGCCCGCACATCTTCTGCTCGCCTCGGCTATCTACTAACCCTGCAGGTATTCGAAAGCTCCAATGGTCGGAGCTCGATCGGAGCAGACTTCACCGACTCTGCATCTTCCATCCGAGCTCCGACGAGCTACGCCAGAGGGTCCTGCAGCTTCCCCGAGCTACCCGCTTCATCGACAACCTTCAAGTAGCATCGGGCGAGCTCTACCATGGCCGAGGAAGAGCGGCGGAGCAGGAGCTCCTTCGCCGGAGCTCTGTTCTCACCGCCAGTCGCGGATGAAGACGGAAGCACAGTTGTCGTTGGATGGTTTCATCTCAGCGACCATCCAACGGCCAAGATGAGGCCGCGTCAACTTCTTCAGCAACCATTGGATCGTCTCGATCCAATGGCCTTCGTACAGCCACGCCATCGTCGCCAATAGTCCGTTGGATCCTCCCGATCCGACGGACTCAACGCATCCACGCCGATTCTTCAGCGACCATCCGATCACTACAATCGGGTGGTTCACATTCAGCCACGTGTTATCTTCAGAACTACCCCGAGCCTCGTCCTCCGACCCTCCAGGCTTGGGAGTCCCAAGCCTTAGCCGAAGCAACTCCGAGCCTGCAGCCAGCCGAACCGACGCCCGAGCCAGCCGAACCTACGCCCGAGCCTCTGCCCCTCCGTCCAAGCCTAGATAGCACGTGCTACGCACGTGCTATTTGGGAATTTTGCAGAGACGCCCGTATCTTCTCCAGATTTGCAAATAGGTCCTGACGCACGTGCAACACCTGCGCGCCTGGGGATATTTGCATTCATACCCTTGCGGGTTTAAATAATTGCTAATATGCCCCCGCGTGTATGGTTTAATTACAGGGAAGGTCCTCAGACTTATTTTATTTTCATTTCAGTCCTTTCCAGGGACCTTTTTGTAGTTATCTTTTCATGTTTTCTTTCAGTTATGCCCTTGCTTTCTTTGTTGAATATCTTGAGCTACGTACGTCCAATTGAGTTGATTTCAGTTTCATTTTAAAGCTGGTTTGATGATCTTTCTAATGGCATACTTAATTTGTTGTTTTGGACACAATGAATTTTGATGTATTATTTTGATAGCTATGTGTCACTTAATCTATGCCTTGTTCGAGTTGAGTTCATCACTTTAATTAAATCTGGAATTGACTTGTTGACTATTTTGCTCATTATTTTCTATATAGGGCATATCTCCATTGCATCGCATTGCATTTACTTGCACGATAAAAATGATTAAAAAAATGCATGTTCATTTTAATTGCTTTGTCATGTTGTGGCTTTGACCTATGAGCCTTTAATCCAACACTTAATTAAATAGACTTGAATCCGATGAATTAAAGAGAGGCTCGTGTCCCTGAGTTCGACCTTGGTATCTTGCCAAGTAAAAAATAAATAACGACCATCGCATTCTTATTTGACATTTATCAATGAGATGGTCTCTTTGATGACCAAAATCGGCCCGACTGCATCGACATGTTGAGGTGCTAATTTAGCATTATTAAGGGGCCGATTTTGCGGCTCATCAAATGGCGCCGTTGCCTAGAATCATCGATTGAAGCTCGGGGGAGCGTGACCTTCTTCCATGTTCTTCTTGTGAAGCAGCAGCCGTCTGATCATGTTGAGATCTAGTTTTGATCAGAGTCATCGGAGTAGCCCCACTCCTCCACCGTCAAATCCGTGGGACAATTTGATCCAAGTCGTCCATTACTGAAGCAGTATCGGTCGTTGATCGTTCGACACATGGATAAGTGGAGCGCTCATCACCGTTCGATCCAACACTTGAGGAGGTAAATTGCATCCTATACCCCCCATTTTATCGCATCTATTTTTAGTCTCGTACCCCTACAATCTTTGCTAATTACTTTTGGGTCCAGTCTAAGTCACCTCATGTGTGGTCCACGTGAGGTGCCAATTTTGTATTGAAGCCCCTATGGCTTTTATAATTTCAATTTAGTCTAGGAATTTTAAATATTAGTTATAATATTTTGGGTATTTTGTAGAAAAACCTCGTACTTTATTTTAATTGCATAAATGTCCTTACAAGTTCATGTATTTTTGTTGATGTTTTCTAATTATTAAAATTATCATCCATGCCCCAAAAATTCTCAAAAATAGGATTAAGTGTTTGCTATCATCTAGATTCATGTTATTTTTTTATTTTTGCATTTAGGCACTTTAATTATTTATTAAAATTAAAATAACATGTTTTATCCTTGTCTTAATTATAAAATACCAAACAATATAACAATATTTTGAAAAATTCCCAAAAAATATATATTAGTCTATTTTGTATTTTTTAAATTTAGTCCAAATTAAAAATAAAAAAATAAAAGGACAACAAATTAAACATATCCTAAATCCATTATAAAAATATAAAAAATCCCTAAAAACTCCAAAAAATACTCATTTTTATTCTGTAAATTTCTTTTTATTATATATTATTAATTAAAAATAGTCTTAAAAAAGGTTGGCTTTATTTTCTATTTTTCATTTCTAAAAAATTCAACTTACTTATTAATCCCTATCTTAGGATATTTTTTACTTTAAAAATATATAAAATTAGCAGAATTACATAAAAAAACATAAAAAAATAGTAAAAAATTATCTAAAATCCAAAAACATTTTAATTTCAGTTTTTTGAGTATTTTTAATAGAATTTATATTTATATTATCCTATATCGTATATATAGTCTTACATATTCTTATATTTTTATTTAAAAAGAAAAAAGAAATTAAAAGTAAGAAAATATAAAATAAAATAAAATTTATAAAATTAAAAACAATTAAAAATATATATATTTAAAATCCGTAAAAAATTTAAAACCCCGCACAAAATCATTTAGACAAGAATAAGAGCACAAATTTGCAGTAATTGCCCGATCTCTCTAGTTTGCTCACTATGTTCGACACTCTACACATACTTACACCTATACACACTTTCGTAGAGTTATAATAAATTTTATCTCCACATTTTATTTTGCTTTTCACTGCTATTTTATTGTGGGTTAATTGTTGAATTTAATGAATTTGTTGAGTGATCAACTCAACGGTTGTTGATCCGCCATGTGTATTGACACGACCCTCTATATTTTTGTTATATCAAATGGTGCAGTTGTTGTGAAGAAACACCATATAGATTGAATTTCTTTGTTTGTGCCTTCTTATCCATATTTTCCCTTTATTTATTATTTATTTTATTTGATATTAATTGTGAACTGTCTAATCATCTTCCATGTTTGAATTTGTTGCGAGGGACTCAGATCGAGGGAGGCTCTCCTAAGAGTGCCTACTCACCTACGTGAAGTAGAGTCAGCTTTTTGACCTATCCGGCAGGAGAAAGCGACAAAGGAAGAGTTGGAGGAAATTTTGAAGACAATATCATTTTATTTTTTATTTCCATTTCTTTTGTAATTTAAAGTGGGTGAGATGCATAAATGTAATAACTTTGACTCCCCAAGATTTTCACACTTCATGAGGTCTAGTGCTCGAGCGATTATTTGCTTGGGGGCCTCATAGTTTTTGTCGTGTTTTCATCGCTTTTATTTTTATTTGTTTTTCCTTTCCTTTTTTTGTTTTGTGCTATTGATCCCTAGCTTGGGATTTGCTTGCTCGATAGATTAAGGTCAAAAGCCCTAATATATTCTCATGTACCTATAGATTCATGGTTGGACTAGTCAAATCGTAATTGTTGACTATTTAGACTTGAGACCGTGCGCCAAGAGAAGCCCTATACAACGCTTGCAAGACTCGTTGTGGCAGGCACCAATGAGGTTCCAAGACCGGGCCCTAGGTCTCATATCTAGTCAGTTAGCATCTGGTGCTTCACGCTAATAGTATATTCTACTCCAGGGGATTTCATTGGCTTTGCATTTCATATAGATAGGTTTCAATTTTGCATAGCATCCTTGCATGAAGATAGCTAGAGGTAAGGTGAGCATTTCTACTTAGCATTCATCATTTATTTCTCCTTGCATTACTTCTTTGACTCTCTCCTTATGATTTTATCACTTAAGATCTAAAAGGAATTGACTCCTCTTTAGGATTCATGCATTCTTATAAAATTATAAAAAAATGATAACAAAATTGGGATTGCTAAGATTATTTGACCCTAAAATCAAAAATAAAAATACTTTGTCTTGGGGATAGTAACCTCTATTTGCATTTTATTTTTGATATGTACACACTAAGGATTAGTGCCTTAATCGCATGCGTCCTACGTGATTGTACAACTTTGTGTTTATCACCTAACTCTAAATTTTGAAAAGATAAAAATAACGAACTTTCACAGTTCTCATTGTGTTGAGTAGGTGAACTGAGGGGTTTGTTTTGTATACTTGTTTGTCTTTGTGCATACTCGATCTTCTCCGCGTATTTGCACCTTTTTCTCACATATCTTGATTTGACCTTCATGTTCTCACAATCTTGTCTTTTGTTTCAGAGATGGCTGACTGGAGTGATTTTTATCTGGACTTTGTGGATCCCTCGTACCCTCCAACCGGTACACCTCCATTCTTCCAGGAGGACTCTGCTCCTGATTCTTCTTTTTGTACATATCCACCCAATCCACTATTTCATGCATCATATTTTTACCAGCACCACCACCCTAATATTTTGATAATCCACTTTTCAGACTTTACTCAAGATTTTGATTTTTATCCACCACCACCCTCATTCCAGTCATCTGATACTGAGATTTTGAAGTCACCCCTCATGAAGACCGCTCTTGAGTACATGACCCGATTAGTGGATCAAATGAATCCGAGGATTGATGACCTCACTAGCTTAAATATGAGCTCCATTGATGATTCACCTTCTAGATTAATGAATTCATTTGAGGAAACTCATGAGAGCTTGAAATTACCCAAATACAAAATAAAATAATAAAAACCCAAAAATACAAAAGAGATTTAAGGAGACACACAGTTGAGTCGGTTTGTGAGGAGAGGGTACACCTGCCAGACCATGTGACCACACATACTCACACCACGGTTCCTACATTTGACCCCAAGGATGACATCGTACAGACTTCTCTTAGTCATCCTTGTATAGATGATGATTCTGATCTTCTCCCTTGTATGGAGGAGATCCAAAATCTCAAAAAAATGTTGACTGAACTAGAAGTGATGGCAACTATTCATGAGATCGTTGAGGCCCACTTTGCCAGGCCATGACCTAATTATTTGCTCCTAAACCTAAGAAGAGAAAGCGAAGGAGCAGATCTGAGTGACACATTTTGACCATGGACACTGCCTACGCCATCACTCACCGTCCAGATATTAGTAAAGGGAACATTGTCACACACCTTGTGAGCTGCACTATCTCTGGCCATTCATGTGATCGCACTCTCCATAACGGCGGTGCTTTAATTAACACAATACCCTTCTCATTGGTTTATTCTCTTTACTTAGGGATTCTCAAGGAAACCATGATGATTTGTCAATTTTCCAATGGATCAATAAATAAGCCAAAGGGTATTCTAGATATTGATGTCATTCAAATTCAGGGCTTGAGATCTATTGTTGATTTTGTTGTGCTGCCCATGGAGACCTCCACCTCTGTGGAGCGTCCTCCGATCATACTGGGATGACCTTTCTTCGCCCCTGCAAGAGCTATTATTGATTATGGATCTGGAGAGATCCGCTTCCATTCTGATACCGGAGCGATGTGTTGATTATTATACCCACGGTTGACTAAAGACCTTCATCCCACGAGAGTGTACCCATGTTAGCTGACCTCAATGACTATGACCTTGATAATGATATCATAGAGTTTTTTTGTATGTTGGATGATATTGAGATTCGAGAATTCCTCTACAAGAAGGAAGACTCAGAAAGCATAGACCTTTGAGTCCCTCCTTCCAGTGAGTGGTGATGCATTGATAAAATATGTGGTATTTACACTATAGATACTTTAGAGCGGAGGGCAGACATAGTAGAGACTGCAGAGGATGAATTTGACCTTATTTCTTTCATCAAGAAACTCATGTATTTTGATTGTGACCTAACGGAGACTTCACAAGCCGAGCACGACCATGCTACTTCCGCTGACCAGTTCGTGCCTTTCCGCTTTGAGATTGTTGAGGATCTTCACGAGGTCAATCTTGATCGCTTTATGTCTACTAATGACCCTGATATTGACCCCCCACCTTGTCAGATCCATTCCTCAACGATCACGCAAGAAGGTCTTATTTCTACCTTCTTGATCTCTATATATCCAGTTTTCTATATATCCACTTTCATTTTACCTCCTTCCATCTATCATTCTTGTTCATCTACCTCATTCTGTGTGTTTTGTCTTGCTTAGGACGTACTCTATCCTAAGTATAGAGGAGGTGGATGAATTGAGTGATCTTTTCTTCTAATCTTCTTTTCATTTTCTTTTTCTTTTTCTTCCAAAAGGTGTTACCCCTTCTTCATTACTATAATTAGGACATACTTTGTCCTACGTATAAGGGGTGTATCTCAAGTGTTCATTCTTTGGTCCCCTCCACTGTCTCCTCCCTTATTAAGTTTCTTTCTATACTTAGGTATATCTAACCCTAAGTATATGGGGAGATAGTCTGAGCATGATCGGTTCATTCCCACCCTCGACCCTCCCTTCAGCTATACTTAGGATTATTTCATCCTAAGTATAGGGGGGACAGTCGACTTCTCATTCATTCATTTCTTCATTCTTTCATTCTCTTTATCCATCGTTGTAGTATAGGCTCTTCAATACTCCGTACGAGTTATGCCTTCTCTTTTCTTTCCGATCTACGAAGACATAGCTCAAGCTAACTAGATGGGGGTCATATATACATTGTATATACTTTATCCATAACTCGTACTTTCGTATTTTTCATAATATGGCTAATTAATAAAAATTAATACACAAATACCCAATTCTTTGTATATATTGATTAATAAATCAAGTTAAAAATAATTTTTGCAAGATATTTGAAAATACTTTGAAAAACCTTTAGAAAAATCTTTTGAAAACTATTTGGAAAATGTTTTGTTAATTATTTTCAACCTTTGTAAAAATATTTTGTTTGTAGAATTTTCTTTTATTTGTTTTAAATAAAAATTTTGAAAATCTATTTGCAAATGATTTTGAAAAATGGTTGTAAAAAAAGTTTGAAAAAGCTATCTATACCATTTGAAAAATCTTTGCAAAATGATTTTCAAATTTTGTAAAATATTTGTAAAAATTATTGGTTAAACTAGTTTGCAAAATAAAGTTTTCAAAATACTTGTGAAAATCTTTTCAAATTATTTTGAGAATTGGGTACATAATGCAAATCCTTAACAAACCTATATAACATATGAATTCTTAAAAACCCAACTCTTGTAAATATAAGATGTACTCCTGTGTAAATAGTTGTACTTATGTCTTTTCCAAAACCTTTGTTTTGAAAAATCTCTAAAAATTTACAAAATGGAAAATAACAAAAACATTTGTAAAATCTTTTTAAAAATTGCATAAAAATTTGCAAAACCTTTCAAAAACCCATAAAAAATTCAAAATTTGAAATTTGCATCACAAATGTTTCCTACAGTGCACATAACATTTGCATTTTTTTGGAATTTGATAATTGAACTAGCCTAAGTAAAATTAGAAGATTGGAGCTTGTTGGATCTTAAATATAATTAATCACATGAACCTTATATGAAATGAAATTTATGTACTTCAGCTCTAGTTGACTTAATTCTCTAAGACCACGAGATTTGGTTCACTATCGTCTTGACTGCCTAAGTAGAGTATTTCAGACTACATGCATGACTATTGTTGATAATGACCTAGCTTGCACACATGTACTTTCACTTTGCTCACCTAAGTTGAAGTGGTGGGGAATTGGATTTGCCGGCATGAGACACAAGCCAATGAAAATATCAGAAGTCACACATTTGTGGCCATTGTACCCCAACCCGATCCAATGGTGATGAGGTCTAAAGATAGAAATTGTGGGTTGCAATAAAACTTCAAAAGAGGGATAATCTATTAGCTTAATAGGAAAAAGTCCATATGTAAATGTTGTTGCATATAGTATTCAAAAAATGGAAAAATAAAAACTCCAAAAAAGTGGACATGGCTGATTGAAAATAAAATGCATGTCATAGTGTACATATCTGCATAGTCAATAAGAAAGCTTGAGCTTCAAAGTCATATTTGCCGGATGACATGGCTACACTGGTTAAGCATCCTAGGATATGTATCTACATTGGCTACCATCCATTCTTCTCTCCGCCTCCTCTTCTTGAGCTGGTTGTACTTGAACTTAGAAGGGAATACCCTGCTTCTTGAGAAAAAAGTTGTTGGATTGGGGAATTAGGGTCACCGTGTTGGAGAAGACTTGCTTTTACCGCTTTAGCCGAGGAGAGCTACATATCACACACACACGCACACACACACACACACTGTCCAAGATATATTCAGTCATAAGGGTTTGCGTATGAGTTGAAGTATTCTGACATGGAAATTAATGAGACTTGAGCAGAGTCTTGTGATTCTCGAAGGTTGTTGTGTTTTAAATCAATTTCCCAATAAGGTTCCGACTGCACCTAAAATCTATTAAGCTTCAAACATTAATTTTGTGAAGGTAAGTTTGAGAATCAAGATCAGTCCACTTTCTTTCTTTCTTTTTCTTTTCTTTATTTTATTTTATGCATAGGGACTAGCAAAGGCAAGTATAGGGGAGTAAAGAATCTCCATTTCATCATCTTTATTCTATTGTTTTGGCCTTAAAAGCCCTAGCTAAATGCATGTAAGTATAATCATTTTGTACAAACTAAAATTCATTATTTATTTCATTTATTGTTTATAAAAATATAATTTTTAATGCCACAATTATATACTAAAAAAGAAGAAAAAAAGAAAAAAAAGACTAAAGGTATTTTTTGACCATGAACCCTAGACCTAGGCATCTTGATGACTGGGTCATGAAATAAAGTCGGGGGAGATAAGAGTCAAAAACACACTAAAATTCCCAATTCATTTTATCAAACAATTTAATTTTTGGACATATTTTGTTTTCTATTATTTATACCTCAAATAAAGAAACTTTGTACATAAAATTTTTAGAGAATAATATATAAAAAAATACAAAATTGATTTCACTAAGAAATAATATCCAGTATACATTTTATGCTCAAAATAAAAGCCAAAATCTGAACTTCCCAGACCCATATCTTCTCCATGTGAACTTAAAATGTATCAAAATCACTTTTAATTCTATATAAATTTTAATAAGCTATTTAATGAAGGTGATTTCATCCAATTTGGAATTAAGATGCAAAAGTTGGTTTTTGACCCCTATTGTATAGTTTAACTGAATAAAATATACATTTTATTTATTCTTTATAATTTTTATAATTTTATATTTTTTATAATTTTGTAAATATTATTTATAATATATTTACATATTTATAATAGAATAGATTCATAAATAAAAAACAAAAAAATAGTCTATATAAATACATAGATGAATATACTATACTTAATATGTATACATATTTATTTAAGTATATAAAATACATCAGAAAAATATAATAAAAATATATTTATGTGTATAAAATAAGTTATAATTATATAAATTAAAAATAAAATAAGAAAATGAAAATAAAAAAATAAAAAATACACAAAATATATATGAATATATATATATATAAATAAACCCTAAAAAGTAACTTGTAATAAATAAGCACATACAAATAAATAAAATCATATTAAAATACTAAAGAAAATAGTAAAAAATTATTTCATAACTTTAGTTTAGTTAATTTTGAAGGATATGGTTAGATCCTCAAGCGCATCATGGAAGCGTAAGCATCGTATCAAATACGACGAAGAACGACTAGTCACACTAGTTGTTCTATGCAGCGGAAATTAAAAAAATTTTATGCGACGAAACCACATGATCCAAGAACACTTCTCAAATTGTTTCGTCTACACCACAACAAGTAATAGGATTACCTCTTGAAGCGTGGTTGCGATCGAGTCTCTAAACGAAGAGACCTCCTATCTCAAGTCTGATCCGACGGAGGGGACGCTTGCGAGCGTGGGGATGAACCGCATGCTTCTCGCAATCCATATTGATGGTCCAAGTGGTGGATCTCCTGATCTCGACACACGAGATCCATCGTCTTCTTCACAAGTGAGGGGCATCGAAGGAAATGGAGATCCACGAGCAAACGATTGGGCAACATAACGACGACGCTACGGCGATGAAGAGTCTCTCTAGGGCATCCATGGTGGACGGCCATGAGAGGAAGAGAGAGTAGGCGTGTAGAGAGAAAGAGAGAGAGAGAGAGAGAGAGTTGTTGTCTCACTTATTGTGTAAAGAAGAGCAAAGGGGTGCCTCTCCTTTTATAACATTTTGGGATCCATGGATCTCAATCCATGGGACAACACAAATCCAACGGCTCCCATTGATTTGTGTTTCTTTTTAATGGCTAAGATTTGTGTTGGTAAAACCAACAACAAATACTTTAATTGAGATTAAATATATATTGATAAATCAACATAATTTAATCCTCAAATTAAATCAACCAAATATGGAGATAATGGGAAAGAGAGAATGCCTCCTTCCATATACATGGAGTGGACGGTCTCCCTTTCCTAATAGGAATAGGTGGTCGTCCCTCCTATGGAAGGAGCATCTCCAAATGTAATCTCCCTTGATTACATTATTCTATGTATCTCCAATTTATTACAACAACAATTGTTGTAAATTATTCTACAAAATAATTCATTTATTTTGTGAACATTGCAATCTTGCCATTGGAAAATTGTGAATCATATTCACAACCCAAAATAAAATATAAATTACATTTTCAATTTAATGTCTAATGTGAATCCAATTCACATCAACATTTAATTAACAAATGTAAATTAAAAATTGCTCTCTCTTATATATTATAAATCACATTTATAATATATATGACTAATATGGATATTTCTATCCACATTATTCATATCCATGATAATTAAATCAAATTTAATTATCTTAGATCTCTATTCTCATGTGCTCAAATAATATGAATCATATTCACAATAGGGATTTTTACCCGGCAGACCCTATAATCTTTTGCAATTACCGCTACGACCTTCGAAACATCGTACTTCCTCTCTCGACCCCGTAAACTTGTTAACCTTTACCCTACAAACCCTGTGGTTAACCCCCATCCATTTCACCGTTAAAAGTAACCAGATTCTGTTATCTTCCTTTACATTATACCCGTTTTATTTATGAAAATTACTGTCAGTGCCACTCCCTCATCCACGGCAGCCCCTCCACCTTCCCGTCCGTCCCCTCCCTTGCTCGAAGCCCCCCTCCCCCGCCCACCGCCTCTCCCTATCTGAAGCCCCCCTCCTCCCTGGCCGTGCGACGCCTCGCTCGGAGCTCCTCCCCTAACCCGCCCAGCTCAAAGCGGCCGGGAAAGGCCCCCTCCCTGATCAGTCACGCGAGACCCCCCTCCCCTCGGCCCAGCTAGCGCGCGAGGCACCCCCCCTGTTGTCAGTCGCACGAGGCCCCCCCTCGGCCCAGCTCGAAGCGCGCGAGGCACCCCCCTCCCCCGCCGCCCAAGCGTCACCCCTCCCCCCTCGCTGGATGCGCGAGGCACCCCCCTCCCCCGTCACCCCAGCGTCACCCCTCCCCCCTCGCTGGATGCGCGAGCCCCCCCTTCCCCCGCCGCCCCACGTCACCCCTCCCCCCTCGCTGGATGCGCGGGCCCCCACCTCCCCGGTCGCCCCAACGTCACCTCTCCCGGCCCCCCTCTCGACCCCCTCTCCCCCAGAGGGAAAGGCCTCCTCCCTGTCAGTCCTGCGAGACCCCCCTCTCAGCCCAGATCCGTTCAAAGAAGCCCCCAACCTCCACCAACCTCCTCCCCTTCAGCCCCCAGTGGAACCCAAACCCAATCCAGAACACGACCCCGCCCACCGCCAGCCTCTTCCCTTCGCCCGTGGAAGCCTGCGCGCGTTCACCTCCTCCATCCTCGGTCAGTGCTCTCGTGTGGGCAGAGAGATGGAAGAGACGATGCGGAGAAGATGTTGGAGGAGAGAGGAATTCTCTTGATTGATTCTAGCCGTCCGATCGTGGATTGGTTAGATTAAATCATTTTTAACTCAAGGAAGTTAACTCTAGATGTGTCAATTTAACGGTAGGGTTCGTGGAGTAAGACAGAGCAAGTTTACGGGGGTGAGGGAGGAATTACGATGTTTCGAAGGTCGTAGCGGTAATTGCAAAAGATTATAGGGTCTGCCGGGTAAAAATCCCTTTCACATTATTTACATCTTTGATAATCAAATCACATTTAATTATCTAAGATAGCTCTCTTTATAATCATGATAATTAAATATTATTTAATTTACCATTTTCTCAATGCTCGGATACTCATATCAACAATGAAATTATCCTGAACCCTTTCAAGGATAATGCGCTTTCTCCGCATATACTTGGAGATAAGGACAGGGCGATTGTATTGTTCCATGTATAGTGACTTGGATATTGAGATCATATCTCAAATCCAGATCGCGGTCCTCCCATAGATGCCTAATTAAATCAAGACCGTAAATCTAATCTTCTCATTGCATATGAATCACATTCAGATCAATGTCCAACATTTGAACTAAGATCAGATCACTTATTTACTGAGAGAAGTCACTAAAATCCAGACCCGTTTCATCACTCCCTAGGAATGGAAACGTCATGGTTATACAATCGTTTATGATCACATCACCCTCAGGTATTCCCAATACTTGTACATCCTGCATACTGGAAGACTTAGAATAAACCTAAAGTATTAGATCAACTTTATACTGTCTACTTCTGGGTTCTATCGGTAAGTTTCTCATTTGATCATTGGGAGTTGGTATCGATCATACACATTCCAAAAGCGTATATCATACCTAGGTCTTGATCATATACTTTCCAAAAGTATATATCAAACCTACAAATTCAGTCAAGCTTCCAAAGTGAGACGACCGTGCGCACGGAATTTGATTCTTCCCAATATCTCATGAGTGGGCTCATGTCTTCCGGTTCAGTAACTGAACCTGTATGATCCCTTTGAAATATCGTATCACTGATATGCCCTTATATGCACACCAGCATGCCGGTGTATAGACCTTGGTTAGGTCATCAACCTATTGGTTTGCCAAATGTACATACTTAGACATATAGTAACACATATGTCTTCGGTCAAAGGATGCGTGCCTGTAACGTGACAGCATACGATATAGGACTTTGGTTATCTCGATCTCGTTAAGTCAACTCTTTGACCTAACTAATCTGACACATCTGAATCTCTATTCCTATGCAGAGGACCTGCATCAAGAGGTCAGTCAGATATCAGCCTAAATGAGAAAGGATTGCCATCTCCTACTCATGCTGGAGATCATCTCTTAACATTCATTTGACGGTGCTTGATGAGTCCTCAATCTAACTCTTTAGATATTCATCCAAGCACCAGCCTCTATGATTCAACAGTTTAATCAACAGCTGTATGATCATCAAGATGGCCATGGTACATAACCCTAATTGTACTAAGGGACCTATTATGCAAATTATTTATTCTTCATTTCAGATCAGGGAATGATATTTGCAATAACATTTATTGCATAATGGCTCACCGTGGGCTCGCATGTTCAACAATCTCCCACTAGCCCAAAGAGCCATTAATGGTCTAATCATTTAAACTCACACTCATATGACAATCATAGGCTATTTAGAAAATAGCTAGGTAAACTGATCAATCACTCTGTTCCCATGAGACTACGCCAAGTCCTTTTACGACACTTGCATATCCCCAGTAACAGTGCTCGCATCTAATGCGAATGTTGCATCTTATGCAACCAATACTCAATCTTGTTAGTTATAGTGTCCTTGATGTTAGACTTGTGAGCCCTGGGCGAACCATTCTTACAATAAATGTTATTGTAATATTTAAGTTTATCAATAAAAGTTATTGATGTTTCACTCCCTTTCTGAAATTATATGAATGAATGCACTATAAGGTCCCTCTGTACAATTAGGGTTATGTACCATGGCCAGCTTGATGATCATATAGCTGTTGATTCATTAAATGTATCATAGAGGCTGGTGTTTGGATGAATATCTAAAGAGTTAGATGGAGGACTCATCAAACACCATCAAATGATTGTCAAGTGGAGATCTCCAGCCTGAGTAGGAGATGGCAATCCTTTCTCACATAGGCTGATATCTGACCGACCTCTTGATGCAGGTCCTCTGCATGGGAATAGTGATTCGGAGGTGTCAGATTAGTTAGGTCAATGGGTTGACCTAACGAGATCGAGATAACCTAAGTCCTATGTTGAATACTGTCACAGCATAGGCATGCATCCTCTGACCGGAGACAGATATATTGCTATATATATCTAAGTATGTACATTTGGCAGACCAATAGGTTGATGACCTAACCAAGGTCTATACACCGGCGAGCTGGTGTGCATATAAGGATATATGAGCAATATGATCTCTCAAAGGGATCATACAGGTTCACTTGTGAACCGGAAGACATGAGCTCACTCATGAGGTATTGGGACCGATCAAATTCCATGCATGGTCGTCGTGCTTTGGAAGCATGACATGAATTTGAAGGTATGGTATATGCTTTGGGAAAGCATATGATCGATACCAAATCCCAATGACCAAGATTGAGAAACTTAATGATTAAACCCTGAAGAAGACAGTGTAAAAATGATCTTGATCTTCGGGTTGATCATGGGTCTTCCAGTATGCAGGATGTACAGGTATTGGGAATACCTGAAGGGTGATGTGATCATAAACGATTGTATATCCATGACGCTTCCATTCCGAGGGAGTGATGAAACAGGTCTGGATTTTAGTGACTCCTTTCAGTAGAGAAGCGATCCGATCTTAGTCCAAGTGTTGGACATTGATCTGAATGAGATTCAGATTCAATGAGAAGATTGGATTTGCGGTCTTGATTTAATCAAGCATCTGTGGGAGGTTCGTAAGATCTGGATTTGAGATAAGATCTCAATATCCAAGTCACTATACATGGAATAATACAATCGCCCTGTCCTTATCTCCAAGTATCTGCGGAGAAAGCACATTATTCTTGAAAGGGTTCAAGAATAATTCTTTTGATGAAATATCCAAGCAAGGACTTGATGATTAAATATGATTTAGTTATCAAGCTTAAATATGAATATGATTCATATTGAGATAATTAAATGAGATTTAATTATCAAGGATTAAGAGAATGTGGATAACACTATCCATGATATATGTGTGTTATAAATATGATTTATAATATACATATATAAGAGAGAGAATTTATGTAAATAGCATTTGTTAATTAATAATGTGGATTGGATTCACATTTGTTAATTAATTGGAAATGCAATTTACTAACTAGTTTGGGTTGTGAATATGATTCACACAATATTCGATGGTATGATTGAAATATTCACAAATTAATTTGGAATTAATTTAGTGAATATTTTTGTGATTAATTAAGAAATAATAAGATAAATAAAAAGGGAGCCAAAATAACCACCATCATAGGTGGCGTCACCCATGAATTGTTCATGGGTGACGCCCCCTATTTTTAGGGTGGTTGTTGACTCCATTTTAATTATCAAATTATCTCTTAATTGGTTAATGATAATTATGTTGAAAATGTTGCAACATATTTTAATCAATCATAGCCATTGATTTCTCATGTACCAAGCATAGCCCTTGGATCCATGTGTCCCATGGATTGAGATCCATTGGACCCTAAACTAGTATAAAAGGAGGGCTAGGGTAGCCTTTCCAAGGTACATCATCTAGAGTTGTAGAAGACTACTACTCTCTCTCTCTCTCTCTAAATCTCGTGTGGGCTCTCTCTTGATATCTAAGTGGCCGTCCACTTTGCATATTGAAGAGGAGAGCATCTTGCTTCGCCTTCAACGCTTGGATCTTCGTCGAAGGATTGCGGGAAGGACGCGACTCATCATCGTGCCCGCAAGCGCATTCTCCGTGGGTCGGACTTAAGCTAGGAGGATCTCTACTTTGGGATCTCGCGATCACAACCACGCTTCGAGAGGTATTCCTTGTACTTTGTGGTTTGATGAAACGATCCGAGAAGTGTTCTCGTGATCATGTGGTTTCATCTTTGTAATTAAAATTTTTTTAAATTCCGCTGCATCTAGCATCTAGTATGACTAGTTGCTCCGATCGCATACGATGCGATCAACACGCTTCCGTGATGCGCTTGAGGATTCTCAATATCCTTCACTTGACACTACAACTTAACAATTATCATAATCAGTATTTCCATAATCCTTATCAGAATACCCTTATTCCTTGAGATCACTATCTCTTAAGGCATCCACAGTTAAGACCTTTTAGATCTCTATTTATAAAGTCTTAAGTTTTTGAAGATGAGACTTTGAGATCATTATCTCAAAAAATCTTGTCATCTATGAAGATTTTGTTATTACTGCAATCAAGTGTTTTATCTCCGTAGTGGGATTAGCAACACTTTACTACTCCCACTGCATAGCAGGTATCTGGCTTTTGTACACATCTAGCATACACTCAGCTTCTCGTAACTAATGCACAAGTGCAAGTAGATCTAGCATTGACTTCCTCAACTCTTTGAGGTGTTATCCCTTTAGATAGGTCAGTACCATATCTTAAGGGATGGAAGCCTTCTTGGAATTTTCCAAAAATGGAATATGTCCAAGGTGTACTACAAATGTAACAGTCTCAATATCCTCTTTTCTTTACTTCTGAACAACTTCAGAACTAAGATCTAAGAGATATCCTTAAAATCATATCTCAAGTTATGGAACAACCAGATTATAAAATACTTATTATTATCCTTATATCATTTTAAATGATTAGGATATCATCTACATTTAGCACGATGAACACAAAGGCACTCCCACTAAGCTTCACATGGCTCATCAAGATTTTATCTGAAATCATAACATTTATAATTTCATAGAATCTTATGGTCCAACTTCAAGAAGCTTATTTTGAGTCCACAGATGGATTCCTTAGCTTGCACACCTTGCTTTCCTCAACCATGAAGCCCTGGGGCTACTTCATGTGAATATCCTCAGAGAGGTATTCATAGAGGAATGCAATCTTGATTTACATCTCTTGAAGATCCATTTACACCTTTATGGGTCTTACCCATATAGGTGGATCCTCGAGGGTCCATATATAACACTTGTATATGAAGTCTACTTTAGACTTTTATTGCTAACATCCATCTATCCATGCTATGATCTTCAGAAGTTTCATCACATGAAGTACGATCATTGTCAGATTTCTCTGACACATGGAATCCTTCCTCAAACTCATTTGAAAAGGTATTAGTGTTTCATCTTTAGTTGTCCTTTTAGTTTCCAATTTCAGGAGCCTCATTATCTTCTCAAGATTAAATGAGTTCCTACATTTCATTTTCATCTTGATTCTCAAGAGTCTCAACCTCTAAGAATCACATTCTCAGAGATGAGATACTTTAAGAATCTCAAGGTCATAAAGTAGGTATCCAATACCATCCTTTATTTTCCTAATGAAGCAGCACTCTCAAGTGTTAGATTTCAGCATACATGGAATCTTATTAAGGATATATATTGTAGTCTCTTCTACACATATATACCTGGAAACTAAGGAATAATTATGCTAAAATTCATCATTGATAAGATCATGTCACACTTGATCCAATTGTATCTCCCTATAACTCTATCGAGTTAAGGTGTGTTAGGAGGATTGAGATAGAAATGATATTCATATCTTCATAAGGTATCCTTTGAATTCATCTAACAGGTACATGCTACCTAGATTAGATCAAATTCATTTTATCTTCCTTCAAACTTTGGTTGTAAACCAAAATTATGTGAAATATTTGAACATTTCAAAGGTTTCTAAGTGAAAAGAAGAAATCTCATATCATACATAATCATCAGTAGATATCACATATCCATAATGTTTACTGTGATATAGATGATCCGCATACATCAATATGTATGAGATCCTGAATACCTTGACATCTTACACCCCTTCCAAAGGAGGGTGTATTGGACATTTTTCTTTGAATACAATATTCATAAGTATGTATTTTGAAATTTCAGACATTCTAAAGTTTCATCTCTTACTAGTCTATTGATCAAATCAACAGACAAATGTCCAAGGTTTGATGCCAGATCATTATCAAATGATCTTCATTCTCCTATTGATCTTTTAAGGTTTAATTTCAGTATTAGAAATGTTAATGAACCATTCATTAATTTTCTAATTCAGTAGAGTCCACAAGATTTTTAGATTACTATCTGAAATATCTTCATCATAACTCTTTATGGTATATCTATTCTAGAATTCATGTTTATTTCCAACATTTAGAACAAACATTGAGTGTATTCCAATGTCTAGGTCATAGAGACATTCTCTAAGACAAAGGGCTCTCCCACTGAAATTAACAAGTCGATCAATCCAACAGAGATTGTTGCAACAATTGCATCAATATCCATGTGGATAACTATAAACCTTAAGATCAAAATTTTCAGTCTTCTAAAACATATGCAACCTATTGCAAGTGTTGTTAGAAGATTGAGATACAATTATTAGACTTTATATTATCAAATAAGTAAGTCAAAGTCAATGATTATATGTAGATTATTCTGATGCTCTATCTGAGTCCTTCACTAAGGATCCTAGATAGTCTAGATAGTCATACTATCAATACATCGACTCATTGCAGTATTGGCATTCATCCAATTATCTGGATGTCTGATGAATCTCGATTCATCATTCTTTATTCTATCATTTTGGCCTTAAAAACCCCAGCAAATGCATGTAAATAACATCAATTTGTGCATATTAGCATTCATTATTTATTATATTTATTGTACATAGAATAAGGTTTTTAATGCCAAAATTATAGAATAAAGAGAAGAAAAGAAAAAGGAATAAAATATTGAAAATATTTTATGACCCAAACCCCGAGACCAAGGCCAGCATGGTATTGGTCGACAAGGAATTAAGTCGGGGGAGATAAGGGCCAATAGTACAATAAATACCTCATTTATCTATTCATTTATTTATGCATTTTTGACACCTACTTTGTACATAATTATTTATTCATCCAATAAAAATATTTTATACATGAAAGTTGTAGATAATAATGTGAATAAAAATACAAAATTGAGTTTGTGTAAAAATAATACCCAATGTACATTTTATATCCAGAATAAAAAGCCAAAATCTCAACTTCACAGACCCATATCTTGCAAATAAAAACTCCAAATCACCCAAACTCACCTCTAATTGTATATAGCTTTCCAAGAACTATTTAATAAAATTGGTTTCATAATTTTTGGAGTCCATCTGTGAAAGTTAGGTTTTTGGCCCCCATTGTACAATCTACCCGAATAAAATATTCAATTTATTCTTCAATCATTATTTCTATAAACTTATATTTTTAGAATTTTGTAAATAATTTATAGAATACATGTACATATTGAAATTAAAGGAAAACCAAAAAAAAGAATTTGTAAAATAAAATAAGTCTATGAAATACATAGACAAAATACCTATGCTACCTAGATGTATATAAATAAAAAGGGATTTTATTCTTTTATTCTTTATTTATCTATATTTTTATATAAATATTACATCTAATTTCTTAAAAATCCAAATATAAAATAAAAACAAATAAAATACATTAAATAAATAAAGAAGATATAATATATAGGTAAAATACCTATAAGTATAACTACATATACATATACCTATTTATTTAAAAATGTAAATAAACTTATAAAAATTAAATAAAAATATGTTTACATTTACAAAAATAAGTTATAATTTTATAAAATAAAATTATAAAATAATAAAATAAAAATAAACAAATAAAAATAAAAATAAATACATGTAAATACACTTATAAATACATTATTAAAATAAACCCATAATAAAATACATCAAAAAATAAATAAAAATCATAAATAAATAATACATTATTTAATAAACATTTTTTATTTTATAAGCAAAATTTAATTAATTCATTTATTATGTCTAATAATTTAGTCAAGTTCGGGCTGATGTGGGCCAATCAGAGGCCAGGGACTGTTGACCTCCAGTCAACTCCCCCTGCGCCTCTGACTCCCGTCAGAAACATCTTTTCCCCGAGATTCTTGCATTTTTCCCGCTCGATTCAGAACTCCATCACCTCCGATCCCTTCACGGAATTTTCTCCCAGAAACATCATGAACCACGCCGCTCATTTGGATTGCCTGTACATAGCTTGTACCGCCACCTATTTGCTGATCAATAAGGGCACCCCCTCCTGTTTATAAATAACCCCATCTCCCTCCTCCGAGTTTTTTGGCCATTTCCCGATCCCTAGAGCCCACGCCTTCGGCCTAGCGTGCATCCAGGCGACAGCTGGAGGTCCCCTGGAGGTTGTGGAGGCTCGCGGAGGAAGGAGATGTGCCCACGGCGGCGCTCCGGCAGTCGTCCTGCTCCTTGGCCCTCCAGCCAAGTTTGAGCTGCGCAATTTACATTTCTTACGTAGATTTTATTCCTGCATTTCATTTTTGCATTTTAATTAGTATTTAGTTGTTAGAATTAGCGTAATTTAGTTAAATCGAAGTTCGTCGGAGCTCAGCTCCGGCGACATCGCCACCGTGCCTTCGATTGTTTACCGACGCCCTTTCACCGTCACTCTGTTCCCCACCACCTTCTCCACCTCCAGACCACTCAAACCCAACCAGATCCTCCCTAGATCTGCGAATCGATGCTTGTCTCCTCCGCTTCGCCGGAGCATCGCCGCCCTCATCCACTCTAGTGCTAACAGCTTCAGTTTTTGGCCGAGGAGCATCGCTTCGAGCCGAGCTTTCTTCCTGAGCAGGTTAGGTGTGCTATCAAGCACCAGGAGATGAAGTTACAGGCCGTCGGAGATACCTGGAGCACCTTGCCTTCTCCGACCTCGCAAGGGCGCTCCAGGGATCCTCTGACCGAACCAAGACCTCCAGCAAGTAAAGGACCCTGCCATGAAGCTTTTGGGACACCTTGGATCGGAAAAGACCGGCGGAGGTGCGAGATATCACCGGAGGAAGCTCGCCCCGATGAGCATTCTTCCCCGTTCTTCCAGATGTCCTCCTCGCCGTCAGATGAAGATCAATGCCCCAGTTCGAGCTACAGCCGTCCGATGGAGCAGCGCTCAGACCGTCAGATCACCTCGGGTGATCTAATCCTCACCGCCCATCATCGAAGCGGCATCGGCAGACGTGGAGGCGACGCATGTCAAGTGGACGAAGATCAATCGTTGGATCGCACGCCTGAGGGGGTAAATTTCAGATCTATCCCCCCCCCTTTTTGTATTTAATTTTTAATGCTATAAATAAACTTTCACGTTGTAAATAAATTGTAATTTTTGCAGTAGGCCCCCTGTAGTTTCTGTAATTACGATTAGGTCCTTCCGCGCCTCACGTGTAGTCCCACGTGAGGCGCGTGCATTTTGCACTAAAGCCCTGGCGATTTTTGTAAATTGTAAATTAGCCCTAAAAATAAAAATAAAGGTTTATTTCTGTAGTGATTTTTGCACCGATGCCCCTGAGAATTACTTTATTTGCGAAAATGCCCCTGCTAGGCTGTTTAATTTTTGTGTCTTTTACCTATTTATTAAAAATACCTATGGTGCTCCTAAAATTTCAGAAAAATTAGGATAGGTACTTCATGTAATGTTCGTTCACGCCCTCATTTTATTTCGCATTTTTTGCATTTATCCTATTTATTAAACATGAAAAAGTAGCCCTTTTTGTACTGTTTAAATTAGAGAATACAAAAAAAATTATAAAATGTTTTGAAAAAATTTCAAAAAAATTATATATGGTATATTTATATATATATTTAGTCCAGAAAATGAAAAACCCTAAAAATAAGAAAAAGAAAAATATAAAAATCATAAAACTCCAAAATCCAACAAAAAATAGAAAAATCCAATAAAAATACCAAAAATATATTTTTCTCTTTTATAATTATCTATATATTAGTATAAATGTATTAAAATTAATTTGGGTAATTTTGGGAATTATTTTATATTTTTAAAACCCAAATTATTTTCGGCCTACTTTATTAGTCCCATATTAGGGACATTTTTTTGAGAGTAAAAAACACATAAAAATTAGAAAAATTCAGAAAAATAACCAAAAAATGAGAAAAATATAAAAACAAAAAATATTATATCTAATATGTATATATATAAAATATTAATATATATATCCTTATATTACCTCTCTCTCTTCTCTTATATATATCTCAATATATCTATATATTATATAATTCAAAATATAAAAAGGAAATATAAAAAAATTAAAATATAAAACCAAAAATAAAATAAAAAGTATAAAAATTAAAAACCCACAAAAACAATAAAAAAATAGGACATGAACTAAGAATTGAATAACTGTGCAACCAATTTCACACTCTACTATTCGCCTCCCAGTGTTCGACCTCTACTTGTGCTTACACCTATACACATTTGCATATAGAGTTATAATAAAATTTAACTCCACATTTTTGATATTATTTGCATATATTTTATTATGGATTAATTGTTGATTGATCTGGGTATTTTGGAGCGGTCACCGCATCTACTGGATGTCTTGCCTTGTGAGATATCTAGACCCTCTGAAAAACTCAGTCAACAAATGGCGCCGTTGCCAGGGAGGCAACGGATTTTGTATGGTTGATCACTTATTTATTTAATTCTTTGCTCATGTCCAATGTTCATTTCTTTATTTGATTATTAATTGATATTATTGTGACTGTTCTGACCCTCTCTCTTTATTTGTCTTTGATGCGAGGGACCGCCAAGCGAAGGAGGAATTCCTAGAAAGTCCTATGCACCCGAGTGAGGCGAAGTTGGCTTTTCTACACCAGTCAACAGGAGAGAGCATCAAAGGCAGATGGAGGAGATTTTGGATGGCAGTCTCATTTTTGCATTATTTAGTTTAGTATGTACATTTACGTGAGAGAGTGACACTTGACATGTAATAATTCAGGACTCTCAGACACTCCGACTCCCGAGGTCCATTGCCCAAGGGATTGTTCCCTTGGGGGCCTCGACGGTTTTGACGCTTTTTCTTTTTATTTTTATTTTTATTACTTTGTGTGAATGAGCCCTAGCTTAGGAATTGCTTGATCGAGTAGATTAGGTCCAAACACCATAATATATTTGCATGTACCTATAGTGCGTTTTGGACCTAGTCAAATTTTAAACAGTCTGTTCATTTATCTCTTAACCTGTGTGCCGTGAGCGAGCCCCATCAAGCGCTACTCCTGAACTCGAGTGTGTTGAGAAGAGGAGGGGTAAGCCAAGACCGGACTCTTAGGTTAAGGATAAGTGACCGACTTGTGGTGCTTCACGATAATAGCAGTTACTATCCTAGGGCGATTTCTTCGGCTTGCATTTGCATATAGCATAGGTTTCAATTCTGTTATGCATCTCGCATGGAGAGAGCTGGGAAGCGCTGTAAGTCCTCTTACTTAGCATGCATCATCGATTTCCGACTTGCATGGCTTTTTCGACCTTCTCCCTCTGTTTTTGCCAACCTAGGATGCTGGAAATTGGAACCTCGATAGGCACGTGCATTAAAAGTCACCAAAAAAAGTGACCTAAAATTGGGACTGCTAACTCTATCGGACCTAAAAATAAAACATACTGGATTTCCTTGTCTTGGGGAGAGCAACCCCCTCATTGTATGCGTTTTAAGTGCTCACGTACACACTAAGGAGTAGAGCCCAAATCCCATCAAGCCCCCTAAGTGTTTGTACAACTTTGTGGTTCTCACCTAACTCTAAAACCGAAAAGATAAATGACTGTCACCTGACGGTCTTCACTGTGCCGAGTAGGTGAATTGGGGGTTTGCCTTGTGTATTGATTGTGACTTGGAGTCCATTGCATTTTCATTCATTATTAGAGTCATCGGTCCCGTCCGTGTGAGTCGTGCATTTTTCATTTTTGAGTCTCTCTACCTCTCTTATACATATATCTCCTCATCTGCATCGAGTCGTGATATTGGCGCTTGAGCTCAATCATTTCTTCGCCAAAGTCCTTCGTTTCCCTCTTAAGTCATCACCTTCTTCGTATCCACCGTACCATCCCCATCTTCTAAGGTTCGAAGAGAGAATGCTTTTCGGACCATCATTTTGACGGTGTTCCTGTCTGGTGTGGGACACCCAATTTTGTCTTTGTCCCGATCTTCTCGCCCGCCCACCTCGTCCCCTCTGTGTCACTCTTCTACTACCCTGGATATTGGTGCGCACGCTCAATCAGCTTCTCCACTCCATTGTGTTACCCTTCATATCCATCTTCCTCGTGTTCCCCGTATCACCTCTTCCTTTACCCGGGGATGCTGTGCATTTCGATGAGGCCCACATCGAGGACTGTATGATTACCCTGATTATTTGTGTAAGACGAGCCAATGATGTTGAGGATGCTGAGATTGATATACTACTCTTGGTGGATTTGACTTTGATACGTGCATAGGAGCTTATTGAGGATTTTTATGATGCACAATCATTAGGTGTGATTATTTATTAGGATATTTGGATCAAGCACACCGAATTGAGGATGCGACGTACTTTGATGATATGATGATGATTTCATGAGTCATCATTGATTTATTCATTTTGAGGTTCTTACCCATCTCCATTTTTGAGGATTGATTGACTATTATGATTTGAACTTCGAGACAAAGGTGAGTGGAACCCGCATGAGTTCTCATCTTCGTGATTGATCCATCCCCGATCTCCTGATTACATTATCCACCTACGACACTTTGAGGATTCCTGATTATCTACTGTGCCATCTCAGCAGATTTGATTGACCAGAGGGATGTGTTGTGATTGATCTGATTATTTTCTCCCTCACTTGCTCTTATGCCCTACGGATGATTGAATGATTGAATGCTTTTGAGGACCTGAGAGGACTTGCCAGCATTCCCACGACCTACATTGATCTAGCTTACAATACTCCCCGAGGACTATCTGCGGGAGGATGCGACAATTTCTAGGATTGCGGTTTCATACACTGCTTGGGTCGCCATTGTGATGGGACCAAGAACCGAGTCGGATGATATGATTGATTGGCCTCCCCCTGTGATTGTGTGCCCGATCTGTTGGTACATGAGGCCAACTGTCTGATTGCTCTCCCTGACGGTCCTCACAAGGATGAGCCTTGATTTTCCAAGTGCTTACTGCCTAGTTCATAGCTCTCCGAGGGTTATCTGCAAGAGGCTATGACACATTTTAGCTCTCTTGGTCTCTTCCGCTGATAGACGGTCTGCCGTCTATCGAGACCTGATTCTCTATGGATCCGTCTGATGGATCCGGTTCCTTTGAGCCTTTTCTCTCCTTGACGACCCTCGCAAGGACGAGATGTACTCTGATTATTCACTATATAGCTCACATCACTTCCCGAGGACTATCTGCAGAAGGATGTGACACTTTCTTTACGATCGGCTTCACTCATTTCCGGTGTCTCCTGTCTGTTGGAGCACGAAGCCGATTCGTCTGATTTGTGTACTCGGTCTCCCTTTCTGATTATACGCCCGATCTGTTGGGGCATGAGACCGACTTGTTGAGACTCCTTTGAGTCTGCTCTCCTTGACAGTCCTCGCAAGGATGAGATCTGTTCTAATTATTCCTTGACTATCTCGTAGCTCCCCGAGGGTTATCTGTGGGAGACTACGACATATTTCCGATCTGATTGGTCTCCTCTGTTGGTAGCCGACTTGTCGACTACTGAAGCCACTATGTGGGTCCGTCTTATGGATCCAGCTCATTTGAGCCTTCTCTCTCCTTACCGACCCTCGCAAGGTAGAGACACGGTATGAGACTTCACTGCTTAGTTTGCATTTCTCCCCGAGGACTATCTGCGGGAGCATGCGACACTCTCTTTACACTCAGTTTCCCCTACTGCCTGTGTCTCTAATCTGTGGAACATGGAACCGAGTTGTTTGATAGATATATGATTTTGGTCCCATCCAGAGTTGCATATCCGATCTGCAGATCATGGGACCCATCTGATTAGACTTCTTTGAGTCTGCTCGCCTTGACGGTCCTCGCAAGGTTGAGCTATTGATATCTGAGTATTCCATTACTAGTTGGCAGCACGTTCCCCGAGGGTTATCTGCGGGACACTGCCACAATTTCTTGATTTGACGGTCTCTGCTGCTGGTAGCCGATATGTCGCCTACCGAGACCTTACCTGGTGATCCGTCTGGTGGGTCACTGACGCCTCTGCGTCCGCTCACCTTGACGACCCTCGCAATGGTGAGTCTCTTTCTGATGATTCATCGATTAGCATGTACCACTCCCCGAGGGTTATCTGCGGGAGGGTACATCATTTTCTAGATACCCGGTTTCATTTCTGGTGTCTCCTGTCGGTTGGAGCACGAAGCCGAGTCTTCTGAGCTATGTACTTGGTCCCCCCTCTGATTGTGTATCCGATCTGTGGATCATGGGACCAAGTCTTCTGATTATGGTCTGAGTCCCAGCACCTTTGAGCCTGCTCACCTTGATGACCTTCGCAGGGTTGAGCCATGTCTTGCGGTATTCGGTGTGTCTCCTCTGATCTTCCGACCTCATGACCACCGAATGCCAAGATGTCTCTTGTTCCTTACCTTTCCATATCTTATTGAGACTCTCATTGACTGGAGGACTCTGTACTATTCCTTCTTCCTCCCGGTCTTACTATATCAGCTTTGTTCCCTCATGCTAACCCTATGAGCCGATTGACTGCTTCATGCTACCGCATCTGATATCTTTACTTTCTGATCTATTTGTCCCCAGTAGCCGACACCCACCTGACTGCATATCCGGGTGTCTTTTCACTGTCTGAGTGCATCACCGTTCTCACAGGGAGACGATGACGCAAGTACGGTATTTAATTGTCAGATACCGTCCTGTACTTCACCAGTTCTTCACCGCTTATATGTGTCTTTTTTGCATTCTTTCTCCCGTATGTTTTGTGTGCCCAGATCTATCGCCATATCTTTGTGTCTACACTTAGGACATACCTTGTCCTAAGTATAGGGGGGTACACACCGCGTTGTTCTTTCGTTGTTCAGTTTTGTCACTCCTGTTGTTGACTATACTTAGGGATATCTCACCCTAAGTATAGGGGGAGTGATGCGTACATTCTCCACGATCTTTTCGTCTATCTGTATATATCTCTCTTTTCTTATTTTCTTCTTTTCCTTTTCTATCTTCTATATCTAAATAAAAGGTGTCGCCCCTTGTAGACAGTCTTCTATACTTAGGACGTACTTTGTCCTAAGTATAGGGGGTGCACCCCTGATTTTTTAATTCTTTGATATGTCTATTCCCACCCTTGATCCTCCCTACTTTCTGTACAATTTGCTATACTTAGGATTACTTGATCCTAAGTATAGGGGGGACGGTCACCTTCTATTTCCTTCATTTCTTATTTCTATATTCTTTAGACTTGTCTATACTCAGTACGAGTTATGTCTTCTCTTTTCTTTTTCGATCTATGAGGACATAGCTCAAGCTATGTATAGGGGGGGTCGTATATACTCTGTATATACTGTAGCCATAACTCGTACTTTCATATAATTATTAATAAATATCACATAATTCATTGAAAATTAATTAATAATGCTTCTTATTCCTCATATTCTTTTTGTATATACTGATTAATAAATCAGGTTAAAAATATTTTTGCAAAATGATTTGAAGAATGGTGTGAACTGTTTGGGAAAACTTTTTGTGAAGTATTTTCAACCTTTGAAAAAAATATTTTGGTTGCAAAATTCTTTTATTTGTGTGAAATAAAGATTTGAAAACCTATTTGCAAATGATTTTGAAAAACATTTTGTAAAAATATTTTGAAAATGTATATATATTGTTTGCAAAATCTTTGCAAAATGGCTTTCAAATGTTTGTAAATATTTGCAAAAATTATTTTGTACTATAGTTTTCAAAATGATTTTTAAATAAATTTGAGGAATAAAAGCATCATAGTAAATAAGATGAAATAAATCACAAATAAAATACATTAAATTCTTTATACACCGAAATAAATCACTTTGATAAAACCTGTAAACTCTTTAAGTCTTGTAAAATAAAGCGGCACGCCCGTGTAAATAGTTGTACATATTTTATACTGTGAGTGCCAATATTATTTGCAAAAAAATTCTTTGTGTAAAAACTGTCCTCTTTGTTCTCAAAATTCTTTGAAAAATTCCATTATTCTTTGCATATTTGTAAATAGCATTTGCATAGCATTCATATTATTTGATTGAGCTTGATGATTGAACTAGTCCAATAAAGTTGAAGATTGGAGCTTGGTTGGACCTTACTGCACCTAATTGCACTGCAACCTTATGGGAACTAGGTTTAAAGTACTTCAGGTCTATTCAGACTTAATTCTTTGAGAAATCAGGGCTGGGTTCAAGTCACCTCAGTGGACTAACTAGAACTTTTCGAAACACACGTATGACTCTTGTCGGCCATGACCTAACTTGGACACTTGCACCTTTCACTTGGCTCAACTCGGTTGGAGTGGTGAGGGGGTTGGATTTGCCAGTCTGAGATGCACACGAGTGGAAACATTCGTCCTCGTCTAGGGAGGGAAGTGCACCCCAACCTGGTCCAGTTTCAATGAAGTCGAATGACAGGAGAGTGTGTGTTGCAATAAAGCTTCAAAAGAGGGATAGTCTTCTGGCTCGAGAGGAAAAAGTTCTTATGTAAATGATGCTGTAAATAGTATGTTGAAAAAAAAACTCCAAAAAAAGTGGACAGGCTTGTAAATAAAAAATATATAAAAGTGCCTGCCGGAGTATGTATATATGCAAGCTTGAGCATCAAAGTTATACCATGTGAGCCTGCAGCTAGATGACTTGACTACACTGGTCTTGCATCCCAGGATAGGTAGCTACACTGGCTATCGTCCATTCTCTTCTTCACTCCCTCCTCTTGAGTCGGATGCCACTTGAACTTAGAAGGGAATACCCCGCTCCTTGACGGTAGAGGGTTGGATTGGGGAATCATTGGGCTGTCATTCTGGAGAACTCAGTTCCTTTGTCATTTCAGTTGGGGAGAGCCACCATCACTTACACCATACAAGTCAGCTTCATAGTCGTAAGGGTTTGCGTATGACGTAGGCTAGTTCTGACCAGGTTATTGAGATAATTTGAACCGAGTTCTGTGACTCTTGAGGGCTGTTGTGTCTTAAATTTGGTTCCCGATTAGGTTCCACACACATTCTCACACCAAGGTCTAACCTGAGCTCCAAACTTTGATTTTGTACAGATAAGTTTAATAATCATGATCAATTCAATTTATTCTTTATTTTTACTTTTTCTTTTCTTCTTATTCTTTATTCTTTTTGTACTTATTGCATAAGTATTAGCTAGGGACTAGCAAAGGCAAGTATAGGGGGATGATGAATCTCGATTCATCATTCTTTATTCTATCATTTTGGCCTTAAAAACCCCAGCAAATGCATGTAAATAACATCAATTTGTGCATATTAGCATTCATTATTTATTGTATTTATTGTACATAGAATAAGGTTTTTAATGCCAAAATTATAGAATAAAGAGAAGAAAAGAAAAATGAATAAAAAATTGAAAATATTTTATGATCCAAACCCCGAGACCAAGGCCAGCATGGTATTGGTCGACAAGGAATAAAGTAGGGGGAGATAAGGGCCAATAGTACAATAAATACCTCATTTATCTATTCATTTATTTATGCATTTTTGACACCTACTTTGTACATAATTATTTATTCATCCAATAAAAATATTTTATACATGAAATTGTAGATAATAATGTGAATAAAAATACAAAATTGAGTTTGTGTAAAAATAATACCCAGTGTACATTTTATACCCAGAATAAAAAGCCAAAATCTCAACTTCACAGACCCATATCTTGCAAATAAAAACTCCAAATCACCCAAAACCTCTAATTGTATATAGCTTTCCAAGAACTATTTAATAAAATTAGTTTCATAATTTTTGGAGTCCATCTGTGAAAGTTAGGTTTTTGGCCCCCATTGTACAATCTACCCGAATAAAATATTCAATTTATTCTTCAATCATTATTTCTATAAACTTATATTTTTAGAATTTTGTAAATAATGTATAGAATACATGTACATATTGAAATTAAAGGAAAACCAAAAAAAGAATTTGTAAAATAAAATAAGTCTATGAAATACATAGACAAAATACCTATGCTACCTAGATGTATATAAATAAAAAGGGATTTTATTCTTTTATTCTTTATTTATCTATATTTTTATATAAATATTACATCTAATTTCTTAAAAATCCAAATCTAAAATAAAAACAAATAAAATACATTAAATAAATAAAGAAGATATAATATATAGGTAAAATACCTATAAGTATAACTACATATACATATACCTATTTATTTAAAAATGTAAATAAACTTATAAAAATTAAATAAAAATATGTTTACATTCATAAAAATAAGTTATAATTTTATAAAATAAAATTATAAAATAATAAAATAAAAATAAACAAAATAAAAATAAATACATGTAAATACACTTATAAATACATTATTAAAATAAACCCATAATAAAATACATCAAATAAATAAATAAATGTCATAAATAAATAATACCTTATTTAATAAACATTTTTTATTTTATAAGCAAAATTTAATTAATTCATTTATTATGTCTGATAATTGAGTCAAGTTCGGGCTGATGTGGGCCAATTAGAGGCCAGGGACTGTTGACCTCCGGTCAACTCCCCCTGCGCCTCTGACTCCCGTCAGAAACATCTTTTCCCCAAGATTCTTGCATTTTTCCCGCTCGATTCAGAGCTCTATCACCTCCGATCCCTTCACGGAATTTTCTCCCAGAAACATCATGAACCACGCCGCTCATTTGGATTGCCTGTACATAGCTTGTACTGCCACCTATTTGCTGATCAATAAGGGCACCCCCTCCTGTTTATAAATAACCCAATCTCCCTCCTCCGAGTTTTTTGACCATTTCCTGAGCCCTAGAGCCCACGCCTTCGGCCTAGCGTGCATCCAGGTGACAGCTGGAGTTCCCCTGGAGGTTGTGGAGGCTCGCAGAGGAAGGAGATGCGCCCACGGCGGCGCTCCAGCAATCGTCCTGCTCCTTGGCCCTCCAGCCAAGTTTGAGCTGCGCAATTTACATTTCTTAGGTAGATTTTATTCATGCATTTCATTTCTGCATTTTAATTAGTATTTAGTTGTTAGAATTAGCATAATTTAGTTAAATCGAAGTTCGTCGGAGCTCAGCTCCGGCGACTTCGCCACCGTGCCTTCGATTGTTTACCGACGAGGAGCATCGCCTCGAGCCGAGCTTTCTTCCTGAGAAGGTTAGGTGCGCTATCAAGCACCAGGAGACGAAGTTACAGGCCGTCGGAGATACCTGGAGCACCTTGCCTTCTCTGACCTCGCAAGGGCGCTCCAGTGATCCTCTGACCGAACCAAGACCTCCAGCAAGTAAAGGACCCTGCCAGGAAGCTTTTGGGACACCTTGGAGCGGAAAAGACCGGCGGAGGTGCGAGATATCATCGGAGGAAGCTCACCCCGGCGAGCGTTCTTCCCCATTCTTCCAGATGCCCTCCTCGCCGTCAGATGAAGATCAAGGCCCTAGTTCGAGCTACAACCGTCCGATGGAGCAGCGCTCAGACCGTCATATCACCTCGGGTGATCTAATCCTCACCGCCCATTGTCGAAGCGGCATCGACAGACGTGGAGGCGACGCGTGTCAAGTGGACGAAGATCAACTGTTGGATCGCGTGCCTGAGGGGGTAAATTTCAGATCTATCCCTTGCCTTTTTGTATTTAATTTTTAATGCTATAAATAAACTTTCACGTTGTAAATAAATTGTAATTTTTGCAGTAGGCCCATTGTAGTTTCTGTAATTGCGATTAGGTCCTTCCGCGCCTCACGTGCAGTCCCACGTGAGGCGCGTGCATTTTGCACTGAAGCCCTGACGGTTTTTGTAAATTGTAAATTAACCCCAAAAATAAAAATAAAGGTTTATTTCTGTAGTGATTTCACTGATGCCCCTGAGAATTACTTTATTTGCAAAAATGCCCTTGTTAGGTTGTTTAATTTTTGTGTCTTTTACCTATTTATTAAAAATACCTATGGTGCTCCTAAAAATTCAGAAAAATTAGGATAGATGATTCATGTAATGTTCGTTCACGCCCTCATTTTATTTCACATTTTTTTGCATTTATCCTATTTATTAAACATGAAAAAGGAGCCCTTTTGTACTGTTTAAATTAGAAAATACAAAAAAATTATAAAATGTTTTTGACAAATTACCAAAAAATTATATATGGTATATTTATATATATACTTAGTCCAGAAAATGAAAAACCCTAAAAATAAGAAAAAGAAAAATAAAAAATCATAAAACTCCAAAATCCAACAAAAAAAGAAAAATCCAATAAAAATACCAAAAATATATTTTTCTCTTTTATAATTATCTATATATTAGTATTAATGTATTAAAATTAATTTGGGTAATTTTGGGAATTTTTTATATTTTAAAACCCAAATTATTTTCGGCCTACTTTACTAGTCCCATATTAGGGACATTTTTTTAGAGTAAAAAAACATATAAAAATTAGAAAAATTCAGAAAAATAACCAAAAAATGAGAAAAATATAAAAAGCAAAAAAAATATTTTATCTAATATGTATATATATAAAATATTAATATAAATATAAATATATATATATCCTTATATTACCTCTCTCTCTTCTCTTATATATATCTCTATATATCTATATATTATATAATTCAAAATATAAAAAGGAAATATAAAAAAATTAAAATATAAAAACAAAATAAAAATCATAAAACCAAAAATAAAATAAAAAAATATAAAATTAAAAACCCACAAAAACAATAAAAAATGGGACATGAACAAAGAATTGAATAACTACGCAACCAATTTCACACTCAACCATTCGCCTCCCAGTGTTCGACCTCTATTTGTGCTTACACCTATACACATTTGCATGTAGAGTTATAATAAATTTTAACTCCACATTTTTGATATTATTTGCATATATTTTATTGTGGGTTAATTGTTGATTGATCTGGGTATTTTGCAGCGGTCACCGCATCGACTGGATGTCTCGCCTTGTGAGATATCTAGACCCTCTGAAAAACTCAGTCAACAATGTCATATGGAAGTCACAGAAGTAGGTCAACTCTTTGACTTTCCTTCTTACTCGGGTCCGACCCATGCTTCCACTGCGCTCCCTTCATCTATAAACAACCATTGCTTAAGACTAGGGATCTCTTATGTTAAATTCAAAAGAATTCAATATAAGAGCATTTCAACATTTATAAATGCTTCATTAAATTCATACAATATGAATATTATGAGGCTTCATGAATGACTAGAGTATAGATAATAGAAAGATGACACTCATCATGTCTACATCCGTCTAAACTCTTAAAACATTGGTTCAGGTAGGTATTCAAACATTTTGAATACATCATCTCTAATGGAGCCAGCGTTCTGCATGATGAAGAGAACCATGTCATTCATGATTAAATGTTGAGAGCACATATGTATGCCAGAACATCTTCTTAAGTCTTTATAAGGATTATTTGACAATTACGATCATCATCGACATGTCACTTCCAAAGTACATTCGATGAGAGATCAAAACTATAGAGACATACAAACCCTAGGGTTGCAGTCCTATTATCCATTTAATTGTCATTCCTCATTAGTATGAGGAGACTTGCATGTCCAACTGCAAGTACAATATCTGGATCATGAGTCTAATCCATGATATTTACTGGTTATCATTGAGTATAACATTGAGTGGGTTTAATGAAGGATTATCTGAAATAAGAAATTTGCATAAGTGTATATATATACATATTTTACTTTGATTTAGGAATTTTTATATCAAAGTTGTCTTGACTTGTCAACATTGAAAGTTCATTCCCTTAATCACTTTCAATGTAAGAGATATACTTACCATTATATCTCAAGCAAGATCTGGGATCTCCTTCCTTATCTTTGTTGCATCCCAATAATATGAGAACCTACAACTCGGATAAAAAGAAGAAGGAACACATTCCGCCTTGCAAGTCCAACTTGCATCTCCCAATTCGGTCTTTACCATTTGGGCCCACCACCCCTAAGGTGATGTTGACCCGTCATTAATTGAACCAACCGTCAACAGGAATACAACTCGCTATGCGCAATCCAATATTACCCCAATAATACGAGGACCCGATATTAGGGTCACTATGCATACGTCCTTACTCTTTCAAGAAGCGAAGAGGCCGATCCAAATGGCTTGTATGCAGGAGCTGTCACTTTGGACATGCTCTCCGACATACAATCTCTGGCGATGTAACCCTTCGCCTTGACGGGAGACCATGAATGAAACTTATGTAATCCTCCAGCTCATATTCAAATTTTAATTAATTATCATGAATCATATTCATATAATTAATTCTTCCAAGGGAAATAACAACTCTATTCATAATAGAGTGTCTCAATTGGACATAATCAATTTAATTATATTAAATTAATTATCAATCCAATTCAATCAACAAACTTGATTAATTTACTTGAATACATATATATGGTAATATCTCAAAGTACGTATTAATTTGAATTTTTAATAATTAGAAAATACACCTTGATTTTCTCCGGCATTATCGAGTCCCTACCCGCTGTCATGGCCAATACCGACGAGAGTGGGACGGACCACATACGTTGCAACCCGCAACCCCAATGCTCTCCGACTAGACACCATATCCACCTCAGGAAAGGATAATGCCAAATATATCAATTTGTACTTGAGATGATCACCGGTTCTTCAACCGAAATTATACCGTATAGTAATAATCAAAACATTTTTTATTATAAGGAAATTTGCTATACAAATTCCCAATCCTATTCAAGTATCAAGTTTGATGATTGTATTTCCAATTATGATCTAGATCAAATCTAATCAATTAATTTGTTGAGGCCAAGTCAATTAAGGAAATAATCATCTTCCAATATTTCACAAATATTTTCCATAATTATTTCATGAAATTAACAATTAATTTCACTAATTGACAATCACATGGTTCTTGATTAGGACTATAATTTCAGCAGTGACCCCTACTCTCTAAAATTAACATATCTCAATCAATTTAAATCCAAATTAGACAAACTCAATTTTCAAAGATTGCTAACTTGATTTAGGACAGAAACCAAGTGATGTTTCATGCATTTTGAGGTGGATCAAAACAGTAATTAACTCATTAATCATGTTAAGATTTGCAGTTCCCGCAACAGTGCATACATGTTCATTAAAACAACCATATCTCGAGCAAACGGAATCCGAATTACGTAAACTCGAATCCTATGGTTTCCTATTTTAATGGGGAACAAAATTCAATTATTATTTTAGCGTTTAAACAATTTCAACAGTACCGAAAATAATATCAAAATAGAGATGCGAAAGTGAAATGCAACAAAACTTTCGCAAACCCTAATGAACCCAAGTCGTTCTCGGTTAATGGATCGTATCCAAACCCACCGAACTAAGATTCTGATACAATTTGAAGGATGTGGTTAGATGATCAAGCGCATCACGAAAGTGTGAGCATCGTATCGAATACAACGAAGAACGATTAGTCGCACTAGTTGTTCTATGCAACGGAAATTAAAAAATTTTTATGCGACGAAACCACATGATCTAAGAACACTTCTTGGATCGTTTCATCTACACCACAAACAAATAATAGGATTACCTCTTGAAGCGTGGTTGCGATCGAGTCTCTAAACGAAGAGACCTCCTGTCTCAAGTCCGATCCGACGGAGGAGATGCTTGCGAGCGCGGGGATGAACCGCGTGCTTCTCGCAATCCATATTGATGGTCCAAGCGGTGGATCTCCTGATATCGACACACGATATCCATCGTCTTCTTCATGAGCGAGGCGCACTGAAGGAAACGTAGATCCACGAGCAAACGATCGGGCAGCATGACGACGACGCTGGGGTGATGGAGAGTCTCTCTAGGGCATCCATGGTGGCGGCCATGAGAGGAAGAGAGAGTAGGCATGTAGAGAGAAAGAGAGAGAGTTGTTGTCTCACTTATTGTGTAAAGAAGAGCAAAGGGATGCCTCTCCTTTTATAACATTTTGGGATCCATGGATCTCAATCCATGGGACAACACAAATCCAACGGCTCCCATTGATTTGTGTTTCTTTTTAATGGCTAAGATTTGTGTTGGTAAAACCAACAACAATTACTTTAATTGAGATTAAATATATATTGATAAATCAACATAATTTAATCCTCAAATTAAATCAACCAAATATGGAGATAATGGGAAAGAGAGAATGCCTCCTTCCATATACATGGAGTGGACGGTCTCCCTTTCCTAATAGGAATAGGTGGTCGTACCTCCTATGGAAGGAGCATCTCCAAATGTAATCTCCCTTGATTACATTATTCTATATATCTCCAATTTATTACAACAACAATTGTTGTAAATTATTCTACAAAATAATTCATTTATTTTGTGAACATTGTAATCTTGCCATTGGAAAATTGTGAATCATATTCACAACCCAAAATAAAATGTAAATTACATTTTCAATTTAATGTCCAATGTGAATCCAATTCTAAATATATATATAAATCAGGTTGTAAAAATTGCTCTCTCTTATATATTATAAATCACATTTATAATATATATAACTAATATGAATATTTCTATCCACATTATTCATATCCATGATAATTAAATCAAATTTAATTATCTTAGATCTCTATTTTCATGTGCTCAAATAATATGAATCATATTCACATTATTTACATCTTTGATAATCAAATCACATTTAATTATCTAAGATAGCTCCTTTATAATCATGATAATTAAATCACATTAAATTTACCATTTTTTCAATGCTCGGATACTCATATCAACAATGAAATTATCCTGAACCCTTTCAAGGATAATGCGCTTTCTCCGCAGATACTTGGAGATAAGGACAGGGCGATTGTATTGTTCCACGTATAGTGACTTGGATATTGAGATCATATCTCAAATCCAGATTGCGGGCCTACCATATATGCTTGATTAAATCAAGACCGTAAATCTAATCTTCTCATTGCATATGAATCACATTCAGATCAATGTCCAACATTTGAACTAAGATCAGATCACTTATCTACTGAGAGGAGTCACTAAAATCCAGACTCGTTTCATCACTCCCTAGGAATGGAAACGTCATGGTTATACAATCGTTTATGATCACATCACCCTCAGGTATTCCCAATACCTGTACATCCTGCATACTGGAAGACTTAGAATAAACTCGAAGTATTAGATCAACTTTATATTGTCTACTTCAAGGTTCTATCAGTAGGTTTCTCATTTGATCATTGGGAGTTGGTATCGATCATACACATTCCAAAAGTGTATATCATACCTAGGTCTTGATCATATACTTTCCAAAAGTATATATCAAACCTACAAATTCAGTCAAGCTTCCAAAGCGAGACGACCGTGCGCACGGAATTTGATTCTTCCCAATATCTCATGAGTGAGCTCATGTCTTCCGGTTCAATAACTGAACCTGTATGATCCCTTTGAGAGATCGTATTACTCATATGCCCTTATATGCACACCAGCGCGCCGGTGTATAGACCTTGGTTAGGTCATCAACCTATTGGTCTGCCAAATGTACATACTTAGACATATAGCAACACATTTGCCTCGGGTCAGAGGATGCGTGCCTGTAACGTGACAACATACAATATAGGACTTTGATTATCTCGATCTCGTTAAGTCAACTCTTTGACCTAACTAATCTGACACATCCGAATCTGTATTCCTATGCAGAGGACCTGCATCAAGAGGTCGGTCAGATATCAGCCTAAATGAGAAAGGATTGCCATCTCCTACTCAGGCTGGAGATCATCTCTTAACAATCATTTGACGGTGCTTGATGAGTCCTTAATCTAACTCTTTAGATATTCATTCAAGAACTAGCCTCTATGATTCAACAGTTTAATCAACAGCTGTATGATCATCAAGATGGCTATGGTACATAACCCTAATTGTACTAAGGGACCTATTATGCAAATTATTTATTCTTCATTTCAGTTCAGGGAATGATATTCGCAATAACATTTATTGATTAGCTTAGAGGTGATCTCCACAATCTCCGACGGTGCTCCGCTGTGAGGTCCCCCATTTTGCAGCTCAGGCAGCTCAAAGTACCTTTCTATTTCTTTTTATGTAGATTTACTTCATGCATTTAATTTCCACGCCTTTCTTTCTCTTTTGATCGATTGATATAACATAAAGAATCACCTTCGTAGTTCGTCAGAATTCTGCTCCAGCGAGCCTTCCACTGTTCTCTGACTATTTTTTGGCTCGCCCAACACCCTCACCTACTTCCCCTACCGATTCTCCATGCCCCACGCATCTACATCTCAACTGGATCTCCTCTGGATCATATCTTGGGTGCTCTACCACCACCACCACCACCTCGTCGGAGCACCTCCATTACATCTCATTTTACACCCATTCTACCCTCTAACGGGTCGAGGTAGTTTTCCCTTGAACCTATTTTCTTCTCATGCAGGTCTCGAGTGTAAAACTCCAGCTGAGGAGCGATTTTGAAGCCAAGGAAGGTATCCAGGTTGCCTTACGTTCCTTGACCTCCATGGGTTTCTCCGGCAAGCCATGAAGCTTTTTGAGACCTCCAGTAGATAGAGGACACCTCAAGGAAGCTTTGGATCCATCTTGCTGCGAGGGAAGAGGTCGAAGCATCCCAGAATCACTGATCGAAGCACGGGAGAGGCGGCCTTCTTCCCTATTCTTTGTGTGAAGCAGCAACTATTCGATCATGCCTAATAACAAGGGTTTTTGCAAGGGTCAAAATACGTCTCACACAAGGTGAGACGAAGTCGCTGAGGCAACCACTCACGAAACCCCCATGAAGCAACATTTAACCCACAATAAAGAATAAATCAATTGAGTCCCAAAAATGTGAATTAAAATTTATTAACTCTACCATAATGATGCATAGTGCGTAAGCATGTAGAGGTCGAACCACTAAGAGCAAAAACTGGTAGCCTAAAATTATTCATATACAAGCTGGTCATGTATGCACACAACTCTTTTTGGTGGGTTTTAAATTTTATATTTTTTGTTTAATTTTTGTTTCTATACTTTTGTATTTTGATTTTTTCTTTACTGATTTTATATTTTTCTTTTTATATTTTGTATTTTTATATTTTCTTTTTCTTTTGATAAAGATCTAATACATAATAAGGAATATATATATATATACGCTAGAGATAAGAGAGAGGTAAGAATAGGGAAAAATACTCAAAATATAGCAAATAAAATATTTTTGTTAATTTTATATTTTTCTAATGTTTTTGTGATTTTTCTTGATTTTTTCTAATTTTTTTGGTATTTTTAAAGGCAAAAATACTAGAAAACAGTGAACTAAATTGTTGGCCGACTTCAAAATGAGGATGAAAAATATCAAACAGTGTCCAAAAATCCTTAAATTAATTTTAAAATAAAGATAATGAAATAAGGAAAATTCAACAATTGAAATTATTTTTAGGATTTTCTCTGGAATTTTTAATGTTTTTATAAAGGTTTTTGGGGTTTTACCATTTTTAGGAGTTTCCTTTTGTATTTTTTAGTGAATTTTGGTTTGGAGCTAAAACACGCATAAACACACAAAATATAATGTTTTTTGGAATTTTTCAAAAATATTTTGTAATTTTTATGTATTTTCTCATGCAAACAGTGCTGAAAATGCATATTTTTGAATTTTTATAAATATTAAAATGCAATAAATATGTAAAATAAAAATGTGACGTGAAATTACAATGCAACAGGAACTTATGAGAATTTTTTGGTGATTTTTGGGGTTTTGTAGATGCATGAAATAAGTAGAGGAAACAAAAATAAATTCCAACCCTAGCAGGGGTATTTTTGCAAATAGAATAAAGTCCAGGGGGTTCTTTGCAATTTTATCAAAACTTTTTAATGTCAACATGATGTTTCGCGGCCAAATATCCATTTCAAAACCCGCTAGGGGGTCCATGCAAATTATCCACGATGTGGGACTACACGTGACTCACATACACATGGACCAAAACATAATTTTATAAAGTTTAAGGGTCTGCGTGCAAATTTCACAAAAATATAACACTGAATATTTTATTTCATGGACCTTTTTGAAATACAAACACGTACAGGGGCTCCAGTATAATTTGCCCAATCCCACGTGGGACCGCACGTGCGATGACGTGGATTGGACCTAAATGGAAATACAAGAAACCTAGGGGTCCTTTTACAAAATTTCCACTTTATTTTAAACGTCAAATATTATTTACGGACTAAACAATAAGTACAAAAAGGCAGGGGTTAAAGGTACAAATTACTCCAACAAGGCGCGGATGGACGTCTAATGGCTTCTCACTTATACACATGGCTTCCATCTGACGGTCGATGACGCTTCGTGGTCGGACGCTCGATATTAGATCTCCTGGCGAGATCGGGCGATCATGAGGCTCCGCATCCGACGTATGCTGCTACACCTGGGTCCTCCTCCTTGATCGGACGGCTATGGAGTAGCGTGGAAGAACAGGGACGAAGCTCGCGTGCGGCGAGCTTCGATCGTGGATGGCCGGCCCCTCTGGCAACCTCCGTCACCTCCGAGAGTCTATACACGTTCCTGAAGGTGTCCCGCATCAATCGATGGCTTCCTCTTGGCTCCTAGAGGTCCCAATCAATCAGGCGGGCGCAAGGAAGGGGAGGACCTCCAGGAACCTCTTCCTGGAATCAATCAAGCCCAAGAGGGATCCTTTTAAGCAAAGACCTGCACTGGAAGATAAAGCGGCTCGAGGTGAAGCTCCTCGACCAGGGATTTGAAGCTTTTGCGCAAAAAATGAAGAGGGGCGGCGAGGTTCCGGCGAGCGGCGTAGGTTGACCTCGATTCGCGAAGCCCCGTGGGCTCCGGTTGATCTGGGGCATGCGAAAGATAAAGAACATGACAAGATACAAAATGAAGGCGAATTGGGGGTCGGAGACTATCTGGATGGGATGGGAGTCGCCGCCGGAGCGGAGCTCCGACGAACTACGACTCGACCGATTCATGGCTATTTACTTGGCTACAAACTAAACTAAATGCGGGAAATAATTGCTGGAATAAAAACCTATCTAATAAAGCGAGAAAATAGCTCTGATACCTGGTAGGGAACCATGGAGCTTGGCGTCATCGGAGCTCCGCCGTGGGTGCAACTCCCACCTCCTCCGACCGATTCAAGGCGCCAAAATCCTCCTTCTGTCATAAGGAAACCTCCAGGACCGAATACGAGGAAGGGAGAAGGGTGAAAATAGACAAAATTTGCGAAGGAGGAGGAGGAGGTTTATTTATAAACCTTTCTGGGCACCCTTATTAACAGGCGATTATCTCTTGATCTGATGTATTTACAAGCGATCGAAGGAGTTGCCGTGATTGTACAATGAACAGCGGGCAATTCTTGTGAAGGAAACAAGTGCGATCGATGGACGAGACGCTCGTGAAAAATGGGAGAAGACGGGGTCTTTAACAGACTTGACGGCTGGAGGCTGAGATGGGACAATTGACTAGAGGTCAACGAAGGCCGTGCGTGGATTGGTCCACGTAGGCCGCTACAAGACAAAACAGAAGGTTTTAGTCGAAAATAATTAATTTAAAATAGTAAATGATTTTATTATTTTTCGAGTAAAATAAAAAATGTTTATTATTTTATGTAGTATTTTAATATGATATTTATTTATTTATTTGGCTTGATTTATTAGTAGTTAATTTTTATAAGTGTATTTATAGGTATATCTATGTTTTGAGTATTTTTATTTTTACTTTATATATATATATATATTATTTTATTATTTTTTTATTATTTTATATTTATAACTTATTTTTGTGAGTATAAATATATTTTTATTTGATTTTTATGTGTTTATTTACATATTTGAATAAATAAGTATATGAATTGTATAGGTATAGGTATAGGTATTTTGCCTATGTTTTGTCATAGTTTTATTTTATTTTCCTTTTTCTTTTAGATTTAATTCTAATTTTATTATACACCTATGTTACGAATAATTTTTACAAAATTATAAATATGAATTTGTAAAATAATAAGTAATGAATAAATTGAATATTTTAATCGGTATTATGTATAATAAGGGCCCAAAACCTATCTTCTGCATATTAACTCAAAAAATATAAAACCACCTCCATTAAATAGATATTGAAAAGTTATATACAATTAGAAGTGATTTTGCTATGTTTTGAGTTTTCATTTGAAAGATATGGGTATGTGAAGTTTGGTTTTTGACTTTTTATTCTGGGTATAAAATGTACACTGTATATTATTTTTGTACAAACTCAATATTGTATTTTTGTTTATATTATTATCTACAACTTTTGTGTACAAGGTTTCTTTATTTGATGAATAAATAATCAGACACAAAATAGGTGTAAAAAATGCATAAATCAAGAATGAATAAATGAGATATTTATTGTATTTTTGGCCCTTATCTCCCCCTACTTTATTCCATGTTGACCCATTCTATTCTAGATTTGGTCTCGGGGTTAGGGTCATAAAATATCTGTAATATTTTATTCCTTTTTCTTTTCTTCTCTTTATTCTATAATTTTGGCATTAGAAATCTTGTTTTATGTGCAAGAAATACAATAAATAATAAATGCTATTATGGACAAATTAATGTTATTTACATGCATTAGCTAGGGATTTCAAGGCCAAAATGATAGAATAAAGGTGATGAAATGGAGATTCATCACCCCCCTATACTTGCCTTTGCTAGTCCCTAGCAAATACTTATGCAATAAGTACAAGAAGAATAACGAATAAGAAGAAAAGAAAAAGAAGATTGACAAAAATAGAGTGAAGACGTCCGACAAGAGTCATGCATGTGTCTCGAAAAAGTTCTAGTTAGTCAGTTGAGGTGACCTGAACCCAGCCTTGATTTCTCAAAGAATTAAGTCTGAATAGACCTGAAGTACCTTAAACCTAGTTCCCATAAGGTTCCAGTGCAGTTAGGTGCAGTAAGGTCTAGCCAAGCTCCAACTTTAGGCTTTATTGGACTGGTTCAATCATCAAGCATACTCAAAAAGAATATGAATGATATGCACATGCTATGCAATGATGCAAAGAATAATGCAAATTTTCAAAGAACTTGAAAACAAAGAGAAAAATTTTTAAGCAAAGAATTTGCAAATCAAAGAATTTTGGCACCCGAAGTATAAAATATGTACAACTATTTACACGGGCATGCTGCTTTATATATTTACAAGACTTAAGAATTCAAATTATTTTATAGGTTTTAACAAAGCAACTTAGTTAAGTGTAATTGATAAAGAATTTAATGTGTTTTGTTTATGATTTATAAATATTTTTAATTATGCTTTCATTCCTCAAATTTATTTGAATGCAAAGATTTTGCAAACACAATATACATTTTTCAAAATATTTTTACAAATATTTTCAAAATCATTTGCAAATAGGTTTTCAAATCCTTTATTCCACACAAATATAAGAATTTTTCAATCAAAATATTTTTGCAAAGGTTGAAAATATTTCACAAAAAGTTTTCCAAATGGTTCACACCATTTTTCAAATCATTTTGCAAAAAGATTTTAACCCGATTTATTAATCAATATATACAAAGAAAAACTACATTTTATGTACAACATGGTTTAGGCTCTTATAAGTTGTATTTGGAATTATTGCTTGTTTTTGTGTATGCTCCTCAGACTTATTTGAAAATTATTTTCAAAAGATTTTGAAGAATATAGTCCCAATTTTTTTTACAAACATGTACACGCATTTGAAAATCATTTTGCAAGGGCTTTTCGAATACTATAGATAGATTTTTCAAAATAATTTTACAATCATTTTTCCAACCATTTGCAAACCGCTTTTCAAATATTTTTATTTCACTCAAAGAAAATAAATTTTGCAAACAAAATATTTACAAAGGTTGAACACTTTTTACAAACTATCTTTCAAACAGTTTTTACAAAATTTTTCACACAGAGTTTCAAATCTTGTACCAAGCTGCTTTTTGCCTGATTTATTAATCAGTATGTATAAAAAGAGTCTGAAGAGCTCACAACCATCTATAGTAGAAATACTTTTAGTATTATTTTAGTTTTAGATATTATTTTTATTTACAGTACGAGTTATGGCTTATAGTATATACATAGTATATACGACCCCCCTATACTTATCTCGAGCTATGTCCTCATAGATCAACGAGAAGAAACAAAGACATAACTCGGACTAAGTAGAGAAAAGTCGAAAGAATGAATGAATGAGGGGATAAATAAATCAAGAAGTTGACCGTCCCCCCGATACTTAGGATCAAATAATCCTAAGTATAGCAGACTGTACACAAGGCGAGGATGGTTAAGGATGAGAATGGACAGATCGTGCTCAGCTTGTCTCCCCCTATATTTAGGGTAAAGTATCCCTGAGTATAGCAGAGGAGACAAACGAGGAGATTGATGAAGAACAGACTCGGGGTGCACACCCCCTATACTTAGGGTAAGGTGGATCCTAAGTATAGACAATGGATACAAGGGTAGCACCTATGAAAAGAAGAAAATAAGAAAAGTAGAAATCAGATGAATAGTTTTTGAGGTGCAGTGTCTGAATCTTCTGATGCTGACAATGTTGTGGATATCTCATCAATGCGTAGAAGCTGGATGGAGTCGACAACGGCCAAGAATGTATCAGGCTCGAGGTAAGGCTTCAGGAGTTGACCGTTGACGACGAATGGTTATGCGTCAGGAGACAAATCTGTTATGGCAACGCTTCCATTGCCACACACTTCACAAACTCGGAATGGCCCTGTCCACTTACTCTTTAATTTTCCTGGGAAGATCCGTAACTTTGCATCAAATAACCACACCTTCTGTCCAACTTCAAAGGTCTTTCGTCTGATGTGCCGGTCATGCCAGCGTTTCACCTTTTCCTTGTACATCAATGTGTTATCGTATGCATAGTCTTGGAACTCCAAGAGTCTGTTCAGATCATCTTTTCTTTTCTGACCACTTTTTCGGGAGTCAAAATTGCACATGTTAATTGCCCATAAAGACTTGTGAATTAATTCAACGGGCAGATGGCATGGCTTCCCATATACAAGACGATAGGGTGACATGCCCAAGGGAGACTTGTAGGCGGTTCTGTAAGCCCAGAGGATTGAGTCCAAGAGTTGAGACCAGTTCTTTCTGTCTGGCCTTACAAGTTTCTGAAGAATCCTCTTGATTTCTCTGTTCGACAATTCGGCCATGCCATTGGTCTGAGGATGATAAGGAGATGCGACTTGATGGTCGATGCCGTACTCCTTTGTTAATTTCTTGACCTATTTGTTAATGAAATGGATACCCCCATCTGATATGATAATCTTCAGAATCCCGAACTGTGCAATGATGTTATCTCTCAAGAATCGGCACACTATCCGGCTGTTAGTGGCTCGAGCAGGAATAGCCTCAACCCAACGACTTACGTAATCTACGGCAAGAAGGATGTGCTCAAAACCCTGACTGTTAGGGGCCCCATGAAATCAATGCCCCATGCATCAAAAACATCTGCTATCTGAATGAACTTCAGAGGCATCGAATCTTTTGCAGTGAGTGTACCCTTCAATCTCTGATAGTCAATGCATTGTTTGACAAATATTGCTGCATCCTTGAATAGTGTAGGCCACCAGAAGCCACACTGAAGTACTTTAGCTGCCGTATGATCTCCAAAGTGGTGTCCACCAGATTCGAGCGAGTGACAGTGCTCGAGGGCACTACGATGCTCCCCCTGAGGTATGCACCTGCGCCAAATGCAATCCGCTCCTTCCCTGAATAAGAGCAGATCTTCCCATTGATAATAACGGATGGTCGACATGAATTTATTCTTCTGATTTTTCATCCAATCCGATGGTATTACCCCCGAGACGAGGTAATTGACTATATCAACATACCAAGGGAGGGAATCTACTGCTAAAATTCACTCATCTGGAAAGGTTTCTTTGATAGGTGCATTGTTCAGGGGAGGCTCTTGCTGCTCAATTCTGGAGAGATGGTCTGCTACCACATTCTGAACTCCAGGCTTGTCCTTGATTTCCAAATAAAATTCCTGGAGGAGAAGGATCCATCTAATCAGTCTAGGCTTGGCATCCTTCTTCCGCTGTAGGTACCGGATAGCAGAGTGGTCTGTAAAAATTGTAACTTTTGATCCAAGCAAATTTGAACTTTTCCAGGGCGAAAACAATGACCAACAACTCTTTCTCTGTTACAATGTAATTTCTTTGTGCCTCATCTAATGTTTTGCTGGCGTAGTGAATGGCATAGGGTGCTTTTTCTTTTCTCTGTCCCAGAACAACCCCGACTGCAAAGTCTGATGCTTCAGTCATGATCTCAAAAGGGAGAGACCGATCCGACGGCTGTAGGACTGGAGCTTGAGTGATAAGCTCCTTCAGTTGATTGAAAGCAAGGAGAACCTAGTGATCGACATTGAACTCAGTTTCCTTGCATAAAAGCTCTGTTAAAGTTCGGGGGATGCGGCTAAAGTCCTTGATGAATCGTCTGTAAAATCCCACATGCCCCAGGAATGACCTTACATTTTTGACTGTCTGAGGTGGCTCATGATTTGCAATAACATCCACCTTCGCCGGGTCGACTTCCATGCCACATTTGGAAACGACATGCCCCAGCACAATTCCTTCAGTGACCATAAAGTGGCTCTTTTCTCATGAAAGCACTAAATTGACTTCACGACATTTCTGAAGCACTCTGTCTCCGTGACCAAGACGAGAATCAAAACTATCACCATAGACGGAGAAGTCGTCCATGAACACCTCGAGAAGACTGCCTACCATCTTGGCGAAAACTGCTAGCATGCATCTCTGGAATGTCGCAGGTGCGTTACATAATCCAAAGGGCATTCTACTGAAGGCGTAGGTGCCGAACGGGCAAGTGAAGGTAGTCTTCTCTTGATCTTCGGGAGCGATTGCCATCTGGTTGTACCCGGAATACCCATCCAAAAAGCAGAAGAACTCCTTGCCATCTAGTCTTTCCAAAACTTGATCAATGAATGACTAGGGGAAGTGGTCCTTCTTAGTTGCTGCATTAAGACGGCGGTAGCCAACACACACCCACCAGGATGTTGGCACCCGAGTGGATATTTCCTCTCCTTTTCATTGGTAACCACGATAAGCCCTGATTTCTTTGGAACTACATGCAGCGGGCTTACCCATTTTGAATCGGAGATGGGATAGATGAAGCCTGCATCACAACATTTCGTGATCTCTTTCATGACGACGTCCCGGAGGTTTGGATTCAGCCTTCTTTGGAATTCACGGGACGGCTTGGCATCTCCTTCCATATAAATGTGGTGTGAACACAAAGCTGGATTTATCCCTTGGAGGTCTGATACGCACCAACCAAGTGCCTTGCGGTTCTTTTCTAGAACCTAGGGAAGTCGAGATTCCTGATCCGGGTTCAGCCTGCTGTTGATGATGACCGGATACATGTGTTCTTCGCCCGCAAGGAAAGCATACTTCAGGACTGCAGGAAGTGGCTTGAGTTCTGGTCCTGATCTGTCCAACTTGTTGGTCAGACACTATACTGGTGGTGGGGTGCGCTTCATTGATGGAGCTGTCGTCCTCAGTATTCTGTTGAGATCCCGATAATGTGCCGAACGGTTCTGTACTAGGTTCATTATGTTCGGGTTGGAGTGAATTTTTGAAATCACATAGTTGCGCCAACATCTGAGAGTCTGTCTCCCAATAATCACCGGAGCATAGATCAACTATGCTTTCCATGTCCTCCTCGAGAGTGAGGATTTCTTGGGTCCATGAATCATTCAATGAAAGTGATGAGTCCCTGATCTCTGCAATAAAGTCACTGTCTGCTTCTGATACTGCATGGCTCTCATTAGTCGTGGCATTTGGTTCTCTGATCATGTCTATAGTGATCTGCTTGCTGCCCGAGCAGAAAGTGATCTTGCCGGACCCGTAGTCAACTACGACATTTGAGGTATACAAGAATGGTTGGACAAGGATGATAGGGGTCTGGAGCAAGGGTGCGGGTGAGTCCATATCTAGGACCATGAAATCAACAGGGAATTGCATCTTCCGCACTTTCACCACAACGTCTTCTACCAGACCTCTAGGTAGCTTGGCAGATCGGTCAACGAACTGAAGGATCATCTGTGTTGGCTTGAGCGGACCTAACCCAAATTCTTGCATTAGGGACGAGGGCAAAAGGTTGATAGAAGATCTGCTGTCAAGGAGAGTATGCTTGAAGACTTGATCAAATATCTCACAACTGATAAGATGCGCTCCTTTGTCTTGTTTCTTCTGAGGGAGATTGCTGACAACTGCAACAGTGGCCATGGAAAGCACGTGCCTCTCGAACTGATTGTGTTTGTTCTTGCGTGTTGGTCGGCACTTGTTGGTACATGCTTCTTTCAAACCTTTCTTTACAGCTGGCATATATTCCATGGCCTTCAGTAAGGGAATATCAACTGTTAAGTTATCAATTATTTCCACAACTCCAGGATCAGACAATGCACTTTTTCTTTTTGCATTTTTTGGGATTTTTCTATTGCATTAGGAAAATGAATATTTACATCAGTGATAGGCAGAGTAGAGTTCTTATTTACATCAGAACTATCGGCCACAAATTGTTGTACATCCGGACTACAAAAAGGAGTACAAGCTGGGTCTTGAGATACTGGTGTTGATGAACGAGCAAAAAGTAGGGCCTCTGCTCCGTCATCTGGCAAGGGATCGACTGCTGCTGGCTGCTCTTACGAGGCTGGCGCGACTTTGCTTCGGCTGCAAAATTCTTTTTGTTCTTTTTGGCTTTGCTGATTTTTTTGTGGTTTTTGCTGATGAAGATGGTGGTGGATGACTGCAGGAATGGCTCCTCCTTCTTCTTCCTCCTCACCCATCCCCGTAGCTGGCATGGCTGATGCAGAAGATGACGATTCTCCTGGTTCTTTATTCTCCCCATTCTTGATAGCAGGTGGAGGCAAAGCCCTACCACTTCTGAGAGTGACAGCATTAGAACAAACAATCTTATCATCTTCTGACTCTACAGACATAGACATGACATCACATTCTATCTGCTCTTTCTTTTTAAAGCTATTGGGGTTGGCCTCGACCTGAGCTGGGATAGTGGTCTTGGTGGCGGTCAGATCGTCAAGCCTCTTGGTCATATCTGCTAGCCCTTTGACGAGTTGGGCCAAGAAATCCATGGTCGGGTTCATAGGATTTGCCTCAGTAGATTCAGTGTGCAGACCACTCTGTCGCTGCATGTGCTGGTGCTGAGGTTGTTGTTGGTGGTGTTGGGGTGGTGCAGGAAGCTGGAACTGCTGGTAAGAGGAAGGAGGATACTGTTGGTACTGCCGAGGTGGGGCGGCCTCATACTGATGGAAAGGTTGTAGCTAGACGTACTGTGGCTGCTGATAATGTTGATTCTGTCTCCATTGATTTGCATATGGGGGAGGCTGATGATACTGTGGCGACTGCTGTGAGGATTGCCCAAATCGACCACCCTGAGGTTGGTGGTATTGCATGTTGGCTGGTAGCTGACCCTGAGGTTGTCCCATGGGACAGGTCGGTTGTGCTTCATTGCTCCAAACCACGTTGACTTCTTGAATCAGGGGTGGTGGTGGGAAGACTGGATCAGATCCTGTTACAAAATCTGGTTGGTACACAACCATCTGCTGCTGCGGCTGGCCCTGGTCGGGTGCCTGCACGTAGTACACGTGCTGGACTGCCGGTGGCTGCTGGCTCGACTGAGGCTGATGTGGCGGTGGTAGATCATCCTTCTTCTCAGCTGAAGCTTCTGATGGTGCTGCCGACTGAACAGAGTTGATGGTGCCCACCAGCAACTCTAACTGTTTGGTGATTTGATCTAGTTTGTCAAGGTTCTGAGTCCTCTTTTCGATCACAACAAATTTTTCTAAGTCCTGTGATCGTTTCTCGATGATATCAACCTTCGAGAGATGGCCCCCAATGATGCTGAGGTTGGAGCTCTCATATCTCTCCGCCTCGCGGGATGCTGCCATGTGCACTTGTTTCTGGAGGATCTGGGGTTGCTTTTGGTATGCTTTTGATGAAGAGAGGGCGGCCTCTCCCTCGGTCATTTCTTCAAATATTTACCAAACTACATCTTCATCTTTATTGAAATGTGAGCCCCCACATGCTGCATCGACGAGCCTTTGTCTCTCAACGTTTAGGTCCCCAAAAAAGTGTTGGACCAAGCTGGTCTTTGGGATCTCATGATGGGGGCACTTCTCCTGCAGATCGATGAATCTCTCCCGGGATTCATGTATGGATTCGTGCGCTCCCTGAGAGAAGTTGCTGATACGTGCTCGCATCTGGTTGAGTCGACCGAGAGGGTAAAATTTGTGCAGGAAAGCTTACTTCAGTTCCTCCCAGGTGGTTACAACCTTCCCCAAATGGTTGATTCAGTAAAGGGGCTTGTCTTGCAAGCTGAAGGGAAAAACCATCATTTTGACAATGTCCAGAGGGTCATTCGGATAATGGGTAGTTCGACAGATGCGGGAGAACTGTGTTGGACATGTGAGCCCACGGCGAGCCATTATGCAATAAATGTTATTGCAAATATCATTCCCTGATCTGAAATAAAGAATAAATAATTTGCATAATAGGTCCCTCTGTACAATTAGGGTTATGTACCATGGCTATCTTAATGATCATACAGCTGTTGATTCAATTATTGAATCATAGAGGCTGGTGCTTGAATGAATATCTAAAGAGTTAGGTTGAGGACTCATCAAGCACCGTCAAATGATTGTTAAGATGTGATCTCCAGCCTGAGTAGGAGATGGCAATCCTTTCTCACATAGGCTGATATCTGACCGACCTCTTGATGCAGGTCCTCTGCATAGGAATAGAGATTCGGAGGTGTCAGATTAGTTAGGACAAAGAGTTGACTTAACGAGATCGAGATAACCTAAGTCCTATGTTGAATGCTGTCACAGCATAGGCACGCATCCTCTGACCGGAGACAGATGTATTGCTATATGTCTGAGTATGTACATTTGACAGACCAATAGGTTGATGACCTAACCAAGGTCTATACACCGGCGCGTTGGTGTGCATATAAGGGCATATGAGTAATACGATCTCTCAAAGGGATCATACAGGTTCACTACTGAACCGGAAGACATGAGCTCACTCATGAGATATTGGGAAGAATCAAATTCCGTGCACGGTCGTCTTGCTTTGGAAGCTTGACTGAATTTGTAGGTTTGATATATACTTTTGGAAAGTATATGATCAAGACCTAGGTATGATATATGCTTTTGGAAAGTATATGATCGATACCAAATCCCAATGATCAAATGAGAAACTTGGTGATCAAACCCTGAAGAAGACAGTGTAAAATAGATCTTGATCTTCGGGTTGACCATGGGTCTTCCAGTATGCAGGATGTACAGGTATTGGGAATACCTGAGGGTGATGTGATCATAAACGATTGTATATCCATGACTCTTCCATTCCGAGGGAGTGATGAAACAGGTCTGGATTTTAGTGACTCCTTCCAGTAGAGAAGCAATCCGATCTTAGTCCAAATGTTGGACATTGATCTGAATGAGAATCAGATTCAATGAGAAGATTGGATTTGCGGTCTTGATTTAATCAAGCATCTGTGGGAGGTTCGTACGATCTGGATTTGAGACGAGATCTCAACATCCAAGTCACTATACGTGGAATAATACAATCGCCCTGTCCTTATCTCCAAGTATCTGCGGAGAAAGCACATTATTCTTGAAGGAGTTCAAGAATAATTCATTTGATGAATTCCATATCCAAGCAAGAAAAACTTGATGATTAAATGAGATTTAATTATCAAGCTTAATATGAATATGATTCATATTGTGAGATGATTATCCAAGATAATTAAATGGGATTTAATTATCATGGATTAGAGAATATGGATAATACTATCCATGATATATGTGTATTATAAATATGATTTATAATACATATATATTGAAGAGAGAAAATTTATGTAAATAGCATTTGTTAATTAATAGTGTGGATTGAATTCACATTAATTAATTAATTGGAAATGTAATTTACAAATTAGTTTGGGATGTGAATGTGATTCACATATCTTTGATGGCATGATTGAAATATTCATAAATTAATTTGGAATTAATTTGGTGGATATTATTGCAATAATAGTTATTGCAATTTAATTAAGAAATAATAAGATAAATAAAAAGGAGACAAAATAACCCCCTATAATTTAGGGTGGTTGGTTGACTCCCTTTTTGTTGTCACATTATCTCTTAATTTGTTAAATTAAATTATGTTGATAATGTTGCAACATATTTTAATTTAAATTAATGTTGTTGCTTTTAACCAACAACAATCATAGCCATTGATTTAGCATGGACCAAGCATAGCCCTTGGATCCATGTGTCCCATGGATTGAGATCCATTGGATCCTAAACTAGTATAAAAGGAGGGCTAGGGTAGCCTTTCCAAGTGACATCATCTAGAGTTGTAGAAGACTACTACTCTCTCTCTCTCTCTAATTCTCATGTGGGCTCTCTCTTAATATCCAAGTGGCCGTCCACTTTGTATATTGAAGAGGAGAGCATCTTGCTTCGCCTTCGACGCTTGGATCTTCGTCAAGGATTGCGGGAAGGACGCGACTCATCATCGTGCCCGCAAGTGCGTTCTTCGTGGGACGGACTTGAGACAGGAGGATCTCTACTTTGGGATCTCACGATCACAACCACGCTTCAAGAGGTATTCCTTATACTTGTGGTTAGATGAAACGATCCGAGAAGTGTTCTCGTGATCATGTGGTTTCATCTTTAGTTTAAAAAAAATTTTAATTTCCGCTGCATCTAGCGACTAGTGTGACTAGTTGCCCCGATTGCATACGATGCGATCAACACGCTTCTGTGATGCGCTTAAGGATACTCAATATCCTTGAAGTGGTATCAGAGCCAGGTTGAATAAGGTTTTGGATATGATCCATAGACCGTAGACGATTTGGTTCTTGAAAGGGTTGCGAAATTTTTTGCTGCATTTCAATTTTCGTACCTCTGTATAATTGATTTTTTCGGCACTGTTTAAAATGTTTAAACACGAAATTTTCAATTGTATTTTGTTCCCCATTAAACAAGGAAACCATAGGACTTGAGTTTACTAAATTTAGACTTTATTTGCTCAAGATATGGCTTTTTGAATATGCCTATATTCACTGTTGCGGGAAATGCGGATTTGAACGTGATTAATGAGATAATTACGGTTTTAATCTGCCTTGAAATGCGTGAATTATCACTTGGGTTCTTTAATAAATCAAATAGGCAATCTTTGGAAACTGAGTTTGCATTTTTTGGATTTAAATTGATCAAGATAAGTTAATTTTAGTGATTGGGGGTCACTGCTGGAAATTAACAATTTCTTGATCTTGAACCTTGTGATATGTCATTCAATTATCATGATGAAAATTAATTGTTAATTTTCTGGAATAATTAGTGATAAATATTTGTGAAATATTTAAAGAAATAATTATTTCATTGAATGACACTTGCCTAAACCACAATGATGAGATATTAGATCTTGATCATTGGTTCATCAACAAACATTGCCTTCATGAAAACCATAGTTAATCCTACAATTGTTGTAGGACAACTTTTACATGAAAAACCCTTTTTTGCTTGAATAGGATTGGGGATTTGTCTAGCAAACCTCCTTATAATCGAAAATGTTTTGATTTATATTATATGGTATAATTTCGGTTGAAAAACCGATGAACATCTCAAAATACATGATGGTCTATCTGGTATTATCCTTTCCCGAGGCGGATGTGGTGCCTAGTCGGAGAGCATTGGGGTCGCGGGTTGCAACATATGTGGTCCGTCCCACTCTCGTCGGTACTGGCCATGACAGCGGGTAGGGACTGTATAATACCGGAGACAGACAATGTGTATTTTTTCTAATTATTAAAATTCGAATAATACGTACTTTGAGTATATACCTATTATTCAAGTAAAAGACATGTTTGTTGATTGATGATTGGATTAATAATTAATTTAATGTGATTAAATTAATTATATCCAATAAACACTCTATTATGAATAGATGTGTATTTCCCTTGGAAGAATTAATTATGTGAATATGATTCACGATAATTAATTACAATTTGAATATGAGATGGAGGATCACATAAGTGACATCCATGGTCTCCCGTCAAGGCGAAGGGTTCCGTCGCCAGGGATTGTATGTAGGAGACGCCTGTCCGAAGTGACAGATCCTATATGCAAGCGCATCTGGATCGGGCTCTTTGCTTCTCGAAAGAGTAAGGCCGTATGCGTAGTGACCCCAATATCGAGTCCTCATATTATTGGGGCGATATTGGATTGCGCATAGCGAGTTCTAATCCTGTTGACGGTTGGTTCAATTAGCAACGGGTCAACATCATCTTAGGGGTGGTGGGCCCGGGTGTTAAAGACCGAATTGGGAATGCAAGTTGGACTTGCAATGCGGAATGAGTTCCCGCTTCTTTTTATCGGAGTCGTAAGTTCTCATATTATTGGGATGCGACAAAGATAGGAAAGGAGATCCCAGATCTTGCTAGAGATATAATGGTAAGAATATCTCTTACATTGAACGTGATTAAGGGAATGAACTTTCAGTGTTGACAAGGCAAGACAACTTTGATATAAAAATTCCTAAATCAAAGTAAAACATGTATATATTATATATATACCCTTATGCAAATTTCTTATTTCAGATAATCCTTCATTAAACCCACTCAATGTTATACTCAATGATAACCAGTAAAAATATCTTGGATTGGACTCATGATCCAGATATTGTACTTGCAATTGGACACATAATGTATGTGGTTGCAATGTGCAAGTTTCCTCAAGATAATGAGGAATGACAATTAAATAAGATAATAAGACATCACCTTAGGGTTTGTATGTCTCTATAGTCTTGATCTTTCATCAAGTGTACTTTGGAAGTGACATGTCGATGGTGATCGTAATTGTCGATTAATCCTTATAAAATAAAAAAAAGATATTTTGGCATACATATGTGCTCTAGACATTTAATCATGAATGACATGGTTCTCTGCATTATGCAGAATGGTGGCTCGAAAGAGATGATGTATTCAAAATGTTTGAATACCTACCTGAACCTAAGTCTCTAAGAGTTAAGATGTATGTAGATATGATGAGTGTCATCATTCTACTGTCTATACTCTAGTCATTCATGAAGCTTCATAATATTCATATTGTATGAATTTACTGAAGCATGTATAAATATTGAAATGCTCTTGTATTGAAATCCTTTGAATTCAACATAAGAGATTCTTTGTCTTGAACAATGGTTGTATATAAATGAAGAGAGCGCAGTGGAAGCATGGGTCGAACCCGAATAAGAAGGAGAGTCAAAGAGTTGACCTACTTCTGTGACTTCCATATGACATCCAAAGAGTTGGATGAATGCCAATATTGCAATATGTTGATATGTTGATAGTATAACTATCAAGTATGTCTAAAATCCTTTGTGAAGGACTCATATAGAGCATCAGAATAATCTACATATAATCATTGACTCTGACTTTATTATTTCATAAGATAAAGTCTGACAATTGTATCCCAATCTTCTAATGACATTTGCAATTGGTTGCATATATATTAGAAGATTAGAAATTTGATCTTAAGGTTTAGTAGTCATCTACATGGATATTACTGTAATTGTTGCAGCAATCGTTGTTGGATAGATAGACTTCATATTCTCAGTGGGAGAGCCCTTAGTCTTAGAGAATGTCTCTATGACCTAGATATTAGAATACCCCATTGTTTGTTTCTAAATGTTGGAAATAAACATGAATTCTGAGATAGAACTATCATAAAGAGTTATGATGGAAATATTTCAGATAGTAATCTAACATCTAGTGGACTCCACAAAATTAGAATATTAATGAATGGTTCATTAAGATTTCTAATACTGAAAATCAAACCTTGATAGATCAATAGGAGGATGAAGATCATTTGACAATGATCTGGCATCAAGCCTTGGACATTTGTCTGTTGATTTGATCAATAGACTAGTAAGATATTAAACTTTAGAATGTCTAAAATTTCAAATCTTACATACTTGTGAATATTGTATTCAAAGTAAAATGTCCAATACACCCTTCTTTGGGAATGGTGTTAGATGTCGAGGTATTCAAGGTCTCATACATATTGATGTATGTAGATCATCTATATCATAGTAAACATTATGGATATATGATATCTATTGATGATTATGTATGATATGAGATTTCTTCTCTTCAACTGAGAAACCTTTGAAATGTTCAAAGATTTCACAATTTTGGTTTAGAATCAAAATTTGTAGAAAGATGAAATGAATTTGATCTAACCTAGGTAGCTTGTACCTATTAGATAAAATTCAAAGAATACCTTATGGAGATATGAATATCATTTCTATCTCACTCCTCCTGATAAACCTGAACTTAATAGAGTTGTAGGGAGGTACAATTGGATCATGTGTGACATGATTTGATCAATGATGAATTTTAGTATAATTATCCTCTTAGTTTCCTGGTATATATGTGTAGTAGAGACTACAATATATATCCTTAATAAGGTTCCATACATGTAAGTTGGAATCTAGCACTTGAGAGTGCTGCTTCATTAGGAAAATAAAGTATGGTATTGGATACCTACTTTATGACCTTGAGATTCTTAAAAGATCTCATCTCTGAGAATGTGATTCTTGGAGGATTGAGACTCTTAAGAATCAAGATGAAAATGAAGTGTAGGAACTCATTTAATCTTGAGAAGATAATGAGGCTATTAAAATTGGAAACTTAAAGGATAATTAAAGATGAAACATTAATACCTCTTCAAATGAGTTTGAGGATGTATTCCATGTGTCAGTTAAGTCTGACAATGATCGTACTTCATGTGATGAAGCTCCTAAGGATCATGACATGGAATGATGGATATTAGCAATAAAGTCTAAAGTAGACTTCATATACAAGTGTTGTATATGGACCCTCGAGGATCCACCTATAAGGGTTAGACCCATTAAGGTGTAAATGGATCTTCAAGAGAAGAGGGAACCTGATGAGAAGGTAGAAACCTTCAAAGCTCGGTTCGTAGCCATAAGCTACACATCGGAAGAGAAGACATTGCTTGCAATGAGACTTGCTCTTTAGTGACCATGCTTAAAATCATCAGAATGTTGCTAACCTTAGCTACATAACTTGACTTTGCATCTTCAAGATGGAAGTCAAGATTGCATTCTTCTAAGAATACCTCTCTGAGGATATTCACATGAAGTAGACCCAGGGCTTCATGGTTGAGGAAAGCAAGGTGTGCAAGCTAAAGAAAATCCATCTGTGGACTCAAATAAGCTTCTTGTTGTTGGAACATAAGATTTGATGAAATTATAAATGTTATGATTTCAAATAGAATCTTGATGAACCATGTGAAGCTTAGTGGGAGTGCCATTGTGTCATTGTGCTAAATGTAGATAATATCCTAATCATTTGGAATGATATAAGGATGATAATAAGTGTTTTATAGACTGGCTATCCCATACCTTGAGATATGATCTCAAGAATACCTCTTAGATCTTAGTTCTGAAGTTGTTCAGAAGCAAAGAAAAGAGGGTATTGGGACTGTCACATTTGTAGTACACCTTGGACATATTCCATTCTTGGAAATTCCAAGAAAGGCTTCCTTCCTTGAGATTTGGTACTGACCTATCAAAAGGGATAGCACCTCAAAGAGTTGAGGAAGTAAATGCTAGAACTGCTTGCACTTGCGCATCAGTTACGAGAAGCTAAGTGTATGCTAGATGTGTACAAAAGCCAGATATCTGCCATGCAGTGGGAGTAGTAAACTGTTACTAATCCTACTATGGAGAAAGAACACTTGATTGCAGTAATAACAATATCTTCAAAGATGATAAGAATTTAGAGATGGTGATCTCTAAGTCTTATCTTCAAGAAATTAAGACTTTTAGATAGAGATCTAAAAGGTCCTAACTGTGGATACCTTGAGAGATAGTGATCTCCCGGAATAAGGGTATTCTGATAAGGATTATGGAAATACTGGTTATAATAGTTGTTGAGCAATAGTGTCAAGGACACTGTAACTGCTTTGACTAGATTGAGTATAGGTTGCATTAGATGCAACATTCGCATTGGATGCGAGCACTGTTACCTAGGGATATGCAAGTGCCGTAAAAGGACTTGGCATAGTCTTTTAGGAACAGAGTGACTGATCAGCTTACCTAGCTATTTCTAAATAGCCTATGATTGTCACATGAGTGTGCGTTTAAATGATTAACCCATTAATGGCTCTTTGGGCTAGTGGGAGATTGTTGGACATGTGAGCCCACGACGAGCCATTATGCAATAAATGTTATTGCAAATATCATTCCCTGATCTGAAATAAAGAATAAATAATTTGCATAATAGGTCCCTCTGTACAATTAGGGTTATGTACCATGGCTATCTTAATGATCATACAGCTATTGATTCAATTATTGAATCATAGAGGCTGGTGCTTGAATGAATATCTAAAGAGTTAGGTTGAGGACTCATCAAGCACCGTCAAATGATTGTTAAGATGTGATCTCCAGCCTGAGTAGGAGATGGCAATCCTTTCTCACATAGGCTGATATCTGACCGACCTCTTGATGCAGGCCCTCTGCATAGGAATAGAGATTCGGAGGTGTCAGATTAGTTAGGACAAAGAGTTGACTTAACGAGATCGAGATAACCTAAGTCCTATGTTGAATGCTGTCACAGCATAGGCACGCATCCTCTGACCGGAGACAGATGTATTGCTATATGTCTGAGTATGTACATTTGACAGACCAATAGGTTGATGACCTAACCAAGGTCTATACACCGGCGCGTTGGTGTGCATATAAGGGCATATGAGTAATATGATCTCTCAAAGGGATCATACAGGTTCACTACTGAACCGGAAGACATGAGCTCACTCATGAGATATTGGGAAGAATCAAATTCCGTGCACGGTCGTCTTGCTTTGGAAGCTTGACTGAATTTGTAGGTTTGATATATACTTTTGGAAAGTATATGATCAAGACCTAGGTATGATATATGCTTTTGGAAAGTATATGATCGATACCAAATCCCAATGATCAAATGAGAAACTTGGTGATCAAACCCTGAAGAAGACAGTGTAAAATAGATCTTGATCTTCGGGTTGACCATGGGTCTTCCAGTATGCAGGATGTACAGGTATTGGGAATACCTGAGGGTGATGTGATCATAAACGATTGTATATCCATGACTCTTCCATTCCGAGGGAGTGATGAAACAGGTCTGGATTTTAGTGACTCCTTCCAGTAGAGAAGCAATCCGATCTTAGTCCAAATGTTGGACATTGATCTGAATGAGAATCAGATTCAATGAGAAGATTGGATTTGCGGTCTTGATTTAATCAAGCATCTGTGGGAGGTTCGTACGATCTGGATTTGAGACGAGATCTCAACATCCAAGTCACTATACGTGGAATAATACAATCGCCCTGTCCTTATCTCCAAGTATCTGCGGAGAAAGCACATTATTCTTGAAGGAGTTCAAGAATAATTCATTTGATGAATTCCATATCCAAGCAAGAAAAACTTGATGATTAAATGAGATTTAATTATCAAGCTTAATATGAATATGATTCATATTGTGAGAATGATTATCCAAGATAATTAAATGGGATTTAATTATCATGGATTAGAGAATATGGATAATACTATCCATGATATATGTGTATTATAAATATGATTTATAATACATATATATTGAAGAGAGAAAATTTATGTAAATAGCACTTGTTAATTAATAGTGTGGATTGAATTCACATTAATTAATTAATTAATTGGAAATGTAATTTACAAATTAGTTTGGGATGTGAATGTGATTCACATATCTTTGATGGCATGATTGAAATATTCACAAATTAATTTGGAATTAATTTGGTGGATATTATTGCAATAATAGTTATTGCAATTTAATTAAGAAATAATAAGATAAATAAAAAGGAGACAAAATAACCCCCTATAATTTAGGGTGGTTGGTTGACTCCCTTTTTGTTGTCACATTATCTCTTAATTTGTTAAATTAAATTATGTTGATAATGTTGCAACATATTTTAATTTAAATTAATGTTGTTGGTTTTAACCAACAACAATCATAGCCATTGATTTAGCATGGACCAAGCATAGCCCTTGGATCCATGTGTCCCATGGATTGAGATCCATTGGATCCTAAACTAGTATAAAAGGAGGGCTAGGGTAGCCTTTCCAAGTGACATCATCTAGAGTTGTAGAAGACTACTACTCTCTCTCTCTCTCTCTAATTCTCGTGTGGGCTCTCTCTTAATATCCAAGTGGCCGTCCACTTTGTATATTGAAGAGGAGAGCATCTTGCTTCGCCTTCGACGCTTGGATCTTCGTCAAGGATTGCGGGAAGGACGCGACTCATCATCGTGCCCGCAAGTGCGTTCTTCGTGGGTCGGACTTGAGACAGGAGGATCTCTACTTTGGGATCTCACGATCACAACCACACTTCAAGAGGTATTCCTTATACTTGTGGTTAGATGAAACGATCCGAGAAGTGTTCTCGTGATCATGTGGTTTCATCTTTAGTTTAAAAAAAATTTTAATTTCCGCTGCATCTAGCGACTAGTGTGACTAGTTGCCCCGATTGCATACGATGCGATCAACACGCTTCCGTGATGCGCTTAAGGATACTCAATATCCTTCAAACTGCTGCAGGTGGATATACGGCTCTTCACTGGTATTTCCATGAAAGGCAGGAAGAAGAGCGAGAAATTGGGGCTTCAGCTCAAAATGAGCATGCACCGGTGGAATGATGATCCACTCGGTCATCTGGCTGTCTCCAGGGTTGTATGTCTCTTTTAGTGTAGGTTTCGGTCTTGCCATGTCCAGGTCTTCGTCATCGTCATCTGAAGGGTCATCACCTCCTCGTTGTCCTCCTCCTCCCTCAGGTATGTTCATCACATCACTGAGCATTTCCTGGAAAGCGGTCTGTGCTAGGGCCTGCTCAGTCAGCTGCTGTTGGATAGCTTGGATGGATGCCAACAATTGCGCATTAACCTGATTCTGATCAATCATCTGTCCTTGATCTGGCTAGGGTGGTTGCTGACCCTTGCCTTTTTCTTGAGGAGCCATGTCAGGGTCTAAGTCTGACGAAATGAATTCCAGATTAGGATCCAGGGCTTGGTCTGTCTTCTATCTGTAGAATGAGAGAATCCTAATCAAACCACTTGCAATATTATTCATCAGTTACGATGGATATGGAATCAAGGTCAATCCCTGAATGTTATGAATGGAAAAGGATATGGACTATGATCGACTTCCATTCACAACGGCGAAGGTGACAAAAGTGATCCGGTTTATTGGGTGGTCCAAAGAAAGGTAGAAGACGAGGAGTCTGGAGATCGATCCGCAAAGTCCGGATCGGATTCTCGGGAATCGCCTCGAATTTATTGGCAAAGTTGAGTCTATGGAATCGATGTGGGTGCCGGCGAGGTCCCGACGGAAACCATCCATGGATCGACTTCGCGAAGCAAGAGAGGATTGTATGTTAGAATAAGGATACGGTGGTCAACGTGGAGTAAAGAGGAATGCAAAATAGTAGAAAGGCTCGAACTGAGCGGGGGTCAAAGGAGAATGATACAACAAAATCTGCGCAAAGGCGCGGGACTTGATCTTTGAACCTTAATCTAGATCCATACAAATGCAATACAAAATTGAGTTCACCAACTCACGCATGTGAAGCCGTGAAGGTTCGGCTACTTATTATCTTTTCAGTTTTAGAGTTGTTATTTCAGGCATATCTTTTAACAAGTCCTTAACACGCTACTCCTATAGGAGAGAGAGTACTACCAGAAAAGTATCCCGTACTTGTCCTCCTCCTTTGTAACCTGTAGTCTGTACTTTTTGAGGTCCTTGTAACCCTTCCTGGATCCCTACTCAGCCAAAGAAATAGAGAGAGGAAGCCAATAGGCGAAACCAATACTTCGGTTCTCGCTCAGAACGGAATCACCCGTGAGCATGCAAGAACCTACTCGGACGCAAACCGATGAGACAGACACCCCCGTGAAGGCGTGGGCTATGCTCAGTACTTTAGACCATGTCGATGTTCCACACAAGGCGGGAACACCATCGCTGACAAGGTTCTACTCGGTCACGTACGATAGAAGCGCCAATACTTCAGAAATCCAGGCGATACACAAGGCAGTTGCAGACTGGGATTTTTGCTCTATTCCTTATGGGACGTGCCTCGCTAATGGGAGTGGGGTTTTGGTCCACTTTCAAAGATACCTGAAAACAATGAGGGCTTTATGAACCCGTTACAATGATAATCCATTACAAATTTTAATTAAGGTCAAAGTTTATTTAGCAGTCCCCTTATTTTAGTTTTTTGGATTTTCACTTTTTTTGAGTCTGTTTTCATACCAGCTCCTATCGTTTTTGTAGATTTTCATCTATGTCCTAGGTGCTCAAAATCAGAGGGAGATAGCGGAAAAGCCATGCAAGTTGGTTCAATGATGGAAATCTCACCATTGAACCGAATGATGCATGCTGAGTTAGAAGAGTTACAGTGCATCCCAGCCCTCTCCATGCGGTATGCAAAACAGAATTTTTTAAACCTAACTACATGTTGGTGCGCAAGCGACAAAATTTCCCTAAACATTAGCTGCTATTAATCGTGAAGAACCATATGTTTGTTATTCAAAGTCTAACCCTGGAGTCCGGTCTTAAAAACGTCTCGGTGCCCGCCACAACGGGTCTTGCCAGCACTATACGACGTCTCTCATGGCACGTGGGTCTGACTTTAAACATCTCACATTTATTAGATTTGACTAGATCCATACGTAATAGACTATAGGAACAAGCATTCTTATTAATGTGTGGACCTAGCTACCGAGTCAAGCAACCTAAGTCTAGGGGCTCCATGCACACAAAACAAAATGAAGAAAAGGCGGAAAGCTCAAAACTGCGGGAAACAAAGAAAAGAAAGCGGGAAAACTCGGAAAAGCCGCGATGAGGCCCCCAGGTGAACAGCACCCGGACACTAGACCTCGTTGTGAAGAGTAGAGTCCATATTATTACATGCCAAAATTGTCTCCCTCTCTCTCTCTCTCAAAAAATTACACTTTTTTTAAAGAACTAGTTAAGCCTTCTTCTTACTTCCTTGGTGCTTGCTCCAGCTGGTCAAACAGGCATGACCCTCCTTCATGCATGGTTGCACCAGCCTCCTAGAAGACCGTCCTCGCATGGTGGACCCTCACATCAAAGTTGCAAGAAAAAGGGTATTAGCACAAATAATCACAGAATATAAACAGAGGTAATAAATATTTACAAGCACTGTCAGAAAAAGCAGTATGTACAAATATCAAGAAAATGTATCTATTTACAACATGACTAGCTAAAGTAGGCTACACTCATTACTCCCCGGCAACGACGCCATCTGATAACAAGGGTTTTTGCAAGGGTCAAAATACGTCTCACACAAGGTGAGACGAAGTCGCTGAGGCGACCGCTCACGAAACCCCTATTAAGCAGCATTTAATCCACAATAAATAATAAATCATTCGAGTCCCAAAAATGTGAATTAAAATTTATTAACTCTACCATAATGATGCATAGTGCGTAAGCATGTAGAGTTCGAACCAATGAGAGCAAAAACTGGTAGCCTAAAACTATTCATATACAAGCTTGTCAATGTATGCACACAAGTCTTTTTGGTGGGTTTTAAATTTTATATTTTTTATTTAGTTTTTGTTTCTATAATTTTGTATTTTGATTTTTTCTTTACTGATTTTATATTTTTCTTTTTATATTTTGTACTTTTATATTTTCTTTTTCTTTTGATAAAGATCTAATACATAATAAGGAATATATATATATATACACACACACACTAGAGATAAGAGAGAGAGGAAAAAACAGAGAAAACTACTCAAAATACAACAAATAAAATGTTTTGTTAATTTTATATTTTTTAATGTTTTTGTGATTTTTCTTGATTTTTCCTATTTTTTTGGTATTTTTAGAGACAAAAATACTAGAAAATAGTGAATTAAGTTGCTGGCTGACTTCAAAATGAGGATAAAAAATATCAAACAGTGTCAAAAAATCCTCAAATTAATTTTAAAATAAAGATAATGAAATAGGAAAAATTCAGCAACTAAAATTATATTTCTAGGATTTTTTTCTGGAATTTTTAATATTTTTATAAAGGTTTTTGGGATTTTATAATTTTTAGGAGTTTCCTATTGTATTTTTTAGTGATTTTTGGTTTGGAGCTAAAACACATAGAAACACACAAAATATATTTTTTTTGGATTTTTTTCAAAAATATTTTGTTATTGTTATGTATTTTCTCATGCAATCAGTGTTGAAAATGCATATTTTTGAATTTTTATAAATATTAAAATGCAATAAATATGTAAAACAAAAATGTGGCGTGAAATTGCAATGGAACAGGAACTTATGAGATTTTTTGGTGATTTTTGGGGTTTGGTAGATGCATGAAATAAATAGAGGAAACAAAAAGAAATTCCCACCCTAGTAGGGGTATTTTTGCAAATAGAATAAAGTCTAGGGGGTTCTCTGCAATTTTATCAAAACTTTTGAACGTCAACATGAAGTTTCAGGGCCAAATATCCATTTCAAAACCCGCCAGGGGGTCCATGCAAATTACCCACCACGTGGGACTACACGTGACTCACATACACAGGGACCAAAACACAAATTTATAAAGTTTAAGGGTCTGTGTGCAAATTTCACAAAAATATAACACTGAATATTTTATTTCATGGACCTTTTTGAAATACAAACACATACAGGGGCTCCAGTATAATTTTCCCAACCCCACATGGGACCGCATGTGAGGTGATGTGGATTGGACCTAAATGGAAATACAAGAAACCTAGGGGTCTTTTTACAAAATTTCCACTTTGTAAACATCAAATATTATTTACAAGACTAAACAATAAGTACAAAAAGGCAGGGGGTTAAAGGTGCAAATTACCCCAACAAGGCGCAGATGGACGGCTGATGGCTTCTCACTTATAAACGTGGCCTCCATCTGACGGTCGATGACGCTTCGTGGTCGGACGCTCGAGATTAGATCTCATGGCGAAATCGGGAGGTCATGAGGCTCCGCATCCGACGGCTGCTGCTACACCTGGGTCCTCCTCCTTGATCGTACGACTATGGAGTGGCGTGGAAGAACAGGGACGAAGCTCGCGCGCGGCGAGCTTCGATCGTGGATGGCCGGCCCCTCCGGCCACCTCCTTCGCCTCCGAGAGTCTCTACACGTTCCTGAAGGTGTCTCGCGTCGATCGATGGCTTCCGCTTGGCTCATGGAGGTCCCAATCAATCAGGCGAGTGCAAGGAAGGGGAGGACCTCCAGGAACCTCTTCCTAGAATCAATCAAGCCCAAGAGGGCTCCTTTTAAGCAAAGACCTGCACAGGAAGATAAAGCGGCTCGAGGCGAAGCTCCTCGACCAGGGATTTGAAGCTTTTGCGCAAAAAATGAAGAGGGGTGGCGAGGTTCCGGCGAGCGGCGGAGGTGAACCTCGATTCGCGAAGCCCCGTGGGCTCCGGTTGATCTGGGGCGTGCGAAAGATGAAGAACGCGACACGATACAAATGAAGGCGAATTGGGGGTCGGAGACTATCTGGATGGGACATGAGTCGCCGCCAGAGCGGAGCTCCGATGAACTACGACTCGACCGATTCACGGCGATTTACTTGGCTACAAACTAAACTAAATGCGGGAAATAACTGCTGGAATAAAAGCCTATCTAATAAAGTGAGAAAATAGCTCTGATACTTGGTGGGGAACCAGGGAGCTCGGCGTCACCGGAGCTCCACCGTGGGTGCAGCTCTCACCTCCTCCGACCGATTCAAGGCGCCAAAAGCCTCCTTCTGTCACAAGGAAACCTCCAGGATCAAATACGAGGAAGGGAGAAAGGTGAAAACAGACCAAATTTGCGAAGGAGGAGGAGGTTTATTTATAAACCTTTCTGGGCACCCTTATTAACCGGCGATTATCTTTTGATCTGATGTACTTACAAGCGATCTAAGGAGTTGGCATGATTGTACAATTAACAGCGGACAATTCTTGTGAAGGAAGCGAGTGCGATCGATGGATGAGACGCCCGCAAAAAGTGGGAGAAGACGGGGTCTTTGACAGACTTGACGGGCTGGAGGTTGAGATGGGATAGTTGACCAGAGGTCAACGATGGCCGCGCGTGGATTGGTCCACGTAGGCCGCTACAGGACAAAACAAAAGGTTTTAGTCAAAACTAATTAATTTCAATAGTAAATGATTTTATTATTTTTCGAGTATAAAATAAAAAATGTTTATTATTTTATGTAGTATTTTAATATGATTTTTAATTATTTTTTGGCTTGATTTATTAGTAGTTAATTTTATGAGTGTATTTATAGGTATATTCATCTATGTTTTGTGCATTTTTATTATTACTTTGTATATATTATTTTATTATTTTATTTTCTTATTTTATATATTTATAACTTATTTTTGCGAGTATAAATATATTTTTAGTTGATTTTTATGAATTTATTTACATATTTGAATAAATAGGAATATGAATTGTATAGGTATAGGTATAGGTATTTTGCCTATGTTTTGCCATAGTTTTATTTTATTCTCCTTTTTCTTTTAGGTTTAATTCTAATTTTATTGTACACCCATGTTATGAATAATGTTTACAAAATTATAAAAAATATGAATTTGTAAAAATAATAAGTAATGAATAAATTGAATATTTTAATCGGTATTATGTACAATATGGGCCCAAAACCTATCTTCTGCATATTAACTCCAAAAAATATGAAACCACGTCCATTAAATAGATCTTAAAAAGTTATATACAATTAGAGTGATTTTGCTATATTTTGATTTTTCATTTGAAAGATATGGGTCTGTGAAGTTTGGTTTTTGGCTTTTTATTCTGGTTATAAAATGTACACCGTATATTATTTTTGTACAAACTCAATTTTGTATTTTTGTTTATATTATTATCTATAACTTTTGTGTACAAAGTTTCTTTATTTGATGAATAAATAATCAGATACAAAATAGGTGTCAAAAAATGTATAATTAAGAATGAATAAATGAGATATTTATTGTATTTTTGGCCCTTATGTCCCCCTACTTTATTTTTGTCGACCAAATTCCATTCTGGATTTGGTCTCGGGGTTAGGGTCATAACATTTCTGCAATATTTTATTCCCTTTTCTTTTCTTCTCTTTATTCTATAATTTTGGCATTAGAAACCTTGTTTTATGTGCAATAAATACAATAAATCATAAATGTTATTATGGACAAATTAATGTTATTTACATGCATTAGATAGGGATTTCAAGGCCAAAATGATAGAATAAAGGTGATGAAATGGAGATTCATCAACGCCCAAGCTCCAGTTTTGATCAGAGCTGTCAAATTAGTCCCACTCCTCCTCCGTCAGATCTGTGGGGTGATCCAATCCAAGTCATCCATCGTCAAAGCAGTATCGGTCATAGATTGAGCGATACATGGATAAGTGGAGCGATTACCACCATTCGATCCAGCACTTGCAGCGATAAATTGCATCCTATACCCTTAATTTTGTCGCATTTATTTTTAGTTCTATAATTATTTTAATTAGTTTAAAATTGTTATGCATTTTACTTTGGAACCCCTACAATCTTTGCTAATTACTTTTGGGTCCTATCGAAGTCACCTTACGTCGGTACCACGTGAGATGGTGATTTTGCATTAAAGCTCCTATGGCTTTTGCAATTTCGATTTAGTCTGTTAACTTTAAATATCAGTTATAATATTTTAGGTATTTTACATAAATAACCTTGTACTTTATTTTAATTTCGTAAACGCCCTTGTTAGCTCATGTATTATTGTTGATGTTTTCCATTTATTAAAATTATCATCTGTTCTCCAAAAATTACCAAAAAATAGGATTACGAGTTGATAGCATCTAGATTCACATTATATTTTTATTTTTGCATTTTAGACATGCATATTATTTATTAAAAATTAAAATAGCACGTTTTTGTCTTTTTTTGAATTATAAAGTACCAAAAAAATAAAAATGTTTTGAAAAGGGGGTTGAGGAGCATGCACCTAGGTGCATGTAAATTTACATGCACCGGAGCATATATCTTCCATGTTTTTTTACTTTTTTGGAAAAATATCACCATGTATAATTATCCCTATGTCCCTCATATATGTCATTCGAATTTCGTCAGAAACAGAGACTTTTTGCCCTCCATATAGAACATGTCGATTATACCAATTCTAAGACTGTTAAAATTACATGTTCTATATGGAGGGCATATGAGTCTCTATTTCTGACAAACATGATATGACATATAGGAGGGATATATATATATATATATATATATATGAATATACATGGTGATATTTTTCAAAAAAGTAAAAGATGTGGAATATATAGGCCCCGGTGCATGTAAAATTACATGCACCTGGGTGCATACTCCCTAACCCCTTTGAAAATTTCCCCAAAAAATATATTTTGTCAATTTTTATATTTCTAACTCCATACCAAAAATCCCTAAAAATATAAAAAGACATTACAAAAAATTAAAAAGCTCCAAAATCCTATATAAAAGTATAAAAATCCCTAAAAACTCCAAAAATAATCATTTCTATCATGTAATTTTTTATTATATATTATTAATTAAAAATAGTCTCGGAAATTTTGGCCTTATTTTCTATTTTTCATTTCTAAAAAATTCAATGTATTTATTTAATCCCTATTTTGAGATATTTTTGACTTCAAAAATATATAAAAATAAGCAAAATTACTTAAAAAATAGTAAAAAATTATCTAACCCCTCCCCCAAATTAATTTATGTATTGTGAGTATTTTGTTAGTATTTATTATTATATTATCATATAGTCTATATATAGGCTTACTTATTCTTATATTTATATTAAAAAGAAAAAGGAAATTTAAAATCGAAAAATATAAAAAGAAAATAAAATTTATAAATTTTAAAACAATCAGAATATATATAAGTAAAAACTATAAAAAATATATAATTAAAAACCAACACAAAAACATTTAAACAAGAAGAAGAACACAAAGGGTTCATTTGGTTGCAGGGTTGGACAAGGTTGGGTTGGGGTACCCCTGTGAATAGTAAACTGTGAGGAGGATTGAGAGGGTTGGAAGGAGGGGTACCCTGGGTTGGGCCAACCCAACCCCGCCCAACCCTGCAACTAAACGGAGCCTGTTTGACACTCTACACATGCTTACACATATACACACATTTGTAGAGTTATAATAAATTTTAACTTCACATTTTATTTTGCTTTTCACTGCTATATTTATTATGGGTTAATTGTTAAATTTAATGAATTTCTTAAGCGGTCAACTCAACGACTGCTGATCCCCCTTGTGAATTGACACAACCCTCTAGATTTTCATTTTATCGGTGTCGTCCACTTCCTCCATAAACCTTGGGCACTCAGGGGTACTCCCCTAAATAAAATGTGCCCCCCTTTCCTTCATTAACAGTCTACCTCTCCTAAATATCTAAAAGAATACCTTCACTCTGGTTGGTACTGCCCATTTCTAGATATGCCTCCAGTCTGCCTCACATCCACCAAGACCGAAAGTCATGGTATCCATTAAGGCCTTATAACCCTCCAGAATTGAGAAATAACCATCCTTCCAAGTCCGATGGTCCTGACCAATGGTAGGGACACTCGCATCCTCGATCTCCAATAACATGGACATGAGCTCCACTGTTCGTTGCTCAGAGAGCTCGGACCTGAACCACGAAAAGAAAGAATGCCCATTCCATATCTCCGCCAACAAAAAACCTGGCTTCTATGCAAGCAACTTTAACCTTGGAAACCTCTCCTCTAAGGTCCCCACATCACTCCAATTACTTGTCCAGAACTGAAAACAAGTGCCATCGCCAATCACTAGTCTCATAAAATCACTCAACTCTTTGCACCACACCGTAGACCCCCCTCAAGAATAGGGAGGGTCCATAACCGATGTTACTAGCTTCGATAGATAAAGTGGTTATTTTAACTTTATTTAGTTAGTGTGGAGAAATATGATGTGGAGAAATATAGAGAATGCAATGAGATGGTTTATTCAGGAGGTCTAGGGTTCTTATATAGTGCAAAATCCTAGAGAGCTCGTAAACAAGGAAATTATGTAAAGGGTCCCTGAAGGATTACAACTCAATAAAAAATAAGCTCACTCTAACACTCCCCACTCAAGTTGGGAGCATGTCTATAGATCATGCCCAACTTGAAAAGTATCCATGAGAGGCGGTTCTTTGGTAACACCTTCGTGAATACATCTGCAAGCTGAAAATATGTGGAGATGTGGAGTAGTTATCTTCCCTCTATGTACAACATTGCGAACAAAGTGACAGTCAACCTCATGTGCTTTAGTCCTCTCACAAAATAGAATTAGTGGAAATGTACGTAGAGGACTTGTTGTCACATTATAAGGGGAAATGATTAGTAACATGAACTCCAAGTTCGTGAAGAAAAGAGACAAGACAAGTGATCTCACTGATGACCTGTGCCATTGCCTTGTATCATGCCTCTGCACTCGATCTAGAGACCACAATATTCTTCTTACTCCGCCAAGTGACAAGGTTCCCACAACCATCATAGCATATCCTATAGTGGATCAACAGTCCTCAGGTGAACTCGTATAGTGTACATTAACATAAGTAAAGACATAGGTGTGACCATTGACCCCATCGAAACGACTCATCGGAATCTTTCAAGTAGCGAAGTATGAAAAGAACATTCTATCAATGGTTGTAAAGAGATTTCTCTATGTGTTGACAGATTTCGCTCACAACATATGATATATCTGTCCTAGTGTTGAATCAAGGAATATGGGTTTTAATTATGAATGATTAAGAGAATATAAATGCAAAGTGTTGTTACAACCCAAAATTGATTCAAAAAAATTACAAAATGTGTAATATGTATGTTTTTTATTTAACATGCTATATCATCCATGGTCAAACTCAAAGAGGCTACAAATGTAAAGGGATATTAATTATTGTCAGTTAATAAAGATTTTTAATTTATTTTCTTTTCTTAACTTTTATATCTTTTTAATGATTTTTTAAAGATTTTTATGGATTTTTAATGAGGTTTATGTTTTTAATTAATTTTCAAATGTTTTGTTTTTTTATATTTTTATATTTTTTTATTTTTTAAAATGTTTATTTTTGTAAATTTGTATATTTTTAATTTTAAAAATCAATGTATGAATATAATATATATAAATGAATAAAGTCTTTTTAGATTTTTAAAATACATAAAAAATTCAAAAATAATAAAATAAAATGTTTTTTTATGTTTTTACTATTTTTAGTGATTTTATGGTCTTTTTATATTTTTATGGATTTTTTACTAACTTAAAGTTACAAAATGTTTCAAGGTAAAATAATTTCTTATTTTTTTATTTAAAATAAAAAATAAAATCAAACAATATGGAAACAAATTTTATAAAAAAAGAATTATTATTAAGCTTTAAAATAAGTATAGAAATACATTTTTTGATTATTCTACAATTTTATATAACTTCTATAAGATTTTTAGATCGTCTAATTTTTAGGTCTTTGTATATATATATATTTATTTGATTTTTTTTATAAATGATAAAATAGTAAAAGTAAACTACACTATTTTTTGAATTTTTCAAAGCATTGTCGAATTTTTGCGATTTTTTAATGGTCAAATAATGAAAAATATGCTATTTTTGAATACTTAATAATAAAAAATTAAATTAATTTTTAAAATCAAAATTATCCGAGGTAGAATAATTTATCAGGAAGTAATCTAATTTTTGCGAATTTGTTAGTGCAAGGGAATTACTTAAATCAAGAAAAATATATAATGAAATAAAAACCAGCAAAGCAAGGACCTAAATGCAAATTCTAGCAAATTTAAAAGCGATTATTAATAATATAGACACATTTAGGGAAATTGTACAATTACTCCAAAAATACGTGCGTTTAGGCACACGATCCACGTTGAAAAGGACCTAAACACAATTCATAAAAACTTTTTATGTATTCATTAACAAACAAAATAACTCAGGATAAATGTTGCAAATTAACCACCAAGCATGTGCATACATATGTGGGTTCAATTAAGCAGGACTTAAACACGATTAAAATAAACAACATGTGCCTTGTTGCAATTGTTCGGACTCATATACAAGCGCATGACCTATTTGTAATTATGAGAGCTTGTTGGGAATGAGAAGCAATTTCACAATGAGGCATGCCCATTACATATGTTGCGTGAGTGACTGAGATTGTGTCTTGCAGATCTGATCGTGTAGCTCAGTTTGGGAGCGATCGGACGACATGGATTGCAATATGGCACTCGTCCTCTTGATCGAACACACATGGAAGAAGAACGCTGATGAAGGTCTCCTTTGATCACGGGGAGAAATGAGGCTAAAAAATAGATCAAATTGTAATCAGAGGACCGGAAGTTTATTTATAACTCAAGAAACTGTGAAATTTCAAATGGAGAAAGGTACGTGAACGGATGTTAATCGGGGTTGTAATCCAACGGGCATGAATCGGGAATGAGAGGAGGCTAATCGATGAAGGTGATCAGGTTTATAGGACACTTGGATCAAACGAAATAAATTGGTGAAGAGGCGCTTTGATCCGGGTCAATGGACCAGGTCAACGGACCTCGATTCAGCCAATTAGAAGGGAACTCGAATAAGGACAAACCAGAAAAAGACAAAATAAATTATACTAATTTTAAACAATTAAAAAAATTAGTAAACGGATTTAAAACTAGAATATTATTAAAATAAAAAATGTTTATGAATTAATAAACTAATTTCCAGACCTTTTAATAAATTAAATAAGCTAATTTTAATAACTAAAATAATTAATTCATGCATTTATATATATAATACATGTACATATAGTATACATATTTCTAATTATTTATTGTTATTATTATGTACATCATTTACATTTTATTTATTTACATAATAATTTAAGAATTATAAATAAATTTTAATTTTCTTTTTAAGGATTTGTTTTGAGGTACAAATAAATAGTGATATATATTGTAGGTATATTATACTTATATGATAAATATAATTATTATTTTTGGTTATTTTAGACTTTGTTAATTTTATTTGTGTTTTCTGTAAATAATATGAAATAAAAATAAAACATTAAAAATACAGTACTTTCAAAAAAATAAAGAATTAAATAAATAAATAGGTAAACTACATGTATACATGTACAATAAAACTGCAAAAAATGACTTTCACATCTTAAATCCAAACTTTATGAAACTATTTCATTTTAAAGATTATTTTATTTTAACCACAATGAAAGTGAGTTTAATTAATTTTGAGTTTATATGAAGAAGATATTGAGTTTCCACTTCTGGTTTTTACAGCTTTTTCTCAATATCGTACCTTCCATTTTGTACATGATTTATTTTTGTAATCATTTTTATTATTCAGGAAACATTTTATATACAAGTTTCACGAAGAAAAAAATTTTTATTTGAGATTGTTTTAATGATAAATAAACTTGTTTCATGAAGAAAATATTTTTATTTGAGATTGTTTTATTATTTAGGGCACATTGTCATATTGAATAATGATGAATACATACTTGATGAAATTGGTTTTCTGAGATATTTTAGAAATAAAGGACACTATCTCTCCCTACTTTATTCTTTGTCAATTAGGTTAAGACTTAACCTGCTCTCGAGGTTAGGATCAACCTGTATTTATTTCATATATACAACCTTCTTTTTTTCTTTTTCCTTCTTATTTATTTTCTTATTGGGTTTAAAAATAATGATAATAATACACTATAAATATATGATGTTAGATTATTAAGAAATGATAATTAATGATATTTATATGTGTTTTATAAGGTATTTTAAGTAGATGAATAAAGATGATGAATTGTCGATTCATCATCCCCTATACTTTACTTTTGCTAGTCCCTTAGAAAACACTTTTTAGAAGAATAAGTGACTAAAAACAAAAAGAAAAGAAAAAAGAAAGAAGTCATAACAATTTCAATTTTTAAACTAATCTTCATAAAATCAAAGTATGGAGCTCAATCAGACCTTTGTATTATTACTTTGTCGGACCCTTATTGGGAATAGGATTTAAGACTCAACATCTCTTAAATTCCTCTATTCAGTTCACCTCAACAATCATATCAGAACAAGTCTTCATACGTAAACTCTTATGACTATGAATCTTACTTGTACAGTGAATGCGAATTATAGCTCCTCGTATCTAAAATGGCAAAGAACAATCTTCTCTAGCAAGGTGACCCTAATTCCCAGTCTAGCTACTCTTTCCTCAAGGAGCGGGGTATTCCCTTCTAAATTCAAGTTCAACCGGTCCAAAAGAGGAGGTAGAGAAGATATGGATTGTGACCAGTGTAGCTACACGTCCTTTGGGGCTTGGCCAGTTTAATGGCTTCCTTGGAAACTTTGACATTGAAATATATGCCTTGCTTATCGATATTCTTCTCCGATGGGAATGATTTTTTATTTGTTTTTTGCATGTCTAACATTTTTGGATACTTTATTTCGTACTTTTATATATACACAATTGCATTATTTTCATAAGGGGTTTTTCTTCTTGAGCTAGTAGGCTATCCCTCTTTTGAAGATTTATTTCAACCCACATCATCATTCTTTAGACATCAACACCACTAGACTAGGTTGGGGGGCACCGACCTCCTATTGGGGCAATGTATATTTCCATTCGTGTGCCTCTCAAGCTAGTGGATTCTGCCACTCACCACCTTATCTCTGTTGAGCTACGTGCAAAGTACTTGTCCAAGTTAAGCCACTATCTAAAAGGGTCTTGCGAGTGTCTTGAATTATTCTATTTAGACCAATCAAGATGACATGGGAACATAGTTTTACAGACTCAAGAATTAAGTTGTGATAACCTGAAAAGTTTCAACTCCAGTCCCTATAATATTCCTCTAAAATTAAGTGGATTAAGTTCTTAACCTCAGACCATTATTTATATTGTATTCCAGACTAGTTCAAATATCAACATCATTATGGAAATGTTAATACAAATGCAACAACAATTTTTAATGAAGTATATTTTCTGACACAAGCTTTTTATGTGAGTTTTACGAGATTTGAACATTTTTATGTGTTTTAAACTTTTTCAAATTTTATGTGTTTTAGAAAGAGTTAGAGAATTGAATCTATTTACAAATAGGATTATGTACACATTCACACCATATTTTATACAAAACTATAAACAAGAATTATACTCGTTTTATACAAGGTTCTATTTATAAAAGAATTTAATTTGCAAGTTTTATGAGCAAATTTTACAAAAGGATTTTATGTACAAGTTTTAAATACATTTTTTATGAAAGAATTTTATTTACAAAAGAATTTGATATACATAAATTACAATTAGTTAAGAGTTCTACATAAACAAATTTTACAACAAGTTTATATACATATTTTACACAACATAATTTATATACATGTTTTACACAACATAATTTATATACATGTTTAGAAAAATAATTTTATAAAAAAATTACAAAATATTTTTACAAATAATTTTACAAAAATCTTTCAAAATAATTTACAAAAGTTTTACAAAACTTTTACAAAACCTTTTACGAATCATTTACAAACCATTTTACAAAAATATTTTTGAAAACATTTTATTTTCAAATATTTTATAAAAATATAATTTTTATAAAAAATAATTTCAATAAATATTTTTCAAATAAACTGATTTTTCAAATATTTTACAATAAATTTTACAAAAATAATTTTACAGAGATTTTCTAATTTTTTTACAAAGAATTTACAAAATATTTTTTCAAATACTTAACAAATCATTTTGAAAAATAATTTTATTCCAATTTTATAAATATGAGTTAAAAATCCAATAAAGTACGAGTTATGACTTCTACAGTATATATACAATATATACGACACCCCTATACTTAGCGCGAACTATGTCCTTATAGTGACCAAGAAGCAACAAAGGGAGACATAATGCGTGCTAAGTATAGAAAAGTGAAAAGAATCATATACTATAAGGACTCAAATAAAGAACGGAATGAATATAAGTCGGTCATCCCCTATATACTTAGGATCAAGTAATCTTAATTACAGAAGATTGTATAAATAAGGATGATCGCGGAAAAGGATATACAAACTCAAGGACTTGGTTTGTCCCCTTATACTTTGGGTAAAATTTCCCTAAGTATAAAGAAGAATATTAACAAATTGAGGGATAAAATAGAGAACATAAGAAATAAAATGAAAATTAACAAGATGAAATGAACAACATCACTCCCCGTATACTTAGGATAAAAGATCCCTAAGTATAAGCAACAACAAGAGTATTGAGACAGAACAAAAATAGAACAACTCAAGTCATCCACATCCCCTATACTTAGGATCTAGTCATCCTAAGTATATCACACACACATGAAAAAGAGGTGAATGATAAAAATGGAAGTAATAAAGAATAAAATGAAAGCAATATACAAGGTGAAATTATATGCTTACGAAGGTAGAAGCTTGCCCTTCTTTCACGTCCGTTGAGTTATGGAGTCAATGAGATGAATGCCGACATTGAGGTTGTCCTCAAATGTGTCAATGTATGAATCCTCAAACCCCTGATCAGAGTTGACATGGTGAAAGAACTCAACGGATTTATAATAATTAGGCACATACACGTAAGGTAGGAGTCAATTAAACCTGCCCTCAGAAATATCATATCCATAAATCATCATCATCTCTTTGATATATTCAGAAATTGCTTAATCTTCTTCAGACCATTTATGCACGTCATCACACAGTATTCCCATCTTCAGTAAGTGGACTACATAATACTGTGCTTTCCAAGTTTTCCTCTTGAGAGAGGAATTATTGGATCTCAATATCATCCCAATACAATTGCTCTTGCTCGATCTCTGCTTAAACCACAGTATTCTGTATCGGATGGATCGAAAACACTATCATTGGATGCAACTTTCACTTTTGCCTCTGAGATCGTCTTTATAATAACACTTCCATGTGGGAGTGAAAAGTTATTTTCTCTGCCTATGATAGCTTTTGCAATAGGCATAAAGGGCCATCCAAGAATAATTGAGGTGTGATGCAACTATGCTGTAGATTACATATCTACAACAACAAAATCTACGAAAAGCTCATGCAATGTGACGTCAGAACAACATTTAAGATATGCCCTTCAGGCTCTTGATAGATCGGTCTGCAAACTAAATAATCATTCTACTCTTCTTAAGAGGTCCAAGGTTGAGATGTTCAAGTAATGAGAAAGACATTAAACTAATGAACGAATCATTTTCTTGAAGAGTATGATCTAACTGTAGATCTCAAATCTGACATGTGATAATGGGTGCTCGCTTATCTTTTTTTATTTGGAAGTTTATGGTTTATGGAATTTGCAATAGCCATGGTTAAGATGTGACATTCTGTCCTGCTACGTCCTCTCTTCTTTGACAAACATTTAGGGGTATAAGTTTATAGGCATATACTCCATGGCTTTTAGGAATGGCATCTCAAGGAAGATGTTCTATAAAAATTCTAGCACTCAAGGATCCGATAGTGTTGTTTTAATTTTTTTATTATGGTTCCTTTATTCAATTCATCAGGATAAGGAACATAATCTGAACAAATATCTTTATTCATTTTGGTATCAGGATGTACATATGGACAACCAAACTCAAATTGTACAATGTCATCCATAACAGAGAAAGGAAAAGAAGAAAAAGATGCTTTATTGACTGAGGATGGATCTACGATAGGTGTGCTTTACTTATCTGGGAACTCGACTATGCATCTTTCACTATTGCAATTTTGGTTTTTGGATGTTGATGCTCCTCCATCGGTTGCAACACTTGGCCTCTACTTAGAGGATGAAGATGAAGCTGATGTTTGATCATCGACTTTATTTCCCAATCCCACTGGTGCTTGCGACTGTAAGCTCCTACTGCTCCTGAGACTAACGATATTAGATAACCATAAAAAATCAGAAGTCATACATGTCTCGATAGTGGAAGGATGATGGCTAGTGTCACAAGGTCAAAATCTCGCTATCGATTTCGACCGATCCTGTGCGGCGTTATCTAACCCATAGCTAACCAGCCTTCCCGAGTAGAACGATCACAGACGCGCTCCAACTCTTCTCGATACTTCTACTTGCTAACGTACCGACGCTCAGACACAAGCACAAGCTCGACTCTATGGATCGTTCATGAATACTCTCAAGAACTCGCTCAAGAATGCTCAAGAACGCAACCACACGATCACACAAGCACGAGCACAAAGCTCTTCTCTTATTAGAAGGGGAACTATCTCTGGAGTGGGTGGACACACAATGTGTTGTGTTTTCAAATGAGCCACCACCTCTCCTTATATACAAGACTCAAGGCAACCCAAGGGACACTCATTATTACATCTACAATAATGATACATAAAGACACAAGAGACCCTTCGAGTTCTTCGGCAACCCTTCGCGTTCCGCAGCAACTCTTCGTCTGCTCGTCTCTTCGACTCCCTTGTTGTCCTTTCGTCTTCCCATACGGTTGACGCCCAGTCAACCGTCCAGTCATCAGCACACTCGCGCTCCAACGCATGCTGATGCAGCTTTGCCATAATTCACCAAGTGCCACCGAACACTTGGTCTTGTGCCAAAGGGAACCCGCGTCCTCCAGACCCTCGTGCGGTAAACCCTTCCTTAGCGTTCTACATGCTAAGGGGAAGTTCTCCAGAACTTCGCAATCGTGGCCTCCAGACCACTCTTGTACGTGTACTACCGAGCATGCTCGACAATGCTCGTACTCAGCACCTGTAACGCTCCATGCCTTTGTAGATCGCCACGCATCAATACCGATACCGTGCGCCTTCATGCGTATGCCTCTGTGACCGTACCGCATTGCTCCTCAATGCGTACTGCTTCACTAAGTATCGCCCTTCTGCGCTTGCATATGTACCACTACGTGCATCCACTGTCATGTCTTGCACTGTTGTCTGTACTCGCTGCTCGCACTGCGACAAGCACTACGACACTGCTACCGAGCCAGTGTCCTTTGTGACGCTTCTCCATTGTCACGTACGGTAGAGCCTCCAGACTCTCATGGATAACCTCCCTTATATCCACATATTTTCAGACTCCTCCTGAAGTCCAGCTCCATCGATCATTCATCCGCTACCGGATCTTCACGATCATTCTCAATCACGGAATTTGGGGGTGTGACAAGCCTCCCCCACCTGAAGAATCAGTTGTCCTCAACCGAGATTTCCCTCTTCAGCTGGCGTCTCGTCACGATCCTCCATCCGCTACGCACCTCCTGATGCGGCTCAATTGGAAGGGTGGTGCAAGCTTACACCGCCTCCCTTCCCGCACCTGGTCTTTTCACGAACCACGTTCCTCTATGACTTGGTCTTCAACGTGAAAAGTGGATCTTCCTCGTCAGCTCCCATTTTCGATGTATCCCTCCTGGATACCGCAACTCCATCGTTGTTGTGTGGCAGCTCCAGCTCCACATGTGGAGTACTCACCTCCACGCTTGTTCGTTGACGATCTCTATCGTTCCCTGTGAGCGTCCCCACATCTTGGGTAATGAGCACCTCCTGTGCTCCGAGCATCTTCAGTATCTTGCCTCCTGCAAGATCATTGGTGGTGTGGTTCGTCACCACTCCACTCCCATGGACATGTGGCCTCTTGTCCATGTTGCGTCGTCCTCCAGAGCTCTGCTTCGCCTTTTCATGCACGGATGTTCTCCTATACGCGGCTTTGGTTGTGTGCCTCCTACACACATGTTGGTGCTCAGCATGCACCTGTGCACTCCTGTGCATCCTCGATCGAGCCTTGGCGCCTCCAAAGCTCTTTGTTGAGGAGTTCCCTCCCTCCACTGAATTCGAAGCTCCAGCTCGAAATGATGTGAGACGTACCTTGCACATAGCACTAATTGCTCCCAAGCGTACCTTAGTTCTTCTTCTTTCTCCTTGTCCGCACGAAGAGAGTTCAGCTTCTCCTTCTTTAGGCACTCCCGTGCCCTATGCGATCCATCGCATATGAAGCATCCCTTGCTCTTGGGTTGCTCCCTTCTCTTGGAGTACTCTCGTTCCTCCATTGGTGGATCTTGGGCAACGCCTTTGCCCTTGTCCTTCGACCGCACCCTCGGCTTGATGGTGAACTTCTTCTCTTCAGCCTTGTGACTTGGTTGGGCCGCCCCATAATCGACCAACGCATCTGCCACCACGATTGCTGAATTAAGGTCCTTCACTCCCTGCCTCCGCAGTTCGGCTTGCGCCCAGCTCTGCAACCCGATCGTGAAGTTGAACAGCTTGTCCTCCTCGGACATCCCCTTGATGTCCAGCAGCAAAGACGTGAACTGCTTCACGTACTCACGAACTGTGCATGTCTGCTTCAAGCGTCGAAGAGCCTCCCATGCAATCCACGCAGTGTTCTTCGACAGGAATTACGCCTTCAGTTCCGCAACTAGATCATCCCAACTGGATATCTTCGGTCTTGCCTCATCTGCTGCACGGCTCCTCCACCATAGCTTGGCGTCGCTCGACATGTACATCGATGCCAAGCTGACCTTCTTGGCTTTCGTTGTCTTGATCGCCTCGAAGTAAACTTCCATATCCCGCAGGAAGTTTTCCAAATCCTTGGCACTCCGCGTACTTGTGAAGGATTTGGGCTCAGGTACCTTGCGTCGCTGCACCTCCGTGGAGCCTCCGTTGTTCGCCAACGCCTTCTTGATGATTGAGATCTCACTGCGTAGATCCTCCATCATCGTGCTGAACGTCTCCAGTCTGTCCTCCAAGGACTTGATCTGCTTTGCTGAGCGTTGTTGGGTCTCGTCCCCAACATCCGATCCTTTTGAAGAACGGTCTTCCAAGACGGCGATGCGATGGGCATGAGTTCCAATGGTGGACTCCACTTCTACTATCACTTGCTCCAGTGCTGATACACACTCGATAACACCCACCATCTTCGCTCCGCTGATTGGAGCTTGATTGGACCTTAAAATCTGCCTAATAACAGGAACCTTATAGGAACTGGGTTTGAGGTACTTCAGGTCTAGTTGACTTAATTCTTTGAGGATCATGGGACTTGGTTCAATGGATTCTTGACTGCCTAAGTAGAGTATTTTGGAGCACACACACGACTCTTGTTGATAATGACCTAACTTGGACACTTGCACCTTTCACATGGCTCAACTCAGTTGGAGTGGTGAGGAGGTTGGATTTGCCGGTATGAGACAGACAGGTGGAAACATTTGTCCTCCTCAAGGGAGGGAAGTACGCCCCAACCCGTCCAGTAATGATGAGTTTCGAGGATAGGAGATTGTGGGTTGCAATAAAGCTTCAAAAGAGGGATAGTCTACTGGCTCAAGAGGAAAAACTCCCTATGTAAATGCTGCTGTGCATAGTATTACAAAAAAAAGTGGACAGGCCTGTACAAAAATAAAAATGCCTGCCGGAGTGTACATATGTTGTAAAATCAAATAAGCAAGCTTGAACCTCAAAGTCAAATCATGTGAGCCTGCAGCTGGATGACTTGACTATACTGGTCTTGCATCCTAGGATAGGTAGCTACACTGACTACCGTCCATTCTTCTCTTCACCCCTCCTCTTGGGATGGTTGCCACTTGAACTTAGAAGGGAATACCCTGCTTCTTGAGGGATGAGTTGTTGGATTGGGGAATCATTGGGTTGTCATACTGGAGAAGTCAGTCTCTTTGTCATTCTTGTTGGGGAGAGCCACCTTCACTTACACTGTATGAGTCAGACTCATAGTCGTAAGAGTTTGCGTATGAGTTGAAGTATTTCTGACCTGGCTATTGAGGAGACTTGAACAGAGTTTTGGGATTCTCAAGGACTGTTGGATTTCAAATCCGATTCTCATTAAGGTTCCGCCTGCACTAAAATTCCAAAGGTTCGACTTAAGCTCCAAACTTTGATTTTGTGAAGACAAGTTTGATAATCAAATAAAATCCAAGTTCTTCTTTTTCTTTTCTTTCTTGTTCTTTTTGCACTTATTGCATAAGTGTTTGCTAGGGACTAGCAAAGGTAAAGTATAGGGGGATGATGAATCCACATTTCATCATCTTTATTCTATCATTTTGGCATCAAAAACCCTAGCAAATGCCTGTAAAAAACCTTAAATATAGCATCTTAGCATTCATGCATGCACATCTCATTAGTGTGTAAAATGATGTAATTAAAGCCAAAATTATAGAATAAATAAAAGAAAAGAAAAAGAATAAAATATTGTAAATATTTTATGACCCAAAACCCTGAGACCTAGACATCTTGATGAATAGGTCGACCAGGAATAAAGTAGGGGGAGATAAGGTCAAATATCTATATTATTCTATCCATTCTTTATTCATTTTGGGACCTATTTTTGGTTCCACTTTTTATACATCAAATAAAGAAACTTTGTACATGAAAGTTGTAGATAATTAAATAAAGAAAAAGACAAAATTGATTTCACTGAAAAATAATGTACAAATAAAAAGTTACGGTCTCAATAAAACTCCAGAACTCCAACTTCCCAGACCTGTATCTTGCAAATAAAAACTCGAACTGTACCAAACTCACCTTAATTGTATATAGCATAAAATAATCTATTTAATGGAGGTGGTTTCGTATTTTTCGGAGTTACGGTTTGAAAGTTGAGTTTTGGACCCTTGTAGTATACTTGTACTGATTAAAATATTCAATTTATTATTTCTTCATTATTTTTTTTTGTATTTTTATATTTTTATAATTTTATAAATATTACTTATAATAATTATGTATATTAAAATCAGATTAAAAACCTAAATAAAACTCAAAATAAAATACATGTAAATAAAATTTATAGGTATTACACCTATACTTATACCTACAGAATACAGACTTATATTTTATTAAATATACAAAACGTATCAGAAAAATGAAATAAAATATTTACATGTATAAAAGTATTTTATAATTTTATAAAATGATAGATGAAAATAAATAAAATTAAAATATACCAAATAAAAATAGAATACTAAACTACATAAGTATTATACCTATAAGGGCTAAAAAGGTAACTTGTAAAAATAGACCTCATAAAAACAATTAAAAATCATGATAAAATTCCTTACAAAATTATAAACACTTTTTATCTTATAACCTAAATAAGATAATACCATTTACTATTTTAAAATGATTTTAGGAATAGTTTTTCCAGGTTTTTCCTGGTTGGTCCACGTGGACCAACCAGGGGGCTCAGATAGTTGACCCAGGTCAACTATCTGACCTGCACCTGTAGGCTGTGTCAGACTACGTTTTGACCCCCCGTCTTCACCCTTTTTTCGAGGTTAATCCTTTCGCCAAAACACGATACGCCCTTCACAACTTTTGCAGCTCTTGCATCAAGGAATCACACCCAAGCGTCATCTTGGGTCACGAATCGCTGCAGCACCCACCATGCCTCGTTCTTCCTCCGCTGACCGTCAACCCCATATAACCCAGCTCCCACTTTGATTTGATTTTTGAACCGCACTTCATCCAAGTCTCCGCCCCCTTGACCCCGTTAGATCTCCCTGGAGGTGACAGCTCCGCGAAGCCCTCGTCAAGGCGGTGGATCAGCAAGACTTGGGCGTGTTCAACTCGACCTCCGTCCACCCCGTTGAGGTACATTCTTCCTCGCCCTTCCTGGGCTTGAGGCCGTTTAATCACCTTATTTTTTTCGCTTCATTTCGTTCCTTATAGTCAGAGCTTCATTCCTCCCTTTTTATCAACCTCACTTGCCTGTCGATTCGCTCAATCGATAGTCGCCGGAGCCATCTCCCACCTTCATTCTCGCACCACCCGCCGCAGTACGCCCTCCATTCCGTATCGCTACGTGGCCGGGGCAATTTACCCCCGGCCATAACACATTTTTGTGCAGGCACCTGGACATTTCAAAGCGTCTGGAGAGTTTTTGGGAAGTCGCCGGAGCACCTGGAGCTTCGCAGCTTCCTCCTCGTCGTGGAAGAGCCCCGGAGCTGCTCGCGCCATTCCGTTGCCTCCAGACATTAGAGGGAGCCTCCAGCGTGCTCGTGGGCCTCATAGCACTCACTGATCACGTCGGAGGGCGGAGGCCGTGTCGATTCAATCTCGCCGGCTCTCTGTTCTTTGCGTGTTCGTCCAACGCCCCTCCGAGCCGTAGGATCCCCAGTGGTCTCCCAGCTTCACAGCAGCCGTCTGATCAGATGCGTCATCGCCGTTGGATCAACCTCACCTAATCTAATCTCGTGCATTGGCGCGAACCGTCATCGGCTCCTGCGGTGTCGCCACGTGTCACAAGTGAAGCCACTCCGCCGTTCGATCGCTCGTTGCGGCCCGCCATCGGATGCACGCAACGCGTCGCTCACATTTCTCCGCCGTCCGATTCATTAGCTCTGGGTAATTTTGCCAAAGCTCCCCGAGCGTTTTTGTATTTTGTTATAATTGTTAAAACTTTCAGTTGCTTTGTATAACTTTTGCAATATTTACGCACAACCCCCTTGAGCTTGTGATTATCGCATCTAGGTCCTTCGCCAGGCGCGTGCTCGTCACGCGCGCCTTGGCGATTTTGCAGGAGGGCCCCCGGGTGTTATATTATTTAAGTTTAGTTAAGAAAATTTCCATCTCAGTTATAAACTATTTGGACTTTTTACAATTCAGCCCCCGAGCTTTTGTGGTATTACATCCGTGCCCCTTCCAGGCGCTTGTGTAACCCACGTGAGCCTGGTAATTTTTGCAAGAAAGCCCTTTATGCTTTTGGTTTTGTGGTTTGGCCCAGATACTTTTTGTTTCAATTCAAACTTTTTGTGAAAATCTCTGGCATATCCTTGGTTGTTTAAATATTTAAATATATGCCCCTACCAGGTCTTTAATTGTTGCTTGCTTGATCCATTTAATTAGGGACTCATTTTAATTCCAAAAATTCTCAAAAATTAAACTTAAGCTCCTGTTGGCTTGTACCTTGTCAACATAATTTTAGTTTTTGATTTTATTGCATTTTATTATTTATTAAAAATTAAAACATGCTTTTTATCTACTGTCTAGTTTAGAAAATACCAAAAAAATATTAAAAGACCTCAAAAAATTCCAAAAAAATTCCCTACTGTCTACTTTAACCTATTTTAGTGTCAGTCCAAAAATCACTAAAAATCTCAAAAGAAAACCCTTAAAAATTTGAAAATACATAAAAACTTCAAAAAAATTCTATAAAAATGCAGAAAACTCCAAAATTTGTAAACTCAAGTTCTGTTTCTTCTATATTTTATTATCTTTATTTGAAAATTAGTTTAGGAACATTTTATGGCTGTTTGCTATTTTTAATTCCCATTTTATCCCCAGCCAGTAGCTTGTTCACTGTTTTGGTTTATTTCAGTGTTTAAAAATATCAAAAATGTTTTGAAAAATAACAAAAATCACAAAAACAGTAGAAAATTATAAAAATACCAGAAATATTTTATCTCTGAATTTTGTACTATTTTTTTATCTTTTTATAAATATTTTATCATCCCTCCTATCACCTTGTTTATATATTCCAATATTGAAAAAAAAGAAGAAAAAAATATATATAAAATACTATATTATAAAAATCAGAAAATTAAAAATCAAAATAAAAAATAAAAAATTAAATAAAAAAATAAAAAAAATTAAAAATTTAAAAAAATAAAAAACCCACAAAAATTATTTGCTTGCATAGTGTAGACATCATTCACACTTACACACACACATACATACACACACACACACACTTGTGCATCTACCCTGTTTGCTCCCTGTGTTCGAACTCTCTGCATACTTGTCCTATACATCTTTTATGTAGAGTTAAAAATAAATTTGACTCCACATTTGCTTGTCATTGTTTGATATTTGATTGTCGGTTCATTGTTGATTAAATCCGGATTTTGAGTGGTCAACACTTCGATTGTGTTCCCGCTTTGTGTGGAATACAAGACCGCTTAATTTTTGGGTTTATCAAATGGCGCCGTTGCCGGGGAGCAACAACGAGTAGTTCATCTTTTTGTCTGTTTGTGTTTGTTGTTTGCCATTACTTCTTTCTATCTCTCTTGCATTTTTTATATATAGTGATTGAGCTTTCTGACCACTCTTTTTCTTGTCTTCTTGCGAGGAACCGCGGAGTAAGGCGGATCGCCTAGGGGATCCAAAGCAGCCTTGGGAAGAGGATCCGGCTTTTCTTTAGCCAAGTGATGAATCCACATTTCATCATCTTTATTCTATCATTTTGGCATCAAAAACCCTAGCAAATGCCAGTAAATAGCATTAATTCCATCATCTGAGCATTCATGCATGTGCATCTAAATAGTATATAAAATACTGTAATTAAGGCCAAAATTATAGAATAACTAAAAGAAAAGAAAAATAATAAAATATTGTAAATATTTTATGACCCGAAACCCCGAGACCTAGGCATTTTGATGAATAGGTCGACCAGGAATAAAGTAGGGGGCGATAAGGGTCAAATACCTATATTATTTAATTCATTCTGTATTCATTTTGGGACCTATTTTTGGTTCCACTTTTTATACATCAAATAAAGAAACTTTGTACATGATAGTTGTAGATAATTTTATAAAGAAAAATACAAAATTGATTTCACTGAAAAATAATGTACAGATAAAAAGTTATGGCCTGAATAAGGATCTAAAACTCTAACTTCCCAGACCTGTATCTTGCAAATAAAAACTCGAAATGTACCAAACTCACCTTTAATTGTATATAGCATAAAATAATCTATTTAATGGAGGTGGTTGTGTATTTTTCAGAGTTACAGTTTGAAAGTTGAGTTTTGGACCCTACTTGTACACTTGTACTGATTAAAATATTCAATTTATTATTTATTTATTCTTTTTGTATTTTTATATTTTTATAATCTTGTATATATTACTTATAATAAATATGTATATTAAAATTAGAATAAAAACGCAAAGAAAATACAAAATAAAAATACTTTCATGCAATACTTTTATACATACCTATACATTATGTACTTTTATTTTATTAATTACACAAAACACCTCAATAAAATAAAATAAAAATATTACTACATATATAACAGTATCTTATAATTTTATAAAATAAGAAATAACAATAAGTAACATTAAAATACACAGAATAAAAATAAAGGTTAAAATATATAGGTATTATACCTATAAAGGACATAAATGCAAACTTGTAAAAATACATCTCATAAAATAAATTAAAAATCATAATAAAATACTACATAAAATTTTAAGCATTTTTTATTTAATAACCAAAAATTAATTCGGCTATTTTCCATTTTTAAACGAATTAATAAAATTTTTTTTTGAAGTCTTTTTCCTGGTTGGTCCACGTGGACCAACCAGGTGCCTCCGACTGTTGACCGGCGGGTCAACAGTCTGACCTACCCCCCTGTAGCTCGGCGCACCTCGTTTTTCCCCCGCCTTGGCGGATTTTTCGAGGCCACACCGTTCACCCTCTGCTGTTGCTTCCTTCGGCGATTTTGTACCAGGCACCATCACCTCCATCGCCGACCTACCAGATCTCCCTAGATCTCCTTCGCGCGCCCGTGACTTCGCCTCGAAGTCACGCATCCACCATTCTTCAAATACGAACCCACCACTTCCATCCCTGGTTTGAACCCCATTTGTGACCTAATCCCTCCATCTCTCTGAGTCCCTGACCGGCTGGTGGTGACAGCATCTTGCCCGCGTCATCGGAGACGAGCGGGCAAGGTCTGGGCGTCCCCCTACCTCCGATGGTTTCCCCCGTCGAGGTACCCCTTCCCTCGCCCTTTCTGGGCTCGAGGCCGTGTTATTTCCCTCGTTTTCGTCTTCATTTCGTTCCTCGCAATCCACACTTCATTTCCCCCCGTTTATCAATCTCAATCGCGTGTCGATTCGCCAAATCGATAGTCGGCCGGAACCATCTCCGGCCACCATCACTCTTTGCGCCAAACGCCTCCGCACACCACCATTTTTGCGCCACGTGATCGGGGCAATTTGCCCCCGATCATATCACACCTTTTTGCGCAGGTACTGGAGCATACCGAAGAGTCTGGAGCGCTTTTGGGTCTTCGCCGGAGCACCTGGAGCTTCGCAACTTCCTCCTTGCCGTGGAAGAGCTCCGCCGTCCTTCGCGCCATTCCGTTGCTTCCAGATAACAGAGGAGACCTACAGCAACCTCCTGGGCCCGATTTGAAGCTCGTCCATAGCCGGAGCGAGGTGCCACCACCGGAAGAAGGTCGCCACGGCGGTCCTTCTTCCCTGTTCCTCCAGCGCGCCTCGCTGCCGTCCGATCAAGAAGGAGCCCCAGGTGTAACGTGGATCGTCCGATCGCCAGCACCCGCCACCATCGGATCTCATCTGAGATCTGATCTCAGATGTCCACGGGCGAACCGTTATCGCGCCCGGAGAAGATGCCACGTGGATAAGTGGCGTGTCCCACGCCGTTGGATCACGCCGAATCCCCAACCGTTGGATGTCCGCCACGCGTCATCAACTTCGCCACCGCCGTCGGATCGCCCCCGCGAGGGATTTTTGCAAGTATACCCTTGCTATTTTTGTATTTTCCTTTTAGTCCAGTAACTTTTATTCGTAGTTTAAACATTTTTGTAAAATTTGCAAAAGGACCCTCGTCTTTATTTTATTTGCATTTAGGTCCTCTACCACGTCACCTCACGTGACCTATACACGTGAGGTGAGGGCATTTTGCATAGAGGCCCCCTGACTTTGTTTTATTTCATCCCAGTACCAAAACATTCTTATTAAGCGTTAAATTTCTGGAGAAATTGCATGTAAGCCCCCAGGTTTTTGGAAAATCACATTTTGGTCCTCGCCAGGTACGTGCAATTCGCGCGCCCTGGAGGGAAAATTGCTAGGATACCCCTGTAGGTTTTGTATTTTGTAATTGGTCCTGGAAATTGAATTTTAAGTGTAAAACTTTTGCGAAAATTGCAGGCGTGCCCCTGACTTTTCTGATTATTACATAAATGCCCCTACCAGGCCCTTAACTTGTGCTTGCTAGATCTATTTATTTAGGGCCTTGTTTTAAGTCCAAAAATTCCACAAAAATAGAGTTAAGGTCCTGTTTACTTGCACGTACACTCCATATTTTTACATTGCATTTTTATTGCATTTTCATATTTACTAAAAATCAAAAACATGCATTTATTTCACTGTTTGCATTAGAAAAACCATAAAAATTATAAAAACGTTTTGAAAAATTCCAAAAAAATTATATTTTGTGTGTTTTACCATTTCCTAGTGTTAATCCAAAAATCAATAAAAATCTCAAAAGAAAAACTTTAAAAATTCAAAAATACATAAAAATTTCAAAAAACTGTATAAAATCCTAGAAAACTCCAAAAATCACAAACTCAGTTCCTGTTTGTTCTATAATTCTTTCTCTTTATTTGAAAATTAGTGTGAAAAATTTTGGTTGCTGTTTGCTAATTTTAATTCCCATTTTACTCACAGCCAGCACATATTTCACTGTTTGTCCTTATTTCAGTATTTAAAAATACCAAAAACACCTTGAAAATACCCAAAAATCGCAAAAACAGTAAAAAAATCCTGAAAATATCAAAAAAAAAATTATTTTCTGAATTTTTGGTTATTTTTGCACATTTTTATAAATACTATATCTTATCTTTGTTACATTGTCCTTATTTTCCAATATTGAAAAAGAAACAAAAAAAATTATAAAATATAAAATTATAAAAATCAGAAAATTAAAAATCCAAATACAAAATTAAAAATTAAATTAAAATAAAAAAATTAAAAATTAAAAACCCACAAAGACTTCTTTGCTTGCTTGCTTAGTGTAGACACTTCACATTCACTTGTGCACATTTGTTTGAATTACCCTGTTTGCTCCCTGTGTTCGAACTCTCTGCATACTTGCCCTTTACATCATTTGTGCAGAGTTAAAAATAAATTTTAACTCCACATTTATTTCTATTTCCGTGATCTGTAGTGTGGGTTAATTGTTGATTAATTTCAGGAATTGATTGGTTGACACTTCGACTGTGTTCCCACCTTGTGTGGAACCCAAGACCGATCGGCATTTGAGATTATCAAATGGCGCCGTTGCCGGGGAGCAACAACGAGTAGTTCTCATTTTTATTTGATTGTGATTGTTGTCTACCATAGCTTCAGTTATCTCTCTTGCACTTTTGATACATATATTGATTTATCTATTCTGACATCCTTTCTTGTCTTTTTGCGAGGGACCGCGGAGCAAGACGGATCGTTTAGGTGACCCGGAGCATCCTTGGGAAGCGGAGCCGGCTTTTCCTTAGCCAAGCCGGCAGGAGAGAGAGCGGGAGGAGTGAGAGAGAGTGGTAGATTAGTTGCAATTTATTTTTGTGAGAGAGTGATTTGATAATTTGTAATAATACAGGTACTTGGACACTTGGACTCTTGGACACTCCGGGCCTAATTTCCGGGTGTTTGTTCACCCGGGGGCTCACCGCGGTTTTTGACGAGTTTTCACCGCTGTCATTTGCCGGTTTTGATTTCATTTTCACTTTCTTTGTGGATTGAGCCCTTAGATCTAGGCCTGCTTGATCGATTAAATTAGGTCCAAACACACTAATAACCTTTGCATGTACCTATAGTTCGTACTTGGACTTAGTTTAATTAAACAGTTAGCTCCCTTTCTTAGATCCGCCGCGCCGCGAGCCCTCCCCATCAAGCGCTACTCCTGAACTCGATGTGTCGAGAAGAGGAGGGGAGGGTCTAGACCGGACTCTTAGGATCGACGATCGGTGGTTGACTTGTGGTTCTTCACGATAGCAATTGCCTACGATTTCCGCATTGCATATCGGCATATAGACTAGGTTTATAAATTTCTGCTTTGCATCCCGCATGGAGAGAGCTGGGATTCGCTGTAAGTCTTCTTACTTTGCATCCATCATTTAGGCACAAAGGTGAGATTTCCATCTTTGTGTCGACTTGCACGGCTTTTCCGACTCTATTCTCCCTCTGTTTTTGGACAAAGTAGGATCAAGAAAATACAAAAATCGTTAGGCGCTTGTTTGAATCTACTCAAAAGAAGCGATAACACCAAAAAACGGGGACTGCTAAGAAAACCTTGACCAAAAATAAAATTGGTAATTGGATTCATTGATTGGGGAAAGTAACACCCTCACTTGTTTTCAGGTTGCATGGGAAGGTCTCCTTCCAAGTGAGGTGAGCGCTTCGTAAGGATTAGAGCCAAAATCCCAGCTTGTGGCTGCCTTGTGTATCGCCTGGATTTTCAAAGTATTGGCGCTTCTATCGTACGTGGACGAGTAGGGCTTGGTCAACATTGGTGACTCTCTATTGTGTAGAGCATCGACCTTGTCCGAAGTATCGAGCCTAGGCCATGCCTTCACGAGGGTGTCTGTCTCATCGTCTCGCGTCCGAGTAGGTTCTTGCACGCTCACGGGTGATTCCGTTGCGAGCGAGTTCCGAAGTATCGGTTTCGCCTATTGGCTTCCTCTCTTATTCTTTGGCTGAGTAGGGATCCAGGAAGGGTTACAAGGACCTTAAAAAGTGCAAGCTACAGGTTACACAGGAGGAGGACAAGTACGGGATACTCTTCCGGCAGTACTCTCTCTCCTTTAGGCGTAGCGCTTTAAGGACTCATGAAAAGATTAATTCCTGAATTCAAGCTAAAACCGAAAAGATAAAAGCCGAACCTTCACGGCTTCATGTGTTGAGTTGGTGAATTCACCCATGTCTTGTGTTTGATTGCTAGTTTTATCTAAGGTCAAGATAAAAAACACAGCACAATTGTGCGCAATTTTGCTTCTCATTTTCTTCCTTCTTCTTCTGCATCCTTTCTGCTCTTCCCAATAATCAAGATGATGGGACGGAGATCTCTTAGGCCTACCTTGTCGGCACCGCTATCCAGCACTCCTCCTTATTCATCTAGGACTACCTCGGAGAGTCCGCTCTCCGAGCCTGAGTTTACATCCACCCTGTTCCCCCTCGACCACCCTTCCCATTCTCCTTCCCTCAGTCCAATTGTTTCAGAATTCAGTGCATCACAGAGTTCAGATCATTCGACAGCACCTGAGATGGCCTCTTTTGCTTTTTCAGAGAATCCAGTGATGGCAGATAGAGGCGAGCACCCAGATGACCATGATCACCCTCTGTTCATAATTGATCAGGTGGCCATCAACAATTCCTTGTTAGCGTCCCTGGAGACCATGTAGAGACAGATCCGTGACCAGGGTACCTTCATGGGTGATCTGATGAGAGAGATAGCTCAGATGAGAGAAAACCGACCTGGGGGCGGTGGCGGTGGAGGAGGAGGAGGACCTGATGCAGGAGGAGGCGATCCAGACGCTGAGAGACCACCTCAGACTATCATGAGGGAATTGCACAATCCAGCTGCATCCCGCACTCACCGCTGGATCAGACTCCCACCGATCCATGGAGATTTCGAGCTTCGTCCCCACACAATTCAGCTTCTACCCAAATTTCATGGGTTGCCGACCGAAGAGCCACACCTCCACCTCCAAGAATTCGAGATGATATGCAGCACCATACATGATAGGCTGCTGACTGAGTACACGATCAAGATAATCACCTTTCCATTCTCATTGGTTGACAGAGCCGCATATTGGCTCAAACACTTGGGACGATTCATCGACACTTGGGCAGATCTCCGGACCGTATATTTGAAGAAGTACTATCCTCTCGGCCGGACCAATGCAGCTAGAGCCATGATCAGCAATTTTGTCATGATCCCAAATGAACAATTCCATGAAGCCTGGGATCGATTCAGAGAGCTCATCGACTGGTGTCCACATCATGATATATCCAAGCCCAATCTGGTTCAAAGTTTCTTCTGTGGGCTGACACCAGAGCCGCAGGGGCTTGACAACGCCTCCTGCGGTGGATCATATTTCTCCAAGGGTGAAGACGACGTCTGGGCCATCTATGAAGGCATGGCAGAAAATTCAACTGTGATGACCCAAGCCAGAGTCTACACACAACAAAAACCACCTCAGGGAGGAGGCTCATTCCAGAGGATCGCCTGCATCGATGCCGGTCCCAATACATCGTCGGTAGCCGCAGCCCAAGCTGAATCAGCCGCAACCGACATGGGCATTATCAGTGAGAAGTTGGACCGCATGGAGATCCTAGAGAAGAAGCAGAACCAAGGTCTTGCCCAGATGGACCTTCTCACCAAAACTATGAGTGACCTGAAAACTCAAATTCTATGCATTCAGGAGGCACAAGCTCAGTCCCAACAGCCTCCCAGGTCACGGGGCGACTCCAGCAGTAGCAGTTCCAACCGACCCTCTACCTCATACCGCCAGGTGAATCATATCCAGGCAGAGCCGGTCCCACTGCTACAGTACTACCCAGCGCAACCGCCATCTTCGAACACACAGATGGTGGTCTATCAGCTGGAGCAGCCACTGGCAGTTCTTCCTCCACCCTCCTTCGAGCAGGACCCATTGATGGAAGTTAATGGGATATGGTACGACCGGTACCCTCAGCCCGGGATTCGTCGTGATCATCCCGGATTCCGTTGGGGCAACGGTGGCTCCTCCTCCCAACAGCAGAATCCTGCCCAAGGACAGCAGAACAACCAGCAACCACAACAGCCCCAGTATGCCCAGCAGCAACAGTATCAGAGTCGTCTTCGTCCCGCCTATCAGGGACAGTAGTGGAGGCAGCGACAGCAGCCTCAGCAATCTTATCCCCATCAGCCCCAGTATCAACCGCAGCAGCAGCAGTCCCATTTCCAGCAGGGACAACCATCCGGTCCTCAGGGTCCTGCTTTTGAGAACCCAGCTCTCGATGATCTTGCCCGCTTGCTCTCCGAATAGCAAGCATCCTTCAGGCAAGAAATGGATGAATTCCGGCAGGAGATGAGGGAGATTATCAAAGGGAAGGCCGCCATACCAGCTCAGATTGAACCTAACCCGAACAATCTGAAAAGAAAGTCTGAGCAGGTAGAGTTTACAGAGGATACCTCTCCTAGTGACTATTTGGGCGATATGTCGTATTCTTTCTATGATGCTGATTTTGTGACTACTAGGAGCGGTAGGATGCCCGCCGGCGACGCCTCTTCTGAGCGACAACAACCAGCTGAATCAGGAGCGCCAGAGGAGCAGAATAGCGGTGCTGATGTCGCTAATGATGATGTTGAAGACGGTAGTCCTGATGCCACCAATGATGGAGTTCCAGACGACGGTATTGAAGCCGTCGTGATACCAGATGCAGACAGTGGTGCTGGAGCCACCATTTTGGATGCTGAGCTAGAGCGCGGTGCTGATGCCGCAGAGACAGGTGCCGGTGGTGGTGCTGAGGCCACCACTCCTACTTTTGTTGAGTCCCCCTCTGTGATGTTACCACCTTTTGTATCTATGGACTGTGGTAACAACAAAAAGAACAAAAATATGAATAAAGGAAAGGTTTCTGTTCACATTGCGGATCCATATGTGTTGCATGATGATGATTGTGTGGATCCTCCTTCCTCACAGGCACAGGGACCTGTTCCTAGTCTTCCATCTGAGGAGACCCCTACCATCCCCTTCCTTGAGGCACTCTGCCGAGCGAAGGGGAAAAAAAGAAAACCCAAAAAAGAACCAACAGGAACATATCAGCAACTAGATGATTGACAGGTTCCACATCCAGCTGACTCTACGAGAAGCATTTGAGCATATCCCCTTCTTCAAAAAGAACTTGAAAGAGACAACTACTGTCCGAAGGAAGAGGAGGCACAGAGATCAAATCCATATGCTCACTCATGACACTTTCTGCGCCATTCAGAACACATTGCCAGCCAAGAGACCTGATACAGGAGCCTCCTATGTCAGATGCGAGATACAGGAGTAGCGGTTCGATCGTACTCTATTAGACAGCGGGTCTTCGATCAACCTCCTTCCGGCAGCCTTACCCAAACAATTCGAGTTTGGCCCTCTTCTTCGGAGCAGGACAGTCCTTCAGTTTGCTGATAGGTTAATCAAGAGGTCGAAGGGATTGTTGAAGGACGTGGTCGTTACCATTCAGGGCCTTAAATTCCCCGTGGACTTTGTTGTATTGGACATGGAGATCCCTGAATCGGTAACCGATGCCCCCATCATACTTGGACGCCCATTCTTGGCCACTGCCAAGGCGGTCTCCGACCATGACAGTGGGACGGTATGTTTTTACGTAGAGGGTGAAAGCATACAAATAGATACGATCGACCAGATCAGAGCCAGAGAGTTGGCGTGCTCAGAGCAATCCAGTGAAGCCGAGCAGATGACAGAGGACAAGCTAGACATCCACCAGGTGTGTGATTTCGTGATGACTGATGATGAATCCAACTGGACAGATCCTGTAGCACCGACCCTCGCCTTGCCTACAGATTCGCTATATCTCAAGCTCATGGCAGTCGAGAGCCGGGAGAGCACATCCCTGGATGAGGATACACCTGAGGCTGATAGTGTCGGGACGAGTGGTGCCGATGATTTTCGTCCTTGCTTATCTTCTTCTGATCCCTCGGATTCAGACATTGACTGGGATGATTTTGATGAATATTTACCTTGTCTGATTCCTTCTGAGCCAACAACCATGACAGAGTGCGAGCCAGTGCAGTTCATTGATAATTCAGTCGGCCGCCCTTCGTCAGAGATACATGTACAGCGAGAGTTCTCACATGCAGACCTGGTCGCCTTCACACAGACATATCAGAAGCCAGATCTGCCACCTCCCAGTTGTCCAGAACGGAAACCTCTGCCGCAGTCGATGAAGTACAGATTCCTTGCTGGTGAGCCAGACATGTACCCAGTCATTATCTCAGCAGATTTGACTGGAGAACAAGAATCTCGTCTAATGGAGGTTCTTGAAAGAAACCGCAAGGCAATAGGGTGGAGTATAGCTGATCTCCAGGGGCTGAGCCCGAATCTTTGTTCCCACCACATTTATCTTGAGGATAATGCTAAGCCGTCGCGTGAGTTCCAACGACGGCTGAACCCGAATCTTCGAGACGTGGTTATGAAAGAAATTTCAAGGTGCTGGAGCGCTGATTTCATCTATCCCATCTCCGACTCTAAATAGGTAAGTCCTTTACATGTGGTACCCAAGAAGACGGGTATCACTACAGTTGTCAATGAGTCTGGAGAGGAGATCGCTACCAGAGTACCAACTTCTTGGAGGGTCTGTGTGGACTACAGACGATTGAATGAGGCCACCAAGAAGGATCACTTCCCGCTACCCTTCATTGATCAGATTATCGAGCGGCTAGCTGGGAAAAGTCATTACTGCTTTCTTGACGGGTATTCTGGATACAATCAAGTGGCCATTGCGCCCGAAGACCATGAGAAAACAACATTCACCTGTCCGTTTGGGACTTATACTTTCAGACGGATGCCCTTTGGTCTATGTAACGCTCCGGCGACATTCTAGAGGTGCATGTTGTCCATATTCTCGGACATGGTGGGTGACTATTTAGAGGTCTTCATGGATGACTTCTCGGTCTATGGCGACGGGTTCGATGCTTGTCTTGACTGCCTAGACCGTGTGCTTCAGCGCTACATAGAGGTCAATCTTGTTTTATCTTGGGAAAAGAGTCACTTTATGATGACTCATGGGACGGTCCTCGGTCATATCGTCTCCAACAGGGGCATGGAGGTCGATCCGGCCAAGGTGGATATCATCAGAAAACTCAATCCACCGTCCAACTTGCGTCAGTTGCGGTCTTTTCTAGGGCATGTCGGTTTCTACCGACGGTTCATTCAGGACTTCAGTCGTATTGCCCGACCGCTTACTGACTTGATGACAAAAGACACCGAGTTTATTGTCAATGATAAGTGTCTGGCGTCTTTCGAGACTCAAAAATATGGTTATTTCAGTTCTTGTCCTTCAGCCACCCGATTGGTCTCTCCCATTCGAGATCATGACGGATGCTTCAGATTTTGCCATTGGGGCTGTGCTTGGACAGAGGAGGGATGGATTACCTTTTGCCATTCACTACGCCAGCCGGACTTTGGATGCCGCTCAGCGGAATTACACTGTGAATGAGAAAGAGATGCTGGCCGTAGTCTTTGCTCTTGATAAATATCGATCGTATATTCTCGGATCTAGAGTAACAATCTACACTGGTCACACCGCCATCCGGTACTTAATGGCTAAGAAGGATGCCAAAGCACGTCTTACCAGATGGATCCTTCTACTCCAGGAATTTGATATTGAGATTAAGGACAAGCCTAGAGTCAAGAATGTGGTGGCGGATCATCTCTCCAGATTGGAGAATCTTGAGGAATCTGAGCCCAGTACACCTATCACAGAAACATTTCCAGACAAAACGATCTTGGTGGTCACCTCACTCCCATGGTATGCTGACTTTGTAAACTTTCTTGTAGCCAAGACAATCCCTCAGGGTTGGCCCAGGCAGAAACTTGAGACCTTCCTAGCTAAGGCCAAGTTTTACCATTGGGAGGATCCCGTCCTTTATCATGAAGGAGGGGATAGTATCTGGAGGAGGTGCATTCCTCAAGAAGAGCAACATAGCGTCCTCACATACTGCCACAAGCTTGAGGCAGGAGGACATCATTCTGGAAAAAGGACAGCACAGAAGGTGCTTCAATCCGGCCTATGGTGGCCTACTCTCTTCAAGGATTCTGATGAATTCGTGAAGAGATGTACTGACTGTCAGAAAATAGGAACCTGCGGACAGAGAGACATGATGCCCATGCAACCCATTCACTTCTATGAGGTTTTTGATGCATGGGGGATTGATTTCATGGGCCCATTTCCTAAGAGTCAGGGATTCGAGCGTATTTTGCTCGCTGTGGATTATGTCAGTCAATGGGTTGAGGCCATCCCCGCCCGAGCCGCCGATGCTAAAACTGTATGCAAATTCTTGAGGAAAAATATCATTTCACGGTTCGGTGTACCTAGAGTCTTGATTTCAGACGGGGGGTCTCATTTCATCAATGACAAGGTTAGGGCCCTTGCAGACGAGTTCCGCATTGACCATCGGGTTGCCACTCCATATCACCCTCAGACTAATGGTCTTGCCGAAGTCTCGAACTGGGAGATAAAAACAATCTTGCAGAAAGTAGTCCGCCCAGACCGAAAGGATTGGTCACAACTTTTGGACTCGGTCTTGTGGGCTTATCGGACTTCTTTCAAGAATCCATTGGGGACATCTCCCTTTCGTCTCGTCTATGGCAAGCCGTGCCATCTGCCAGTGGAGATCAAGCATAAATCTTTTTGGGCAGTCACTGAGTTGCTGTTAGATCCCGAGAGTACAGGAGACCAGAGAAGAGCAGAATTGACAGCCTTGGAAGAACTAAGAGATACAACCTTTTCCAACAGCCTACAGTACAAGGAGAAAGTAAAGACATGGCACGATTCGCATATCAGCCATAAACAGTTTGAGCCAGATCAGAGAGTATGGTTGTTTGATTCCAGGCTGAAATTATTTCCAGGGAAGTTGCAGAGCAAGTGGAAAGGTCCTTATGTGGTCAGGAAGGTACATGACAATGGCAGCATCGACATATCCGAACCGTCATCTTCCCCTACCTTCCGCGTCAATGTTCAACGCCTGAAGCTATATCTAGATCATGATCCGCCGACCATTGACGTTGCCCCCATTCTTCTGGTATGAGATATGCTCTTTGACTCACATCATCTGCATCTCATACATGATGATCAAGTCCATTTTCCGCTGTACAGATCCATCTGTTCATATCACTCTTTCATCTGTTGATTTATTTTCTTCTTTTCTTCTTTTCCGTTTCTATCTTCTCTATCTATCAAAAAGGTGCCGCCCTTGTATACAGTTTTCCATACTTAGGACGTATTTTGTCCTAAGTATAGGGGGGCGTGCACCCCGAGTTTCTCTATTCTTCGATCCTCTCCATTGTCTCCTCTTCTTGTCTATACTTAGGGATATTTTACCCTAAGTATAGGGGGAGATAATCTGAGTATGATCTATTCATTCCCACCCTTGACCCTCCCTGCTTTGTGTACAGTCTGCTATACTTAGGATTATTTGATCCTAAGTATAGGGGGGACGGTCAACTTCTCATTGGTTCCTTCATTGATTCATTTATTATTTAGACTTGCCTATACTTAGTACGAGTTATGTCTTCTCTTTTCTCTCTGATCTATGAGGACATAGCTCAAGTTAAGTATAGGGGGGTCGTATATACTACGTATATACTTTAGACATAACTCGTACTTTTGTATTTTCTTAATAATAATATGGCTAATAATTCATTAAAAAAATCTTTAATAAAAAGGTGTTCTGTTCCTCAAATTCTTTTTGTAATTACTGATTAATAAATCAGGTGAAAATGTTTTTTGCAAAATGTTTGAAAAATAGTTTGAAAATCTTTGTGAACATTTATTGAAAACTATTTGCAAAACATTTTGTTACATGTTTTCAACCTTTGTAAAAATGTGTAGTTTGTAAAACTTCTTTTCTTTGTGTGAAATAAAATGTTTGAAAAATGATTTGCAAATGGTTTGAAAAATGGTTGCAAAAATATGTGAAAAATCTATATATACTGTTTGGAAAACCGATTGCAAAATGATTTTCAAATGTGTGTACATGTCTGTAAAATGTTTGTAAAATTATTTTGGACTATAGTTTTCAAAAATTATGTGAAAAGTTTGTGTCAATTAAGTTTGAGGAATATTTACATCACACCAAAATTCACTATATATATGTATAAAATTGACCACTTACCCTTGTAAATCCTTAAAATACACTTCTTGTAATTATAAGAAGCACTCCCGTGTAAATATTTTAACCTAGATTTCAGCCAAAATCTTTTTATTTTCAAAAAGCCCAAAAACATTTGCAAAATTTAAAATCCAAAAACATTTGAAAAATCTTTTTGAAAAATAAAAAAAATGCATGCATCATCTTTTCAAAAATCCATAAAAGCTCAAAATCTTTGAAAATTGCATCACAAAAAGATTTTCTGCATTCTGCATCGCATTTGCATAGCATGAGCATTTTTCGGATTGGGCTTGATAGTTGAACAAGTCTAAGTAAAATCCGGAGATTGGAGCTTGATTGGACCTTAAAATCTACCTAGTAACAGGAACCTTATAGGAACTGGGTTTGAGGTACTTCAGGTCTAGTTGACTTAATTCTTTGAGGATCACGGGACTTGGTTCAATGGATTCTTGACTGCCTAAGTAGAGTATTTCGGAGCACACGCACGACTCTTGTTGATAATGACCTAACTTGGACACCTGCACCTTTCACATAGCTCTCCACGGATGAGGTGGTAAGGAGGCAATTTCCTATGGCTTGGGGTAGCATATGAGGGTAGTACTTCTAGGCGGAACCTCTCTTCTTCTTCTAGTGAAGGAAGTGCGCCTCAACTTGGTCTAGTGGTGATGAAGGCTAAAGACAGAAGCCATGGGTTGCAATAAAGTTTCAAAAGAGGGATAGTCTACTGGCTCAAGAGAAAAATTTCTTGTATATATGCTGCACCATGTAGATATGTTGTACAGATGCACTTGAAAAAAAAGAGAACTCCAAAAAAAGTGGTAGGTCGGATTGAAAATTTAATAACCCCACCGGAGTGTATATAGCCCAATAAAGCAAAAGCTTATGGTATCCATGTTACATCTCATGAAGCTTGCAGCGGGAGACTTAGCTACACTGGTTGAGCTCCCAAAATTCTATACCTCTTATTCCCCCTCTTCTTGAGCCGGTTGCACTTGAACTTAGAAGGGAATACCCCGCTTCTCGAGGAAAGAGTTGCTAGACCGAGGCATTAGAGTTACCAGGGTGGAGGAGGTTGTTTCTTTGTTACTTCTGAGGTGGGGAGCTACATATCACTTACACTGTACGAGTCAGACTCATAGTCGTAAGAGTTTACGTATGAGTTGAAGTATTTCTGACCTGGCTATTGAGGAGACCTGGATAGAGTTATGGGATTCTCAAGGACTGTTGGATTTCAAATTTGGTTCTCATTAAGGTTCCGACCGCACTAAAATTCCAAAGGTCCGACTTAAGCTCCAAACTTTGATTTTGTGAAGACAAGTTTGATAATTAAACTAAATCCAAGTTCTTCTTTTTCTTTTCTTTCTTTTTTTGCACTTATTGCATAAGTGTTTGCTAGGGACTAGCAAAGGTAAAGTATAGGGGGATGATGAATCCACATTTCATCATATTTATTCTATCATTTTGGCATCAAAAACCCTAGCAAATGCCTGTAAATAGCATTAATTCCATCATCTTAGCATTAATGCATGTGCATCTAAATAGTGTATAAAATACTGTAATTAAGGCCAAAATTATAGAATAACTAAAAGAAAAGAAAAAGAATAAAATATTGTAGATATTTTATGACCCGAAACTCCGAGACCTAGGCATTTTGATGAATAGGTCGACTAGGAATAAAGTAGGGGGAGATAAGGGTCAAATACCTATATTATTTAATTCATTCTGTATTCATTTTGGGACCTACTTTTGGTTCCACTTTTTATACATCAAATAAAGAAACTTTGTACATGATAGTTGTAGATAATTTTATAATGAAAAATACAAAATTGATTTCACTGAAAAATAATGTACAGATAAAAAGTTATGGCCTGAATAAGAATCTAAAACTCCAACTTCCCAGACCCGTATCTTGCAAATAAAAACTCGAAATGTACGAAACTCACCTTTAATTGTATATAGATAAAATAATCTATTTAATGGAGGTGGTTGTGTATTTTTCAGAGTTACGGTTTGAAAGTTGAGTTTTGGATCCTACTTGTACACTTGTACTGATTAAAATATTCAATTTATTATTTATTTATTATTTTTGTATTTTTATATTTTTATAATCTTGTAGATATTACTTATAATAAATATGTATATTAAATTTAGAATAAAAATGCAAAGAAAATACAAAATAAAAATACTTTCATGAAATACTTTTATACATACCTATACATTATGTACTTTTATTTTATTAATTACACAAAACACCTCAATAAAATAAAATAAAAATATTCCTACGTATATAACAGTATCTTATTATTTTATAAAATAAGAAATAACAATAAGTAACATTAAAATACACAGAATAAAAATAAATGTTAAAATATATAGGTATTATACCTATAAAGGACATAAATGCAAACTTCTAAAAATACATCTCATAAAATAAAGTAAAAATCATAATAAAATACTACATAAAATTTTAAGCATTTTTTATTTAATAACCAAAAATTAATTCGGCTATTTTCCATTTTTAAACGAATTAATAAATTTTTTTTTGAAGTCTTTTTCCTGGTTGGTCCACGTGGACCAACCAGGTGCCTCCGACTGTTGACCGGCGGGTCAACAGTCTGACCTACCCCCCTGTAGCTCGGCGCACCTCGTTTTTCCCCTGCCTTGGCGGATTTTTCGAGGCCGCGCCGTTCACCCTCTGCTGTTGCTTCCTTCGGCGATTTTGTACCAGGCACCATCACCTCCATCGCCGACCTACCAGATCTCCCTAGATCTCCTTCGTGCACCCGTGACTTCGCCTCGAAGTCACGCATCCACCATTCTTCAAATACGAACCCACCACTTCCATCCCCGGTTTGAACCCCATTTGTGACCTAATCCCTCCATCTCTCTGAGTCCTTGACCGGCTGGTGGTGACAGCATCTCGCCCGCGTCATCGAAGACGAGCGGGCAAGGTCTGGGCGTTACATGCGGATCATCCACAGTAAGGAGAGTCGGAAGGATCATCCCTAATCAATCTTTCAGCTTAAGCAGAGCGCTAGGACTCTGATTCCCGTGGGAAGGAGAAGCGGGCTGATGATCTTTCAAAGGAGCAGCGGAAGAGCTGAGACTATATATCTTCTATCTTGCATTTAATATATAACTGACTGTCGAATTCCCCCAGCTTAATATATTATAGAAAGACTCAGGAGCTCGGTAAAGAAAAGAAGTAGGCAAGGTATAGGACAGAGATAGAGAGGCCGAAGTGGGTTTGCGCGGCTGTTCACGGGAGTTCCGCCTGCTATAGTTAGCAGTTGAGGGGAAGGTGTTCCCCTACCTCCGGTGGTTTCCCCCGTCGAGGTACCCCTTCCCTCGCCCTTTCTGGGCTCGAGGCCGTGTTATTCCCCTCGTTTTCGTCTTCATTTCGTTCCTCGCAATCCGCACTTCATTTCCCCCCGTTCATCCATCTCAATCGCGTGTCGATTCGCCAAATCGACAGTCGGCCGGAACCATCTCCGGCCACCATCACTCTTTGCGCCAAACGCCTCCGCACACCACCATTTTTGCGCCACATGATCGGGGCAATTTGCCCCCGATCATATCACACCTTTTTGCGCAGGTACTGGAGCATACCGAAGAGTCTGGAGTGCTTTTGCGTCTTCGCCGGAGCACCTGGAGCTTCGCAACTTCCTCCTCGACGTGGAAGAGCTCCGCCGTCCTTCGCGCCATCCCGTTGCTTCCAGATAACAGAGGAGACTTGCAGCAACCTCCTGGGCCCGATTTGAAGCTCGTCCATAGCCGTAGCGAGGTGCCACCACCGGAAGAAGGTTGCCACGGCGGTCCTTCTTCCCTGTTCCTCCAACGCGCCTCGCTGCCGTCCCATCAAGAAGGAGCCCCAGGTGTAATGTGGATCGTCCGATCGCCAGCACCCGCCACCGTCGGATCTCATCTGAGATCTGATCTCAGACGTCCACGGGCGAACCGTCATCGCGCTCGGAGAAGATGCCACGTGGATAAGTGGCGTGTCCCACGCCGCTGGATCACGCCGAATCCCCAACCGTTGGATGTCCGTCACGCGTCATCAACTTCACCACCGCCGTCGGATCGCCCCCGCGAGGGATTTTTGCAAGTATACCCTTGCTATTTTTGTATTTTCCTTTTAGTCCAGTAACTTTTATTCGTGTTTAAACATTTTTGTAAAATTTGCAAAAGGACCCTCGTCTTTATTTTATTTGCATTTAGGTCCTCTGCCACGTCACCTCACGTGACCTGTACACGTGAGGTGAGGGCATTTTGCATAGAGGCCCCCGGACTTTGTTTTATTTCATCCCAGTACCAAAACTTTCTTATTAAGCGTTAAATTTCTGGAGAAATTGCATGTAAGCCCCCAGGTTTTTGGAAAATCACATTTTGGTCCTCGTCAGGCGCGTGCAATTCACGCGCCCTGGAGGGAAAATTGCTAGGATACCCCTGCAGGTTTTGTATTTTGTAATTGGTCCTGGAAATTGAATTTTAAGTGTAAAACTTTTGCGAAAATTGTAGGCGTGCCCCTGACTTTTCTGATTATTACATAAATGCCCCTGCTAGGCCCTTAACTTATGCTTGCTAGATCTATTTATTTAGGGTCTTGTTTTAAGTCCAAAAATTCCACAAAAATAGAGTTAAGGTCATGTTTACTTGCACGTGCACGCCATATTTTTATATTGCATTTTTATTGCATTTTAGTATTTATTAAAAAAACATGCGTTTATTTCACCATTTGCATTAGAAAACCCATAAAAATTATAAAAACATTTTGAAAAATTCCAAAAAAAATTATATTTTATGTGTTTTATCATTTTCTAGTGTCAGTCCAAAAATCACTAAAAATCTCAAAAAAAACCTTAAAAATTCAAAAATACATAAAAACTTCAAAAAACTATATAAAATCCTAGAAAACTCCAAAAATCACAAACTCAGTTCCTGTTTGTTCTATAATTCTTTCTCTTTATTTGAAAATTAGTGTGAAAAATTTTGGTTTCTGTTTGCTAATTTTAATTCCTATTTTACTCACAACCAGCACATATTTCACTGTTTGTCCTTATTTCAGTATTTAAAAATACCAAAAACACCTTGAAAAATACCCAAAAATCGCAAAAATAGTAAACAATCCTAAAAATATCAAAAACATTTTATTTTCTGAATTTTTGGTTATTTTTGCACATTTTTATAAATACTATATCTTATCTTTGTTACATTGTCCTTATTTTCCAATATTGAAAAAGATACAAAAAATTATAAAATATAAAATTATAAAAATCAGAAAATTAAAAATCCAAATACAAAAATAAAAATTAAATTAAAATAAAAAAAATTAAAAATTAAAAACCCACAAAGACTTCTTTGCTTACTTGCTTAGTGTAGACACTTCATATTCACTTGTGCACATTTGTTTGAATTACCCTGTTTGCTCCCTGTGTTCGAACTCTCTGCATACTTGCCCTTTACATCATTTGTGTAGAGTTAAAAATAAATTTTAACTCCACATTTATTTCTATTTCCGTGATCTGTAGTGTGGGTTAATTGTTGATTAATTTCAGGAATTGATTGGTTGACACTTCGACTGTGTTCCCGCCTTGTGTGGATCACAAGACCGATCGACATTTGAGATTATCACCAAGCCGACAGGAGAGAGCAGGAGGAGTGAGAGAGTGCTTAGTTAGCTTGCATTTTATTTTGTGTGAGAGAGTGATTTGTTAATTTGTAATAATACAGGGACTTGGACATTCAGACTACCGGGCCTAATTTCCGGGTGTTTGTTCACCCGGGGACTCACCGCGATTTTTGACGAGTTTTCCACCGCTGTCATTTTCCGGTTTTGTTTTCATTTTTATCTCTTTTGTGGATTGAGCCCTTAGTTTTAGGTCTGCTTGATCGACTAAATTAGGTCCAAACACACTAATAACCTTTGCATGTACCTATAGCTCGTACTTGGACTTAGTTTAAATTAAACAGTTAACTCACCTTCTTAGATCCGCCACGCCGCGAGCCCTCCCCATCAAGCGCTACTCCTGAACTCGATGTGTCGAGAAGAGGAGGGGGGGTCTAGACCGGACTCTTAGGATCGAAGATTGGTGGTTGACTTGTGGTTCTTCACGCTAGCAGTTGCCTATCTTAGGACGGTTTCCGCATTGCATACCGACATATAGATTAGGTTTATAAATTTCTGCTTTGCATCCCACATGGAGAGAGCTGGGATTTGCTGTAAGTCTTCTTACTTTGCATCCATCATTTAGGCACAAAGGTGAGATTTCCATCTTTGTGTCGACTTGCACGGCTTTTCCGACTCTATTCTCCCTCTGTTTTTGAACAAAGTAGGATCAAGAAAATACAAAAATCGTTAGGCGCTTGTTTGAATCTACTAAAAAAAGCAATAACACCCAAAAAATTAAAAAAGGGACTGCTAAGAAAACCTTGACAAAAAATAAAATTGATAATTAGATTCATTGATTGGGGAGAGTCATACCCTCACTTGTTTTCAGGTTGCATGGGAAGGTCTCCTTCCAAGTGAGTTGAGTGCTTCGTAAGGATTAGAGCCAAAATCCCAGCTTGTGGCTGCCTTGTGTATCGCCTGGATTTCCGAAGTATTGACGCTTCTATCGTACGTGGACGAGTAGGGCTTGGTAAACATTGGTGACTCTCTATTGTGTAGAGCATCGACCTTGTCCGAAGTATCGAGCCTAGGCCACGCCTTCACGGGGGTGTCTGTCTCATCATCTCGCGTCCGAGTAGGTTCTTGCACGCTCACGGGTGATTCCGTTGCGAGCAAGTTCCGAAGTATCGGTTTCGCCTATTGGCTTCCTCTCTTATTCTTTGGCTGAGTAGGGATCCAGGAAGGGTTACAAGGACTCAAAAAGCACAAGCTACAGGTTACACAGGAGGAGGACAAGTACGGGATACTCTTCCGGCAGTACTCTCTCTCCATTAGGCGTAGCGCTCTAAGGACTCGTGAAAAGATTAATTCTTGAATTCAAGATAAAACCAACAAGATAAAAGCCGAACCTTCACGGTTTCATGTGTTGAGTTGGTGAATTCACCCCTGTTTTGTGTTTGATTGCTAGTTCTATTTAGGTCAAGATCAAAAACACAACACAATTGTGCACAAATTTTCTTCTCATTTCTTCCTTCTTCTTCTGCATTCTCCCTGCTCTTCCCAATATTCAAGATGATGGGATGGAGATCTCTTAGGCCGACTTTGTCGGCACCGCTATCCAGCACTCCTCCTCATTCACCAGGACTACCTCGGAGAGTCCGCTCTTCGAGCCTGAGTTCACCTCCACCCTATTCCCCCTTGACCATCCTTCTCATTCTCCCTCTATCAGTCCAATAGTTTCAGAATTTAGTGCATCGCAGAGCTCAGATCATTCGACAGCACCTGAGATGGCCTCTTTTGCTTTTTCAGAGAATCCCGAGATGGCTGACAGAGGCGAGCATCCGGATGACCATGAGCACCCTCCATACTTTATTGATCAAGCCGCCATCAACAATTCACTTCTAGCATCCCTGGAGACCATGCAGAGGCAGATTCGTGACCAGGGTACCTTCATGGGTGATCTCATGAGAGAAATTGCACAGATGAGAGAAAACCGACCTGGGGGCGGTGGCGGTGTTGGTGGAGGAGGACCTGATGCAGGAGGAGGTGATCCCGACGCTGAGAGACTGCCACAGACCATCATGAGGGAATTGCACAATCCAACCGCATCGCTCACTCATCGTTGGATCAGACTTCCGCCTATCCATGGAGATTTCGAGCTTCAGCCCCATACCATTCAGCTCCTACCCAAATTCCATGGGTTGCCGACCGAAGAGCCCCACCTCCACCTCCAAGAGTTCGAGATGATATGCAGCACGATCCATGATAGGCTGATGACCGAGGACACGATCAAGATGATCGCCTTTCCATTATCCTTGGTTGACAGAGTCGCATACTGGCTCAAACATCTGGGGCGATTCATCGATACTTGGGCAGATCTCCGGACCGCGTATTTGAAGAAATACTACCCTCTCGGCCGGACGAATGCAGCCAGAGCTATGATCAACAACTTTGTTATGATCCCGAATGAACAGTTCCATGAAGCTTGGGATCGCTTTCGAGAGCTCATTGACCGGTGTCCACATCACGACATCTCCAAGCCCAACTTAGTTCAGAGTTTCTTCTGTGGGCTGACACCAGAGCTGCAGGGGCTAGTCAACGCCTCTTGCGGAGGGTCGTACTTTTCGAAGGGTGAAGACGACGTTTGGGCCATCTACGAGGGCATGGCAGAGAATTCAACTGTGATGGCCCAAGCCCGTGTTTACACACAACAGAAGCCTCCGCAAGGAGAGGGATCATTCCAGAGGATCGCCCGCATCGATGCCGGTCCTAACACATCGTCGGTAGCCGCGGCCCAAGCCGAATCAGCCGCAGCCGACATGGGCATTATTAGTGAGAAACTGGACCGTCTCGAGATCCTGGAGAAGAAACAGATGCAAGGCATGGCCCAGATGGACCAAATTGCCAAGACAATGAGTGATTTGAAGACGCAGATTCTTTGCATCAAAGAGGCACAGACTTCTTCCTAGCAACCTCCCAGATCACGGGCTGACCCCAGCAGTAGCAGTTCCAACCAACCCTCTACCTCGTACCGCCAGGTGAATCATATCCAGGCAGAACCGGTTCCACTGCTACAGTACTACCCAACGCAACCGCCATCTCCGGACACTCAGATGGTGGTATATCAGCCAGACAGCCACTGGCGGTTCTTCCCCCACCTTCCTTTGAGCAAGACCCATTGATGGAAGTCAATGGGATTTGGTACGACCGGTATCCTCAACCCGGGATTCGTCGCGATCAACCCGGATTCCGTTGGGGCAACGGTGGCTCCTCTTCCCAGCAGCAGAATCAAGCTCAAGGACAGCAGAGCAGCCAGCAACCATAGCAGCAGTAGCCCTAGTACGCCCAGCAGCATTACCAGCAGGGTCCTCGTCCCGCCTATCAGGGACAACAGTGGAGGCGGCGTCAGCAGCCTAAGCAGTCTTATTCCCATCCTCCCCAGTACCAGCAGCAGCAGCAACAGCCTCATTTCCCGCAAGGGAACCCATCCGGTTCTCAAGCCCCCGCTTTTGAGAACCCAGCTCTCGATGATCTTGCCCGCTTGCTCTCTGAACAACGAGCATCCTTCAGGCAAGAAATGGATGAATTCCGACAGGAGATGAGGGAAATCATCAAAGGAAAGGCCGCCATACCCGCTCAGATTGAACCTAACCCGAACAGTCTGAAAAGAAAGTCTGAGCAGGTAGAGTTTACAGAAGATACCTCTCCTAGTGACTATTTGAGTGACATATCTCTTTCTTTGTATGATGCTGATTTTGTGACTACTAGGAGCGGTAGGATGCCAGCCGGCGACGCCTCTTCTGAGCGACAATCCCATGCTGGATCAGGAGCGCCAGAGGAGCAGAGTAGCGGTGCTGATGCCGCCAAGAATGGTGATGAGGACGGTGGTGTTGATGCCACCAATGATGGAGTCCTAGACGAGGTACTGAGGTCGTCGTAATACCAGATGCAGACGGTGGTGCTGATGCCACCATTTTGGATGCAGAGCCAGAGCGCGGTGCTGATGCCGCGAAGACAGGTGCCGGTGGTGGTACTGAGGCCACCACATCTACTTTTGTTGAGCCCCCATCTGTGATGTTACCACCTTTTGTATCTATGGACTGTGGTAACAAAAAGAAAAACAAAAATATGAATAAAGGAAAGGTTTCTGTTCACATTGCGGATCCATATGTGTTGCATGATGATGATTGTATGGATTCTCCTCCTTTACAGGCACAAGGACCTATTCCTAGCCCTCCATCTGAGGAGGCCCATACCATCCCCTTCCCTGAGGCACTCCGCAGAGCGAAGGGGAACAAAAGAGAAAATCCAAAAAAAGAGCAACAAGTAGAGTCCGCAACCAGATGATTGACAGGTTCCATATTCAGCTGACTCTACAGGAAGCACTTGAGCACATCCCCCTCTTCAAAAAGAACTTGAAGGAGAAAACTACCATCCGTAGGAAGAGGAGGAACCACAGAGATCAGATCCATGTGCTCACTCATTCCACTTGCTGCACTATTCAGAACAAGCTTCCAGCCAAGCGACCAGATGCAGGAGCTCCCTATGTCAGATGAGAGATTCAGGAGCAGCAGTTTGATCGTACTCTATTAGACAGCGGCTCTTCAATCAATCTTCTTCCGGCAGCCTTACTCGACCGATTCGAGTTTGGTCCTCTTCTTAGGAGCAGGACAGTCCTTCAGTTTGCTGATAGGTCGACTAAGAGGCCGAAGGGGTTGTTGAAAGACGTGGTCCTTACCATTCAGGGCCTGAAATTCCCTGTGGACTTCGTTGTGTTGGACATGGAGATCCCTGAGTCAGTAACTGATGCCCCCATCATACTCGGACGTCCATTCTTGGACACAGCCAAGGCAGTGACCGATCATGATAGCGGGAAGGTATGTTTTCACGTAGAGGGCGAAACCATACAAATAGAGACGATCGAGGAAACCGGAGCCAGGGAGCTAGAATGCTCGGAGCAGTCTAGCGAAGCCGCGCAGATGACAGATGAAGAGCTAGACATCCACCAGGAGTGCGACTTCGTGATGACTGGCGATGAATCTAATTGGGTAGATCCTGTGGCACCGACCATCGCCTTGCCGACCAATTCACTATATCTAAAGCTCATGGCAGTCGAGAACCGGGAAAGCACACCCTGGATGAGGACACACCTGAGGTTGACAGTGTTGGGACGAGTGGTGCTGATGACTTTCATTCTTGCTCATCTTCTTCTGATCCCTCGGATTCAGACATTGATTGGGATGATTTCGATGATTATTTGCCTTGTCTGATTCCTTTCGAGCCAACAACCACGACAGAGTGCGAGCCAGTGCAGTTTATTGATGATTCAGCATGCCGACCTTCGTCAGAGATTAATGCAGAGCGAGAATTCTCCCATGCAGACCTGGTCGCCTTCACACAGACATATCAGAAGCCAGATCTACCGCCTCCCAGTTGTCTAGAACTGAAACCTCTGCCGCAATAGTTGAAGTATAAATTCCTTGCAGGTGAGCCCGATATGCACCCAGTCATTATCTCAGCAGGTTTGACTGGAGAACAAGAATCTCGTCTGATGGAGGTTCTTGAAAGAAACCGCAAGGCAATAGGTTGGAGTATAGCTGATCTCCAGGGGATTAGTCCGGCTCTGTGCTCTCACCACATCTATCTTGAGGATAACGCTAGGCCGTCGCATGAGTTCCAGCGATGGCTGAACCCGAATCTTCGAGACGTAGTCATGAAAGAAATTTCGAAGTGGTGGAGCGTCGATTTTATCTACCCCATCTCCGACTCCAAGTGGGTTAGTCCGTTGCATGTGGTACCCAAGAAGACGGGTATCACTACAGTTGTCAATGAGTCTGGAGAGGAGATCGCTACCCGAGTACCCACTTCTTGGAGGGTCTGTGTGAACTACAGACGATTGAATGAGGCCACCAAGAAGGATCACTTCCCTCTACCCTTCATTGATCAGATTATCGAACGGCTAGATGGGAAAAGTCACTATTGTTTTCTTGACGGGTACTCTGGATATAATCAAGTGGCCATTGCACCCGAAGACCAAGAGAAAACGACATTCACCTGTCCGTTTGGGACGTATGCTTTCAGACGGATGCCCTTTGGTCTATGTAACGCTCCGGCGACAATCTAAAGGTGCATGTTGTCCATATTCTCGGACATGGTGGGTGATTGTTTAGAGGTCTTCATGGATGACTTCTCGGTCTATGGTGACGGGTTCGATGCTTGTCTTGACTGCCTAGACCGTGTGCTTCAGCGCTGCATAGAGGTCGATCTTGTTTTATCTTGGGAGAAGATCCACTTTATGGTGACTCAAGGGACGGTCCTCGGTCATATCGTCTCCAACAAGGGCATGGAGGTCGATCCAGCCAAGGTGGATATCATCAGAAAACTCAATCCACCGTCCAATCTGCGTCAGTTACGGTCTTTTCTGGGGCATGTCGGTTTCTACCGACGGTTCATTCAGGATTTCAGTCGTATTGCCCGACCGCTTACTGATTTGCTGACAAAAGACACCGAGTTCGTTGTCAATGATAAGTGTCTTGCATCTTTTGAGACTCTCAAAGATATGGTTGTTTCAGCTCCTGTCCTTCAGCCACCTGATTGGTCTCTTCCATTCGAGATCATGACGGATGCTTCAGATTTTGCCGTTGGGGCTGTGCTTGGACAGAGGAGGGATGGATTACCTTTTGCCATTCACTACGCCAGTCGTACTTTGGATGCCGCTCAGTGGAATTACACAGTGACTGAGAAAGAGATGCTGGCCGTAGTCTTTGCTTTGGATAAGTACCGATCTTATATTCTCGGATCTAGAGTGACGATTTATACTGATCACACCTCCATCTGGTACTTAATGGCCAAGAATAATGCCAAAGCTCATCTGACCAGATGGATCCTTCTGCTCCAGAAATTTGATATTGAGATTAAGGATAAGCATGGAGTCAAGAATGTGGTGGCGGATCATCTCTCCAGATTGGAGAACCTTGAGGAATCTGAGCCCAGTGCACCTATCACAGAGACATTCCCAGACGAGACGATCTTGGCGGTCACCTCACTCCCATGGTATGCCGACTTTGTAAACTATCTTGTTGCCAAGACGGTCCCTCAGGATTGGACCAGGCAGAAACTTGAGACCTTCCTAGCTAAGGCCAAGTTTTACCGTTGGGAGGATCCTGTCCTTTATCATGAAGGAGGGGATAGCATTTGGAGGAGGTGCATTCCTCAAGAAGAGCAGCAGAGCGTCCTCACATACTGCCACAAGCTTGAGGCAGGAGGGCATCATTCTGGAAAAAGGACAGCACAGAAGGTGCTTCAATCCGGCCTATGGTGGCCTACTCTCTTCAAGGATTCTGATGAGTTCGTGAAGAGATGTACTGACTGTCAGAAAATGGGAACCTGCGGACAGAGAGACATGATGCCCATGCAACCTATTCACTTTTGCGAGGTTTTTGATGCATGGGGGGTTGATTTCACGGGTCCATTTCCTAAGAGTTAGGGATTCGAGCATATTTTGCTCGTTGTTGATTATGTTAGTCGATGGGTTGAGGCCATCCCCGCCCGAGCCGCAGATGCTAAAACCGTATGCAAATTTTTGAGGAAAAATATCATTTCACAGTTCGGGGTACCAAGAGTCTTGATTTCAGACGGGGGTCTCACTTCATCAATGACAAGGTCAGGGCCCTTGCAGACAAGTTCGGCATTGACTATCGGGTTGCCACACCATATCACCCTCAGACTAATGGTCTCACCGAAGTATCGAACCGGGACATAAAAACAATCTTGCAGAAAGTTGTCCGCCCAGACCGAAAGGATTGGTCACAGCTTTTGGACTTGGTCCTGTGGGCCTATCGGACTTCTTTCAAGAATCCATTGGGGACATCTCCCTTTTGACTCATCTATTGAAAGCCGTGCCATTTGCCAGTGGAAATCAAGCACAAATCTTTTTGGGCAGTCACTGAGTTACTGTTAGATCCCGAGAGCATAGGAGAGAAGAGAAGAGCAGAGTTGGCAGCCCTGGAAGAACTGAGAGATACAACCTTTTCCAATAGCCTACAATACAAAGAGAAAGTGAAGACATGGCACGATTCTCACATCAGCCGTAAACAGTTTGAGCCAGATCAGAGAGTATGGTTGTTTGATTCCAGGCTGAAATTATTTCCAGGGAAACTACAGAGCAAGTGGAAAGGTCCATATGTGGTCAGGAAGGTACATGACAATGGCAGTATCGACATATCCGAACCGTCATCTTCCTCTACTTTCCACGTCAATGGTCAACGCCTGAAGCTATATCTAGATCATGATCCACCGAACATTGATGTTGCCCCCATTCTTTTGGTATGAGATGTGCTCTTTGACTCACATCATCTGCATCTCATACATGGTGATCACTTCCATCTTCCGCTGTACAGATCCATCTATTCATATCACTCTTTCATCTGTTGATTTATTTTCTTCTTTTCTTCTTTTCCTTTTCTATTTTCTTTATCTATCAAAAAGGTGCCGCCCCTTGTTGTCAGTTTTCTGTACTTAGGACGTACTTTGTCCTAAGTATAGGGGGTGTGCACCTCGAGTCTTCATTATTTTCGATCCTCTCCATTGTCTCCTCTTCTTGTCTATACTTAGGGATATCTTACCCTAAGTATAGGGGAGACAATCTGAGTACGATCTGTTCATTCCCACCCTTGACTCTCCCTGCATTGTGTACAGTCTGCTATACTTAGGATTATTTGATCCTAAGTATAGGGGGGACGGTCAACTTCTTATTGGTTCATTCATTTATTCTTTAAACTTGTCTGTACTTAGTACGAGTTATGTCTTCTCTTTTCTCTTCGATCTATGAGGACATAGCTCAAGCTAAGTATAGGGGGTCGTATATACTACGTATATACTTTAGCCATAATTCGTACTTTCGTATTTTCCTAATAATATGGCTAATAATTCTTTAAAATTCATTAAAAATTCTTAATAAAAAGATGTTACCATTCCTCAAATTCTTTTTGTATTTACTGATTAATAAATCAGGTAAAAATGTTTCTTGCGAAATGTTTGAAAAATAGTTTGAAAATCTGTGTGAACATCTATTGAAAACTATTTTGAAAATGTTCTGTTACATGTTTTTAACCTGTGTAAAAATGTGTGGTTTGTAAAATTTATTTTCTTTGTGTAAAATAAATTGTTTGAAAAATGATTTGCAAATGGTTTGAAAAATGGTTGCAAAAATACTTTGAAAAATCTATCTATACTGTTTTGAAAGCCTTTGCAAAATGATTTTCAAATGTGTGTACATGTTCGTAAAAATGTTTGTAAAAACTACTTTGGACTATAGCTTTCAAAAATTGTTTGAAAAAGCTTGTGTCAAATAAGTTTGAGGAATACTAACATCACACCAAAATCCACTATATATATGTATAAAATTGATCACTTACCCTTGTAAATTCTTAAAATCCACTTCTTGTATATATAAGAAGCACTCCCGCGTAAATATTTTAACCTAGATTTCAGCCAAAATCTTTTGTTTTAAAAAATCTCAAAAACATTTGCAAAATTAAAATCCAAAAAACATTTGGAAAATCTTTTTGAAAAATACAAAAAAATGCATTAGCATCATCATCATCATCATCTTTTCAAAAGTCCATAAAAAGTTCAAAATCTTGAAAATTGCATCACAAAAATATTGTATGCATAGCATTGCATAGCATGAGCATTTTTCGGATTGAGTTTGATAGTTGAACGAGTCTAAGTAAAATCCGGAGATTGGAGCTTGATTGGACCTTAAAATCTACCTAATAACAGGAACCTTATAGGAACTGGGTTGGAGGTACTTCAGGTCTAGTTGACTTAATTCTTTGAGGATCACGAGACTTGGTTCAATGGATTCTTGACTGCTTAAGTAGAGTATTTCAGAGCACACGCACGACTCTTGTTGATAATGACCTAACTTGGACACTTGCACCTTTCACATGGCTCAACTCAGTTGGAGTGGTGAGGAGGTTGGATTTGCCGGTATGAGACGCACACAGGTGGAAACATTTGTCCTCCTCTAGGGAGGGAAGTGCGCCCCAACCCGTCCAGTAATGATGAGTTTCGAGGATAGGAGATTGTGGGTTGCAATAAAGCTTCAAAAGAGGGATAGTCTACTGGCTCAAGAGGAAAAACTCCCTATGTAAATGCTGTTGTGCAAAGTATTACAAAAAAAGTGGACAGGCCTGTACAAAAATAAAAATGCCTGCCGGAGTGTACATATGTTGTAAAATCAAATAAGCAAGCTTGAGACTCAAAGTCAAATCATGTGAGCCTGCAACTGGATGACTTGACTACACTGGTCTTGCATCCTAGGATAGGTAGCTACACTGGCTACCGTCCATTCTTCTCTTCACCCCCTCCTCTTGGGCTGGTTGCCACTTGAACTTAGAAGGGAATACCCTGTTCCTTGATGGATGAGTTGTTGGATTGGGGAGTCATTGGGTTGTCGTACTGGAGAAGTCAGTCTCTTTGTCATTCTAGTTGGGGAGAGCCACCTTCACTTACACTGTATGAGTCAGACTCATAGTCGTAAGAGTTTGCGTATGAGTTGAAGTATTTCTGACCAGGCTATTGAGTAGACTTGAATAGAGTTTTGAGATTCTCAAGGACTGTTGGATTTCAAATCCGGTTCTCATTAAGGTTCCGCCCGCACTAAAATTCCAAAGGTCCGACTTAAGCTCCAAACTTTGATTTTGTGAAGACAAGTTTGATAATCAAATAAAATCCAAGTTCTTCGTTTTCTTTTCTTTCTTGTTCTTTTTGCACTTATTGCATAAGTGTTTGCTAGGGACTAGCAAAGGTAAAGTATAGGGGGATGATGAATCCACATTTCATCATCTTTATTCTATCATTTTGGCATCAAAAACCCTAGCAAATGCCTGTAAAAAGCCTTAAATATAGCATCTTAGCATTCATGCATGCGCATCTCATTAGTGTGTAAAATACTGTAATTAAAGCCAAAATTATATAATAAATAAAAGAAAAGAAAAAGAATAAAATATTGTAAATATTTTATGACCCAAAACCCTGAGACCTAGGCATCTTGATGAATAGGTCGACCAGGAATAAAGTAGGGGGAGATAAGGGTCAAATATCTATATTATTCTATCCATTCTTTATTCATTTTGGGACCTATTTTTGGTTCCACTTTTTATACATCAAATAAAGAAACTTTGTACATAAAAGTTGTAGATAATTAAATAAAGAAAAAGACAAAATTGATTTCACTGAAAAATAATGTACAGATAAAAAGTTACGGTCTGAATAAAACTCCAGAACTCCAACTTCCCAGACCTGTATCTTGCAAATAAAAACTCGAACTGTACCAAACTCACCTTTAATTGTATATAGCATAAAGTAATCTATTTAATGGAGGTGGTTTCGTATTTTTCGGAGTTACGGTTTGAAAGTTGAATTTTGGACCCTTGTAGTATACATGTACAGATTAAAATATTCAATTTATTATTTCTTCATTATTTTTTGTATATTTATATTTTTATAATTTTGTAAATATTACTTATAATAATTATGTATATTAAAATCAGATTAAAAACCTAAATAAAACTCAAAATAAAATACATGTAAATAAAATTTATAGGTATTACACCTATACTTATACCTACATAATACAGACTTATATTTTATTAAATATACAAAAAATATAAGAAAAATGGAATAAAATATTTACATGTATAAAAGTATTTTATAATTTTATAAAATGATAGACAAAAATAAATAAAATTAAAATATACCAAATAAAAATACAATACTAAATTACATATGTATTATACCTATAAGGGCTAAAAAGGTAACTTGTAAAAATAGACCTCATAAAAATAATTAAAAATCATGATAAAATTCCTTACAAAATTATAAACACTTTTTATCTTATAACCTAAATAAGATAATACCATTTACTATTTTAAAATGATTTTAGGTATAGTTTTTCCAGGTTTTTCCTGGTTGGTCCACGTGGACCAACCAGGGGGCTCGGATAGTTGACCCAGGTCAACTATCTGACCTGCACCTGTAGGCTGTGTCAGACTACGTTTTGACCCCCTGTCTTCACCCTTTTTTCGAGGTTAATCCTTTCACCAAAACACGATACGCCCTTCACAACTTTTGCAGCTCTTGCATCAAGGAATCACGCCCAAGCGTCATCTTGGGTCGCGGATCGCTGCAGCACCCACCATGCCTCGTTCTTCCTCCACTGACCGTCAACCCCATATAACCCAGCTCCCACTTTGATTTGATTTTTGAACCGCACTTCATCCAAGTCTCTACCCCCTTGACCCCATTAGAACTCCCTGGAGGTGACAGCTTCGCGAAGCCCTCGTCAAGGCGGTGGATCAGCAAGACTTGGGCGTGTTCAACTCGACCTCCGGCCACCCCGTTGAGGTACATCCTTCCTCGCCCTTCCTGGGCTTGAGCCCGTTTAATCACCTTATTTTTTTTCGCTTCCATTTCGTTCCTTATAGTAAGAGCTTCATTCCTCCCTTTTTATCAACCTCACTTGCCCGTCGATTGGCTCAATCGATTGTCGCCGGAGCCATCTCCGGCCACCTTCATTCTCGAACCACCCGCCGCAGTACGCCCTCCATTCCGTATCTCTACGTGGCCGGGGCAGTTTACCCCCGACCATAACACATTTTTGTGCAGGCACCTGGACATTTCAAAGCATCTGGAGAGTTTTTGGGAAGTCGCCGAAGCACCTGGAGCTTCACAGCTTCCTCCTCGCCGTGGAAGAGCCCCGGAGCTGCGCGCGCCATTCTGTTGCCTCCAGACATCAGAGGGAGCCTCTAGCGTGCTCGTGGGCTTCATAGCTCTCACCGATCACGTCGGAGGGCGGAGGCCGTGTCGATTCAATCTCGCCAGCTCTCTGTTCTTCGCGTGTTCGTCCAACGCCCCTCCGAGCCGTAGGATCCCCAATGGTCGCTCAGCTTCACAGCAGCCGTCTGATCAGATGCGTCATCGCCGTTGGATCAACCTCGCCTAATCTAATCTCGTGCTTTGGCGCGAACCGTCATCGGCTCCTGCGGTGTCGCCACGTGTCACAAGTGAAGCCTCTCCGCCATTCCATCGCTCGTTGCGGCCCGTCATCGGATGCGCGCCACGCGTCGCTCACATTTCTCCGCCGTCCGATTCATTAGCTCTGGGTGATTTTGCCAAAGCTCCCCGAGCGTTTTTGTATTTTGTTATAATTGCTAAAACTTTCAGTTGCTTTGTATAACTTTTGCAACATTTACGCACAACCCCCTTGAGCTTGTGATTATCGCATCTAGGTCCTTCGCCAGGCGCGTGCTCATCACGCGCGCCTTGGCGATTTTGCAGGAGGGCCCCCGGGTGTTATATTATTTAAGTTTAGTTTAGAAATTTTCCATCTCAGTTATAAACTATTTGGACTTTTTACAATTCATCCCCCGAGCTTTAGTGGTATTACATCCGTGCCCCTTCCAGGCGCGTGTGTAACCCACGTGAGCCTGGGAATTTTTGCAAGAAAGCCCTTTATGCTTTTGGTTTTGTGGTTTGGCCCAGATACTTTTTGTTTCAGTTCAAACTTTTTGTGAAAATTGCTGGCGTATCCTTGGTTGTTTAGATATTTAAATATATGCCCATGCCAGGTCTTTAATTGTTGCTTGCTTGATCCATTTAATTAGGGCCTCATTTTAATTCCAAAAATTCTCAAAAATTAAACTTAAGCTCATGTTGGCTTGTACCTTGTCGCCATAATTTTAGTTTTTGATTTTATTGCATTTTATTATTTATTAAAAATTAAAAACATGATTTTATCTACTGTCTAGTTTAGAAAATACCAAAAAATATTAAAAAACCTCGAAAAATTCCAAAAAAATTCCCTACTGTCTATTTTAACCTATTTTAGTGTCAATCCAAAAATCACTAAAAATCTCAAAAGAAAACCCTTAAAAATTCGAAAATACATAAAAACTTCAAAAAAATTCTATAAAATTGTAGAAAACTCCAAAATTTGTAAACTCAAGTTCCGTTTCTTCTATATTTTATTATCTTTATTTGAAAATTAGTTTAGAAACATTTTGTGGCTGTTTGTTATTTTTAATTCCCATTTTATCCCCAGCCAGTAGCTTGTTCATTGTTTTGGTTTATTTCAGTGTTTAAAAATACCAAAAATGTTTTGAATAATACCCAAAAATCACAAAAATAGTAGAAAATTATAAAAATACCAGAAATATTTTATCTCTAAATTTTGGACTATTTTTGCATCTTTTTATAAATATTTTATCACCCCTCTCCTATCACCTTGTTTATATATTCCAATATTGAAAAAAAAGAAGAAAAAATATATAAAATATAAAATTATAAAAATCAGAAAATTAAAAATCAAAATACAAAATCAAAAATTAAATAAAAAAATAAAAAAATAATTTTTTTTTTTAAAAAAAATAAAAAACCCACAAAAATCATTTGCTTGCATAGTGTAGACATCATTCACACTTACACACACACACATACTTGTGCACCTACCCTGTTTGCTCCCTGTGTTCGAACTCTCTGCATACTTGTCTTATACATCTTTTATGTAGAGTTAAAAATAAATTTGACTCCACATTTGCTTGTCATTGTTTGATATTTGATTGTGGGTTCATTGTTGATTAAATCCAGATTTTAAGTGGTCAACACTTCGACTGTGTTCCCACTTTGTGTGGAATATAAGACCGCTTAATTTTTGGGTTTATCAAATGGCGCCGTTGTCGGGGAGCAACAATGAGTAGTTCATCTTTTTGTCTGTTTGTGTTTGTTGTTTACCATTGCTTCTTTCTATCTCTCTTGCATTTTGATATATATTGATTGAGCTTTCTGACCACTCTTTTTATTGTCTTCTTGCGAGGGACCGTGGAGCGAGGCGGATCGCCTAGGGGATCCGAAGCATCCTTGGGAAGCGGAGCCGGCTTTTCTTTAGACAAGCTGGCAGGAGAGAGCAGGAGGAGTGAGAGAGTGCTTAGTTAGCTTGCATTTTATTTTGTGAGAGAGAGTGATTTGTTAATTTGTAATAATACAAGGACTTGGACATTCGGACTACCGGGCCTAATTTTCGGGTGTTTGTTCACCCGGGGGCTCACCACGATTTTTGACGAGTTTTCCACCGCTGTCATTTTCCGGTTTTGTTTTCATTTTTATCTCTTTTGTGGATTGAGCCCTTAGTTTTAGGCATGCTTGATCGACTAAATGAGGTCCAAACACACTAATAACCTTTGCATGTACCTATAGCTCGTACTTGGACTTAGTTTAAATTAAACAGTTAACTCACCTTCTTAGATCCGTCGCGCCGCGAGCCCTCCCCATCAAGCGCTACTCCTGAACTCGATGTGTTGAGAAGAGGAGGGGGGGTCTAGACCGGCCTCTTAGGATCGAAGATTGGTGGTTGACTTGTGGTTCTTTACGCTAGCAGTTGCCTATCTTAGGACGGTTTCCGCATTGCATACCGGCATATAGATTAGGTTTATAAATTTCTGCTTTGCATCCCGCATGGAGAGAGCTGGGATTCGTTGTAAGTCTTCTTACTTTGCATCCATCATTTAGGCACAAAGGTGAGATTTCCATCTTTGTGTCGACTTGCACGGCTTTTCCGACTCTATTCTCCCTCTGTTTTTGAACAAAGTAGGATCAAGAAAATACAAAAATCATTAGGTGCTTGTTTGAATCTACTCAAAAAAGCGATAACACCAAAAAAATTAAAAAAGAGACTGCTAAGAAAACCTTGACCAAAATAAAAATTGATAATTGGATTCATTGATTGGGGAGAGTTACACCCTCACTTGTTTTCAAGTTGCATGGGAAGGTCTCCTTCCAAGTGAGTTGAGTGCTTCGTAAGGATTAGAGCCAAAATCCCAGCTTGTGGCTGCCTTGTGTATTGATGAAGCCACGTTTCATCATCTTTATTCTATCATTTTGGCACCAAAAACCCTAGCAAATACCTGTAAATAGCCTTTATTTCATCATATTAGCATTCATGCATGTGCATTTACACAGTGTATAAAATGCTGTAATTAAAGCCAAAATTATAGAATAAATAAAGAAAAGAAAAAGAATAAAATGTTGTAAGTATTTTATGACCCGAAACCCCGAGACCTAGGCATCTTGATAAATAGGTCGACAAGGAATAAAGTAGGGGGAGATAAGGTCAGAAATACAGTGCAAAATACCTACACATTCTATTCATTCTTTATTCATTTTGGGACCTATTTTTGGTTCCACTTTTTACACATCACACAAAGAAACTTTGTACATGAAAGTTGTAGATAATTTAATAAAGAAAATTACAAAATTGATTTCACTGAAAAATAATGTACAGATAAAAAGTTATGGTCTGAATAAAAATCCAGAATGCCAACTTCCCAGACCCGTAACTCACAAATAAAAACTCCAAATGCAGCCTACTCACCTTTAATTATATATAGAATAAAATAAGCTATTCAATGGCGGTGGTTTCGCATTTGGCGGAGCTACGGTTTGAAAGTTGAGTTTTGGACCCACATTGTATCAATGTACTGATTGAAATATTCAATTTATTAGTTATTTATTATTTTTATATTTTTATATTTTTATAATTTTGTAAATATTACTTATAATATATATGTGCATTAAAATTAGAATAAAAATGCAAAGAAAATACAAAATAAAAATACTTGAATAAAGAATACATAGGTATACTGCCTATACATATACCTATACAAAACACTCTTATATTTTATTAAATATACAAAACATATCATAGAAATTAAATAAAAATATACTTATGTAGATAAAAGTATTTTATAATTTTAGAAAATAATGAACAAAAATAATAAAATCAAAACATACAAAATAAAAATAAAAGGATACGATATATAGATAATATACCTATATAGGGGTATAAAAGCAACTTGTAAAAATATATTTCACAAAATAAATTAAAAATCATAATAAAATACTACTTAAAATAACGAATATTTTTATTTTATAATCATAATTTAATTCGGCTTATTTCTATTTTTAAATGAATTAATAAAACATTTTTTAAATCTTTTCCCTGGTTGGTCCACGTGGACCAACCAGGAGCCCCCGACTGTTGACCGGCGGGTCAACAGTCCGTCCTTGCCCCTTAGGTCTGCGAATGGCCTCGTTTTTCGCCCACTTTCCCCCTTTTTTCGAGGCCACGCCGTGCGTCCTTTGCCGCCGCTTCCTTCTTGAGAATTGTTCACTGTTCACCCATCTCCATCGCCGACCTCCTCGATTCACCCAACCCTCTTCAAATACGAACCCCTCACTTCCACCCTCGGTTGGACTGCCTTCGGACCACCCCTCTCCACCTTCCTGCGCTCCAGAGCTTCCTGGAGGTGACAGCTCCAGCTCCAAGCCTTCAGCCGAGGTGATCGAGGTCGGAGGAGCTCCCAAAACCTCCGCCAAACGCCGGCGTCGAGGTACCCTTCTTCCTCTGGCTCCGGCCATTGAGGGCGTCACCCCGCCTTTTTGTTTACGCCATCTTGTTCCTGTTAGCTTAAGCATGAAAAACCCTAAAAAAATTTGAAGTTTCATCGATCCTCTCGCCCAATCGAGCACCTTGGCCGGAGTGCACCTCCGGTCGTGCACCCCCATCTCGCTCCACGCATCCCTGCGACCATCCAAGGGTCCAGGCAGTTTGCCCTGGACCCTTTGACTCTTTTTGCAGGTCAAAGCTGAAGTGACGACCTCTGGAGCTCGAGTTTTGAGCTCGCCTGAGCCCAACGAAGCCTCACAGCTCCGCCAGGTCCCAGCGAGCACCACGGCCACCGCCGTGGCCTTTTGACGACTCCAGGAGATAGAGGAGGACCTGAGGAGGCCTCACCCCGATTTTGAAGCTCAAAAGTCACCGGAGCCAGCCGGAGGAGCTTGGAGAACTTCGCCCAGCCGGAGCTCCGCCGTGTTCTTCCAGCCACCTTCGCCACCGTTGGATCAGGGCGTTCCCTCCAGATCAAGCAGCAGCCGTCCGATCTCCAGCGTTCTCCATCGTCAGATCACCTGTGGAGATCTAATCGCCGCCATCCACGCGAAGCGTCATCGACCATCCTCAACGCGCCACGTGTCAAGTGGCATCTTCCCCGTTGTTCGATCCGCGCGCCGAGGGTATTTTGCACCTACACCCTCGTACATTTTGTATTTACTCTTTAGTATTTAAACTTTCATCTGTAGTTGAAAAACTCTGGGATATTTGCATATGAACCCTCGCCTTTATTTTATTCGCACTTAGGTCCTTCGCCACGTCACCTCACGTGCCTGTGCGCGTGAGGGGGTGGGCATTTTGCAAGGACACCACTTGAGGTTTGGGTGTTGCATTTCACAACAATATTGTATCACAGTGTAAAACTTTTAGCTATTTTGCATCTACCTCCCGGATCTTTTTGGATATTGCTCTTAGGTCCCTGCCAGGCGCGTGTGTAGCACGTGCTTGGCTTGGACATTTTGCAGTAAGGCCCTGCGGGTTTTGTAATTGTGTTTCAATGCTATAAATCAAATATTCAGTTCAATATTTTGTGGAAAATTGCATGAGAACCCCTGGATGTTTTCTAAATTGCATAAATACCCCTGCCAGGCTTGTTCATTGATTGGATGCTTGTTGTATTTATTTAAATCATCGTTTTAAATCCAAAAATTCCACAAACATCGGGATAGGTTTCTGGGCACGTGTACTTTGACGCTATCATTCTAGTTTTTGATTTTATTTTAGTTTTATATTTATTAAAAATCAAAAACATGCTTTTTGTGCGCTGTCTAGCTTAGAAAATGCCAAAAAAATATTACAAGGTCTTGAAAAATTCCAAAAAAATTACCTAGTGTCTATTTTAACCTATTCTAGTGTCAGTCCAAAAATCATTAAAAATCTCAAAAGCAAAACCTTAAAAATTCGAAAAGACTCAAAAACTTCAAAAAAAATCTAAAAAATCAAGGAAAACTCCAAAAAATCCAAACTCAGTTCCTGTTTGTCTCTATTTTATTTTCTTTATTTGACAATTAGTGTGAAAAATTTTGGTTGCTGTTTGCTAATTTTAAATTCCATTTTACTCACAGCCAGCACATTTTCCACTGTTTTCTCTCATTTCAGTATTTAAAAATACCAAAAACATTTGAAAAAATCCCCAAAAATCACAAAAACAGTAAGAAAACCACAAAAATAATAAAAAGATTTTATTTCTGAATTTTTGGATATTTTTTCACATTTTTATAAATATTTTATCTTGTCTTGTATTACATTGTTTATAAATTCCAATATTGAAAAGAAAAAAATATAAAACATAAAATTATAAAAATCAGAAATTTAAAAATCAAAATACAAAATTAAAAATTAAATTAAAAAAATTAAAAATTAAAAACCCACAAAAATTTCATTGTTTGCTTGCTTAGTGTAGACACGTCACACACGTACATTCACTTGTGCACATTTTTGTGAATTACCCTGCTTGCTCCCTGTGTTCGAACTCTCTGCATACTTGTCACTATACACCATTTGTGCAGAGTTAAAAATAAATTTTAACTCCACATTAGTTCTAATTTATTGATCTTCAGTGTGGGTTAATTGTTGATTAAATTCATATTTTGATTGGTCGACACTTCGACTGTGTTCCCGCCTTGTGTGGAACACAAGACCGATTGATTTTTGAGTTTATCAAATGACACCGTTGCCGTGGAGCAACAACGAGTAGTTCACATCTTGTTTGATTGTGTGATTGTTTACCATAGCATTAGTTTATCTCTCTTACATTTTTGATATATCTTGTTGAGCTATCTGACCATTTATTTCTTGTCTTCTTGCGAGGGACCGCGGAGCAAGGCGGATCGCTTAGGTGAACCGGAGCAACCTTGGGAAGCGGAGCCGGCCTTCTTGGGCCAAGCCGACAGGAGAGAGCACGAGGAGTGAGAGAGAGTGGTATATTAGCTTCTGTGAGAGAGTGACTTATTAATTTGTAATAATACAGGTACACTTGGACTCTTGGACACTACCGGGCCTAATTTCTGGGTGTTTGTTCACCCGGGGGCTCACCGCAGTTTTTGACGAGTTTTTCTCGCTTGTCATTTTCCGGTTTTGTTTTCCTTTTTCATTTCTTTTGTGGATTGAGCTCTTAGTTCTAGGTCCTGCTTGATTCGATTAGAGTAGGTCCAAACACCCTAATTATCTTTGCATGCTCCTATAGTTCGTATTTGGACTTAGACTAATTAAACAGTTAGCCCTCTTTCTTAGATCCGCCGCGCCGCGAGCCCTCTCCATCAAGCGCTACTCCTGAACTCGATGTGTCGAGAAGAGGAGGGGAGGGTCTAGACCGGACTCTTAGGATAGACGATAGGAGGTTGACTTGTGGTTCTTCACGCTAGCAGTTGCCTATTCTAGGACGATTTCCGTTGTGCATATCGGCATATAGATTAGGTTTAAAAATTCTGCTTTGCATCCCGCATGGAGAGAGCTGGGATTCGCTGTAAGTCTTCTTACTTTGCACGCATCATTTAGGCACAAAGGTGAGATTTCCATCTTGGTGTCGACTTGCACGGCTTTTTCCGACTCTTTTCTCCCTCTGTTTTTGGAACAAAGTAGGATCAAGAAAACACAAAAACCGTTAGGCGCTTGTTTGAATTGACTCAAACGAAGCGATAACACCAAAAAAATTTAAAAAAGGGGCTGCTAAGAAAACTTGACCAAAAATACAATCGGTAATTGGATTCATTGCTTGGGGAAAGTAACACCCTCACTTGTATTCAGGTTGCATGGGAAGGTCTCCTTCCAAGTGAGGTGAGCGCTTCGTAAGGATTAGAGCCAAAAACCCAGCTTGTGGTTGCCTTGTGTATCGCCTGGATTTCCGAAATATTGGCGCTTCTATCGTACGTGGACGAGTAGGGCTTGGTCAACATTGGTGACTCTCTATTGTGTAGAGCATCGACCTTGTCCGAAGTATCGAGCCTAGGCCACGCCTTCACGGGGGTGTCTGTCTCATCGTCTCGCGTCCGAGTAGGTTCTTGCATGCTCACGGGTGATTCCGTTGCGAGCGAGTTCCGAAGTATCGGTTTCGCCTATTGGCTTCCTCTCTTATTCTTTGGCTGAGTAGGGATCCAGGAAGGGTTACAAGGACCTCAAAAAGTGCAAGCTACATGTTACACAAGAGGAGGACAAGTACGGGATACTTTTCCGGCAGTACTCTCTCTCCTTTAGGCGTAGCGTTCTAAGGACTCGTGAAAAGATAAATTCCTGAATCAAGCTAAAATTGACAAGATAAAAGCCGAACCTTCACGGCTTCACGTGTTGAGTTGGTGAACTCACCCCTGCTTTGTGTTTGATTGCTAGATTTGTTTAGGTCAAGATCAAAAACACCGCACAATCGTGCTCAATTTTGTTGCGTCTCATTTCACTCTTCTTCTTCTAAATTCCCTCTGCTCTTCCCAAATAATCAAGATGATGGGACAGAGATCTCTTAGGCCGACTTTGTCAGCACCGCTATCCAGCACTCCTCCTCATTCATCTAGGAATACCTCGGAGAGTCCACTCTCCGAGCCCGAGTTTACATCCACCCTGTTCCCCCTCGACCACCCTTCTCATTCTCCTTCCATCAGTCCAAGAGTGTCAGAATTCAGTGCATCACAGTGTTCAGCTCATTCGACAGCACCTGAGATGGCCTTTTTTGCTTTTTCAGAAAATCCAGACATGGCAGACAGAGGCGAGCATGCAGATGATCATGAGCACCCTCCGTTCCTATTTGATCAGACAACCATCAATAATTCCTTGTTAGCATCCCTGGAGACTATGCAAAGGCAGATCCGTGACCAGGGTACATTCATGGGTGATCTCATGAGGGAGATAGCTCAGATGAGAGAGAACCGAGCTGACGGAGAAGGTGGTGGAGGCGGAGGACCTGATGCAGGAGGAGCAGATCCAGACGCTGAGAGACCGCCACAGACTATCATGAGGGAATTGCACAATCCAGCCGCATCCCTCACTCACCGTTGGATCAGACTCCCGCCCATCCACGGAGATTTTGAGCTTCGGCCCCACACTATCCAGCTGCTACCCAAGTTCCATGGGTTGCCAACCGAAGAGCCGCACCTCCACCTCCAAGAATTCGAAATGATATGCAACACCATCCATGATCGGTTGATGACTGAGGACACGATCAAGATGATTGCCTTTCCATTCTCTTTGGTTGATAGAGCTGCATATTGGCTCAAGCATCTAGGGCAATTCATTGACACTTGGGCAGATCTCCGAACCGCATTTTTGAAGAAATACTATCCTCTCGGCCGGACCAATACAGCTAGAGATATGATCAGTAATTTTGTCATGATCCCGAATGAACAGTTCCATGAAGCCTGGGATCGATTCAGAGAGCTCATAGACCGATGTCCACATCATGACATTTCCAAGCCCAATCTCGTGCAGAGTTTCTTCTGTGGACTGACACCGGAGTTGCAGGGGCTTGTCAACGCCTCTTGCGGTGGATCATACTTTTCCAAGGGTGAAGATGACGTCTGGGCCATCTATGAAGGCATGGCAGAGAATTCAACCGTGATGACCCAGGCCAGAGTCTACACACAACAAAAGCCTCCGCAAGGAGCAGGATCATTCCATAGGATCGCCCGCATCGATGCCGGTCCCAACACACCATCGGTAGCCGCAGCCCAAGCTGAATCAGCCGCAGCCGACATGGGAATCATCAGTGAAAAGTTGGACCGCATGGAGATCCTAGAGAAGAAGCAGAACCAAGGTCTTGCCCAAATGGACCTTCTCACCAAAACTATGAGTGACCTGAAGACTCAAATTCTATGCATTCAGGAGGCACAAGCTCAGTCCCATCAGCCTCTCAGGTCACAGGTTGCCCCCAGCAGCAGCAGTTCCAACCGGGCCTCTACTTCATATCGCCAGGTGAACCATGTCCAGGCGGAGCCGGTTCCTTTGCTGCAGTACCATCCAGAGCAACCGCCATCTCAGGAAACTCAGATGGTGCTTTATCAACCGGAGCAGCCACTGGCAGTTCTTCTTCCACCCCCCTTTGAGCAGGAACCATTGATGGAAGTCAATGGGATTTGGTACGACCGGTACCCTCAGTCCGGGATTCGTCGGAATCACCCCGGATTCCGTTGGGGAAATAGTAGATCCTCATCCCAGCAGCAGCCTCCTGCCCAAGGACAGCAGAGCAGCCAGCAGCACCAGCAGCAACAACCTCAGTATGCCCAGCAGCAATATCAGAGTGGTCCTCGTCCCACCTATCAGGGACAGCAGTGGAGGCAGCGACAGCAACCTCAGCAGTCTTATTCCCAGTACCCCCCGTATCAGCCACAACAGCAGCAGCAGCCCCATTTCCCATAGGGACAACCATCCGGTTCTCAGGGTCCTGCCTTTGAGAACCCATCCCTTGATGATCTTGCCCGCTTGCTCTCTGAACAGCGAGCCTCTTTCAGGCAAGAAATGGATGAATTCCGACAGGAGATGAGGGACATCATGAAAGGCAAGGCCGCCATACCCGCTCAGATTGAACCTAACCTGAACAATCTGAAAAGGAAGTCTGAGCAGGTAGAGTTTACAGAGGATACCTCTCCTAGTGATTATTTGAGTGACATGTCTTATTCCTATCATGATGCTGATTTTGTTACTACTAGGAGCGGTAGGATGCCAGCCGGCGGCGCCTCTTCTGAGCGACAACCAGATACAGAACCAGGAGCGCCAGAGGAGCAGAGTAGCGGTGCTGATGCCGCTAATGATGACGTTGGAGATGGTGGTGCTGAAGCCACCAATGAGGTAGATCCAGACGACGGTGCTGATGCCGTCTTGATACCAGTTGCAGACGGCGGTGCTGACGCCACCATTTTGTATGCCGAGCCAGAGCGCGATGCTGATGCCGCAGAGACAGGTGCCGGTAGTGGTACCGAGACCACCACCTCTACTTTTGTTGAGCCACCTTCTGTGATGTTGCCACATTTTGTACCCAAGGACTGTGGGAACAAAATGAAAAACAAAAATATGAATAAAGGAAAGGCTTCTGTTCACATTGCGGATCCATATTTGTTGCATGATGATGGTTGTGTGGATCCTTCTTCTTCACAGGCACAGGAACCGATTCCTAATCCTCCATCTGAGGAGACCCCTACAATCCCCTTCCCTGAAGCACTCCGCCGAACGAAGGGGAATAAAAAAGAAAACCCAAAAAAGAACCAGCAGGTAGAGTTCGGCAATCAAATGATTGACAGATTTCACATTCAGCTGACTCTACGAGAAGCATTTGAGCATATCCCCTTCTTCAAAAAGAACCTGAAAGAGACAACTACTGTCCGAAGAAGGAAGAGGCACAAAGATCAAATCCATATGCTCACTCATGACACATGCTGCACCATCCAGAACAAGCTGCCAGCCAAGCGACCAGACGCAGGAGCTCCCTATGTCAGATGCGAGATTCAGGAGCAGTAGTTTGATCGTACTCTATTAGACAGCGGCTCTTCAATTAACCTCCTTCCGGCAGCCTTACTCAAGCGATTCGAGTTTGGCCCTCTTCTTCGAAGCAGAATAGTCCTTCAGTTTGCTGAGAGATCGATAAAGAGGCCGAAGGGGTTATTGAAAGACGTGGTCGTTACCATTCAGGGCCTGAAATTCCCCGTGGACTTCGTTGTGTTGGACATGGAGATCCCTGAGTCGGTAACCAATGCCCCCATCATACTTGGACGCCCATTCTTGGCCACAGCCAAGGCGGTGACCGACCATGATTGCGGGAAGGTGTGCTTTCACGTAGAGGGCGAAACCATACAAATAGAGACGATCGAGGAAACCAGGGCTAGAGAGTTAGAATGCTCAGAGCAGTCCAGTGAAGCAGCGCAGATGACAGAGGAAGAGCTAGACATCCACCAGGTTTGTGATTTCGATATGACTGATGATGAATCCAACTGGAAAGATCCCGTAGCACCGACCCTCGCCTTGCCTACAGATTCACTGTATCTCAAGCTCATGGCAGTCGAGAGTCGGGAGAGCACACTCCTGGATGAGGATATACCTAAGGCTGACAGTGTTGGGACGAGTGGTGCCGATGATTTTCATTCTTGTTCATCTTCTTCTGATCCCTCGGATTCAGACATTGACTGGGATGATTTTGATGAATACTTACCGTGTCTGATTCCTTCTGAGCCAATGACCATGACAGAGTGCGAGCCAGTACAGTTTATTGATGATTCAGTGGGCCGCCTTTCGTCAGAGATTCATGCAGAGCGAGAGTTCTCCCATGCATACCTGGTCGCCTTCACGCAGACATACCAAAATCCAGATCTGCCACCTCCCAGTTGTCCAGAACTGAAACCTCTTCCGCAGTCAATGAAGTATAAATTCCTTGCGGGTGAGCCAGAAATGCACCTAGTCATCATCTCAGCAGATTTGACTGAAGAACAAGAATCTCGTCTGATGGAGGTTCTTGAAAGGAATCGCAAGGCAATCGGTTGGAGTATAGCAGATCTCCAAGGGCTGAGCCCAAATCTTTGCTCCCACCACATTTATCTCGAGGATGACGCTAAGCCGTCGCGTGAGTTCCAACGACGGCTGAACCCAAATCTTCGAGACGTAGTCATGAAAGAAATTTCAAGGTGGTGGAGCGCCGATTTCATCTATCCCATCTCCGACTCCAAATGGGTAAGTCCTTTACATGTGGTACCCAAGAAGACGGGTATCACTACAGTTGTCAATGAGTCTGGAGAGGAGATCGCTACCAGAGTACCAACTTCTTGGAGGGTCTGTGTGGACTACAGACGATTGAATGAGGCCACCAAGAAGGATCACTTTCTGCTTCCCTTCATTGATCAGATTATCGAGCGGCTAGCTGGGAAGAGTCATTACTGTTTCCTTGACGGGTACTCTGGATATAATCAAGTGGCCATTGCGCCCGAAGACCAGGAGAAAATGACATTCACCTGTCCGTTTGGGACGTATGCTTTCAGACGGATGCCCTTTGGTCTATGTAACGCTCCAGCGACATTCCAAAGGTGCATGTTGTCCATCTTCTCGGACATGGTGGGTGACTGTTTAGAGGTCTTCATGGATGACTTCTCGGTCTATGGCGATGGGTTCGATGCTTGTCTTGACTTCCTAGACCGTGTGCTGAAGCGCTGCATTGAGGTCAATCTTGTATTATCCTGGGAGAAGAGTCATTTCATGATGACTCAAGGGACGGTCCTTGGTCACATCGTCTCCAACAGGGGCATGGAGGTCGATCAGGCTAAGGTGGATATCATCAGAAAACTCAATCCACCGTCCAACTTGCATCAGTTACGGTCTTTTCTGGGGCATGTCGGTTTCTACCGACGGTTCATTCAGGACTTCAGTCGTATTGCCCGACCGCTCACTGACTTGCTGACGAAAGACACCAAGTTTATTGTCAATGATAAGTGTCTGGCGTCATTTGAGACTCTCAAAGAAATGGTTGTTTCAGCTCATGTCCTTCAGCCACCCGACTGGTCTCTCCCATTCGAGATCATGACGGATGCTTCAGATTTTGCCGTTGGGGTTGTGCTTGGACAGAGGAGGGATGGATTACCCTTTGCTATTCACTACGCCAGCCGGACTTTGGATGCCGCTCAACAGAATTACACTGTGACTGAGAAAGAGATGCTGGTCGTAGTCTTTGCTCTTGATAAGTGCCGATCATATATTCTCGGATCTAGAGTGACTATCTACACTGATCACACCGCCATCCGGTATTTAATGGCTAAGAAGGATGCCAAAGCACGTCTCACCAGATGGATCCTTCTACTCCAGGAATTTGATATTGAGATTAAGGATAAGCCTGGAGTCAAGAATGTGGCGGCGGATCATCTCTCTAGATTGGAGAATCTTGAGGAATCTGAGCCCAGCGCACCTATCACAGAAACATTTCCAGATGAGGCGATCTTGGCTGTCACCTCACTCCCGTGGTATGCTGACTTTGTAAACTATCTTGTTGCCAAGACAGTCCCTCAGGGTTGGCCCAGACAGAAACTTGAGACCTTCCTAGCTAAGGCCAAGTTTTATCATTGGGAGGATCCCGTCCTTTATCATGAAGGAGGGGATAGTATCTGGAGGAGGTGCATTCCTCAAGAAGAGCAGCAAATCGTCCTCACATATTGCCACAAGCTTGAGGCAGGAGGACATCATTTTGGAAAAAGGACAGCACAGAAGGTGCTTCAATCCGGCCTATGGTGGCCTACTCTCTTCAAGGATTCTGATGAGTTCGTGAAGAGATGTACTGACTGTCAGAAGATGGGAACCTGCGGACAGAGAGACATGATGCCCATGCAACCCATTCACTTTTGTGAGGTTTTTGATGCATGGGGGATTGATTTCATGGGCCCATTTCCTAAGAGTCAGGGATTCGAGCACATTTTGCTTGCTGTGGATTATGTCAGCCGATGGGTTGAGGCCATCCCCGCTTGAGCCGCAGATGCAAAAACCGTGTGCAAATTCTTGAGGAAAAATATCATTTCACTGTTCGGGGTACCTAGAGTCTTGATTTCAGACGGGGGGTCTCATTTCATCAATGATAAGGTTAGGGCCCTTGCAAACGAGTTCGGCATTGACCATCGGGTTGCCACTCCATATCACCCTCAGACTAATGGTCTTGCCGAAGTATCGAATCGGGAGATAAAGACTATCTTGTAGAAAGTTGTCCGCCCAGACCGAAAGGATTGGTCACAGCTTTTGGACTCGGTCTTGTGGGCCTATCGGACTTCTTTCAAGAATCCATTGGGGTCATCTCCCTTTCGTCTCGTCTATGGCAAGCCGTGCCATTTGCCAGTGGAGATCAAGCACAAATCTTTTTGGGCAGTCACTGAGTTACTTTTAGATCCCGAGAGTGTAGGAGACCAGAGAAGAGCTGAATTGGCAGCCCTGGAAGAACTGAGAGACACAGCCTTTTCCAACAGCCTACAGTACAAAGAGAAAGTAAAGACATGGCACGATTGGCATATCAGCCATAAATAGTTTGAGCCAGATCAGAGAGTATGGTTGTTTGACTCTAGGCTGAAATTATTTCCAGGGAAATTGCAGAGCAAGTGGAAAGGTCCGTATGTGGTCAGGAAGGTACATGACAATGGCAGCATCGACATATCCGAACCGTCATCTTCCTCTACTTTCCGCGTCAATGGTCAACGCCTGAAGTTATATCTAGATCATGACCCGCCGACCATTGACGTTGCCCCCATTCTTCTGGTATGAGATGTGTCCTTTGACTCATATCATCTGCATCTCATACATGGTGATCACTTTTATCTTCCGTTGTACAGATCATCTGTCCATATCACTCTTTCATCGGTCGATCTATTTTATTCTTTTCTTCTTTTCTTCTTTTCCTCTTCTACCTTCTTCATCTATCAAAAAGGTGCCGCCCTTGTAGACAGTTTTCCATACTTAGGACGTACTTTGTCCTAAGTATAGGGGGGTGTGCACCCCGAGTGTATCCAGTCCTTGATCCTCTCCATTGTCTCCTCTTCTTGTCTATACTTAGGGATATCTTACCCTAAGTATAGGGGGAGACAATTGGAGTACGATCTGTTCATTCCCGCCCTTGACCCTCCTTGCGTTGTGTACAGTCTGCTATACTTATGATTATTTGATCCTAAGTATAGGGGGGACGGTCGACTTCTCATTCATTGATTCATTCATTCTTTAGACTTGTCTATACTTAGTACGAGTTGTGTCTTCTCCTTTCTCTTCGATCTATGAGGACATATCTCAAGCTAAGTATAGGGGGGTCGTATATACTACGAATATACTTTAGCCATAACTCGTACTTTCATATTTTCTTAATAATATGGCTAAAAATTCTTTAAAATTCATTAAAAATTCTTAATAAAAGATGTGGTTATTCCTCAAATTCTTTTTGTATATACTGATTAATAAATCAGGTGAAAATGTTTTTTGCAAAATGTTTGAAAAATAGTTGGAAAATCTGTGTGAACATCTATTGAAAACTACTTTGAAAATATTTTGTTACATGTTTTCAATCTGTGTAAAAATGTGTGGTTTGTAAAAGTTCTTTTCTTTGTGTGAAATAAAATATTTGAAAAATGATTTGCAAATGGTTTGAAAAATGGTTGCAGAAATATGTTGAAAAATCTATCTATATTGTTTTGAAAACCTTTGCAAAATGATTTTCAAGTGTGTGTACATGGTTGTAAAATGTCTGTAAAAAATTATTTTGGACTATAGTTTTCAAAAATTGTGTGAAAAGCTTGTGTCAAATAAGTTTGAGTAATACATACATCACACCAAAATCTACTATATATGTATAAAACTGACCACTTACCCTTGTAAATTCTTAAAATCCACTTCTTGTAGATATAAGAAGCACTCCCGTGTACATAGTTTTCACCTAGTTTTCAGCCAAAAATCTTTTGTTTTCAAAAAAAACATTTGAAAAATCTTTTTGAAAAATACAAAAAAATTGCATCTACATGTGCATCATCATCATCTTTTCAAAAATCCATAAAAAGTTCAAAATCTTGAAAATTGCATCACAAAAATATTTTCTGCATTGTATTACATAGCATTCGTATTTTTCGGATTGAGTTTGATAGTTGAACAAGTCTAAGTAAAATCCGGAGATTGGAGCTTGATTGGACCTTAAAATCTACCTAATAACAGGAACCTTATAGGAACTGGGTTTGAGGTACTTCAGGTCTAGTTGACTTAATTCTTTGAGGATCATGGGACTTGGTTCAATGTATTCTTGACTGCCTGAGTAGAGTATTTCGGAGCACACACACGACTCTTGTTGATAATGACCTAACTTGGACACCTGCACCTTTCACATAGCTCTCCACGGATGAGGTGGTGAGGAGACAGTTTCCTTTGGCTTGGGGTAGCATATGAGGGTAGTACTTCTAGGCAGAACCCCTCTTCTTCTTATAGTGAAGGAAGTGTGCCTCAACTTGGTCTAATGGTGATGAAGGCTAAAGACAGAAGCCGTGGGTTGCAATAAAGCTTCAAAAGAGGGATAGTCTACTGGCTCAAGAGGAAAATTTCTTGTATATATGCTGCACCATGTAGATATGTTGTACAGATGCATTTGAAAAAAAAAGAAACAAGAGCTCCAAAAAAGTGGTGGGTCGGATTGAAAATTTAATAACCCCACCGGAGTGTATATAGTCCAATAAAGCAAAAGCTTATGGTATCCATGTTACATCTCATGAAGCTTGCAGCGGGAGACTTGGCTACACTGGCTGAGCTTCCAAAAGTCTATACTTCTTCCCCCTCTTCTTGAGCCGGTTGCACTTGAACTTAGAAGGGAATACCCCGCTTCTCGAGGAAAGAGTTGCTAGACCGAGGCATTAGAGTTACCAGGTTGGGGGAGGTTGTTTCTTTGTCACTTCTGAGGTGGGAGCTACATATCACTTACACTGTACGAGTCAGATTCATAGTCATAAGAGTTTGCATATGAGTAGAAGTATTTCTGACCTGGCTATTGAGGAGACTTGGACAGAGTTTTGGGATTCTCAAGGACTGTTGGATTTCAAATTTGGTTCTCATTAAGGTTCCGACCGCACTAAAATTCCAAAGGTCCGACTTAAGCTCCAAACTTTGATTTTGTGAAGACAAGTTTAATAATCAAATAAAATCCAACTTTCTTCTTTTTCTTTTCTTTCTTTTTCTTTTGTACTTATTGCATAAGTGTTTGCTAGGGACTAGCAAAGATAAAGTATAGGGGGATGATGAAGTCACGTTTCATCATCTTTATTCTATCATTTTGGCACCAAAAACCCTAGCAAATACCTGTAAATAGCCTTCATTTCATCATATTAGCATTCATGCATGTGCATTTATACAGTGTATAAAATGCTGTAATTAAAGCCAAAATTATAGAATAAATAAAGAAAAGAAAAAGAATAAAATGTTGTAAGTATTTTATGACCCGAAACCCCGAGACCTAGGCATCTTGATGAATAGGTCGACAAGGAATAAAGTAGGGGGAGATAAGGTCAGAAATACAGTGCAAAATACCTACACATTCTATTCATTCTTTATTCATTTTGGGGCCTATTTTTGGTTCCACTTTTTACACATCACACAAAGAAACTTTGTACATGAAAGTTGTAGATAATTTAATAAAGAAAATTACAAAATTGATTTCACTAAAAAATAATGTACAGATAAAAAGTTATGGTCTCAATAAAAATCCAGAATGCCAACTTCCCAGACCCGTAACTCACAAATAAAAACTCCAAATGCAGCCTACTCACCTTTAATTATATATAGAATAAAATAAGCTATTTAATGGCGGTGGTTTCGCATTTGGCGGAGCTACGGTTTGAAAGTTGAGTTTTTGACCCACATTGTATCAATGTACTGATTGAAATATTCAATTTATTAGTTATTTATTATTTTTATATTTTTATATTTTTATAATTTTGTAAATATTACTTATAATATATATGTGCATTAAAATTAGAATAAAAATGCAAAGAAAATACAAAATAAAAATACTTGAATAAAGAATACATAGGTATACTGCCTATACATATACCTATGCAAAACACTCTTATATTTTATTAAATATACAAAACATATCATAAAAATTAAATAAAAATATACTTATGTAGATAAAAGTATTTTATAATTTTAGAAAATAATGAACAAAAATAATAAAATCAAAACATACAAAATAAAAATAAAAGGATACGATATATAGATAATATACCTATATAGGGGTATAAAAGCAACTTGTAAAAATATATTTCATAAAATAAATTAAAAATCATAATAAAATACTACTTAAAATAACGAATATTTTTTATTTTATAATCATAATTTAATTCGGCTTATTTCTATTTTTAAATGAATTAATAAAACATTTTTTAAATCTTTTCCCTGGTTGGTCCACGTGGACCAACCAGGAGCCCCCGACTGTTGACCGGCGGGTCAACAGTCCGTCCTTGCCCCTTAGGTCTGCGAATGGCCTCGTTTTTCGCCCACTTTCCCCTTTTTTTGAGGCCACACCGTGCGTCCTTTGCCGCCGCTTCCTTCTTGAGAATTGTTCACTGTTCACCCATCTCCATCGCCGACCTCCTCGATTCACCCAGATCTGCTCATCTCGCTTGTGACTTCATCTCGAAAACGCGCGCCCAACCCTCTTCAAATACGAACCCCTCACTTCCACCCTCGGTTGGACTGCCTTCGGACCACCCCTCTCCACCTTCCTGCGCTCCAGAGCTTCCTGGAGGTGACAGCTCCAGCTCCAAGCCTTCAGCCGAGGTGATCAAGGTCGGAGGAGCTCCCAAAACCTCCGCCAAACGCCGGCGTCGAGGTAACCTTCTTCCTATGGCTCCGGCCATTGAGGGCGTCACCCCGCCTTTTTATTTACGCCATCTTGTTCCTGTTAGCTTAAGCATGAAAAACCCTAAAAAAATTTGAAGTTTCATCGATCCTCTCGCCCAATCGAGCACCTTGGCCGGAGTGCACCTCCGACCGTGCACCCCCATCTCGCTCCACGCATCCCCGCGACCATCCAAGGGTCCAGGAAGTTTGCCCTGGACCCTTTGACTCTTTTTGCAGGTCAAAGCTGAAGTGACGACCTCTGGAGCTCGAGTTTTGAGCTCGCCGGAGCCCAACGAAGCCTCACAGCTCCGCCAGGTCCCAGCGAGCACCACGGCCACCGCCGTGGCCTTTTGACGACTCCAGGAGATAGAGGAGGACCTGAGGAGGCCTCACCCCGATTTTGAAGCTCAAAAGTCACCGGAGCCGGCCGGAGGAGCTCGGAGAACTTGGATCAGGGCGTTCCCTCCAGATCAAGCAACAGCCGTCCGATCTCCAGCGTTCTCCATCGCCAGATCACCTGTGGAGATCTTATCGCCGCCATCCACGCAAAGCGTCATCGGCCGTCCTCAACGCGCCACGTGTCAAGTGGCATCTTCCCCGCCGTTCGATCCGCGTGCCGAGGGTATTTTGCACCTACACCCTCGCGCATTTTGTATTTACTCTTTAGTATTTAAACTTTCATCTGTAGTTAAAAAACTCTGGGATATTTGCATATGAACCCTCGCCTCTATTTTATTCGCACTTAGGTCCTTCGCCACGTCACCTCACGTGCCTGTGCGCGTGAGGGGGTGGGCATTTTGCAAGGACACCACTTGAGGTTTGGGTGTTGCATTTCAGTCCAACAATATTGTATCACAGTGTAAAACTTTTGGCTATTTTGCATCTACCTCCCGGATCTTTTTGGATATTGCTCTTAGGTCCCTACCAGGCGCGTGTGTAGCACGTGCTTGGCTTGGACATTTTGTAGTAAGGCCCTGCGGGTTTTGTAATTGTGTTTCAATGCTATAAATCGAATATTCAGTTCAATATTTTGTGGAAAATTGCATGAGAACCCCTGGATGTTTTCTAAATTGCATAAATACCCCTGTCAGGCTTGTTCATTGATTGGATGCTTGTTGTATTTATTTAAATCATCATTTTAAATCCAAAAATTCCACAAAAATAGGGATAGGTTCCTGGACACGTGTACTTTGACGCTATCATTCTAGTTTTTGATTTTATTTTAGTTTTATATTTATTAAAAATCAAAAACATGCTTTTTATGCACTGTCTAGCTTAGAAAATGCCAAAAAATATTACAAGGTCTTGAAAATTTCCAAAAAACAATTACCTAGTGTCTATTTTAACCTATTCTAGTGTCAGTCCAAAAATCACTAAAAATCTCAAAAGAAAAACCTTAAAAATTCGAAAGACTCAAAAACTTCAAAAAAATCTAAAAAATCAAGGAAAACTCCAAAAAATCCAAACTCAGTTCCTGTTTGTCTCTATTTTATTTTATTTATTTGACAATTAGTGTGAAAAATTTTGGTTGCTGTTTGCTAATTTTAAATTCCATTTTACTCACAGCCAGCACATTTTCCACTGTTTTCTCTCATTTCAGTATTTAAAAATACCAAAAACATTTGAAAAAATCCCCAAAAATCACAAAAACAGTAAGAAAACCACAAAAATACCAAAAAGATTTTGTTTCTGAATTTTTGGATATTTTTGCAGATTTTTATAAATATTTTATCTTGTCTTGTATTACATTGTTTATAAATTCCAATATTGAAAAGAAAAAAAATATAAATCATAAAATTATAAAAATCAGAAATTTAAAAATCAAAATACAAAATTAAAAATTAAATTAAAAAAATTAAAAATTAAAAACCCACAAAAATTTCATTGTTTGCTTGCTTAGTGTAGACACGTCACACACGTACATTCACTTGTGCACATTTTTGTGAATTACCCTGCTTGCTCCCTGTGTTCGAACTCTCTGCATACTTGTCACTGTACACCATTTGTGCAGAGTTAAAAATAAATTTTAACTCCACATTAGTTCTAATTTATTGATCTTCAGTGTGGGTTAATTGTTGATTAAATTCATATTTTGATTGGTCGACACTTCGACTGTGTTCCCGCCTTGTGTGGAACACAAGACCGATTGATTTTTGAGTTTATCATGTATCGCCTGGATTTCCGAAGTATTGACGCTTCTATCGTACGTGGACGAGTAGGGCTTGGTCAACATTGGTGACTCTCTATTGTGTAGAGCATCGACCTTGTCCGAAGTATCGAGCCTAGGCCACGCCTTCACGGGGGTGTCTGTCTCATCGTCTCACGTCCGAGTAGGTTCTTGCACGTCACGGGTGATTCCGTTGCGAGCGAGTTCCGAAGTATCGATTTCTCCAATTGGCTTCCTCTCTTATTCTTTGGCTGAGTAGGGATCCAGGAAGGGTTACAAGGACCTCAAAAAGTGCAAGCTACAGGTTACACAGGAGGAGGACAAGTACGGGATACTCTTCCGGTAGTACTCTCTCTCCTTTAGGCGTAGCGCTCTAAGGACTCGTGAAAAGATTAATTCCTGAATTCAAGCTAAAACCGACAAGATAAAAGCCAAACCTTCACGGCTTCATGTGTTGAGTTGGTGAATTCACCCCTGTTTTGTGTTTGATTGCTAGTTCTATTTAGGTCAAGATCAAAAACACAGCACAATTGTGCACAATTTTGCTTCTCATTTCTTCCTTCTTCTTCTGCATTCTCCCAGCTCTTCCAAATAATCAAGATGATGGAACGGAGATCTCTTAGGCCGACTTTGTCGGCACCGCTATCCAGCACTCCTCCTCATTCATCAAGGACTACCTCGGAGAGTCCGCTCTCCGAGCCTGAGTTCACCTCCACCCTGTTCCCCCTTGACCATCCTTCTCATTCTCCCTCTATCAGTCCAATAGTTTCAGAATTCAGTGCATCGCAGAACTCAGATCATTCGACAGCACCTGAGATGGCCTCTTTTTCTTTTTCAGAGAATCCCGAGATGGCTGACAGAGGTGAGCATCCGGATGACCATGAGCACCCTCCATACTTCATTGATCAAGCCGCCATCAACAATTCACTTCTAGCATCCCTGGAGACCATGCAGAGGCAGATTCGTGACCAGGGTACCTTCATGGGTGATCTCATGAGAGAAATTGCACAGATGAGAGAAAACTGACCTGGGGGCGGTGGCGGTGTTGGTGGAGGAGGACCTGATGCAGGAGGAGGTGATCCTGACGCTGAGAGACCGCCACAGACCATCATGAGGGAATTGCACAATCCAGCCGCATCCCTCACTCATCGTTGGATCAGACTTCCGCCTATCCATGGAGATTTCGAGCTTCGGCCCCATACCATTCAGCTCCTACCCAAATTCCATGGGTTGCCGACCGAAGAGCCCCACATCCACCTCCAAGAGTTCGAGATGATATGCAGCACGATCCATGATAGGCTGATGACCGAGGACACGATCAAGATGATCGCCTTTCCATTCTCCTTGGTTGACAGAGCCGCATACTGGCTCAAACATCTGGGGCGATTCATCGATACTTGGGCAGATCTCCGGACCGCGTATTTGAAGAAATACTACCCTCTCGGCCGGACGAATGCAGCCATAGCTATGATCAGCAACTTTGTTATGATCCTGAATGAACAGTTCCATGAAGCTTGGGATCGCTTTCGAGATCTCATTGACCGGTGTCCACATCACGACATCTCCAAGCCTAACTTAGTTCAGAGTTTCTTCTGTGGGCTGACACCGGAGCTGCAGGGGCTAGTCAACGCCTCTTGCGGAGGGTCGTACTTTTCGAAGGGTGAAGACGACGTTTGGGCCATCTACGAGGGCATGGCAGAGAATTCAACTGTGATGGCCCAAGCCCTTGTTTACACACAACAGAAGCCTCCGCAAGGAGCGGGATCATTCCAGAGGATCGCCCGCATCGATGCCGATCCTAACACATCGTCGGTAGTCGTAGCCCAAGCCGAATCAGCCGCAGCCGACATGGGCATTATTAGTGAGAAATTGGACCGTCTCGAGATCCTGGAGAAGAAACAGATGCAAGGCATGGCCCAGATGGACCAAATTGCCAAGACAATGAGTGATCTGAAGACGCAGATTCTTTGCATCCAAGAGGCACACACTTCTTCCCAGCAGCCTCCCAGATCACGGGCTGACCCCAGCAGTAGCAGTTCCGACCAACCCTCTACCTCGTACCGCCAAGTGAATCATATCCAGGCAGAACCGGTTCCACTGCTACAGTACTACCCAGCGCAACCGCCATCTCCGGACACTCAGATGGTGGTATATCAGCCGGACAGCCACTGACGGTTCTTCCCCCACCTTCCTTTGAGCAGGACCCATTGATGGAAGTCAATGGGATTTGGTACGATCGGTATCCTCAGCACGGGATTCGTCGTGATCACCCCGGATTCCGTTAGGGCAACGGTGGCTCCTCTTCCCAACAGCAGAATCCAGCTCAAGGACAGCAGAGCAGCCAGCAACCACAGCAGCAGCAGCCCCAGTACGTCCAACAACATTACCAGCAGGGTCCTCGTCCCGCCTATCAGGGACAACAGTGGAGGCAGCATCAGCAGCCTTAACAGTCTTATTCCCATCCTCCCTAGTACCACCAGCAGCAGCAGCCTCATTTCCCGCAAGGGAACCCATCCGGTTCTCAAGCCCCCGCTTTTGAGAACCCAGCTCTCGATGATCTTGCCCGCTTGCTCTCTGAACAACGAACATCCTTCAGGCAAGAAATGGATGAATTCTGGCAGGAGATGAGGGAAATCATCAAAGGAAAGGCCGCCATACCCGCTCAGATTGAACCTAACCCGAACAGTCTGAAAAGAAAGTCTGAGCAGGTAGAGTTTACAGAAGATACCTCTCCTAGTGACTATTTGAGTGACATATCTCTTTCTTTGTATGATGCTGATTTTGTGACTACTAGGAGCAGTAGGATGCCAGCCGACGACGCCTCTTCTGAGCGACAATCCCATGCTGGATCAAGAGCGCCAGAGAAGCAGAGTAGCGGTGCTGATGCCGCTAAGAATGGTGATGAGGACGGTGGTGCTGATGCCACCAATGATGGAGTCCCAGACGACGGTACTGAGGCCGTCGTAATACCAGATGCAGACAGTGGTGCTGATGCCACCATTTTGGATGCAGAGCCAGAGCGCGGTGCTGATGCCGCAAAGACAGGTGCCGGTGGTACTGAGGCCACCACATCTACTTTTGTTGAGCCCCCATCTGTGATGTTACCACCTTTTGTATCTATGGACTGTGGTAACAAAAAGAAAAACAAAAATATGAATAAAGGAAAGGTTTTTGTTCACATTACGGATCCATATGTGTTGCATGATGATGATTGTATGGATTCTCCTCCTTCATAGGCACAGGGACCTATTCCTATCCCTCCATCTGAGGAGGCCCCTACCATCCCCTTCCCTGAGGCACTCCGCCGAGCGAAGGGGAACAAAAGAGAAAATCCAAAAAAAGAGCAACAAGTAGAGTTCAGCAACCAGATTATTGACAGGTTCCATATTCAGCTGACTCTACAGGAAGCACTTGAGCACATCCCCCTCTTCAAAAAGAACATGAAGGAGAAAACTACCATCCGCAGGAAGAGGAGGAACCACAGAGATCAGATCCATGTGCTCACTCATTCCACTTGCTGCACTATTCAGAACAAGCTGCCAGCCAAGCGACCAGATGCAGGAGCTCCCTATGTCAGATGCGAGATTCAGGAGCAGCAGTTTGATCGTACTCTATTAGACAGCGGCTCTTCAATCAATCTTCTTCCGGCAGCCTTACTCGACCGATTCGAGTTTGGTCCTCTTCTTAGGAGCAGGACAGTCCTTCAGTTTGCTGATAGATCGACTAAGAGGCCGAAGGGGTTGTTGAAAGACGTGGTCCTTACCATTCAGGGCCTGAAATTCCCCGTGGACTTCGTTGTGTTGGACATGGAGATCCTTGAGTCGGTAACTGATGCCCCCATCATACTCGGACGTCCATTCTTGGCCACAGCCAAGGCAGTGACCGATCATGATAGCGGGAAGGTATGTTTTCGTGTAGAGGGCAAAACCATACAAATAAAGACGATCGAGGAAACTAGAGCCAGAGAGCTAGAATGCTCGGAGCAGTCCAGCGAAGCCGCGTAGATGATAGAGGAAGAGCTAGACATCCACCAGGGGTGCGACTTCGTGATGACTGACGATGAATCTAATTGGGTAGATCTTGTGGCACCGACCATCGCCTTGCCGACCGATTCACTATATCTAGAGCTCATGGCAGTCGAGAACCGGGAAAGCACACCCCTGGATGAGGACACACCTGAGGTTGACAGTGTTGGGATGAGTGGTGCTGATGACTTTCATTCTTTCTGATCTTCTTCTAATCCCTCGGATTCAGACATTGATTGGTATGATTTCGATGACTATTTGCCTTGTCTGATTCCTTCTGAGCCAACAGCCACGACAGAGTGCGAGCCAATGCAGTTTATTAATGATTCAGCAGGCCGCCCTTCGTCGGAGATTAATGCAGAGCGAGAATTCTCCCATGCAGACCTGGTTGCCTTCACACAGACATATTAGAAGCCAGATCTGCCGCCTCCCAGTTGTCCAGAACTGAAACCTCTGCCGCAATCGTTGAAGTATAAACTCCTTGCAGGTGAGCCCGATATGCACCCAGTCATTATCTCAGCAGGTTTGACTGGAGAACAAGAATCTCGTCTGATGGAGGTTCTTGAAAGAAACCGCAAGGCAATAGGTTGGAGTATAGCTGATCTCCAGGGGATTAGTCCGACTCTGTGCTCTCACCACATCTATCTTGAGGATAACGCTAGGCCGTCGCGTGAGTTCCAGCGACAGCTGAACCCGAGTCTTCGAGACGTAGTCATGAAAGAAATTTCGAAGTGGTGGAGCGCCGATTTTATCTACCCCATCTCCGACTCCAAGTGGGTTAGTCTGTTGCATGTGGTACCCAAGAAGACGGGTATCACTACAATTGTCAATGAGTCTGGAGAGGAGATCGCTACCCGAGTATCCACTTCTTGGAGGGTCTGTGTGGACTACAGACGATTGAATGAGGCCACCAAAAAGGATCACTTCCCGCTACCCTTCATTGATCAGATTATCGAACGACTAGCTGGGAAAAGTCACTATTGTTTTCTTGACGGGTACTCTGGATATAATCAAGTGGCCATTGCGTCCGAAGACCAGGAGAAAATGACATTCACCTGTCCGTTTGGGACGTATGCTTTCAGACGGATGCCCTTTGGTCTATGTAACGCTCCAGCGACATTCCAAAGGTGCATGTTGTCCATATTCTCGGACATGGTGGGTGATTGTTTAGAGGTCTTCATGGATGACTTATCGGTCTAAGGTGACGGGTTCGATGCTTGTCTTGACTGCCTAGACCGTGTGCTTCAGCGCTGCATAGAGGTCAATCTTGTTTTATCTTGGGAGAAGAGCCACTTTATGGTGACTCAAGGGACGGTTCTCGGTCATATCGTCTCCAACAGGGGCATGGAGGTCGATCCGGCCAAGGTGGATATCATCAGAAAACTCAATCCACCGTCCAATCTGCGTCAGTTACGGTCTTTTCTGGGGCATGTCGGTTTCTACCAACGGTTCATTCAGGATTTCAGTCGTATTGCCCGACCTCTTACTGATTGCTGACAAAAGACACCGAGTTCGTTGTCAATGATAAGTGTCTTGCGTCTTTTGAGACTCTCAAAGATATGGTTGTTCCAGCTCCTGTTCTTTGGCCACCTGATTGGTCTCTTCCATTCGAGATCATGACGGATGCTTCAGATTTTGCCGTTGGGGCTGTGCTTGGACAGAGGAGTGATGGATTACCTTTTGCCATTCACTACGCCAGCCGTACTTTGGATGCCGCTCAGCGGAATTACACTGTGACTGAGAAAGAGATGCTGGCCGTAGTCTTTGCTCTAGATAAGTACCGATCTAATATTCTCGGATCTAGAGTGACGATTTACACTGATCACACTGCCATCCAGTACTTAATGGCCAAGAAGGATGCCAAAGCTCGTCTGACCAGATGGATCATTCTGCTCCAGGAATTTGATATTGAGATTAAGGATAAGCCTGTAGTCAAGAATGTGATGGCGGATCATCTCTCCAGATTGGAGAACCTTGAGGAATCTGAGCCCAGTGCACCTATCACAGAGACATTCCCAGACGAGGCGATCTTGGCGGTCACCTCACTCCCATGGTATGCCAACTTTGTAAACTATCTTGTTGCCAAGACGGTCCCTCAGGGTTGGCCCAGGTAGAAACTTGAGACCTTCCTAGATAAGGCCAAGTTTTACCATTGGGAGGATCCCGTCCTTTATCATGAAGGAGGGGATAGCATTTGGAGGAGGTGCATTCCTCAAGAAGAGCAGCAGAGCGTCCACACATACTGCCACAAGCTTGAGGCAGGAGGACATCATTCCAGAAAAAGGACAGCACAGAAGGTGCTTCAATCTGGCCTATGGTGGCCTACTCTCTTCAAGGATTCTGATGAGTTCGTGAAGAGATGTACTGATTGTAAAAAAATGGGAACCTGCAGACAGAGAGACATGATGCCCATGCAACCCATTCACTTTTGTGAGGTTTTTGATGCATGGGGGATTGATTTCATGGGCCCATTTCCTAAGAGTCAGGGATTCGAGCATATTTTGCTCGCTGTTGATTATGTTAGTCGATGGGTTGAGGCCATCCCCGCTCGAGCCGCAGATGCTAAAACCGTATGCAAATTTTTGAGGAAAAATATCATTTCACGGTTCAGGGTACCAAGAGTCTTGATTTCAGACGGGGGGTCTCATTTCATCAATGACAAGGTCAGGGCCCTTGCAGACGAGTTCGGCATTGACCATCGGGTTGCCACACCATATCTCCCTCAGACTAATGGTCTTGCCGAAGTATCGAACCGGGAAATAAAAACAATCTTGCAGAAAGTTGTCCGCCCAGACCGAAAGGATTGGTCACAACTTTTGGACTCGGTCCTGTGGGCCTATCGGACTTCTTTCAAGAATCCATTGGGGACATCTCCCTTTCGACTCGTCTATGGCAAGCCGTACCATTTGCCAGTGGAAATCAAGCACAAATCTTTTTGGACAGTCACTGAGTTACTGTTAGATCTCGAGAGCATAGGAGACCAGAGAAGAGCAGAGTTGGCAGCCCTGAAAGAACTGAGAGATACAACCTTTTCCAACAACCTACAATACAAAGAGAAAGTGAAGACATGGCACAATTCTTACATCAGCCATAAACAGTTTGAGCCAGATCAGAGAGTATGGTTGTTTGATTACAGGCTGAAATTATTTCCAGGGAAACTACAGAGCAAGTGGAAAGGTCCATATGTGGTCACGAAGGTACATGACAATGACAGTATCGACATATCCGAACCGTCATCTTCCTCTACTTTCCGCGTCAATGGTCAACGCCTGAAGCTATATCTAGATCATGATCCACCGACCATTGATGTTGCCCCCATTCTTTTGGTATGAGATGTGCTCTTTGACTCATATCATCTGCATCTCATACATGGTGATCACTTCCATCTTCCGCTGTACAGATCCATCTGTTCATATCACTCTTTCATCTGTTGATTTATTTTCTTCTTTTCTTCTTTTCCTTTTCTATTTTCTTTATCTATCAAAAAGGTGTCGCCCCTTGTTGTCAGTTTTCTGTACTTAGGACGTACTTTGTCCTAAGTATAGGGGGGTGTGCACCCCGAGTCTTCATTATTTTTGATCCTCTCCATTGTCTCCTCTTCTTGTCTATACTTAGGGATATCTTACCCTAAGTATAGGGGGAGACAATCTGAGTATGATCTGTTCATTCCCACCCTTGACCCTCCCTGCATTGTGTACAGTCTGCTATACTTAGGATTATTTGATCCTAAGTATAGGGGGGACGGTCAACTTCTTATTGGTTCATTCATTTATTCTTTAGACTTGTCTGTACCTAGTACGAGTTATGTCTTCTCTTTTCTCTCCGATCTATGAGGACATAGCTCAAGCTAAGTATAGGGGGGTCGTATATACTACGCATATACTTTAGCCATAACTCGTCTTTTCGTATTTTCCTAATAATATGGCTAATAATTCTTTAAAATTCATTAAAAATTCTTAATAAAAAGATGTTACCATTCCTCAAAATTCTTTATGTATTTACTGATTAATAAGTGATGAATCTGCGATTCGTCATCTTTATTCATTTATTTTAGCTTAAAATCCCTTATAAAACACCTGCATATAACGCTAACTCCATATTCTTACTAACTTGCATTTGTGTGTAAATATTGTACATTTCTTACTAATTTTAACCTAAAATAAATAAATAAAGAAAGAAAGGAAAAATAAAGAAAAGAAAATAAAAAAAAGAAGGAAGACTGTATACAGGCTGACCCGAACCCCGAGAGAAGGTCAAGACTTGACCTGATCGACCAGGAATAAAGTAGGGGGAGATAGGGTCCTTAATCAGAAAATCAAAAGAAAAAAATGTGTTTCTCACTTATTTTGTGTATATTTGTATAAAACTGACACTAATTTATGTGTACCTTAATTGACCCCTAATCAAATAATATTCAAAACCAAAGTTGTAAATAAAAATTTGTCATAACTAATAAAAATGATTGTACAATTAAATCATGTACAGAATAAAAGTAGCCACACTTGGAAAAAGCCACTAAGCACTAATTGAAAGATCAATTCCGGCTCCATATGATCTCAAATTAAACCAATTTCACTTCCACTGAGTTCTAAATCAAATTATCTTCAAAATGGCTGTGATTTTATAATTTTTGGAGTTGCGGTTGAAAAGTCGGTTTTTTGGGGTGGTTTGTGCAATTTTCCCTTGTATTTTGTGTATATTGTATTTGTATATATATTTGTAAATATTTTTACTAATTACTTAAAACAAAAATGAAAATAAAAAATAAAATTCTTAAAACAAAAAAAAGAGGCTAATTTCCCCATTTATACTTGTATTTAATGTCATGTATGTATATAGTACATGTATATATTTGCTATTTTTAACTAACCATCTTAAAAAAAATAAAAAAATAACATTTTTTAATCCAAATAAATAAAGTGACGAAAATTCAAAAAAATTAGATAATTTTGTAAATAATTTTATCTTTCTATTTTATCTCTCATGTTATCTCTTCCACCAAAAAAATCAAAAATTCATCTCTTATCCAAAAAAATTCAAAATTCAAAATTCATCTCTTTTCTATTTATATGGCTCCATCTCCCTCATTCCAACCTGATCAATCTTTAGAGAGAGGAGCCCGATCTCCGAGAGAAATTTCGTCGAGAATTGTGCCTAGCCTCCGAGCCGCCCGGTGACAGCGAGTCGGCCTTGTCGAGGCGATCACGGTCTATTTTCCGCTCCTAAGGTGAGATCCGCATTTTTCTTCGCATTTTTATCTTAGTTTAATCGTACTTTAGTTCATCGCATTTTTTTCTCGTTGGCAATTTTTTCCCCTAAATCTTAAAAAAATCCATCTCGATTTGATCCGCCATCGACTCGATTTTTCATCTCATCATCGTAATCTCTTCGCCTTCGTTTTCTATCTCTCACGATCTCTCAACTCCGGCCACGTACGGTGGTCGGAGAATCGGATTCAATCTTCCATTTTCGTCGAATCCCCGTTCATTTTCCGATTTGTAAATAAATAAAAAGAATAAAATTTTTGTTTCTTGTTATGCCCTAACATTTGTTTTGCAGGGAAACATTAAAAAGATTACAAAAAAGAAGAAATTTTTTATCTTTTCATCTCTTTTTTTTCAGATTTAAAAAAAAATAAAAAAAAAGTTTTCCTTTATCTGCTGTTTGTATCACATTCATAAGAATTAAAAAATTAAAAAAAAAACAAAACAAACAAAAAAAAAGGACGGCAGCCCCCAGGCGCCGCCGCCCCTCCATCACTGCCGCAGGCGGCAGAGCCGCCCACCGCCACCAACGCCTGAGGCCGCCACGACTCACGACAGCGCTCCACCGCAACTCCAGCCGCTCTGCCGCACCTCCCCCTTCACCGTTGGCCGGCGCCGCCATCTCCAGCAGCCCACTCGGCTCTTCCGCGCGCCGCCCTCGCGAAGCCGCCGCCTCCAGAACGGCGGGAACCACCCGCGACGCCGCCCTCCTCTCTCCAGCGCGCGGCCAGCGCCACCTGCACCTTCCCTCCGCGCGTCCATCTCCAGCCCAGCGCCGCTCTCCTGTGCAGCCCCGCAGCCCGGCCACGCTCCTCCCAACCGCCCGCGCCTCGCCTCGCCTCGCCACGCCACTCCAGATCTGGCCGCCGCCTCCTGAACGCCGCCTCCGCCTCAGGCGCGAGCCGCTCAGGCTCCTCCTGCGGACCGACGCGTGGCCCGCTCCGCCGCGAAGACCTCCTCCTGCGCGTGCGAGGAAGAAGAAGGCGGCGCCCCTTTGGGTTCCCCCTTTGTGCGTGAAAAGGAAGAACGAAGAGGCCCTTCTAGGGTTTGATTTCTAAATAAAAAATAAAGAAATTACGTGGACGTCCCTGAAAGTTATGAAAATAACAGAAGCAACCTTGGTTTAAATTGGAAAACATCGGAACGTCTCCTGAAAGTCTCGCAAATTCCTGATAAGTCCCTACCAGCTTCAAGCACGTGCGCTGCACGTTTTAAGTGGGTAAATTACACATTCCTTCTTATACTTTGTTTATGTTATTATTTGTTGAAGAATTTTGAACTATTTGCAATTTGGTTCCTGAACTGCAGAACATTGAACTTGCATGATCTTTTATTGAAATAAATGTTATTTATGACCCAAAAATTTTGAGAAAATTGTGCTATGCTCTTCATGTGATTGTTTTATTAGCATAAATTTTCCATTGCATTTCTCTTTCATTTATTGTTATTAAAAAATCAAAAACAGCACCTTTTTGTCTTCTTGAAATTTGAAAATTCATAAAAATTCGAATATTGTTCCAAAAATTCCAAAAAAATTAGGGTAGTTTGATTTTATTGTCTTTTAATATCTGACCAAGTTTCACGCATTAATCATTTATAAAACCCGAAAAAAATTAAAAAACAGCAAAAATCTTCTAAAAATCATAAACAATTCTCAAAAAATCCAAAAATTGTGATTTCAATTCCTGTTTGTAGATAATTGTTTCTAGTTTACCTTAAAAATAGTAGCCAGGAGTTTTGGGCAGTGAAAAGATTTTTAAATTGCAAATTACTCCAGGCTGTTCACATTTTCTTATTTATTCACTGTTTGATTTTTAGAAAAATACAAAAACATCTGAAATTTCCAAAAAAATTCTCAAAAATATTTCAAAGCTTTTAAAACACAAAAATAATTTCTTTGGATTTTTCTGAGTTTATTTGTTTAATTGAAAAATTACAGAAAGAGTTGGTGTGCGTGTTTTTAATCTTGTGAATATTGAATATTGTTATTTTTGAAAATTAAAAAAATTGCAAAATCAAAATCACTAAAAATTTGAAAATAAAAAAATAAAAAAATTAGAAATAGAAAAATAAAAAAATAAAAATATTAAAAAAATCACAAAAACCAAGGATAGTTGTCCTTTGAGATTCCTGTTTTCTTTTGATTGATTTTCGATTAATTGAATAACCCTCGGGAATTGCAGCCTCCCTGAGTTCGACCCTGTCCGCTATACAGGATAATAAGTAGCAAAACAAAAAAAATATTTTTTGTTGACGCGGGATTTTGGGGATAAAACAACGACCAATATTTTCCATTAATCACCAATCTCCGAATTTCCCGCTCAACAAAATGGCGCCGTTGCCGGGGAGGCACGGCGAGGGTAGTTAGGTTTCTCTTTTGACCTGCTATTCTTGGTTGTAAATATCTGTTTGCCACATTATTCCATTGTTCATATCCATTGCATTCATTTCATCATTTTCTCATATTTGAAAATTGTGTTTCTTACACATTCTCTTTTCTTTTTCTTGCGAGGGCCCGCGGAGCGAAGGAGGCGATCCTAGGAGAGCCGAAGCACCCAAGCGACGTGGAGGCGGCTTGATTCTTCACCAAGCCGCAGGATAGCGTGAGAAGAGGAGAGGAAGAAGTGAAAGAGCCGAAAAAAAAGAAAGAAGAAAAGAGAGAGAGAGAGAGAAGGAAGAGAGTTTTTGTTTATCAGTTGAACTTTGTAAACGGACATTCATTTGTTGCGGGGTCTGTTTCGCCAAGTGCCGGTGCACTTGGGGGACCTCATCGGTTTTGTTTTCATCGCCTTTATTTTCTTTGTTTTCCGCGGATTTCGAAAGCCACCTATTGATTTCTTTAATTAATTTGCTTGAGCCAGGTAATTAATTAGGTCCAAACACCCTAAACAAGAATTTCTGTGCCTATAGAGTAGATCGTAATTTGGACTTAGTCAAATTAACTTGTTCTTGCTCGTTAATAGAAGTTATCATCTAGGACGGTTTACTTGCATTTGCATATAGGTTAGTTTATTTTCTGTATTTAAATTCTGCGCGGATCACTTGCATGTAGAGTGCTGGCGACAAGGTACGCATCTCTAACCCCTGCATGCATCATCGTTTTTAATCGCGCATTGGCATTTTCGATCTCCTCCCTTGTTTTCACTCACATAAGTTAAAAAGGAAATTGGACACTCGGTAGGCGATTCTTTGAAAATATCTTAACCAAGTGACAACTGCCTAAAACCGGGACTGCTAAAGAAAACTCGACCCTAAAAAAATACAAAGAAAAATCATTGTCTTGGGGAGAGTAACCCCCTCATTGTATTCGTTTTTACTTGCTCGCGCAAACACTAAGGTTAGTGCCCAAATCCCATAATTCAGCCTAAGTGTTTGTACAACTTTGTGATTATCACCTAACTCTAAAATCAACAAGATAATTGACCGAACCTTCACGGTCTTCACATTGAGTTGAGTTGGTGAACTGGGGGTTTGTATTGTGTTTGCTTGTTAGTGTTAAAGATCCTTCTGCGCAATTTGCGCCTTCACTCACTTTCACTCTTGCATTGACATTCGTGCTCTCGCATCCTGCCTGTTGATTTCGAAGATGTCGGCCCGGAGTATTTCTCGTTCGGACTCCGCGAACTCATTCTACGCTCCGAGCCGTTCACCTTCTATTCGGGGAGACTCACTTCACGAATATTCCTCTTTCCCCACTTCACAATTCACAACATCCATAAATCCACTATTTGAGATTGGCTTTAATCTCGAATTAATATCTGAGACTCCATCAATTCTGAGCACTAATCGAGTGGCATATACATTTTCAGAGTCAGAAGCCGAATACTTAATGCCACCAAAGGGAAAGGGAGCCATGTCGGAACAAAACGAGATCAACAGTACCATGTTAGCCTCCATTCAATCAATCCAAGCACAGTTGACAGAGCAGGCTAAGTTCCAAGCCACATTGAGAGAGATGATTCTCGAGATAAGACAAGAAAGAGAAGACAGGAGAGGGGGGATAACAGAAACCCTGGAGGTGGGAATGGAGAAGAACCTCATGTAGAGCCTAAGCCTACACTCAAAGATGCTTATAATCCAGGGACAGGGCAGACAAATTCGTGGATACAAATCCCTGCGGTTCATGGGCATTTTGAGCTTAAGCCAACTATTTTACCTCTTCTCCCAATATTCCATGGAAATATTAATGAAGAACCTTATATACACCTCCAGCAGTTCGATCGCATTTGTGGAACAGTACACTACCCAAACGTCCCATTAGAGGTAGTGCAGATGACCGCCTTTCCATTCAGCCTGATGGGAAAAGCCTTGTACTGGTTAAATCACTTGGGGAAGGTTGTCACCACTTGGGAAGAGTTGAGATCTGCATTTCTGAACAAGTATTATCCACTTGGACGACTCAACCAAATGCGATCCCTGATTGCTAATTTCTCCCAGATGCCCCAAGAGCCTATTCACGAGGCGTGGGAACGTTTCAAAGATCTGACGGAGAAATGCCCCCATCATGATATTCCAAAGACCAGTCTTGTACAAAATTTCTTTGGGGGTTTAAGCATTGAGAATCAGAAGCTGGTAGATGCCGCTTGTGGGGGAAGCCACTTTAACAAGGACGAGGATGTCCTTTATCAAATTTTTGAGGAGATGGCAGAAAGTTCAGCAGCTCTTTCTTCTTCACGTGCTTTTCAGAAGCACCCTGTCACCGCCCCTGTAGTACCCCACAAGGATGTCAAAATGACGGCAATACAAGAAGTGGATAAGGTGGATAGCACAGACTTGGCTATCATTGGAAACCACCTATCCAAAGTAGACATTATTGAGAAGCGTTCCAAGGAGCTCGATAAGCTTCATGTGATCGAGCAGAGGACAAAGAACCTGGATAAGCTGGATGAGATAACAAAGCATTTGGAACTTCTTGTGAGTACAATCAGTGCAGTCCACAATACAAATGCAGCAGTAGACCCCTCTACTAGGGAGCATACTCCTTCCACTCAGCAAAATAGCAGAGGACCATCTACAGTCCAGCATGTCTACTACGTGCAGACACCTGATCAAGCTCAGCAGCATGCACATCAGATAGTTCCGTACCAACAAGAAGTGGCCTACATTCCTGAGCAGCAGTCTCCACCTCCACCTGTCATTCAGGAGGTGAATGGTATCTGGTTCGACCGTGAGCGAAACCAGCCCCGTCCGTCAGGGCAAGGCCAGTTGGGTTCACAGCAGGGTCAGAGGCCCAACCACCAGCTTCAAGGAGGCAGACCGCAGCAGCAGTACCAGTACCAGCACCAGCAGTTCCAGCCTCAGTATCAGTCTCCACCTCAGTTCCAAAACTGGAGACAAGGCCAGCCACAGCAGCAGTCCATGTATTTCCCTCAGCCAAACCAGCAGCAGACTGCATATTATGGACAGTATCCTTCCCCCCCTCCTCCTCATTACCAGAATCCGTATGGGTACCAACAGCCTCCGCACTATCAGTCTCAGCGACAGCCAGTCAATGAGCAATCTGAGGCCCCTTCAGTCAATCCACCACTAGACCAACTTGCATTGATTATGAAGAACATGAATGAACTGACTCAGCGGATCGATGACCTGACTACCACCAAGACACTAATTCCAGCACAGGTCGAAGCCAACCCCAATAATTTCAAACGCAAAGAGCAGGTAACTAAAAGCCCACCCACCCCCGAGACAGGTATGTCCCTTGATTTTACATGTTTATCTGACACCATTCATCTTAGGAGCGGTAGGAGATTGCAGCTGCCTGCGCAACAGTTGGGGTTGGGAGATCGGTCCACTGAGAGAGCTTCATCTTCTACATCATCTCCTTCACCAATAGTCGAGAGGCCCAGTATAGCAGCACCCACATCTGGAGTTTCACCGCCTTCACCACCACCTTCACCAGACAGATGCAGATCACCATCAGCAAGGGAGAATATACCAGTCACAGATTCTTCCTCTTCACCAGTAGCAGCATCCCGTCCTGTTTTAGATTCTGTTTTTCCTTCACCTAGATTGGACAACACTATACAGACTGATTCTAGTTGTCCTCTTGTACATGATGATTCCATTCTGAATAAAGGAAATGAACGTTTGCATGTTTATTCTGATTCTGTGCCATTTCCTTCTGCTCTCAAAGCTAAAAAAATTCAAAAATAAAAAACAGCACTATCTGATCCTGGAGTGGTTGAGATCTTACAGAATATCTTTTTAAAGATGCCACTACTTAAAGCCATGGAATACATGCCTACAGTAAAAAAGGGAATGAAAGAGGCATGTACCCAAAAGCGTCAACCAAGGAAGAACAGACGAAAGGAAACAGAGAAACACATCCTGACCATGGCCACAGTTCATGCCATCAGTAACCTTCCACCTAAAAAGAAAGACAAGGGAGCACCTCACATCCGCTGCCATATCTTTGACCAAGAATTTGATCGTACTCTTCTCGATAGCGGTTCCTCCATTAATCTCATGCCTTCCTCTCTATTAACTGAATTCCAGTTAGGGCCTCTTAAAACTACCAGAATGATCCTTCAGTTTGCCGATAGATCGATTAAGAGGCCAAGAGGCATTTTAGAGGATGTTATTGTAACGGTGCAGGGAATGAAATTCCCTGTTGATTTCGTTGTCATGGATATGGACACCTCTGCACCGTTACTCCATACCCCGATCATACTAGGTCGACCGTTCCTCCGAACGGCCGAAGCAGCAGTTGATTATGGTACTGGAGAGATCATCTTTCACTCTCGTAGTGACAAGGTGAAAATTGAGACGATCTCTGATCCTAAACCATCACCGCCACCAGCAACAGATGATACAGAGAAAGCAATATCAGAACCAGATGACTGTGATTTTCTTGCTGAATTCAAAGAGACAGACCTCTTCACGGATTTTATAGATACACAGGAGTCTTTTCCCCAAAAGGACTCTCTGGAAAGCACAGTCGACATGAGCTCCCTTGGTGGTCCAATTGAGATAGTTGCCGATGAGCAGTTTGAGCAGAGTTCTGAGGTCCAGATATCTGAGCCATTCATTGAATTTCCTGATTTATGCACAGATGAGAGACATCTTTCTGAGATTATTGCTGAGATATCTGAGCCGTTCGTTGATAATGATATTGAACATCCTGATGAGCCATTCCTCTCTGAGCAAAGATCATTCATTGCAGATCTATCAAATATTCTATTTGCTGAGCTGTCGATAGCCAAGGTGGATAGTCTACAGAGCATAGATCACATACCGTCTATCAGTACAGTAGCAGAGGTTATCACAGAGACGATTCAGACCCCACCTGAGCTCAAGGTTTTACCATCAACGTTGAAATATGCCTTCCTTGCGGGTCCCCCCCAAATGTTTCCGGTCATCCTCAGCTCGCAGTTGACCGCTGAACAAGATTCTCGCGTGCTAGAGGTTCTTGAGAGAAACCGCAAGGCCATAGGATGGAATATCTCGGATCTCCATGGGATCAATCCAGCGTTGTGCTCGCATCATATCTACCTAGAGGATGATTGTAAACCCTCCCGTGAATGTCAGCGCCGTCTAAATCCAAATCTAAGGGAGGTTGTCATGAAGGAGATCAAGAAATGGTGTGATGCTGGTTTTATATATCCCATTTCGGATTCCAAATGGGTCAGCCCTTTACATGTGGTCCCAAAGAAATCTGGGATTACGATCGTAAAGAATGACCATGGTGAGGAGATTCCGACCCGGGTACCTACTTCATGGCGTGTCTGTGTAGATTACCGACGCCTAAACTCAGCTACCAAGAAGGATCACTTTCCACTGCCCTTTATTGATCAGATTATTGAGAGGTTGGCAGGGAAAGAGTTCTTTTGCTTCTTGGATGGGTACTCGGGATACAACCAAGTTGCTATCGCTCCTGAGGATCAGGAGAAAACTACTTTCACTTGTCCGTTTGGCACTTACGCCTTTAGACGGATGCCCTTTGGATTGTGTAACGCCCCCGCTACATTTCAAAGGTGTATGTTGGTCGTTTTCGCCGACATGGTGGGTAATTTTCTTGAAGTCTTCATGGACGATTTCTCGATCTACGGGGATAGTTTTGACACATGTCTTGCTCATTTAGACCGAGTTCTTCAACGTTGTTGTGAGGTAAACCTAGTGCTCTCGTGGGAGAAGAGTCACTTTATGGTGACCAATGGGATTGTATTGGGCCATGTCATCTCCAAACATGGTATGGAGGTTGACCCGGCTAAGATTGATGTGATTTCCAAGTTAGAGCCACCACAGAATTTGAAGCAGTTGAGGTCATTTTTGGGACACGTAGGATTCTATAGGCGATTCATAAAGGACTTCAGCAAAATCGCCAGACCTTTGACGGAGCTTTTGTGTAAGGAGACTGATTTTATTGTCGATGAGAAAGTTCTCCTTGCATTCAATCAGATGAAAGAAATGGTTACTAGTGCTCCTATCTTACAGCCACCTGATTGGTCTCTTTCCTTTGATATCATGACGGATGCATCAGATTTCGTAGTTGGAGCAGTCTTAGGACAGAGAAGGGATGGGATACCATTTGCTATACACTATGCTAGCAAGACTCTGGATGAAGCACAGCGGAATTATACAGTTACAGATAAGGAGATGTTAGCAGTTGTATTTGGTCTAGAAAAGTTCAGATCTTACCTCATTGGTTCACACGTGATTATATACACGGATCACACTGCCATACGATACTTACATGCAAAGAAGGATGCTAAACCACGCCTTATCAGATGGATCCTTCTTCTTCAGGAATTTGATTTAGAGATACGAGATAAACCTGGAGTGAAAAATGTTGTGGCAGATCACCTTTCCCGTATCACAGACACAGAGACTTCTGAGCAGAACATGATTCCTATTTCTGAAACCTTTCCAGATGAGTCCATTTTATCTGTGGACTCGCTTCCATGGTATGCTGATATTGTGAACTATCTTGTCTCCAAGAAAGTTCCACAAGATTGGCCGAAGTACAAGGTAGACAGATTTCTGTCAGAGATTCATTATTACCAGTGGGAGGATCCGTACCTATTTCGTGAGGGTGCGGATTGTATCTGGAGAAGGTGCATTCCTCAGGAGGAACACACCAGTGTACTTGAGCACTGTCACAAGCTAGAATCTGGTGGGCATCATTCGGGGAAACGCACGGCATCAAAGGTTTTACAGAGTGGCCTATGGTGGCCCACATTGTTTAAGGATGCTACAGAGTATGTTCGAGGTTGTATTGATTGTCAGAAAATGGGAGGAACAGTTGGTTCCAAAGATACCATGCCCATAAGATATATACAGATTTCTGATGTTTTTGATGCTTGGGGCATAGACTTCATGGGCCCATTTCCTGTCAGTCAGGGATTTCAGTACATCCTGCTCGTCGTGGATTATGTTAGTCGATGGGTGGAGGCCATTCCCACCCGAACCGCAGATAGTCGTACGGTGTGTTCCTTTCTTAAGGACCATATTATTGCGCGGTTCAGTATTCCCAAAATATTGATTTCAGATGGGGGAAGCCATTTCATTAATAGAGATGTAAAGAAGCTTGTGAAGGAGTACGCTATTGAACACAGAGTTGCGTCTCCTTACCACCCTCAGACTAATGGCTTGGCAGAAATTTCAAATAGGGAGATCAAAACGATATTGCAAAAACTTGTACGTCCAGATAGGAAGAACTGGTCCCAGATGCTTGATTCAGTTCTATGGGCTTATCGGACGGCGTACAAGTCTCCTTTGGGTATGTCTCCCTACATATTGGTATATGGAAAGCCTTGCCACCTGCCAATGGAATTAATTCACAAATCTTTATGGGCACTCCGTGTATGCAATTTAGATTATGAGAAAGGAGGAAAGAACAGGAAGTTGGATTTGAATAAATTACTGGAATTCCGAGACTTTGCATATGATAATTCACTTATGTATAAGGAGAAAGTCAAGCGCTGGCATGATAAACACATTCGAAGAAAGACTTTCTCCCCTGATCAGAAAGTTTGGTTATTTGATGCTAAGTTGAAGTTATTTCCAGGAAAATTGAAAAGCAAGTGGTCAGGACCGTTCATCGTGAGAGCTGTGCGTGACAATGGGAGTATTGTCATATCTGGGTTGTCATCTGACGCACAGCCATTTGTTGTGAACGGACAGTTGCTGAAGCCATATCTAGATCATGATACATTCCTGTCCGTTGTGGATTCTATATCTTTGGTATCAGACGATGATCTTTTGATTCCACCTTTTGCGTCCGATACATAAGCTCAACACCTCTTGTATATCCTTTCGTTTCACTCCGTCTTCTCCCGTTTTATCATTCACCCCTTTTCCGTGTGTGTGTGTGTATATGCTATACTTAGGATGTGCTTTATCCTAAGTATAGGGGGGGTGAAGGATTTGTGTTGTTCATATTCGTCCTGTTTATCACCCTTGTTGTTGTTGCCTATACTTAGGGATACTCTACCCTAAGTATAGGGGGGTGATGTTGTTCATATCGTGTCTCTGTGAGTCTGTACATTCTCTTCATCGGTTTTTCCCTTTGTACATTCCACTATACTTAGGATTACTTGATCCTAAGTATAGGGGGGATCACCAACTTCTCTTTATCTTTTCTTTGAGTCATTGTAGCATAGGAGTCTTTTCACCTTTCTTTGCTTAGCACGAGTTATGTCTTCCTTTGTCGCTCTCTGATCACTATGAGGACATAGTTCGAGCTAAGTATAGGGGGGTGTCGTATATATTGTATATATACTTTAGACATAACTCGTACTTTTAAATATATTTATTTGGAGGGTTATGTGTATATTTTATAAAAACACACAAAAAAACAAAAAAAAACAAAAAAAACAAACAAAAAAAAACAAAAAAAAACACAAAAAAATGGGAAGAGAGAAAAAAAAACGAAAATAAAAAAAAACAAAAAAAAACATAAAAAAAAGTCTCTTGTATATACTTGTATATATTACTAACCTTTTCTCCTTTAAAAAAAACTACAAAACCAAAAATCATAAAAATTTGCATAAAAAAATTTTCACATCTGCATTTTTCACCAAAAATCCATAAAAAGTTCAAAATTAGAAAATTGTTTAAAAAAATGGTTCTTTTCACATGTGCATCATTCCTTAAAAAAAAACTCTCTGCATTGTTCATAGTCTGCATTTGCATGTGCATTTTTCTGGATAGTATTGATATTTAAACTATGTCTGGAATAAAATTGAAGAATGGAGCTTAGTTGGACCTTAATCCACCTAATTCTAAGAGGAACTTCACCGAGAAATATGATTTTAGAAGCTTCAGGTCTTTGACTTAATTCTTTGAGTTCCACATGACAATGTGCAGCATTTGACTCTTAGTGTCTAACCTGGTCTCTTCATTCTGGGTACAACTCTGGAATAGCGAATTAATTGGTACTCCCGCACTATGCACTTAGCTCAACTCAGACGGGATGTCGGAAGACTGTGTGAGTTTCTTTTCTGGTAGCGTGGAAATCTAAAGACCGGAGTAACGGGTTGAAATAAAGCTTCGGAAAAGGGATGGACGGCTGGGCACAATTTTTTCTAAGACCTCAAAAAATGTACTGAATAAAAAGATGCTATATCCGTAGGGGCAAAACAAGATCCAAGCAGAACCACCAAAAATTCCAAATACAAAGAAGCTACTACCAAATAAAAATCTGACCAAAAAGGTCCAAGCTTCAAGAAAACCTGCAGATCTTGGTGGAGACTCGGCTACACTGGCCAGCTTCACAAGGAGAGGTGACTACACCAAACCACCCTCCAGTTCTTTTCTCATTCTTCTAACTTCTCCCCCAATTCGATTGTGAACACAGCACGACAGACCTTAGAAGGAAATACCTGACTCCCCGAGGACGAGTTATTGGAGAGGAGATTTGCATGGTAGTCCGGCATTCTGGATGGGAAGAGCTAAAATTTTTCACACACATGAGTCGATTATTCAATGTTCATAGGGTATGCTTTGGGAAGAGGATCGATCTAAGATGACTTCTGGGCCAAAACTGTGACAATGATGTGTAGAACTTGAAGGCTGTTGGTTTTAAAATTCTAAGTCTCACAGAAGTTCCGACACACAAATAATCCAAAGGTCCGACAGAGCTCCAAACTACAATTTTATGAAGATAAGTTTAATACTCAATATTGTCCTACTTTCTTTATTTTCCCTTTCTTTTTCTTCTTCACTTATTCTTTCAAATAAGTGTTTGCTAAGGGACTAGCAAAGGTAAAGCATAGGGGGATGATGAATCTGCGATTCGTCATCTTTATTCATTTATTTTAGCTTAAAATCCCTTATAAAACACCTGCATATAACGCTAACTCCATATTCTTACTAACTTGCATTTGTGTGTAAATATTGTACATTTCTTACTAATTTTAACCTAAAATAAATAAATAAAGAAAGAAAGGAAAAATAAAGAAAAGAAAATAAAAAAAGAAGGAAGACTGTATACAGGCTGACCCGAACCCCGAGAGAAGGTCAAGACATGACCTGATCGACCAGGAATAAAGTAGGGGGAGATAGGGTCCTTAATCAGAAAATCAAAAGAAAAAAAATGTGTTTCTCACTTATTTTGTGTATATTTGTATAAAACTGACACTAATTTATGTGTACCTTAATTGACCCCTAATCAAATAATATTCAAAACCAAAGTTGTAAATAAAAATTTGTCATAACTAATAAAAATGATTGCACAATTAAATCATGTACAGAATAAAAGTAGCCACACTTGGAAAAAGCCACTAAGCACTAATTGAAAGATCAATTTCGGCTCCATATGATCTCAAATTAAACCAATTTCACTTCCACTGAGTTCTAAATCAAATTATCTTCAAAATGGCTGTGATTTTATAATTTTTGGAGTTGCGGTTGAAAAGTCGGTTTTCTGGGGTGGTTTGTGCAATTTTCCCTTGTATTTTGTGTATATTGTATTTGTATATATATTTGTAAATATTTTTACTAGTTACTTAAAACAAAAATGAAAATAAAAAATGAAATTCTTAAAACAAAAAAAGAGGCTAATTTCCCCATTTATACTTGTATTTAATGTCATGTATGTATATAGTACATGTATATATTTGCTATTTTTAACTAACCATCTTAAAAAAATAACATTTTTTAATCCAAATAAATAAAGTGACGAAAATTCAAAAAAATTAGATAATTTTGTAAATAATTTTATCTTTCTATTTTATCTCTCATGTTATCTCTTCCACCAAAAAAATCAAAAATTCATCTCTTATCCAAAAAAATTCAAAATTCAAAATTCATCTCTTTTCTATTTATATGGCTCCATCTCCCTCATTCCAAACTGATCAATCTTTAGAGAGAGGAGCCCGATCTCCGAGAAAAATTTCGTCGAGAATTGTGCCTAGCCTCCGAGCCGCCCGGTGACAGCGAGTCGGCCTTGTCGAGGCGATCACGGTCTATTTTCCGCTCCTAAGGTGAGATCCGCATTTTTCTTCGCATTTTTATCTTAGTTTAATCGTACTTTAGTTCATCGCATTTTTTTTCTCGTTGGCAATTTTTTTCCCTAAATCTTAAAAAAATCCATCTCGATTTGATCCGCCATCGACTCGATTTTTCATCTCATCATCGCAATCTCTTCGCCTTCATTTTCAATCTCTCACGATCTCTCAACTCCGGCCACGTACGGTGGTCGGAGAATCGGATTCAATCTTCCATTTTCGTCGAATCCCCGTTCATTTTCCGATTTCTAAATAAATAAAAAGAATAAAATTTTTGTTTCTTGTTATGCCGTAACATTTGTTTTGCAGGGAAACATTAAAAAGATTACAAAAAAAAGAAGAAATTTGTTATCTTTTCATCTCTTTTTTTTCGGATTTTAAAAAAATAAAAAAAAGTTTTCCTTTATCTGCTGTTTACATCACATTCATAAGAATAAAAAAATTAAAAAAAAACAAAACAAAAAAAAAGGACGGCAGCCCCCAGGCGTCGCCGCCCCTCCATCACTGCCGCAGGCGGCAGAGCCGCCCACCGCCACCAATGCCTGAGGCCGCCACGACTCACGGCAGCGCTCCACCGCAACTTCGGCCGCCCTGCCGCACCTCCCCCTTCACCGTTGGCCGGCGCCGCCATCTCCAGCAGCCCACTCGGCTCTTCCGCGCGCCGCCCTCGCGAAGCCGACGCCTCCAGAACGGCGGGAACCACCCGCGACGCCGCCCTCCTCTCTCCAGCGCGCGGCCAGCGCCGCCCTCACCTTCCCTCCGCGCGTCCATCTCCAGCCCAGCGCCGCTCTCCTGTGCAGCCCCGCAACCCGGCCACGCTCCTCCCAACCGCCCGCGCCTCGCCTCGCCACGCCACTCCAGATCTGGTCGCCGCCTCCTGAACGCCGCCTCCGCCTCAGGCGCGAGCCGCTCAGGCTCCTCCCCGACGCGTGGCCCGCTCCGCCGCGAAGACCTCCTCCTGCGCGTGCGAGGAAGAAGAAGGCGGCGCCCCTTTGGGTTCCCCCTTTGTGCGTGAAAAGGAAGAATGAAGAGGCCCTTCTAGGGTTTGATTTCTAAATAAAAAATAGAGAAATTGCGTGGACGTCCCTGAAAGTTATGAAAATAACAGAAGCAACCTTGGTTTAAATTGGAAAACATCGGAACGTCTCCTGAAAGTCTCGCAAATTCCAGATAAGTTCCTACCAGCTTCAAGCACGTGCGCTGCACGTTTTAAGTGGGTAAATTACACATTCCTTCTTATACTTTGTTTATGTTATTATTTGTTGAAGAATTTTGAACTATTTGCAATTTGGTTCCTGAACTGCAGAACATTGAACTTGCATGATCTTTTATTGAAATAAATGTTATTCATGACCCAAAAATTTTGAGAAAATTGTGCTATGCTCTTCATGTGATTGTTTTATTAGCATAAATTTTCCATTGCATTTCTCTTTCATTTATTGTTATTAAAAAATCAAAAACAGCACCTTTTTGTCTACTTGAAATTTGAAAATTCATAAAAATTCGAATATTGTTCCAAAAATTCCAAAAAAATTAGGGTAGTTTGATTTCATTGTCTTTTAATTTTTGACCAAGTTTCACGCATTAATCATTTATAAAACCCAAAAAATTAAAAAACAGCAAAAATCTTCTAAAAATCATAAACAATTCTCAAAAAATCCAAAAATTGTGATTTCAATTCCTGTTTGTAGATAATTATTTCTAGTTTACCTTAAAAATAGTAGCCAGGAGTTTTGGGCAGTTAAAAGATTTTTAAATTGCAAATTACTCCAGGCTGTTCACATTTTCTTATTTATTCACTGTTTGATTTTTAGAAAAATACAAAAACATCTGAAATTTCCACAAAAATTCTCAAAAATATTTCAAAGCTTTTAAAACACAAAAATAATTTCTTTGGATTTTTCTGAGTTTATTTGATTAATTGAAAAATTACAAAAAGAGTTGGTGTGCGTGTTTTTAATCTTGTGAATATTGAATATTGTTATTTTTGAAAATTAAAAAAATTGCAAAATCAAAATCACTAAAAAATTGAAAATCAGAAAATAAAAAAATTAGAAATAGAAAAATAAAAAAATAAAAATATTAAAAAAATCACAAAAACCAAGGATAGTTGTCCTTTGAGATTCCTGTTTTCTCTTGATTGATTTTCGATTAATTGAATAACCCTCGGGAATTGCAGCCTCCCTGAGTTCGACCCTGTCCGCTATACAGGTTAATAAGTAGCAAAACAAAAAAAAATATTTTTTGTTGACGCGGGATTTCGGGGATAAAACAACGACCAATATTTTCCATTAATCACCAATCTCCGAATTTCCCGCTCAACAAAAAGTCAGGTAAAAATGTTTCTTGCGAAATGTTTGAAAAATAGTTTGAAAATCTGTGTGAACATCTATTGAAAACTATTTTGAAAATGTTCTGTTACATGTTTTCAACCTGTGTAAAAATGTGTGGTTTGTAAAATTTATTTTCTTTGTATAAAATAAATTGTTTGAAAAAATGATTTGCAAATGGTTTGAAAAATGGTTGCAAAAATAATTTGAAAAATCTATCTATACTGTTTTGAAAGCCTTTGCAAAATGATTTTCAAATGTGAGTACATGTTTGTAAAAATGTTTGTAAAAACTACTTTGGACTATAGCTTTCAAAAATTGTTTGAAAAAACTTGTGTCAAATAAGTTTGAGGAATACTAACATCACACCAAAATCCACTACATATATGTATAAAATTGATCACTTACCCTTGTAAATTCTTAAAATCCACTTCTTGTATATATAAGAAGCACTCACGTGTAAATATTTTAACCTAGATTTCAGCCAAAATCTTTTTGTTTTCAAAAATCCCAAAAACATTTGCAAAATTAAAATCCAAAAAACATTTGGAAAATCTTTTTGAAAAATACAAAAAATGCATTAGCATCATCATCATCTTTTCAAAAATCCATAAAAAGTTCAAAATCTTGAAAATTGCATCACAAAAATATTGTCAGCATAGCATTGCATAGCATGAGCATTTTTCGGATTGAGTTTGATAGTTGAACGAGACTAAGTAAAATCCGGAGATTGGAGCTTGATTGGACCTTAAAATCTACCTAATAACAGGAACCTTATAGGAACTGGGTTTAAGGTACTTCAGGTCTAGTTGACTTAATTCTTTAAGGATCACGGGACTTGGTTCAATGGATTCTTGACTGCCTAAATAGAGTATTTCGGAGCACACGCACGACTCTTGTTGATAATGACCTTACTTGGACACTTGCACCTTTCACATGGCTCAACTCAGTTGGAGTGGTGAGGAGGTTGGATTTGCCGGTATGAGACGCACACAGGTGGAAACATTTGTCCTCCTCTAGGGAAGGGAAGTGCGCCCCAACCCGTCCAGTAATGACGAGTTTCGAGGATAGGATATTGTGGGTTGCAATAAAGCTTCAAAAGAGGGATAGTCTACTGGCTCAAGAGGAAAAACTCCCTATGTAAATGCTGCTGTGCATAGTATTACAAAAAAAAGTGGACAGGCCTGTACAAAAATAAAAATGCCTGCCGGAGTGTACATATGTTGTAAAATCAAATAAGCAAGCTTGAGCCTCAAAGTCAAATCATGTGAGCCTGCAGCTGGATGACTTGACTACATTGGTCTTGCATCCTAGGATAGGTAGCTACACTGGCTACCGTCCATTCTTCTCTTCACCCCCTCCTCTTGGGCTGGTTACCACTTGAACTTAGAAGGGAATACCCTGCTCCTTGAGGGATGAGTTGTTGGATTGGGGAATCATTGGGTTGTGGTACTGGAGAAGTCAGTCTCTTTGTCATTCTAGTTGGGGAGAGCCACCTTCACTTACACTGTACGAGTCAGACTCATAGTTGTAAGAGTTTGCGTATGAGTTGAAGTATTTCTGACCTGGCTATTGTGGAGACTTGAACAGAGTTTTGGGATTCTCAAGGACTGTTGGATTTCAAATCCGGTTCTCATTAAGATTCCGCCTGCACTAAAATTCCAAAGGTCCGACTTAAGCTCCAAACTTTGATTTTGTGAAGACAAGTTTGATAATCAAATAAAATTCAAGTTCTTCTTTTTCTTTTATTTCTTGTTCTTTTTGCACTTATTGCATAAGTGTTTGCTAGGGACTAGCAAAGGTAAAGTATAGGGGGATGATGAATCCACATTTCATCATCTTTATTATATTATTTTGGCATCAAAAACCCTAGCAAATGCCTATAAAAAGCCTTAAATGATATAATATATCATCTTAGCATTCATGCATGCACATCTCATTAGTGTGTAAAATACTGTAATTAAAGCCAAAATTATAGAATAAATAAAAGAAAAGAAAAAGAATAAAATATTGTAAATATTTTATGACCCAAAACCCTGAGACCTAGGCATCTTGATGAATAGGTCGACCAGGAATAAAGTAGGGGGAGATAAGGGTCAAATATCTATATTATTCTATCCATTCTTTATTCATTTTGGGACCTATTTTTGGTTCCACTTTTTATACATCAAATAAAGAAACTTTGTACATGAAAGTTGTAGATGATTAAATAAAGAAAAAGACAAAATTGATTTCACTGAAAAATAATTTAGAGATAAAAAGTTACGGTCTGAATAAAACTCCAGAACTCCAACATCCCAGACCTGTATCTTGCAAATAAAAATTTGAACTGTACCAAACTCACCTTTAATTGTATATAGCATAAAATAATCTATTTAATGGAGGTGGTTTCGTATTTTTCGGAGTTACGGTTTGAAAGTTGAGTTTTGGACCCTTGTAGTATACTTGTACAGATTAAAATATTCAATTTATTATTTCTTCATTATTTTTTTTATTTTTATATTTTTATAATTTTGTAAATATTACTTATAATAATTATGTATATTAAAATCAGATTAAAAACCTAAATAAAACTCAAAATAAAATACATGTAAATAAAATTTATAGGTATTACACCTATACTTATACCTACATAATACAGATTTATATTTTATTAAATATACAAAACATATCAGAAAAATCAAATAAAATATTTACATGTATAAAAGTATTTTATAATTTTATAAAATGATAGACAAAAAAAATAAAATTAAAATATACCAAATAAAAATACAATACTAAATTACATAGGTATTATACCTATAAGGGCTAAAAAGGTAACTTGTAAAAATAGACCTCATAAAAATAATTAAAAATCATGATAAAATTCCTTACAAAATTATAAACATTTTTTGTCTTATAACCTAAATAAGATAATACCATTTACTATTTTAAAATGATTTTAGGAATAGTTTTTCCAGGTTTTTCCTGGTTGGTTCACGTGGACCAACCAGGGGGCTCGGATAGTTGACCCAGGTCAACTATCTGACCTGCACCTGTAGGCTGTGTCAGATTACGTTTTGACCCCCGTCTTCACCCTTTTTTCGAGGTTAATACTTTCACCAAAACACGATACACCCTTCACAACTTTTGCAACTCTTGCATCAAGGAACACGCCCAAGCATCATCTTGGGTCGCGGATCGCTGCAGCACCCACCATGCCTCGTTCTTCCTCCGCTGACCGTCAACCCCATATAAACCAGCTCCCACTTTGATTTGATTTTTGAACCGCACTTCATCCAAGTCTCCACCCCTTGACCCCGTTAGAACTCCCTGGAGGTGACAGCTCCGCGAAGACCTCGTCAAGGCGGTGCATCAGCAAGACTTGGGCGTGTTCAACTCGACCTACGGCCACCCCGTTGAGGTACATCCTTCCTCGCCCTTCCTGAGCTTGAGGCCGTTTAATCACCTTATTTTTTTCGCTTCCATTTCGTTCCTTATAGTCAGAGCTTCATTCCTCCCTTTTTATCAACCTCACTTGCCTGTCGATTCGCTCAATCGATAGTCGCCGGAGCCATCACCGGCCACCTTCATTCTCGCACCACCTGCCGCAGTACGCCCTCCATTCCGTATCGCTACGTGGCCGGGGTAGTTTACCCCCGGCCATAACACATTTTTGTGCAAGCACCTGGACATTTCAAAGCGTCTGGAGCGTTTTTGGGAAGTCACCGGAGCACCTGGAGCTTCGCAGCTTCCTCCTCGTCGTGGAAGAGCCCCGGAGCTGCTCGTGCCATTCCGTTGCCTCTAGACATCAGAGGGAGCCTCCAGCGTGCTCGTGGGCCTCATAGCACTCACCAATCATGTCGGAGGGCGGAGGCTGTGTCGATTCAATCTCGCCGGCTCTCTGTTCTTCGCGTGTTCGTCCAACGCCCCTCCGAGCCGTAGGATCCCCAGTGGTCGCCCAGCTTCACAGCAGCCGTCTGATCAGATGCGTCATCGTCGTTGGATCAACCTCAACTAACCTAATCTCTTGCGTTGGCGCAAAGCGTCATCGGCTCCTGCGGTGTCGCCACGTGTCACAAGTGAAGCCTCTCCACCGTTCGATTGCTCGTTGCGACCCGCCATCGGATGCGCGCCACGCGTCGCTCACATTTCTCCGCCGTCCGATTCATTAGCTCTGGTTAATTTTGCCAAAGCTCCCCGAGCGTTTTTGTATTTTGTTATAATTGCTAAAACTTTCAGTTGCTTTGTATAACTTTTGCAATATTTACACACAACCCCCTTGAGCTTGTGATTATCGCATCTAGGTCCTTCGCCAGGCGCGTGCTCGTCACGCGCGCCTTGGCGATTTTGCAGGAGGGCCCCCGGGTGTTATATTATTTAAGTTTAGTTTAGAAATTTTCCATCTCAGTTATAAACTATCTGGACTTTTTACAATTCAGCCCCTGAGCTTTTGTGGTATACATCCGTGCCCCTTCCAGGAGCGTGTGTAACCCACGTGAGCCTGGGAATTTTTGCAAGAAAGCCCTTTATGCTTTTGGTTTTGTGGTTTGGCCCAGATACTTTTTGTTTCAGTTCAAACTTTTTGTGAAAATTGCAGGCGTATCCTTGGTTGTTTAAATATTTAAATATATGCCCCTGCCAGGTCTTTAATTGTTGTTTGCTTGATCCATTTAATTAGGGCCTCATTTTAATTCCAAAAATTCTCAAAAATTAAACTTAAGCTCCTGTTGTCTTGTACCTTGTCACCATAATTTTAGTTTTTTATTTTATTGCATTTTATTATTTATTAAAAATCAAAAACATGCTTTTTATCTACTGTCTAGTTTAGAAAATACCAAAAAATATTAAAAGACCTCGAAAAGTTCCAAAAAAAATTCCCTACTGTCTATTTTAACTTATTTTAGTGTTAGTCCAAAAATCACTAAAAATCGTAGAAGAAAACCCTTAAAAATTCGAAAATACACAAAAACTTCAAAAAATTCTATAAAATTGTAGAAAACTCCAAAATTTGTAAACTCAAGTTCTGTTTCTTCTATATTTTATTATCTTTATTTGAAAATTAGTTTAGGAACATTTTGTGGTTGTTTGCTATTTTTAATTCCCATTTTATCCCCAGTCAGTAGCTTGTTCACTGTTTTGGTTTATTTCAGTGTTTAAAAATACCAAAAATGTTTTGAAAAATACCCAAAAATCACAAAAATAGTAGAATATTATAAAAATACCAGAAAGATTTTATCTCTGAATTTTGGACTATTTTTGCATCTTTTTATAAATATTGTATCACCCCTCCTATCACCTTGTTTATATATTCCAATATTATAAAAAAGAAGAAAATATATATATATATAATATAAAATTATAAAAATCAGAAAATTAAAAATTAAAATAAAAAATCAAAAATTAAATAAAAAATTTAAAAAATAAAAATTAAAAAAAATAAAAAACCCACAAAAATCATTTGCTTGCATAGTGTAGACATCATTCACACTTACACACACACACACACACACACACACACACACTTGTGCACCTACCCTGTTTGCTCCCTGTGTTCGAACTCTCTGCATACTTGTCCTATACATCTTTTATGTAGAGTTAAAAATAAATTTGACTCCACATTTGCTTGTCATTATTTGATATTTGATTGTGGGTTCATTGTTGATTAAATCCAGATTTTGAGTGGTCAACACTTCGACTGTGTTCCTGCTTTGTGTGGAATACAAGACCGCTTAATTTTTGGGTTTATCAATAACCTCCTTGATATCCACATATTTTCGGACTACTCCTGAAGTCCAGCTCCATCGATCATTCTCGAGCATCCGCTACCGGATCTGCACGATCATTCTCGATCACGGAATTTGGGGGTGTGACACTACCTTCTCCTTATTGCAATGTAAAATGTCGGGATCGGTCAACTTTAAATCATATATCCTTTGATTCGCTTCGATCATGTTTTTCATCAACCATGCTAACTGATCAAGTGATGGGTCCACAAAATGTGCATTCAGCTACTAGGAATACCCATGACATGCAGAATAATACTGGTACTGAGAAGGGTGATGATGTTGATATGGCGCAGACTATGACTGATGATATGGCTGATAAGGATGTGTCGGTCGCATCTGTATAGGGTTGCTAATCGAACTGAATGTGTTCGTATTCAATTAGAGTTCGTTCGATAATAGTTCGAAAAATGTTCATTCCTTTCTGAACAAATTGAACATGAACTTTAACTTTTAGTTTGATGGCTTAACGAACCGAACATGAACATAACATATGTTTGTTCCATAAAAGTTCGAGTTCGGTATATGTATATGTGTGTGTATTTGTATGTGTAACTTAGTATTTATGCACTTAATAAATTTTAAAGTTAAAGAAATTGTGGTATTTATTAGACTTTGTACCACTCTAATTAGAATAATTTCTTACTTTTATTGCTTATCGAACCTTGTTATTAAACTCTAGTTTCAAACTTGTTCATATAAATAACTTTTAATTAAGTTAAATTGTTAACGAACTGTTATAGAACCAAACTCAATCGTTCGTTTTCTAAACGAACTTGAACTCGAACATATTCTATTGAACATTTATCGAACTGAACTTGAAATTTCAAACTTCCTTATCGAACCGAACTAGAACATAGGTCCGTTTGTTACAGCTCGGTTCGATTAGCATCCTACATCTATTGATAACCATGTCTCCAAGTCTGAAAATGTGGTGAAGATTGAAACTGAGGCTGGTGCTGATATGATCTCCCTCCTTGAGGCTAGTGAAACAACCTCATAGAGGCATGGGAACCCAACTAAGACGTCCCTAGAGGATGGTTCTGGCCGTACTCCTGGTTGCTCCAAATGCTATTTATCCGCTGAATCAAAGATGGAGGTGGAAACTACGGTTCTGAATAGTATGTAGTCTTTAGATGGTACAATACCATATATGCAGGATTCTACTGATGTTGTCCCTAATATGGAGTCTGCATGTAATATATGTGCTGAATAGAAAGAGGTACTCCGGTACTCTATGGTGCAGAAGAGGAAGAGATATGCTATGGTGCAGATGTCTCGGCTATAAGAATCGAACTTTAGAAAGAATGAATCATGCTAACCAACAACTCCAAATGCTTTGTGATTTCATCTAGCTTATCCAGTTGCTTTGTCCTCTGTTCCATCACATTTAATTTTTCAAGATCTTGTGATCGTTTCTCAATAATATCAACTTTGGATAGGTGATTTCCAATAATGCTCAATTCAGAGTTATCAATCCTATCCACATCATGAGATGTCATATTGATGGTCTTGCAGAAATAGAATAAGGATCTTTTTGAAATGTACGGGATGATGATAATGTTGCTGAGCTTTCCGCCATTTCTTCGAAGATCTTCCATAATATGTCCTCATCCTTGTTGAAGTGCAAACCCTCGAAAGTGGCATATACTAATTTTTGATTCTCAGATCTCAAACCCCCAAAGGAATTTAGCACTAGGCTTGTCTTTGGAAAATCGTGATGGGGTGGAATTTCTCCATAAAGTCTTTAAATCATTCCCACGCCTCATGAATAGGCTCATAAGGACATCTGGGAGAAGTTGTCTATGAGTGTCCACATTTGATTCAACCGTCCCAAGGGATAATATTTGTTCAGAAAAGCCGATCTCAACTTTTCTCAGGATGTCACCACCTTTCATAAATGATTGATCCATCAGAGTGACTTGTCCATAAGGTTGAAAGGAAAGGCAGTCATCTTCACTGCCTCTAATGGGATGTTAGGGTAGTGCACCGTGCTGCATATGCGATCGAATTGTTGGAGGCTTATGTACGATTCTTCATTTGTATATCCATGGAATATGAGGAGAAGTGGAAGTTGCTGAGGCTTCAACTCAAAATGACAACGAACTGCAAGAATCTGAATCCAATTGATAGTATGTTCTGCTTCTAGGTTGTAGGCATCTTTAAGCTCTGCTTCTGCTCAATATGGTCTGCTTGATATCTCCTCAGTTCTTCTTAGGTTCTCCCCCATTCCCACCTTCTCTCAGTTGATCCTCCTCTCTCATGTTTATGCCATATTCCATCTCCAAGATCATACCTCTAAGTCTATTATAGATGTTGACCTGCTCTTTAAGCTGAGTCTGAATATCCTGAATGGTTGCCAACATGGTGTTGTTGATCTCGATTTGATCAATCATGGGTCCCTTACCCTTGGGTGCCATCAAGTCCTCCATATCTGAATCAGTTTCCGAAAGTGTGAAAGGCACTGGATTAGTTATTAGAAATGAAGGATTATCAAAAATAAAGCTTGAGATGGGAGTCCATCTCGAACACCAAATTTATTTGTAAAAGAAATGGAGACGAGTGGATTGGAGAGTAAAGAGACATGTTTGTAAAATTCGAATAGAAATTACTCCAATCCGACATCTTAAAGGAATGATATGAGAATACAAAAGTCAAATCAAATAAAAGAAGAACGAGAAGAAAAACACAAAATGTATAGAGGGATCTTGACCTAATCAAAACTAGCAAATAAACACAATTGCAAATGGATTCACCAACTTAACTTGTAAAATCATAAAGGTTCAGTTAATTATCTTGGTTGGTTTTAAAGTTATTTTCAAGAAAACCTTATCAAACTTAGCTGAGTGCTAATCCTATAGGCATGTGAGTACTAGCAAACAATCCTATTATACTTTCCACAGTCTTTGTAACCGGTACCTTATACTTTTTTTACGATCTTTGATATTGTATCTAGGACCACTACTCCACCAAGGAAGAGAGGGGTAGGAAACCAATATGATGAATCAAGTACTTCCTCCAAAGGGTACTCGGATATGGTATGATGAGGACAGGGACCCACTATCGCAGTTTCCCTATGCTCAGTACTTCAGACCATACTGCAAGCGAAATCGGCCCTACTCGCCCACGCATCAATAGAAAGCCCAATACTTTGTGAACCCAGATGGTAATCAAGGCAGTACTCATGCTAGTATTCGGGCTCTATCTTAGGATCTTGCCTCACTCAGTTTGGAAAGTACTTGAATACAATGTGTGTGCTATGAATTCAATACAATGATGTCTGTTACATGTTTTAATTAAGGTCAAAGTTATTTAGCATTCCATTTCTTAAATTATTGGTTTTCATTTTTTGAGTATTTTACAAATAAATTTTCCTAATGATTTTTCTGATTTTTTTATCCTAAGTCCAATAAAATGAGTGAAGAAAACGGAATAGCCGATGCACGAGAAAATATGAATGTGAATTCAAGAGTTATAATTGTGTACCTTGCTCCAGACAAGATCTTCTATTAGTGTGAAGCATAGTTTATTTGACTAAGTCCAATCGTATGTCTACAGGAACATATATATAATTAAAGTGTTTGGAGCTAATGCTTACTTGGGTCAACATAACAGAAACCTTAAACTAAGGAACTCAAGCACAAAAAAATAAAAAGAAAGTTGAAAAACTCAAATTATGAGAATAAAAAAATGAGAAAATTGGGAAGAAGAAAGATAGAAATCGAGAAAAATCATGAAAACCCGATGAGGTCTCCCAAGTGCACCAGCACTTGGCGAAACATACATATAAAAGAATAAGTGTCTCTGGTCTACAAGCCGGGATGCCTTTAATAGGCCTGATGAATCTCTGATCAATCATCATTATTCTCCCTTTTTATCCTAGAAGAATAAGAACTCCATTACAAATCTTCATTAATTTTGGATCTCTAGCATAACCCTTCTCCTTGTAATTAACCCTAACCTTAATTATTACTAACATTTTCCTTATTTTTGTTTTTTATTAAAAATCTCAAAAAATTAGATAAATATCGTATATATTTATCTTGGCTTTAAAAAGAAATTTAAAAAATACAAAAAATCACAAACCAATCAAAATCAGATATTTTTATCTATTAAAAATACTACCAAAATTATCTCTTTGTACAAAGACCTCTTTTGACCTTTTGTTCAACATGAAACTTGTAGAACTCATCGAGACCGACAACTTCAGTGTTTTGACTTTTCTTTTATTCAACATCCTTCTAATTATTTTTTATTTTTCCTTTTATTTTCCCATTTTCTAATAATTTCATTGGGCCACGTGGCGCTCTCTGGAGCCACCACATGACTCTTTGTCCTTACGCCCCCCTTGTTCTGATAACCCTTGGATCTTCTCCCCGTGCCTTGATCTCCACCGTCTACACCCGCTCTCCCCTCTGCCCTCGAATCTCTCTAGAGAGCTCATCACATCTACCCACACCCGCTTTTTCCTTAACCATTGGATGGCTTCCCTATCCGATGGCTTATCAAGCTCCACGTCACCCATTCCACCTCTGTCGTTTGATGAAACCCTCGATTCCATTCCAACTGCACGCTTACACCCAATCCCTACCACTCAATTAGATCAAGGGATCTGATCTGAGCCATCCCCTCATACCCTCATCACGACCGTTGGATCACGTGATCCAACGGTCCTCGTCCATCTTCTTCCTCCCGCGTGCCCTACCCCCAGGCATTACGCTTCGTCTACCCCTTCTCGCCCTTCCTGCTTGAAGCCCACTTCAGTCTCCCTCTCCGATCCATAACACCATTCCCATGTAGCCCTTCGATCCATCTTTCTCCCGCACTCATCAATGACCTCACCCCTAGCTCTAACGCCTCTCATAAACCACTTCAAGTCGCCTCATCACCACCACAATGGTAGGAGTCCTCTTATAAATCATTTGCTCTGCCTCTGTCGCATTCTGTCTACCATTACAGTGCATAAGCCCCTAGCCCCTCTCTGCCTCATTGTGACAGACGAAGGTCGGATGAGGGGCCATAATGGATCTCCCCAGGCCAGGTGTCGACCCATGGCCACCATGGCCATGTCGCGAGCGCCCTAGGCGCCGCTGCGCTTGCTGATATGGCTTCCCAACATGTGCGATGACCCAAGGTTCCAATGGAACCTCAGCCCAAGCTCCACTCCACTGTTCTTCTTCTTATTCAATCCTCTAGGTATGATTTTTGCATTTTCTCTGTGTTTTCTCCATTTTATTTCGATGCACACACATATCCTCACCATTCACCGACTATCCCAAGTCCTTCACGTACAACCAGCACCATCATCGACCTATCCGCTCACACTCTCCCTTCTTCCAGACCCTCATCCACTCCAATCCATTTCTCCTCTGATTCATTAGAGAAGAAGCCTTGGACCAACACCTTTTTCATCCACATGGTCCTCCGTTCACCTCACAACACCCTCGTACTCGTAGCTTCGGCTATTCCTAACTTTGCAGGTCCATATCTTCAATGGCTGGAGCTGCGCATCCTGCTCCGTTCTAGAGCTCCATGTCCAGCGAGCATACACCATCTCATATCTCCAGTCATCACAGGATCTTCATCTCATATCCAGCACCTTCGCGAGGCCTCCACGAACCTTCCTCGATCATCAAGCTGCACGGAGGAGAAATGAGGAGATCTATTTGCGCCACCAAGAAACAGAGGATGAGGAGGCCCCCTGAGGTACATATACCATTGGATGGCACCCCTCCGGTGTCCATCTAACGACCCGGGAAGAGCCACATCGCCACTCCAATGCAAGGATGCCCGTGCGGATCGAGCCATCCCCCGAGGCTTCAAAACCCACACGTGGCAACCTGAAGTTGTATCCTGACCGAGCACGTGGGGACTAGGTTATTTGCAGCTCCACCTTCCGACTTCCCTAGAATTGTAGAAAGGTCCACCAAGGCAGATGCCTCACGTGTGCACCTGGGTATTTTACAGGAAAACCCTGCCAGTTTATGATAATTGTAGATATGTTATTGCGCATAAGGAAAAATATCAGGGAGGCTCCTCTGACTTTTGATAATTGCAAATAGGCCCCTCAAGGGATTGTTTGTAATTATTTATCAATTTATTTCCATGTTTCTTCTTTATATTTATGCCCTTGCACTTTTTGCTTCATATCTTGAGCATCTGGACTCCGATTCAGTTGATTTCAGTTGCATTTCGATGCTTCTTTTATTCTCTATCTAATGGCTTCGCTTATTTCATTATTTGAGTGTGCTAATTTTTGATGATATATAGTGTCTTTTACTCTTTAATTATTTACCATCAATAGATGCTTGATCTCAATTTTAATGCTCTATTTGTCTCTTAAATCAATCCTTATTTTATTGCTCAATGATTCGATTAATTAGGGCATATTCATGCATAATTAATCACATGCATTGCATGGCATTATTTTGCATATTCCATCATTTTTAAATTTCATAAAATCAAATAAAAATTAAATCTCTTCCATGCATAACATTGTACTTGTATTTTGTGCACCATTTGCATGCATGCATATGAAGACTTTAGTCCATGAATTTAATCGCTTATTATTTAATCAATAGATTTCGATGAATTGAGGAGGAGGATCGCGTCCTTGTGGTCGACCTTGGTATCTTGCCAAGTAAAAATTCTCTATAACATTCAAAGATTGTGGTTTTTGCTGAATTGAATTTCGACTTCTATACTACAATGTTCTATTATTAAAGAGAGAATTTTTCGAGTTCATCAAATGGCATTGTTGCCGGGGACACGAATCTTCCTTATTTATTTTTTGATTTTATTGTATTATTTTTTATGTAATCATTTTCAAAACTTTAGCTCTTCACATTGTGTTTGTTTTTACATCATTTGCTGAATAATTTTCTCAATAATTTTCTGACATTTTTCCTTTGGCAGGGCCTATGGAGACCGAGGACATTGGAGATTTTGAGGACATGGACGGACATTGGAGATTTTGAGGACGTGGAGATTTTGAGGACATTATTTTCTGAATAAAGTCTTCACATTGTTTTTGTTTTTACATCATTTGCAGAATAATTTTCTCAATAATTTTCTGACATCTTTCCTTTGGCAGGGCCTATGGAGACCGAGGACATTGGAGATTTTGAGGACATGGACGGACATTGGAGATTTTGAGGACGTGGAGATTTTGAGGACATTATTTGCTGAATAAAGTCTTCACATTATTTTTGTTTTTACATCATTTGCAGACTAATTTCTCAATAATTTTCTGACATCTTTCCTTTGGCAGGGCCTATGGAGACCGAGGACATTGGAGATTTTGAGGACATGGACGAACATTGGAGATTTTGAGGACGTGGAGATTTTGAGGACATTATTTGCTGAATAATTTCCTTTGACAGTGCAAAAGAGTGACTCAAAAAAAAATAAAGACAGAAAATAAATTTTAAAAAATAAATGGAAAATGTATAGTGGCTGATTCGGGGGTTAGACTACTCGAATGTGTGGAAAACAGAGCACTAATTTCTTAGACAAAAATCTAAGTCGTTGGCCTCCCAGAAACGGAGCCATCTGTCAAGACCGATAATGTCCTATTTAATTATCGTGAATTATCGTTTAAATTTGTCATTTCGGTCCAGGTGGGAATTCAGAATCAATCAAGAAATAACCACAATTAATTTATTCAATTTTATTCAAGTGACTTTATGTTTATTTTACTTGAGCAAGTCCCAAGGTTGAACATAAGGAGGCAAAGGAACAACCTAGAATTAATGTCTATCAAATTTTGTGCATTGTTTTCGAGAAGGTTTCTTTTGTTATTTTTAATGCAATTTTGGGATGCAAATGTAAATGAGGCTAATTTTAGGGACTAAAAAGCATTTTTCAATAAAACAATGTCCCAATATTATGAAACTTGGCATAAGTATGAAACTTGGCAAAATTATAACACGTGGGGATCCGATGGAAGGGGAGAACGGAGGTGACGAGGAGTAGCGACGACCATAGATAGAATGGGGTGGCAGAGGTGGTGCCCGCCTGAGGATCTGACAAGATTCGAAGGATCAGAAATTGATGACCGTGACGGAGTAATTTAGGAATGATGATCATAATGAGAGGGTGGCAGCGATTAGGTCGGCAGCAGATGTTGGCCGGGAATGGAAGGAGGCGGAAATTGTAGAGGTGCGGGCAGCGACACCAATTGGGAAAGGGAGAAGAAGAATGTGTGCAGCTGCCGTCCGATCGGCCGAGATCGGACGTCCAAGACTGTACCACATCGCGTCACTTTATATATATATATCTTAATTAATTTTTTATTTTTATTTTTTAAAATTATTTTTTTATAAAAATGAGTATAAATCCCAAAAATAGGTGACACGTGGTGGCTCCAAGAGTTGCCACGTGTCAGTCCTAGAAAAATCGAAAAATAAATACAAAGATAATTCAAAAGAATTAGCAAACGACCTCGGATCGAAAAAATTTCTTCACAAAAGTTGCTCGTCTCGATGAGATCTACAACTTTCATGGACATACTAAAACCAAAATTGATCATTAGCACAAAGTGATATTTTTGGGGTATCCCATGTACATAGAATACCTTGATTTTTTGGGTTTTATAATTTCTATGTTATTTTTAAACCAAATAAAAATCCAGAAAAATATGATAAAATCAAAGATAAATATTTACACATTAATCTATTTTTTGATTTTTTTATTAATCAAGAAAAGGAGAAGTAAAATAAAATACGAAAATGACAAATTTTGTACTAACAGTTAGTGAAGATTCAGACTCAATTAGTTTCTTTAATTTCAAGCTCATTTTGGATTTGGATTTTTATGCATTTAAATAAAACTTTATCCAATAAAATATGGAAAAGAAATAAAATAAAATGAGTTAATTATGTACATAAAATATTAGAACAAAAAACCGCTAAAATACAAAATGTACAAAAGATTCCAAAACCAAATTTTCACATATGAGCTCTGATTTACTTGAACTTAATCTTGTTTGGAAGATAATTTAATGTAGATTAGTTCAAAAGTGAGTATAATTAAATCGAATACTGGATGAGGAAGATATCAAGGTTTTAGTCCGGAATTCCTAGAACTAGGGTTTAGGTTTTTAGTCCACTTATTTAGGGTTAGTGATTTTTTTGTAATTTTCATTTATTGTTGTTAGTGATATGTATACAGTGGAGGTGGTTTCAGGTCATTTGTAGTTAGCATGAGTTAGTTAAAAATTAGAGAAATTAGGCTATTTTACACTACAGGTCATTTTGGTTGGGATTTTTAGCTTCTTATTTTGTGCAAGTGATAAAATGCAATTCTTATCAAACATGCAAGAATGCTACTTATGCAGAATAAAGGAAGAAATGCCAATGAATTTTAGGGATTTGAGCTTAATTAATCATTTTTAGAGTGATGAATCTGAGATTCATCATCCTCTGAACTGGCTCGCTCTTTGCCATACCTGCCGGAATCATTCATGGTAAATAGTCATCAAAGTCCTCCCAATCAATGTCCGAATCCGAGGTATATAAATCCGAAGCACATGGGATGAAATCTGTATCGCTAACCTGACCACGATCATCAACCTCAAATGTGTCATGTGCCACGAGTGTGCTCTCCGAACTCTCATATGCCATGATATGTGAATATGTAGTGTTTCTAGATGTGATAAGAGCTCGTGATACGGGATCTGCCAAAACTGCTTAATCATCTGTGATCATAAATTCGCACTCCTAGTGGATGTCTAGCTCTGCATCTATCATCTGCTATGAGTCACTCGTCTGCTCTGAGCAAGCTGAATCTCTGGCTCTGGTCTCCTCGATCGTCTCTATTTGTACACTTTCACCCTCGACGTGAAAGTATACCTTCCCGATATCATGATCGGACACTGCCTTGGTTGTGTCCAAGAAGGGTCATCTTAAAATGATGGGGATATCGATCATATATTCAGGTATCTCCATGTCCAATACAATGAAGTACACGTGAAATTTCAGGCCTTGAATTGTGATGACCACATCTTCAGTATACCCTTCAGCCTCCTTACATATCTATTAACAAACTGAAGGACGATCCTGCTCTTTCTAAGAGGGCTAAACTCGAATCGGTCGAGTAAGGCAACCGAGAGAAGGTTAATCAAAGAACCACTGTCTAATAGAGTCCGGACGAACTGGTACTCATGGATGTGGCATCTGACATATGGAGCTTCTGCATCGGGTCTCTTGGATGGCAATTGGTTTTGAATGGCAAAGCAAGTGGCACGAGTAAGCACATGAATCTCTGCATTGTGGTTCCTCTTCTTCCTGTGGATAGTGGTCTTCTCTCTCAAATTCTTCCGGAAGAGGGGAATGTGCTCTAGTGCCTCATGTAGAGTCAGTTGTATCTTGAATCGATATATCATCTGCTCGCTAAACTCTATCATATGTCTCTTTTGGGGGTTTCTTTTTTAGTCCCCTTTTCTAAGCAGAGTGCCTGAGGGAAGGGGATGGATGGGCCCTCTCCAGAGAGATGAGGGTCATGAGCAGGTTCCTGTCCATACAACAAGATAGAATCCATACAATGATCATCATGTAACATAGATGGACTCATAAGATATACAGAAACCTTCCCTTTATTCATGTTTTTTTATTTTTGTTTTCCATTTTTTGTATTTTTCTAAAATTTTCCTTAGGTACAGAATAAGGCAACACAATTGAAGGTAAATTGGTGGCATCAGTACCACCCACATCATCTGACTTTGCGACATCAGCACTGCACTCTAGCCAATCATCTGGAATCATGGTGGCATCAGCTCCACCGTCTGCACTTGGAATCACGATGGCCTCAGTACTGTCGGCTGGATCAACATACTTGGCGGCTTCAGCACCATCGTTATCATCATCATGAGCGGCATCAACACCGCTTCCATCTTCGTATGGCACCCTGGAATCTGCATGGGGACATCGCTCAAATGAGTCACTGCTGACCAGCATCCCACCACTCCTAAGTGTCACAAAATCAACATCAATCAGAGTGGAAGAAGTATCATGCAAAACATCACTACGAGTGGTGGTCTCTGTAAACTATACCTTCTCAGATTTTGTCTTTAGATTATTCGGATTGGGTTCAATCTGAGATGGTATGGCAGCCTTGCCCTTGATTATATCCCTCATATCCTACTAGAACTCATCAATCTCTCACTTGAAGGAGGCATGTTAATCAGAGAGCAAGCAGGCGAGATCGTCAAGGGCTGGGTTCTCATAGGTTGGTGCATGAGAACCAGATGGGTTGCCTCACTGTAAATGAGGCTGACTCTGTTGCTTTTGGTAGTGAGGAAGAGGCTGGGAGTAATGTTGAGGTTGTTGTGGATGCCTCTACTATGTCCCTGATAGTTGGGGTGATTACCATGCTGTTGGTACTGCTGGGAGTGATGGGGCTACTAAACCTGACCGCTCCACCCTTCCTGAGCTGGATGCTGCTGCTAGGAAGAGGTGCCTCCAGTGGACCATCGAAATCTAGGATGGTCATGATGTATCTTGGGATATGGTACTGGGAGTACCAAGTCCTGTTGAGTTCCATCAACAGCTCTTGGTGCTCAAGGTGTGGCAAGGGAAAGGCTGCTAGGGGCTGATCCGGCCGGTAGACCACCATTAGAGTTTTTGGAGATGGTGGCGGTTGCTGGAAGTGTTGGAGCTGATGAACTGGCTCTACCTGGATGTGATGGACCTGGAGGTATGAGGCAGATGGCTGGGTGGAGCTGCTTCCTAGATTGGCCCGTGACCTGAGAGGGGGTTGAGAAGTCGTTTGTGCCTCCTGGAGATACATGATCATCTGAGTCTTCAGGTCACTCAATGTCTGTGCCAACTGATCAATCTGGTTCAGGCCTTGGCACTGCTTCTTCTATATAATCTTGATTCGGTCCAACTTCTCACTGATGATGCCCATGTAGATAGCTAAAGACTCGGCAACCGCTGCTGTTGACGATGAAGTAGAAGGACTGGCATCGACACGTGCAATCCTCTGATAGGAAACAACCTAAGGGAGGGGCTTCCTCTTAGTGTACACACGGGTCTGGGACATCACTGTATCGTTTTATACCATCTCCTCATAGATGGACCAGACCTGTTCTTCATCCTTGGCAAAATAGAACCCCCCCACATGAGGCATTCACTTGCCCCTGCAACTCCGGTGTCAGCCCACAGAAAAAGCTTTGAACAAGGTTGGGCTTGGATATCTCATGATGCGGACACCGATCAATGGGCTCTCTAAATCGATCCCAAGCCTCGTGGAACTGCTCATTTCGGATCATAGTGAAATTGCTGATCATAGCCCGTGCTGCATTGGTCAGGCCGAGTGGATAGCATTCAAGTACTCGGTCTCGAGTTGTTCCCAGGTAGTGACTTCCCTCCCCAAGTGCTTCAACTAGTAGGCTGCTCAATCAACCAAAGAGAACGGGAAGGCAATCAACTTGATAGTATCCTCGTCCACAAATCTTTTGTGGACCGTGCTGCAAATCATCTCAAACTCCTACAAATGGAGGTGTGGCTCCTCAGTGGCTAGCCCATGGAACCTTGGCAGAAGATGAATGGTCTGGGGCGGAGCTCGAAGTCGCCCAAGATCTCTTGCAGCTGGATACATCTATGAGTGAGGGTTGCACCAAGGTTGTGCAAGTGCCTCATCGGTCGTGGCTATCTCGTTGGCTCCTACTGCTCATCCGGGTGTCCGGGTCCTCCCTCAGCTCTAGGAATCTCTCCACCAGCTGGTCTCTACGGCTCACCTCTGCCAGTTCATATCTGCTTGAGCTCCCTCCTGACTTAAGCCATAAAAGCTCCCTGGTCCCGAATCTGACACTGCATGATCTCCAGAGAAGCAAGCAAGGTAGTGTTGATGGCCTCCTGGTCTAACACATAGGAAGAAGTATGTGGCTTCTCATATGTATAGTTATCAGTGCTGGCCATCTCTTGGGTCTCTAAAAAGTCAAAAGACCCCAACTCAGGTGCTGTCAAATGTACAAATAACTATGCTGGCCTCTGCTTTGGCACCTCAGGTGTAGTAGAAGGGTAGTCGAGGAGGAACATGGTGGTAGCGAACTCGCGTCCAGAGAGCAGGTCTAATCTCTCTGAAGCTGCCCTAGATGAATGGAGAGGAGCACTAGAAAGTAGTGCCACTAGAGGTAGCCTAAGAGATTTCCTTCCCATCATCGTGATATGGGGATTTATGAGGATTGGATCTAGAATGCAAACATGATGACAAATCAAACCCCCTTTTCACATACTCAACACGAGCCAATGACCGTGAAAGTTCGATCGTTCATCTTGTCCAATTTTATTTAGGTGATAATTCAACTATCATAGGGATTAAGCGAGCTGTTAGGAGCCCAATGCTCCCAGGAGACTGTCCCAATCTCACAACTATTTTTTCCCAGCCAGTATGGGAGTGGATCGTTTAGCGGCTACCCGATCCACCCAATCTGCTAAGGAAGTCCCTGATCGATTACTGGCTACCCGATGAAATCCTCACTGGAGAATAATTAATCGCAAGATCAGTAATCTGAAGAGAGATCAGACGTGGCTCTATCCTAGTGCGTGTGTCGCTCTCTCATTTCAGATAAATCAAACTAGGAGGGGGTGACTCTCCCCAAAATAAGGATTTTTAGGTGAAGTGTGTTTTAGGGTCAAGTTTGCGTTAGCAATCCCAATTTTATTTGGTTATCTCTTTTTAGGTATTTTTCTAAAATAAAACAATGCCTAACAAGTTTTACAATTTTCTTGATTATTTTGAGTCCAATAAAACATGGGGAGGAAGTAGGAAAAGCCGATGTGCGATCAAACACAATGATGCATACAGAGATAGAAATGTGTACTTGACTCCAGCACTCTACATGTAGGGTGATTCGCGTATAAAATAAAGACTGAAAAAAATATATGTATGATATACGAGGAAATCATCCTAGGATGGGCAACTTTTATTACGTGAAGCATAATAGCTAGCTAATCAAATATGAGACCTAAGTCTGATCTTGGGAGTCACTCGGTGCCTGCCACAACGGATCCTGCTAGCGCTTTATATGACTCCTTGTGGTCTCGTATCTAATCAAGCAAACTTTTTTTTTATTTATTTTAGCTAAGTCCAATTATGATCTATAGGAACAGATAAGCAATTAGGTGTTGGGACCTTAGCTAATTACAAGCACAAACAAGTAGAAGTCCTAAATCTAAGGGGTAAAACCTCGGGAACCAAATAGAAATAAAAGGTGAAAAATCTGCGAAAAACATCGGTGAGGTTCCCCGAGTACACCGGTACTCGATGAAGTAGACCCTGAATAGTCTGAGTGTCCAACAGTCTCAGAGTCTAAAATTATTACAATAATACGTTTTTGCAAAAATAAATATCTATCTAGTATAACTAAATCTTCTCCTTCTCTGCTCCTCCTCAAGTGCAGGTCCTCCAAAAGTGATGCGAATTGTCTCCTTGGGCGGTTCCTCGCATGAAAAGTGAAACAGAAAAATGTCAGAAACAATTATAACAGATAGATAAGAAAATAATAAAAACTGAAATATAACTACTAAGTCGTGCTCCCCGGCAACGACACCATTCTGATGAGCGGCCCACTAACTAGGGTTAAGTATCAAGATAAATAAAGGTCGTTGTGACCCCAATCAATCAGTCGACCCAATGACGAAATTAACCACTAAATAGATCAAGCAAACAAATGTGAGCGGTTTGCTATTTTTATTTACATGGTATAGCTACAAAGGACGAACACAAGGATCACGATTTAAGGAAATAAGTAGTCAAATCTCGAAAATAAAGTATTTTTTGTGGTTTTTAAGTACTTTCAAATTTTTAATTTGAATAAAAAACCAAACAAGCACAAAACACTTGAAGCACACACAATACTCTTTTTTATTTTTCAAACTTACTAAAAATGCTCAGGAAATAAAACTAATTTTTTTATTGTTTGCTTTTAAATTATTTTTGGTAATTTTTTCAGATTTTCTCATTATTTTTGTGAATTTTTAAAAATAAAATAGTTAAAAATATGCAAAATAATGCACAACCAGGACCAAATTAAAAATTAAAAATACTAAAAATGCTTAAGGTCCTGGATCAAAATTTTATAATAAAATATAATAAAAAAGCTACAAACAGAATCTGAAAACACAACTTTTATATATTTATTTGATTTTATATGATTTAATAAGTTTATGGATTTTTTTGTTTTTTAAGGTTTTTATAAAGACATTTCAAACAAAATTCTTACTTAAGATAAAACACAACAAAAGACAACTCCAAAAAAATTTGTGGAATTTTTCGACTATTTTTCGAATTTTTATATTTTTCTAAGGTAAACATGACTCTTTTTGGAAGTTTTTGAATTTTTAAAAAAGAAAATGTAAGTAAATTAATCACGGAAATTACAATAAAAACTACACACTAACATGAGCTACATTAATTTTTAGGCAATTTTTAGAATTAATTTAACATTTATTAAGTCCAATAAAAGACATGCAATTAAACGCAACTCATAGGGACCTTAAGGTAAATAGTTTAAGTTCGCAGACCAAATCGATAACAAGCTAATAGAGCATAGGGTCGAATCTACAAATAATCCTAACCAAGCATGCACGACACATGATCCAGACTTACAGGGGCATAAATGCAATTTTCAAAACATACGATTAATTTATTAACGACATAAAAGTCTAAGAGAAAAGTTGCAAATATCCCAGCATGGACGTGGGGATACACGTGATTCTGACTCGGAAACACTAAATGCAAATACTATAAAGTACGAGGTCCAAACTGTAAATGATTTTAACTACAAATTTTATTTTCTAGACTAGAGCGAAATAGGGAAACATGTAGGAAAAATGTGAAATATGCCCAATGGGGGTATGTGGCACACACTAAGAGGGGCACCGACGTACGGTTCTGATCGACGCCCAGGTGGATCTGACGGCCTGAAGAGGATGTCGCAGACGTACATGTCAGATGCGTCAGGGGGCTCCGATCTAACAACCCAAAAGCTACAGATGCCGGGCGACCTTGATCTGATCTGGCAGAGAGGGGCTCATCCAACGGTGAGAAGAAGGTCTGGAAGAACACGACCTAGTAGAACTTCAATCGAGCGAGGGTGGGGATCCGTCAGCCCGATGAAGGCTCTGAGGGGTCCGATAGTATCGTGGAAGCACTCCGTGTCCAGTGGACGCTCCGATGAAGGAGGATACGATTAGGTGGGTGTGAGGGTGAAGCTCCTTTTGGAGCTGCTCCCCTGAGCAGCCGAGGTTCCAAATGATGCTCCAGGTGCGTATTAGTACCTACAAGGGGTAGCCGGACTCGGGGGAAAGTCTCCGGTCGGGCTATTTCTTAGGAAATAAAGGGAAGCGGTTGGGGATGGTGCTTGACCTTCGACGAACATGGGGGAGGGAGGTCTAAACCTCAATCTCACTATGATGAGCGAGGTTTAGGGTGATCAGGTCGCGTAAGAAGGTGGGCGATGGTTTGGGGAGTCAATCTGTGTGGATGGATGTAGGTAGAGGGGCTCCGACTAGCTTGGCTGGGGATGGTGCTCGACCTTCGATGAACATGGGGGAGGGAGGTCTAAACCTCAATATCACTATGATGAGCAAGGTCTAGGGTGATCAGGTCGCATAAGAAGGTAGGCGATGGTTTGGGGAGTCGATCCGTGTGGATGGATGTAGGTAGAGGGGCTCCGACCAGCTGGTCGGAGCAGGAAGGCGTGCGACAGAGCTGGATTGAAAGATCAAAATGGACAAGGGATCTGGAATAGATAATTGATGCTTGAAGGCACTGGTTGACTCAGGAACTCCAGACGAAAGGTAGAAGGATAGGTCTTGGCCTTGACCGATCTGCGGCTGGCTGGGAGGCTACTCGCGGCAGATCTCCGGCCACGAAGCGAGCAGCGAGCCTCCAAGCGTCTCCACAGGGGCCTAAGCTACTCCTCTGATTGTTTTCACTTTACAGAAGGTAACTATGGGTCTTGGGTGACGCGAAGGTCGAGCTAGAGAGCACATAAGGCGGAGAGGATGCTTTATAGGATGCTTCAGAGTCCAGAAAGATCAGTGCACAACATAGAACCCTAGGCAGATCCGGCTATGCCTAGAGATTCGTGAGAATCATGAATATGAGGGTTGTAATCGGGTGCAAGAATCAAAGCAAAATGTGTCTGGGTTCGGGAGCTATAAAATGGAGAAGGAGCTCCGGCGAGACAAGGCGCAACCCGACCCGACTGGAATAGACCGTTGACCGGGGTCAACGGTCCGATGTGGACCAATGAGAAATCAGAATGTACAAAAATAAAAGAACATTGAATTAAAAATAGTAAATGATTTTAAATTATAAAGTATATAAAATATTTTTTTATTATTTTTTGAACTATTTTTATGTGATTTTTAATTATTTTTATGTAGAATAAATAATGTATATACCATATATAGTATTATATACATGTATAATATACCTATGTATTATATATAAATATCTATATTATATTATTTTACAAAAAATCTTTTTATTTTATATTTTATTTATTTACAAAATAGATTAAGAGATATAAAATTATTTTTATTTTATTTTTATGAATAAATCAAGTTATAAAATAAATAGGGGTTGTGTTATGTACATATGTATTTTGTATAAGGAATTGGCAATTTTATTTTTATTTTTATTTTATTTTTCTATTTTTTATTTTTTTTATATTATTTCTAAGGTTATATACAAGGGTGTAAAAAGAATGAAATAATTTTATTTTTTCAAAAAATAAATAAGCAAATATGATGTACAAGTATAGGTGATATGTACAATACATAGTGTACCCTTATCTCTCTCTCTCTCTCTCTCTCTACTCGTTCTTTTTGCGATCAGGTCAAGGCTTGCCCTTCTCTTGGGATTTAAGTCACTATGTGTTTGTTCTAAATACATCATTCTTTTTCTTTTCACTTTATTTTTTATTTGTGTAACATACATGCTAATTGTGAGGTGAGATATTAACAATGATATGCAAAATGCTAAGTTAATATATTTATAGGTGATTTTACTAAAAAAGAAGAGCTAAAATAAAAGAATAAAGAATGTGAACTGTAGATTCATTAGGGACATCTGATCGAGTTTCTTTTCCTTGTTTTATTTTTCCTCTTTATGCTTAGTACAAGCTATGTCTTCATTTCACTTTTTATCATGAGGACATAACACATGTTAAGTATAGGGGGTGTGTGTATATATTACATACATACTTTTATTCATAGCTTACACTTTCACATGTTTCATATATTTATTATGGGCTATGGGTATGGGATTTAAAATATTTGTAAAAATAGTTTGTAAAATATTTATTTTTTTACATATATTTAACATGGTTTTCAAAAATATTTTATAATTATTTTGAAAAGGGTACAAATTGTTTTAATATATAGCACATTATTTTAGACTTTTAAATTTATGAAGGAGTGCCTTTGGAGTAACGATTACTTTTTGAACCGTTGGAGTCTTTAGGCTACAAAAGGTTGCCTAGTTTGATGTTCTTTACAGAGTAAACATGGAAGAGGGTTTAGATGTGAACTTGATATTTTAGAAGCTCAAGTTGACAATGAATTCTTTAAAAAGAGCTATGCCTATTGAGGAAGATAATATGTTATTGGAAGAGTTGGATATGAAGGAGCCCACACCTTTCTTTGAGGATATTCAAAAGTCTAAAGATCATGTCCCTTATAAGTAAGGTCATCCTCATAAGTCCATCTTTTCTCTTTTAAGACAAACCCATAGTTCTATTGTAGAAGATAAGGGTTGGATACATCTTTCTTCTAGTTTAGAACACTTTAAGCCTTCCCAAGTTAATATGGATGTTACTTTTGAGGAAGAATGCCATCATTCGAGGAGCTTCATTTTTCAAGTCTGATTCCAAGGTTTACTTTTTGAGGAGGTAACAAGTGAAACATAAGACCGCCTGTGATTTTAACCCATGTGGATTCAAGTCTGATACTTGAGATTGAGAAGCTAAAGTTTGATAGTGTTGTGTTTGTACCCCTGTGATGTTCTTGTAGTGTTTACTATGTTGTGTTTTGTCTGTTATGTGTTTCTTCTCTTTCAAGGGTACATGTTCTTTAGTTTTTATCAATAAAATTCTTCAAATAAAAATTTCTAACTAATTAACCTGCTAACTAATAAATTGGTATTTCTCTGACACACATTCACTCAAGGCTTGTTTAGATTCGTAACACTTGGTTCATGAGGTCCAAAAATTCAGAGTTAACTTGTCTTAGATAATGCGTCGACGAGGTAGTGGAATAGTGATGGACGCTGAGCTGATCGTCGGTCCTTATTAGGGTTTTAGACTTAATAATTCATACTTCCTTAGTTAAAAAGATTTATGTGATATATTGCATGCTTAATCTTATCTTTAAAAGAATATGGCCAACACTTGCTTGCATGAATGCATTTATGATGAGATGAGTTGAGGTTTCACTTAAGGGATTGGGACTTGAGATTTGAGTTTGGACCTGATTTTATGATACCCGAGGATGGGATAAAATTAATGAAAGCTTCATGATACCTGAGTATCAGCAATCTTAGCCAATATGAGAACTTGGTTCTTATACTAACTTCTTGATATAAACCTAAGTGCCAGGGTTGTGATGAAATATAAATAAAAAAAAGTGAATCATTACACGTCAACTTAGTAAAGAAATGGAGATAGTAGCCAAAAAAACATAAAGAGAAAAATACATGTATAAAAGAAAATATCTCATATTTCCAAGACAAAAAAAGAGCGTAAATAGTGGCGAGCGCTCATATGATGAAATGCTAATTAGCTAACATAATTATCACTCTTGTAATATGGCAAATCAGTAATCGATCAGAATCAAGTCAGTTAGATTTCCATGAAAAGGACTTGACTTAATTTATATCATGGGCAATTCCATGGTCAAGCACAAGGATATGGACAATTAGTTAACTTAATCTAGGTGTTAAATATCTAATTTAGCATTTTAATAATGATCTAGGTTAAGCAACAACATTCAATGCAATGTATAATATTTTTTTAAAAGGCTTTTTATGCAATTATATTAGAAGAATAGTAATAATACGAATGCATACAAGACAAGATGCTCAACACAATAAACAAACTCCTGATTATTCATAACATTACTCGTATAATTACTGAGAAATCAATGCACAAAATGAATCTGTTACTCAATCTAGTTAATGAGTGGAATCTTTGACACAAATGATAAAAAGTACTAAGAAGAACATCAATTAGTTAATCAATTAGGAGTTAATGAGCAATGGATTTAATTATAGTCCTAATTAGTCTTAGCACATTATGTTGCAGTTCAATAAGCCACAATGTAATCAAATTTTTTAGTTCAATATCAAGGTTTAACTCAGCCATGGCCGGTCCCAAGTCCGGTAAATGAGGGTTGCGTTAGGTAGCCGACAACAAGTGTAAAATAGTCAGAGACAACTTCCTAAATAGTACTTTTTTTCTAAAAAATCTATTTAAGAAGTTGCCTCACGACAGTCGGATCTTTTCAACATGTATTTAAGTAAACATACATATTTCGTTGGGGCATTCCCTACTTGCGACGCGTTGCATAACCCGAATGCAATGAAAAATTGGCAAGGGTCGCTACATCGTATCCTGGATGTAGTTCAAAATTTACAAGGATTCTCGCATGAGTAACGCATGCGGGTAATTAAGCTAGTTCCACTGCATCACCATCCGGATGCAGTCTAAAATTTACAAGGGTTCTCGCATAATGGACGCATGCGAGTAAAGAAGTTAGTCCAAAAGAGATTGCAATGGAAGTTGTGGATTGGTAGTTGGAATATTGGCCCTTTAACTGTAAAGTTGATGGAGATAGTGGATATGATGGAAAGAAGGAAGCTTCATATACTATGTTTTGAAGAGACTAAATAGGTTGGAGAGAAAGCAAGGGAGATTGAGAAGACATGTTTTAAACTTTGATATTCAGGTAAAGATAAGGGTAGAAACAGTATTGGAGTAGTTGTTCATAAGGATTTGAAGGATTGTGTGGTTGAGGTGAAAAGATTCAGGGATCGAATTATTTTGCTAAAATTGGTGCTTGAAGAAGAAATTCTGAATATCATCTCAGTTTATGCACCACAAATTGGTTTAGATGAAAGGACTAAACAAGCTTTTTGGGAGGATTTGGATAAGAGTCTACAGGGAATCCCACAAAGAGAGATGATTTGCATCGGTGGAGATCTTAATGGACATGTGGGATAAGATGCTTCAGGGTATGCTAGTGTTCATGGAGGACATGGTTTTAGGGATAGAAATGAAGAGTAAAAATCCATTATGGATTTTGCAACGGCATATGATCTTTTAATAGCAAGCACTCTGTTCAAAAAAGGGAGGAACATTTAATTACTTATAAGAGTGGGTCAGCTAGAACATAGATAGATTACTTTATGTTGAGGAGAAGAGATCGGTTGTGTTGTAAAGACTGCAAAGTAATTCCAGGAGAGATTTTGACAGACCAACATCATTTGTTAGTCTTGTATGTACAAATGAAAGGGTTGGTAAAGAAAAGGAGGGTTTCTAAGATAACTAGAACTAGATGGTGGAATCTTCCACTGAAGCAAGCGAGCTTCAAGGAGAAGGTTTTAGAAGACTCATATTGGGATTGTAGCAATAGTGCAAACGAGATGTGGGAGGCAGTAGCATTTGTATCCGAAAGGTAGCCAAAGAGATACTAGACGAGTCAAAGGGAGGAGCTATAGGTCAAAAGGACGCTTGGTGGTGGAGTGAAGGGGTGTAAGAGAAGCCAAAAATAAAAAGAGCTTGCTTTAAAGCTATGTCTAAGGATAGAACAGAGAAAACTGTCACAAACTACAAAATAGCGAAAAAGGAAGTAAAGAAGGCCATAAGCGAAGCTAAGTAAAAAGCTTATGAAGTTTTGTATAAAAATCTCGACTCTAAGGAGGGACAGAAGGATATATTCAGGTTGGCCAAAGCAAGAGAAAGAAAGACCAAAGACCTTTCTCAAGTGAGATGCATTAAGGACGAGGAAGGTCATGTGCTTGTTACTCAGAAGGATATAAAGACTAGATGGGAGCAGTACTTCCATAAACTTTTTATTGGGGAAGGAAATATAGATATCACTTTGGGTGATCTAGCTTGTAGTGAAAGTTACTTGAATCGTGCATGCTATAGGAGGATACAAAGAAAGGAAGTAGAAGGGGCTTTGAAGGTTATGAGACCCAGGAAAGGTGTAGGATCGGATGACATCCCTGTAGAAGTATGGAGAGTTTTAGGTGAGCGTAGTTTGACTTGGCTTACAAATCTATTCAATGTTATTTGGCAAAGAAAGAAAATGCCTAAAGATTGGAGGAGGAGTATTGTGGTGCCTCTTTATAAGAATAAAGGAGACATTCAAAATTGTTCAAATTATAGAGGTATCAAGCGGATGAGTCACACTATGAAAATTCGGGAATGTGTAATTGAAATAAGGTTGAGGCAAGTTTCCAACGTAAAAGAAAACCAATTCGGATTCAAGCCGAGTCGCTCAACGATTGAAGCCATCCATTTGCTGAGGAGAACAATGGAGACTTACAGAGCTAAAAGGAAGAACCTCCACATGATCTTTATTGATTTGGAGAAGTCTTATGATTCTGTCACACGAGAGATATTGTGGAGAGTGTTGGAGAAGTGACAAGTACATGTCCTATACATTAACCTCATAAAGGACATGTATGATAGGGCTTTGTCTTGTGTAAGGATCCCGTCTGGGAAGACTGGATATTTTGACATCAACATTGGTTTACATCAAGGTTCTGCTTTGAGTCCATTTCTTTTTATTTTGATTATGGACGAGTTGACAAGTCACTTCAGGATGAGTTACCTTGGTGTATGTTATTTGCTGATGAAATTGTGTTAATTGACGAGACTAGAGATGGAGTAAATGAGAAGCTTGAGGTCTGGAGACATGAGTTGGGGACTAATGGATTTCGTATAAGTAGAGCTAAGACGGAATATATGGAGTGCACCTTTGATGGAAGCAATGGTGAAGGAATCGAGGTGAAGATTGGTGATAATAACATTCAGAAAAGATATTCCTTTAAATATCTGGGATTTATTTTACAACATGATGGGGAAATTGATAGAGATGTTACTAATAGAATAAATGCGGGTTCGCTAAAGTGGAGAGGAGCCTCCTCTGTTCTCTGTGATAAGAAAATTCCTTTAAAAATTAACCGAAAGTTTTACAAAGCAACCACGAGACCGGCTATGCTTTATGGATCTGAATGTTGGCCTGTGAACCATAGACCTGTGCAGAGAATGAATGTAGCAGAAATGAAAATGCTAAGGTGGATGTGTGGACACACACGCAAAAATCGGATTTGGAATGATGCACGTAGAAAGAAAGTTTGTGTAGCTCCGATCGAGGATAAGATGCGAGAAAACCGCTTAAGATAGTTTGGACATTTGCAAAGAAGATCAACTGATGCACCAGTTAGGAGATGCGAGTGTTGGGATGTTGAGTCGTCTAAGAGAGGGCGAGGACGGCCCAAGAAGTATTGCAAAGAGATCATACGAAGGGATCTTAGTTTTGTGGATATAAGCTCGAGATTGATTCCAAGATAGATCTGAATGGAGGCGAAGAATCCATGTAGCCGATCCTACTAAATTGTGGGAAAAGGCTTTGTTGTTGTTGTTGTTGTAATATCAAGGTTTAATAAATAAATTTGCGCTCTAAATTTTGATGCAGGGAGAATAGATCAAATCAATAAATAAAATGCATAAATTTAAAGAGCATAAAAGAAGCTTTATAATGACACTGATTTCATTCAATTGGGATAAATGGTATACAAGTTCTTAAAGGAATAACACATGGGTAAAACTACAATAAAAACAACTTTATTTAATTACAAATAGGTCCTTATAAGGACTAGAATGTTAATATGTAAAACCACCTGGATAAAAGTATAAATAAACCATGATGGGGGACTTATTTGTAATTTAATAAAAATAGTGGGAGGTCTTTGTAATTTTTCCTCCTTACTTGCGCGCTGCACGTGACTGCTAGGTGATGAATATCCATTTCATCATCTTTATTCTATCATTTTGGCCTTAAAAATCCTACTAAATGCATGTAAATACCCTTAATTCATGCATTTCAGCATTCATGCATTTGTGTACAAAATGTGCATAAAATATAGTTTTTAATGTCAAAATTATAGAATAAAGAAAAGAAAAGAAAAAGAATAAAATATCGTAGATATTTTATGATCCTAAACCCCTATACCTAGGCATCTCGATGACTAGGTCGACAAAAATAAAGTAGGGGGAGATAAGGGCCATCAATGCAAATCAAATCCGCAATTATTTAAGTCATTTTTTTTCATTTCGGGACCTATTTTTAGTTCCACTTTTTACATCAAATAAAGAAACTTTGAATATGAAAGTTGTAGATAATAAAATATAGAAAAATACAAAATTGATTTTACAAGAAATAATATATATTGTATAAGTTACAGTCTAAATAAGTTCCCAAGATCCTAACTTCCCAAACTCGTATATCTCAAATAAAAACTCAAAATATACCAAAATCACTGTTAATTGTATATAACTTTTAATAAGTTATTTAATGAAGGTTTTTTGGATTTAAGATGTGAAAGTTAGCCATTGGACCCATATTATGCAGTAGATCTAATAAAAATATTCATTTTATTTATTATTTATTTTATAATTTTGTAAATATTATTTATAATATATGTACATATTAAAATAGGAATACGACAATAAAGAAAACATTAAAATAAAATATGTAAAGAAAATATATAGATGAAATACCTATATCTATACATGTATAATTAATACATCTATGTAATTAAGTGTATATATTATATCAGAAAAATGCAATAAAAATATATTTAAGTATATACAAATACTTTATAAATATATAAAATAATAAACTATATTAATAAACTCAAATATACCAAATAAAAATAAAAGACCAAAATATATAGATGAATATACCTATATATAGCCCCTAAAAGTAAATTATAATTATAAATCTCTAAAAATATAAAAAAAATCATAATAAATACTTTATAAAATAATAAATATCTTTTATTTTATAATCTAAATTTAATAAAATCATTTATTATTTTTACTAGATTTTTTAAATAATTTATGAGAGGGATTTTCTGGTTGGTCCACGTGGACCAACCGGCTTCTCCTACCCATTGACCTCGGTCAACTCTCTGACCGAGGTTTGCCTTTTGTCATATCTGCGTTTTTGCCCATTTTCGAGATTTTTTGGAGGCCTCATATTTCACCATTTCTCCTCACTTCCTTCGCGACTTTTTCTCATCGAGGATTGATCTTACACGCCCGACCCTCTCCTCGGGGAATGGATCATCAATTCGCCTGCGCTTCTTCGTTCTCTGAGCCTTGTCAACCACCATGTACATATGCCCCTCCGACTTTCCCTCTCACTTTTGGAACTCCCTTTTGATCAAGATAACCCTCCTTTGTGTGCTGGGTATAGAGAGATGTGACAAGGCTCTCTCCTTTAGCCTGGGGCGGAGTCTGGCTGCATCTTGGGGCGTCTCCACCCATCTCTGGCGGTCGACGCCGTCGTTGAGGTTCATCGTCCTGGTTCAGCCAGTCGAGGTCTATTTTCCTTCCTGATTTAGCTTAGTCTTGGTCCGTAGGTTAAATCCAAGCTTTTCTTTTATATGTTTAGTGTATGCTCTTATGTTAATCCCTCGCCAGAGCTCTGCTCCGGCCACCACCTCCGCTCGTGCCACCCGTTGCCTCCCTTCGCTAATAAGCATCCCCGAGCACCCTCTCTTCTTGCTTGAGCCTTATTTCAGGTGCCGGTGGGCCAAAGGACCCGTGCAGGGTCATTTTTGCAGGAAATTGTGATATCTGAAGCTCCATGTTCTCCTCGAGCTAGCAGCCCCCTTCGGAGCTCCAGGTCACCTTATGAAGCCACCTGCGGGTAGCAGATCGGGCCAACTCCATTTTGCGACCCTTGGAGCGGAGTCCAGCCACCGGAGCAGCACCACAACGCATCGAAGTTCCTTCGCCACCTTGTTCTTCCCTGTTCTTACAGGGAGGTTCAAGGCCATTGGATTGGACTTCGAGCCCAGCTCGTCCCTTCCTCCACTGTTGGATCAGAGTCGCCCTCTACCGTCGGATTCCATTGTTAGATCTAATCTGGACTGTTTGAGGCCGAAGGGGTATTAGACGTCCTCGTCGCGCCACGTGTCTAAGACACTGAAGATCCCTCATTTGATCAAGCCCTTGCTTTGGATAAAATTCCCAAAATTCCCCAAAAAAACTATTTTCTGTTTTATATTTTTATCTATATTATTATCTTTATATAAAAATTAGTTTGGAGAATTGTTGCCACTGCTTACTATTTTTCATCTCCATTTTAATTTTGGTATTTATTTAAACCCTCTTTTAGGGTATTTTTGACTTTAAAAATATATAAAAAATAGTAGAAAAATCTTAAAAAATCACAAAAATAGTAAAAAATATTTCAAGACCTAAAAATATTTTATTTTCTTATTTTTGATTATTTTTATTAGTGTTTATATCTATTATAGCCTATTGTATATATACTCTACATATGACCTTATATATATTATATCTACATTAAAAGAAAAAGGAAATAGAAAAATAGAAAAAATAGAAAATAGAAAATAGAAAAATAGAAAAATTAAAAATATAAAAATATAAAATCAAAAATAAAATAAAAAATATATAAAATAAAATACCCATAAAAAGAGTACATACAGACACATATATCACAACCACTTTTGTGCATTTATTTGCCCGATCTATCCTGCTTGTTTCCTATGTTCGACCTCCACATGCTTGCACACTATACACATCCATTATAGAGTTATAATAAATTTTAACTTCGCATTGCTTTTTATTGCTTAGTTATCATCGTGCGTTAATTGTTGTTTTAATCCGGACTTCGTGTGGTCGTCTCGACGATTGTGTTCCCGCCTTGTGTGGGACATAAGACCGCTCGATTTTTAGGTTAAACACTTGGTTCAGTGTAAGAATGAGTCTCGGAATGCGTGGATGTGCGGCTAGCTTTGGTTGAGGCACGGATGCCCCGAAACACATGTCTGAAGCATTTCTTTGGAAAGGCAACATGGCGATCTCTGTGACATTAGATCTCGCCCAAATTTGCTAGATCAGACGGATACTTCTCTTCCTCTTCGTTGACTGCTCCTCTACGTGTGACGACAACAGGGCCTATATTACGGTGACGTTATGTTGTTAATCCAGACCTCCTCTAACCCATCTGATGATCAAGAAATCTCCTTTAACCTTCCATGAAGATGCTGGATATAAACTCGAGGACTGAAGACTCTTGGAGATCTCTGGCAATAAAGCAAAATCAGGGCAAAAATTCGAAATCGGAGTTGAGTATTTCCCTCTGATCAGTGAAGAGATAAAGAACCTGTAGAGGTTAGCAATCTAGGCCAAGCACAATGCAAGGATTTTAGAGTGGAAAGGAGGCTCGACGATGGATGGAATGGAGGCTCGACAAGGCAAAAAAATATGTATGGATGAATATAAGGTGTATGCTTGATTGAATTAGAAGGATTTTAAATTTTAGAACAAGCTCCTGATCAATCAACTTTCGACTCCTGACCCATCAGTTTCTAATTAAGCAACTTACATTATATGACTGATTAACTCAAGCCCTCCTAGCCAGCATTGATCGCCTCCAAGGTTCCAAACTTCTTTGTGACTAGTCAGAGACAAATTTTCTATAGGTCGAAACACTAATGGTGATATTTTTATGGATATATTATTATAATATTATGCTCATATTTAGAGGTATTGTTATTTTATATCTCATATTCCTTATATCTATTTATCAATATATCTTTATTGCTGGCAATACAAAAGATACTATACTATTTTCTTCGGATAACACTTTGTGTTAGGAGTCTCGGTATTAGATCCAAGTGTTGCAGGTCCCTTGGTGTTTTATCCAAAGGTTGAGAACATTTAAGGTCTGCCCAGACCTCGATGGTACTTCGATGTCTGATTTGCAGGTGAAGACTTTGGTGTATGATCCAAGGCTGTAAAGCATATGGTGTTTGATTCAAGAGCCTTATACAATGTTTAAGTTATTTGCGTAAATTATTTGTATAGTGAAGTAGTTGATCTGCACGACTATCAAACTCGAGTCATAGTTTTCAAGCAGTTGGGTTTCCCATTAACGTCTGTGTGCGTTGTAGATTGAATCTCTACTTTTGACTGTTTACTTATCTTTAAATTCTATAATATATTTATATTACCATAATTTAGTGGATACTACCATTCACCTCCGATCATATATTGTTTCAATCCTACAAGAACTCTCAATACGAACTTTGAAAGGTGTCATATTTGCGCCCACAACATAAAAGAATTTGATTTCCGTAGGAATGATCGAATCACAAGGACATCGCGTCAACATTAGAGGGGGAGTTCTCAGAGTAAGCAAGGGAATACACATGTTGATATGAGAAACGAGGATGCCCAACAAGGTGTACATGCTTGAGGGAATGGTCATGATAGGTGATGGAGCTCCGATTATTCCTAGGACAAGCATGACATCAATAGAGTAATAGTTTATCAGCATCTTTATTGTAGAAGCATGCAACAAGGAGAAGTTAGTGCGATTCACTTTATCAGAGCATGATGGTAAACTCTCTATTCACAAGAGATTAATAGTGCCATTTTAAAATGCATAACACCAAACTATGCGACGTAACTATGAGGAGGCATGACAAAAGGCACCTAGTATTGGGTGTAGCACCTAAAGGAAGTGAGTTCCAGCAATGGAGGCTTACAAATGATGCAGAAGCAGTGGTTCAGACTCAAGATGATGTGCAAACTGTAATGGAAATAAACTAAAGGAGGAGATTGTTAGGATTGGGAGTCATCAGAATTGAGAATCCTAAGCAGATTGGACTCCTAACTTAATAAAAATGAGTTGTATTATATATTTGTATGATTATATTTCAAGAAGGTGGGTACTGCCTCTACGTATAACAACAATGTAATTGAGAGAGAGAGAGAGAAAGGACAACAAGAAAGCGAGAGAAAAACGAGAGTTCATCTCGATAGTGGTTTTAATTCTCTGATGGTCACGACATGTGACTGATCACTACAATATAATTTTCTTCTTTTTTTACGTACTTTTATGGTGAAGATTGCACATCCGCATCATGTTGGTTCTCCCTCTCAATTCATCACCTAGTATAACCATCCGCAATTCTCCTCTCGTTAAGATCATACCTTGATAGCTGTAATCATAATTGTCACAATATTTATGTGTTCTTTGGACATAAAATCTGTTTTTAACATCAAACATTTTCAGTATTAGACAATTTAAAATGTTTAGGATTCACAGATAATCAGTATCCTTTTGTCAAGCTACCATATTCGAATTGTAAATATTCATTTTGCATATCGATCCATATTGTTGAGTCTTGCATTTATATATTCATATAATCTTTACATCTTCATTTATATTGAAACAAAAAAAAGATCAAATTGGCAACCAATCTTTAGCATACAGATGTAAAAGTTTTGTTTGTGCCCGAAAGCATGAAAGTTCTTAGGAAACCCACAAACTCATTGGTATCTGCATCATGGATCAATATAAGGTTTTAATAGTTGGGTTTTGTTAACCCAACCAACACTAGTTGACTTGCTGACTTACAAGGGGTAGAACAGCTGAAGAAAGCTCATTGAGTTTGGTGAGAGGGTGACGAAAATCCACTGAAGATTTAGTTACAGCTTCTGCAGTTCAATCTGAACACCATACTGAGGCTGTAAAGTCATAAGCAGAATTGGCGCATGAACATAAGAAGGCGATACGTTGAACACAAACGTCCTAAGGATCATGGCCATGGCAACCTTGGCTTCAAGAAGAGCGAGCGCCTGACCTATGCAGATCGACGATCCAAATCCAAACGGGAAAAACACCCCCACAGGCTTCTTGCCATCGGCAAACCGCAAAGGATTGAATTGCGCTGCATCGTTGCCCCATACTTCCTCATCATAATTAATGGCTACGGATGGCAGTAAGATCTCAGTGCCTGCGGGAATGCTTAATGATCCCAACTTGGTGGACTTTGTGGCCATCCTCCGTATGGAGACGGCTGGTGGGTAAAGGCGGAGTGTCTCATTTAGCACCATGCTCACCTGCATAAGATGTTCATAAGATTTTCCAGTTACACATATGCTTGCGAATGAAATTTAAAACATGGAAATACTTCTATGCAGGTGGAAGCTAGCTCTAAGGATAACAGATTTTTTTTTTTTGAGTACACCTGGTTTCAAAGCATTGAAAATTTTGATGCAATCGTTACTCTAAAATGGCGAATCCTCTTGGTAAGGAATCCTCCCCTTACTCTAAAATTGCGAATTGGCATAGACCATGTACTTGTTCGATGCATAGAAATAACCGAAACAAGGGAAATTTAATCATACCTGAACCAACAAAATCAGATCCAGTTCCAAAATAAGGATCATATTAACGTCATTTTAATCCAATTGAATTGAAATATGGCTTGAAAATTGCAGATTTCTCTGCAAGATAAAATTTAGCTGTACCAATTTCAAATTGCTGATGTCTTCTGGAGTGGAGGAATCTCTATCACCCATGGTTCTGAGGACTTCTTCTCTGCATCTGCTCTGCCAGTCCTGATGCAATGCTAGCAACAGAACAGCCCAAGTCAAGAGGTTAGCAGTGGTCTCCTTTCCCGCGAAGTAGAATGTCTTGCATTCATCTATGATCTCCTCGATCCCGAGCTTCTCCCCCTCTCCCTTGTTCGAGAAGAGCATGAGTTCGATCAGATTCCTCGGATTCTCGATTGCATTGCTCTTTGCTTGTATCAATCTCCTTATCGAATCCCTTATCTCATTGTTCAGTTCTCTCCTTCTCCTGTTCCTTTTCGTGGGTATAAACCTGCACATATTCAAGGCGTCAAGTCAGCAAACAAATTCTGCGCAGCACATAAGGTCGGCTACATGGATTTTCCACCTCCATTCAGATCTGTTTCGGGTCATTCTCGGGCTTAACTAATATCCCTTCGAATTCCAATGAAAATTTGAACGATCTAATAAAAACCCATGTTAGAGATTGCAATTCAACACACAAAAATACCATATAAACGCAAATAGGGATGACCATAATCTACACAATGTAACCGAGGAAAATTCGTGTGGGGGGTAACTTGTTAAACATATTCACTGTATGCGGTCGGGATTATTTTTTTTTATTAACTACCGTAGATAAGCCGCCTCTTGAAGAGGCGGCTTTGGTTAAGTAAGAGCCGCCTCTTCAAGAGGCGGCTTTAGACCAAAGCCGCCTCCTCAAGAGGCGGCTCTAAGCAAAAGCCGCCTCTTGAAGAGGCGGCTTTGCGCCAGAACCTTAAAAAAAGAGGGAAGCAGCAGCTCTGCTGCTTGCAGAGCTGCTGCTTCCCCTTTTTTTTAAGTAATTGATATTAGAACAACTTTAAAAGTTAAGATTCATAGACAATAGTGAAGTGAAGACAATAGTGAGATTCATAGAAAGTAACTTGATCATACAGAAGGTGCATAACGCAAGCGACAAGACAATAGTTGCAAACACCATAAATTACATGCTAGGTTTACATTATAAAAAATTGCCAACATCACATTCTATGGTCTCCGCTCCCTCCTCCTTTTGTATTGTAATTTGACAGGTCTTTCATCCGCCATGGTGGTCTCCGGAGGTCTAGGGTCAAATCCATGCAGTTGGCTGTTGCGATCTATGTCGTCGATGTTGGTCAACTCGGGTCCTTCAACTCCAAAGAAGGACAACGGGAGGGGTGAATGATGTGAAGGTCCTGCATTGTGTTCCGCTCGATCCCTCCGTGGTGCAGGCGGCGTTGTAGGCTCCCTGGATGTCCCACACTCAGGAATTGGGGTCTCAAATTCTATGCCAGACTGAGGGGGTTGTTGTGTATCCACTGGGACATCTCCCTCGCCAGAAGACCTCTCTCCTCTTTGTTGTTTACCACGTCCCCGTCCACGTCCTCGAACACGTGAACGGGGATGAGATGCAGCTTCTGCATCGGCGTCTTCCTGTGAATGCTCATCTGTAGGTCCATCTCGGAACTGTCGTTGTATAGAGTCACGTATCCTAGAACTTGCTTCAGCAGCAAGTTCTCTAATACGTGGTGAACCATCATCGCAAAGTCGAACAATCTCCTCGAATTGAGACACCTGCAATATGAGCAAATGTTGTTAAAACATGTTAAATCATACTACAAAATGTAAATTAAGTAAATGCTATCTTACCGCGTAATCGAGTGTGCATCCATGTCGTCCAATGAAACGTCTTGTAATTCGACGATACCATGGCAAGTACTCGGCGGTCGTATCTGGTCCTCCCAATGAAATGGGAGTCATCGACACCACGTAGTCTCTACGGATGTTCCATAGTCTAATATAGACTGCATGTAACTCCGTCCAATCCACATTGCTCTTTCCTCGGAGATCGATTGCATGCAATTGAGATGAAGTGTCGCTAGCCCTTGGAACCCCCTGAATGCCCCCAAACTGTCGAAGCACTATGTCCGGTGTGTGTAACTCAACAATACAAAAATGAATCAGGGGTACACGAGCCACATGTAAATCCTCATTGCCACGGCAATACAATGGCAACTGGGACAACACGTCCTATGTATATGGCCTCCATATGACCTGCGTTAAATTAGAAATATTATAAAACCCGCTATAATTGAAAATAAAACGTAAAACGTAATACAATGATAACTGAATACCTGTTCATCTAGCTGTAGGTCAAGTGCATCCCTATATGGCCGAACCACATGTGTAGATTCCGCTGAGATATCAAACTCTGCATGCCACCTTGCCCCCAAGGGCTTCCCTTGTCAAAGAGGTCGGTGGTGAACTATCGGAGCGATATGGGGGAATCGCTCCCAAGCCCACAACTGCAACAGTATCAAGGGACCCCCAATCTCTACTGCCTCAGCCTTCGATGCAACACACAACTGCCTGTACAAGTACGCCAAACAAGCTGAGCCCCAACTGTACCTCCCACAACTGTCCAGGTCCTCCAAAAAGGGTAGGTAGATCAGGGAGACCTCATTTCCGGACTTGTCCGGAAAGATCACACCACCAAATAGCTGTAGAATGTACGCCCGTGTGTACCGCAGAATGGTATCATCATCGGCGTCCTCTGGCAAAACTGAGAAGTGCTCTAGTAGCCAAGTCATGCGGACTCGAGCGCCATCAATGTTGGGCCGTTCTGGCCGAACCCCAAGTAATCGCTCGCACAAGCCTGCCCAACTGGGAGAAGTAGTAGGACCAATCACTGCCGGACCATCAATCTGCAACCCAAATATGTACGCCACATCCTGCAATGTAACTGTCATCTCCCCGTGGCGCATGTGAAATGTGTGCGTCTCGGGACGCCATCTCTCAACAAGAGCTGTAATCAGGTGCCAGTCCAAGGATATGAAATCCATCTGCAATACGCCCAAAAAACCCGCTACGCAAATGTGCTCAACTATGCGCTCGTCCAAGGGGACATGCCTCAGTGTACTCTCCCGTCGTCGGCACCGTAGGCATCTCGTCACCTGGAAAGACAAACACTTAGATTATGAAAATTATTCAAGGAAATATTAGTTTAAAATTATTAAAAAAGTACTTACATCTGTGTTCCAACATATTCTTCTACATCTGTGTTCAAGTGAGATAGGACGGCACATGCATGAGAACAAGGGATTCTGTGAGTTTGCCATTTTTGATATGTACACGATGCATCGCTAACCAAGACAGTTTGTTTCTTTCCACCTTTTAGACCGAATTGTGTCATGCGTTGTCCTGTGACAACCTCATACATGTGCAAGGGTGCTCCTTGTATGCGAAAACAACGGTGGCCATTACTTCTATCGATCCAACGCTTCAACATGTCATGCGCGTATTTGGTATATTTCTCACCCCGTAAAATACAATTCCGCGCCTCGTCCTGACGGTCACAGAAGTAGCTAATGCAGTTGTAGTACGTCTTCAACACCAATGCCGCAACTGGTAGACTTCTTGCATCCTTAAGAACTGCATTGTAGCTCTCAGAAAAATTTGTGGTTGTGTAACCAAATCTATAGCCACCATCGAATGCAATTGTCCAACGTTCCTTTGGACAATCATGTGTGTCAAACCACTTTGCAGCATTCTCGTCGCATTCCTTCAGCTTGTCCATGTAAGATTGCCATTTTGCTTGCGAATAGACTTTTCCCGCCCTCATGACCATACGCTTTAGAGTTTGATTTTTGTGGGCATCATTGAAATTACTACCCACATGTCGGAGACAGAAGCGCCAGTGTACGTATGGTGGAACAAATTGAACCTCTGGGTATCTGAGTGCAGCACGTAACCCAGGAGCACGGTCAGATAACAAACATATTAGTCCAGCACGATCACGGAAAACATGCAAACGTAGCCTCTCCAGAAACCACGCCCAACTAGGGCCATCCTCCTCGTTTACAAAAGCAAAAGCCAACGGTAAAATGTGGTTAGCTGCATCGCTTGAGCAAGCAATAAGGATCTCCTGTTTATACCTTCCATACATGTGTGTACCATCCACACTAACAATGGGCATGCAGTGCCTGAAAGCCTCAATACAAGGACCAAATGCCCAAAAGGCCCTCTCAAATAGCTCCCCTTGGTCAACTGTTGTTGTGTCAATATCTGTAACCGAACCAGGAATAGCCTGCTCAAAGGCCCTAGAAAGATAGGGAAGTTCATTGTAAGATTCCTTCCAATCGTCGTATACCATCTCAATGTCTTTCCTTCTTGCGTCCCAAACCCTTCTTCTACTGACATGAAAGCCAAAATCATCTTGAATTGATGTCTGAAGATAAGAAACCTTGACTGAAGGAGATATCTTAATTTGATTCAAGAATCTGACAGTCATGAAGTTGCAATCCAGCTGAGGATGGTCTTGATTAACAGCACGATTCAAGCAAGTATGCGGCTTCTCAACCATTGAGACAACAAACTGTCCATCTATTGGTCTACGATGACCACGCAATCTCCAAGAACAACCTCTAGCTCGTTCGTTGCAGTGTATATCCCACACTTTCTTATCTGATTCCAGTACCGTGAAGTTGTAATGACGTTTAATGTGGAAAACTTTCACGGCGAACACCAAATCTGCTTTGCATTTGAAAAGCATGCCATTTTTCAACTCGTTAGACAGACTAATCCCATCATCATAATTCATGCAATCTTCACCATTCAGAATATAGCCATCACCACCTCTCATGTTCAAAAATGGAATATCAGAAACGATACGGGTTCCAACATGATGATCCTCCTCCTCATTGTCATCATTTTCCATCTCATCATCCGTATTCTGTGGTGAGGGTTCCATTAACCTGTCCAGTTCCGGATCATTAAATGGATCCATGTCTACCACAGGAGTAGAAACTGGAGGTATGGATCCACATTGTGGTACAGAAACTTGAGGTCCAGATCCGGATATAGAAACAGCGACAGTAAATATCACGGGCCGATATGCAGCACCCATCTCCTCAGCATATTCGACAATCTCTCGGACATCATCATCATACTCGACACATCCAATATAAAAGCTTGCTCCATCTTGGGAAATTTTATGAAAGACCTGTAACTCAAGTCCTTGAGCTAAATCCAACCTGAATACGGACTTAATGTGCTGAATCAGTCCCAAAAATGACATTTCGTGACCGATTTTGATGGTTTTCATACGACCTCTTACGTACGTCACGTCTTTACTAGACTTCGATATTGTACCCCCACAGTGACAGAAACAACGAACTTCTCGAGACATCCTACATACCATTACGTCGACATCAATGTATTAGAGTGAAGAAAATATTTCAAATAATTATTTAAACCCTAAACATGTACCCAAAACCCTACACGATAGACGAATCATACCTTCCTTGAGGTGGAGAAGGAGATGAATAGCGGAAATGGGGCCAACGGATGTTGGCAAGATGACCGGAGAGTGTACGGCGGCGGGAGGGGGAGCCCGAGGCCGCTTGGAGGTCGTAGGGGGGCTTCGGCGGAGGGAGAGAGGTCGCAGGTGCTGGGGTTCGCTGGGGAGAGGTTCTGTTCGCGTGAAGGGAGGTGCTGGCGGGCCGCTGGGGTTTATGCCCCGACAAAGCCGCCTCTTGAGGAGGCGGCTTTGGTCTAAAGCCGCCTCTTGAAGAGGCGGCTCTTACTTAACCAAAGCCGCCTCTTCAAGAGGCGGCTTATCTACGGTAGTTAATAAAAAAAATAATCCCGACCGCATACAGTGAATATGTTTAACAAGTTACCCCCACACGAATTTTCCTCCAATGTAACCCCATATGTATTTTATTTAGTATATATTGGAAATCTGGCAAGTTCCATAACCAGGCCTAGAACCACCTTTCAATAGCATACAACAACAGATAAAACAAGAGATGGTATGTATCAGATCAAGCATGCATTACGATACCCCCCTCGACGAGCTCAGGAATCAGTACGCTTGATACTGATCATCCTATGATTAGGGAGTTCAGCCTGGCTCGATGTGTGCACATGTATACAGTTCACAATTTCCTGTCAATGCTAAGCCAACAAATGCACACATCTAAATGTGGTACTACTATTGGCATCTCCTACTTTGAGTAAATAAACGAAGACCCACTTGAGAATTGTTCCTCCATAGCCGAATCTTTTGTTCCACCAACATTTTGGTAAAGTGGCATCTACCTAATAAATCGAACATCCTCATAATACTAGAGAGAGATTTTTTCGCTCTCACCTGAAGCCAGGGATGTAGATGCTCCTCAGCGCCAGCGACACGAGATTCATTTGCTCTTCTTGCAGCTCGAAGATCCTACTCCCCTCCTCGAAGCTGCTCCCGAAAGCCACCCTCGAGATCACGTCAGCAGTGAAGCTGTGGAGATCCTTGTTCACCTCGACCTCGAACTTGTCTCTCCCTCCTCGAAGCTTCTCCCACCGTTTTATCATTTCCAGAGCAGCAGCGTTGATCTCAGGTACCCAACTCTACGATCACCACAGAACCCAAAATCAGCAGTTGACCATCACCGAACACATCGAAAGAAAGCGAAATAACCACGAAAGGCGCGACCTTGACGCGATCTTGGGCGAAGGCAGGAGCGACCACCTTCCTGTGGAGCGCCCATTTCTTGCCGCTGAGGCCCACCAGGCCCTCCCCGAAGAGCTGCCTGGAGTGGGGGTTGAAGCTCACCTTTCCAATAGAATCGGAAGTGTCGAGAACGAGCTTCTTGGCGAGGTCGGGGTCACCCAGGGCGAGGCGAGGGCTGTGGCCGAACCAGAAGAGGAACGTTCTGCCGTAGGTGCGGGACCAGAGGTGGTAATGGGGAAGGATACGAGTAGGGACGAGGTGGTGGTTGTGGAGGGGAAGGGGCATGGGTTGGGATTGTGCGACGGAGATGAGGCGGCGGATGGTGGAGGTGTTGCCGAGGAAGGGGATGGGGAGGGGGCCGGAGATGGACTGGAAGCGGAAGTGGAGGAGAGTAAGCCATGGGAGGAGGATGAGGTAGAAGAGGTAGGTGAGGACAGGAAGGATGAGGAGGAGAAGGACCATCCTGGTGGAAATGGAGGATTGACTCGCTTGCGCTCTCTCTCTCTCTCTCTCTCTCTCTTTTTGTGTACACACGTGCTCTGTCTGCGGTGGGGTTGACGTCGAGGTTTGAAGTTGAACTGCAGGTCGAAGACTTTGTATTAATGACTCAATCATATTTTTTTTTGATTGGTAAGTATAAAATATCATTGAACTATAAGATGAGCATTTACAGGCGTCACCACAAGGTGAGATGACAAAAATGGGCAGAAATAACCCAGAATTACAGAGCATGGTGCTTGGGAGTACAAAAACCAAGCAACCATGTTGGAATTAGTGTATCAAGACATTGACTGCAGAGATTATGTCACGAGCTACACCCATAGCCAAAGAGGCAGAGCCGGAGGACCATCTGAGATTGCGTTCCCTCCAAATTGACCACGAAGTGGCTGCAAGGGAAATGCTCAGCTTCGTTTTTATGTCCCTGTTCATCAAAGACCCAGCCCATTCCAGGATTTCAACCAAGCTGGGGGATGGTGGCCTTGGAAGTTGCAGGGAGCAGAATACCATATCCAAGATGTTGTTGGCAAAGCTGCACCGAAAGAAAACATGGTCACAGGTCTCCAGATCCAGGCCACAAAGGTAGCACATGCTAGGCACCGCAAAGCCATGTCTCGCGAGCCTATCCAAGGTCGGCAACCGGTTGATAGTAGCACGATAAAAGCAACAGGAATGTTTGGGGGCTGACGCAGTATTCCACACGATCCCCGCCCACGGAACAGCAGTAGCACGGAGACGAATAAGGTCAAAAGCCTCAGCGAAAGAGAAGCCCTTTCGGGAGCGGGTCCAAGAGTAACCGGCATGAGTAGCAGTGATAGCGCCTTGAATGGTCTCGCGCCTTGCGAAAATGGCCCGCCAGATAGAGGACGCATTGGAGCTCAGAGTGACCTCCCACAGATTGCCATTATGGAGGTATTTTCTACGCAGAAAAGTAGCCCAGTTAGAGTGCTCAGCCGAGAGGAGTCGCCAAGACCATGTTACAATCATTGCAGATCGTAGAGAGACGAGCGATCTTAAGCCGAGTCCTCCCTCAGACTTAGGCAAGCAGACGGTGCGCCAACCAACATCGCTACGGCCAAAACTCCAAAGAAAATTTGCGCATAATTTGTCAATTCGACGCGCGGCGGCAATTGGGATGAGAGTCCCAGCGGCCCAGTAGAGAAGGACACCGGAGACCACCGATTTGAGTAACTGAAGGCGGCCGGCAAGGGATAGGGCCTTTGCTTTCCAGCCACAAAGCAAGGCCCTAACCTTGTCTTCCAAAGCAGTAGCAAGAAGCCCGTTTGTTGTCACTTCAGCATCAGTTATTTTATCTAGTACACTTGTAACTTTGAGTAATTTTATAATTATCTCACTTTTTTTGTGTAATTGCGAATTACACTCAGTACTTTGAATACTCACCTGTCTCACACTTATAATCTTTCCTTAAGTTGTTATGTTAATCACTGGTATGAATTAATCTAACTACATCACGTTTAAAGATTGTTATTTATTCTATCTTTTTTATTTTTTTTAATAAAAATAATCCAATACACACACATCTTCATTCTTCCTCCCCTTCCCCTCTCATTCTCCATCCTCCTCCTCCTCCTCTCATCCCACGACAACAGTCTCGCCAACACTCCGACAACGCTCCTTGACTTCCTCCCCCCTCGCATCTCTGCCGCTATCCCCTCCGACGCATCGACTTCTGCAGTCGCACCTCCGCCACCCCCTATGTCGTATCCTTCCATCCCCCTCATCCATCCCCTTTACCTCCAACGACCTCCACCTACACTGCCACCCCCCTTCCACACCCCTCTGTCCCCGGCTCCAGCGACCTCCACCCCACCGCCTCCTCCTTCCACCACCTTCGTCGTTCGCCTCCAGCGGCCTCCACCACCATTGCCGCTCCCCTTCCACCCCCTCTGCCCCCTTTCCACCCCCTCCGACCCTGCCTCCAGCGACCTCCACCCCCACGCCGCCCCCTTCCATCCCCCTCAGCCCACGCCTCCAGTGACCTCCACCCCCATCGCCACACCCCTTCCATCCCCCTCCTCCCCCCTTCCGCAACCCCCTTCCAGCCCCTCCTGCATCCCCTTCGCCCCCGCCTCCAACGCTCCCCATCCCCCTCTGCAGCCACCCTTCCAACCTCCTCTACAATCCACACCGCAACCACCCTTCCAGCCCCCTCAACCTCAACAACCCCCTTACAACCCCCTCTTGCATCCCCTCCATCCCCTGGTTCCAGCCCCCTCCATCCCTTCCATCGTTGTCTTCGAGTCCCATCATCTAGTGGCGTGATAATAGATTCCGAGAGGGTTGCCTGACATTGAAGGTGGGGGTCCAAGATTGCCGACAACGAGAAAGATGCTCTAAGTTGAGGAAGATGTAGTCATATTTTGGAAATGTGATTTTGTTCAAAGGGAAAATTGCCCAAAACTAATGGAATCTATCAAAATTAACGGCAAAAATAGATGAGAGTTGACGCAAAGTTATATCATATAAGGGTTAAGCATTATTCGAAGATGTAGGTGTAATTCACGATTATGCAAAGCTCTTGGTAATTATGAAATTACTGAAAATTATAGATGTAAATATCCTTCAATTTATAAGCCTATATATTATATACGCCATGCTCTGACATTCACGCAGCTACACTTTTTAGGTTAGGACTTTAGGAGCTTCGCCGCCGTTCTTGTTTGGGACCCCTTACTTGCTCTTAATGTTAACTTTCAGACGAGGAATAAGAAATAACAGAGACGGATAAGTGAAGTCTATCTGTTGTGCTGTTGATTAAAGAGAATATGGAAGTTTAATTATTTTACAGAGCATAATTTATCCTTCATCCAAATGAATCGGCAAGGTTCGTTCGAAATGCTTTTCAGGAATCGGTGTCGCTAGGGATGAAACGAATCGGATACTGATAGGACATGCCTATTTTCATATTCATACTCGCTTCATCTCTATCGAATATGAATATGGATATGGATATGATTCAGATATGCATTAAAGAAAGCATATTATTAAAAATACGGTTACAAATCCGAGTCGGATATTTATCGAATCCGAATATGGATCAAATAAAGAGCGAATCCGAATACGGATCTAATAAAGAGCTAATTCAGATATAAATCGAATAAAGAGTGACATCCAAATATGGATCCAATAAACATGAAATCCGAATATGGATCGAATAAAAACTACATACGAATACAAATTGAATTTTTTTATCAAAGTTCGTAATGATTTTTAAAAATGACAATGAAAAATAAGTTGCAGCATGATAAAAGAGAACGTCAAGGTGACATGTGTTCTTGACCAGGAGCAAAAGGGGATATGATTTCGTAACTTTTGTTCATGCACATCCTCAAACAAACAGAAGTTTATAATATCACTAATCTATTATATTTTATAATGTATAATATGGGGTCGTGGCTTATATTATATTAACTAATATATAAAAAATTGTATAGGGATATCATGATCGGGAACCGGATATTTAAGCCATTACCATATCTATATCAAGAAATTTTTTACAACCCATATCCGTATTTCATCTGTATTCCATTAATATTCGGATACGAATATCTGTAGCCGCTAATTTTTCGAATACGGTGAACGGATTTTCGGATATATCCGTATCCATTTTCATCCCTAGGTGCTTCTCTTATCTTAGGTGGATTAAGCTGTTTTATTTGAATTTGAATACATATATTGTCTTCTTATCTTGAAATAAAGCAAAGTCTTAAATATCAGTTTTGATCATCATATTGGTAACCGATCAAAATTGAATTTCATCCGTCGAAATTTTGATCATTTCGGTCTCATTTTCTTTAGTGGACCCCACTACAGCCTGAAATATCAACCATTGACTTAGAGTAAACTTAATCAAATTGGTTAGTAAGCAATAGGGGATTTCAAAATATTTGGGTCAACATGAAAACTCATGGGTATCATTTAAAAATATATAAGTCAGATACCTAATAGATCATGGCATGTGTCCTATCAAAAACCCATATGGAAAAAACAATGCATCTGTTGGATATCTTGTCGGAAACCCTTCCTATTGAAATTGATTCAAAAAGATGCAAATGATTAAATATAGGCATATGTATTACAGTATTGTTTTAAAATATGAATATGGTTGCATATACAAATATGGATGAATATGGAAATGTTCTTATCACATTCTTAAAAAAAAAGGTAAGGATATAAAATGGATCTGGATCGGATATCGATAATAATAGAAATAGAAATACCTTATAGATTAGCTTAAATGTATATGTATTAATGCTTACACATCATCGTATTCGCATCAACTTTGAAATGGATACAGATGTTAAAGTACGAATCAACAGATACGATATTAAATCAAAGATGGATATATCTAAATATCCATTTGCATGTGTCATTTTTCACTCTTGTTCTCTCGTATCTTGTGGCTTGACCTGGCCATTGAGCTAGGGGCCTGCCCACCCATCCTGTTCATGGGTCGGGCTTGGGCTTGGAGATTTAAGCATAGGTCGCCCAGGTCCGACCCACAAAAAATAATAAATAAGTAAATAAATGCCAAATAATACATGTATTAATATGACACACTTTAAGTTTTTCATTTGTGACACTAATTTTTTTTAAATCAATAGTTTACATGTCAAGTAACATGTAAACGACTTATATTAATTATATAAAGTATAAATGTTATTAATAAAATCATTTATATATATTAAATACAATTAAAATATTCAATAGAAAAGAACGAAATAGACCATGGACTGGCCCATGGCGGGCTTTGGACAAAAACTTTTTAACCTCGGTCCGTTCGACCCGATCCGTGAGCCGGCCCGACCCGCATTTTGGGCATGTCTACTTGTGGCTCATCCATGTGACGTCCATATCACATTTCATCATCAACGTATTCCTTCATTCAAGGAGCCCACTTTGCTTTGCCTACATCCACTTGAGCCTAAATATAAGTGTTTTTTCCTTACGTTCATACTAATGTCTTATTTGAACACCCATACAATAACTTAATAATTAGATTCATGACAAAATTGTGCGACTATGATGAGACAATTGATTAATCTGAAGTCCAGACAAACATATTCATGAAGAAGGGATTGTAACAAGATAACATATCGCAGGTTTTAAGAATGATACAGAAATCTATGAAAACATTATAATTATTGACTTTGTATTTTAACCAGTTCTTTATTTAATATATGATTACTCTTTTAATACACGTGATCTTTCATACAAGTCCTACAGATACAAGTTACTCATTCAAATGAACCGAGTACCTATCAGCATAGGATGTGAAACCTCATAGATTTAACATCTAGGGAGTTTTCGATGTTGGAATAACATACGTGATCATTCTATTTTGTAAAGATCATCAACACATCTCCAATGAGCTTTAGAACATCGAAATTAGAATTATCTAACTCAAGTTATGAGCATGTAGGCTTAACTTTAAGATTTCGACATGAAAAAATATCCGAGTTTGCAACTATAAAATGTATGGTTTGGTCTGCTCTGAACCTTACACCTAGAGTAGCTATCCTTCCTCTTATCGGAGACCTCACCAATGCATTGCTGGAGTTTGTTGAAGTTCATCATATCGACAATTCGAAGCTACCATTATATAGAGGAACTCGAGGTCCTCTCCATGTGCAAGTGCTCATTATCATCAAAGCACTATAGGTGAGTTTTCCACGCTGAAGGAGGTCCCAAGGAAACATCTTCAAAGGTAACAATTGTAAGTTTGGCACAAAAGGGGGGTGTGAATTATGTAATATACGACAAAATAACAACTAGAAAGGTACACACCATTGATGAACCCATGATTCATGTACCTAATTTATTGATCTTAACTCATTTCCCAAGACTATTCAATTAACAAACCCCTAAAAATATATAAATAAACAATTATATGGCCTATATGATAAAGGCTAATAGTTGTATATTAAAATCTTAATAAAAATCTTATCTTGATTTTATATATATTCACATGTATATTGACCTAACTTTACCTATTTATAATGAATTTATACTAACTTTAAATTAAATAAAATTAACTCCATTGTGTACATACCACTAACACTAACACATAAAAAATAACAGAAAAATACTTATATATAAGTAAAATAAAACTAAATCCTAATTTGGAGACAAAAAGTTATAAATATCATACACACAGTATCATATGAATCTCTACTCAATTTTGAATTAATGTACATTAAAATACCAACATTTCGTGACTCAAAAGAATCGAACTTCATATGTGAATCTAGATTTTGAGCCCTCTGTGTATTGTAATTACTCACTAACTTTGACTTGTCATTTTATGTATATGATTAATTCATTTTAATTTATTTATTTTATATTTATTTTCTTTAATTTATATTTTAATAAAATATGCAAAAATTGAATCCGTAAAAATGTAAAAGTTGAAGAAAATGAAGCTTCGTGAGTCTATATATACACTATGCACACATGAGTTTTTTCTATTTTATTTCTTTCATTTTCTTATTATTAAAAATCTCATAAAAATAAAATAATGTGTAAATATATGCATTTTATTTTATTTGATTTTATTTTTAATTTTATCTTAATTTAAAATCTTAAAAAATGCAAATGTAAAGATACGATATTTTATTTACATAGAATACCGCCAAAAATCCACTTTTGTACTATTTTATTTACATAGAATACCGCCAAAAATCCACTTTTGTACAAATGATGTATTTTGGTCTAGATCTCTTCAGAAAAGTTGTAGATCTAATCGAGATGGATAACTTTTCTAAAAAACAATTTTTTACTTAAGATCATTTTCTATTTTATTTTAATTTAATTTTAAATTTTGGTTATTATTTCTTTCATGGCAACATATGGCTGCCCCCACCTATCTCTTACATCGCCAACATCCTCCTCCATTTGGATATGGTTGATCCAACGACCCATAACACTCCCACCTTTTTCTTTAAGCAATATATCATCTAGCCATTGGATCAATTTTGATTCAACAACTATGACTTAATATTTCTTTAAGCCACCCCTCACCACATGGCATCATCATGTCTATTGGATGGAACTTTGTCCCTAACCTCTCGCACCATCTGGTATCCTCCAACGGTCGATGACCCACCACCTGTGAACCTCTGTCGATCGAGTTTAATCCATTCCTCTACAAGCCTCTCCACACTCTATAACCCATGATCTAAAGCCCTAATGGCATCTCATACTCCTTTGTGAATCCTAACCACCAAAAATAAAACCATCGCTTTGTCGCCATTCATCGACATCTGCCACTTCAAGTGCAACAACACTGAGCTCCCATCGTTCCCTTGGTGACAATAAGAGAGAGAGAGAGAGAGACACCATCATCAAGTGACTACAGTGTGCCTTGCTGGCAAGATCCAAGGCTCCACTGAGCCTTGCTGCAACAGCTTCATCGCTTACTGCTTAAGTTCGGTTCCCATGCCAGAACCTTGAGTAATGATATACTTTATCCCCTACTTAGATCTAAACCCAAGTTTGACCGGACTCGGTCGATCACTACCTCTCTTCTATTAAAACCTCCTTTATACTTTATTAACATCCTTCTTGCAGAGGAGGAGGATCATTAAGTCATCCACTCCTACTACTTTCTCAAGATCTACACAATCACTCCACCACATGTCGAGCTTTAGCTTGAGCACACCATCTTCATCGAAGCTACGAGTATAGGAGCTTGGGCACACTATTAGGTACTTAATGGAAAAGAAGGATGCGAAGGCACACATTCCTAGGTGAATTTTACTTCTCCAGTAGTTTGACATGTAAATTAAATATAATTCTAGAGTGGAGAATGTGGTGGTTGACCATCTTTCCCGAATTGAGCAGCAACAAAGTATTCCTAAGATTTAGCCTATCAAATACGCATTTCCAGAGGAATCGATCATTGCTATCGATTTACTTTCATGGTATGACAATATGGTCAACTACCTTGTCTCCAAGCAAGTTCTCCAGGGTTGGCCAAGGAGCAACATTCATCAACTTAAGTCGAATTCACAGAACTACCATTGGGAGGATATGTCCCTTTTCTTTGAAGGAGGCAGGGGGACATTATTTTGGGAGAGGAGCTTGGAAAGTGCCACAATGTGGATTTTACTGTCCGACCTTGTTAAAAAATGCTTATACTTTTGTGAGGTCATATCCAGTCGATTAGAGAATGGGAGGAACCATAGGTTCCAAAGATGAAATGTCCATGAAACATGTTATCATATGTGATGTGTTTGATGCGTGTGGCATATATTTCATGGGCCCATTCTTGAACAACCACGGATATGATCATATTCTCTTAGCGGTAGATTACTTCTCTAGATGTGTGGAAGCTATCCCCACCCGAGCTGCAAACAATATGAATGTCTGTAAATTTGTGAAGGATCGCGTAATTTCCAGGTTTGGGGTCCCCAAAATAATCATTTCTAATGGGGATAGTCACTTCGTGAATGGAACATGCAGAATCTTGCCGAGGAATATAGATCAAACATCGGGTCACAAGTCCCTAACACCCACAATCTAATGGCATGACTGAGATTTCGAGTAGGGAGGGGAATGAATAAGACATAATCTAGTTCACCCTAATAAGAAGAACTTGCCTCAACTATTAAACCAAGTTCTATGGGCCTATAGGACTGCTTAAAAGACCCCTCCTGGGGCCTCCCAATTCTGCATGTTAGGAACCCTTTCCATTTGTCCACAGAGCTAGTGCATAAATTTGAATGAGCCATTAGAGAGGTAAATTGAAACACATGACAAGGACAGAAGAGAAGATAGATAGATTCGAAATAGGTAATAGAGATCAAAAATATGACGTATGAAAATAGGCATGATTTATAAGGACAAGGTTAAGAGATGACACGATCATCATATTCGGACCAAAAACTTTGTCCTTAGGCAGAACGTATGGTTATTCAAAGCCAAGTTGAAGGTCTTTCAAGGCAAGTTGAAATCAAAGTGGACTGGTCCCTTCATAGTCTGTGGGGTGCAAATCAATGGCAGCATAGAGATCTATGATCATATAGATGGTGCATGATCTTTCCTTGTGAATGGGAAATTGCTTAAGCATTTATGTGGACTCAAATGAGCATTTGGTCCATATAGAAGAGAGTAATCACACGGGGTACAGATTCAGATGATACCCATATCCACTTTGTGTGACACCTTGAGCTTCATGGTCATCCGCAACATCAGAAGATTCAACAGCATGTGAAGACTCGTCGGCTCCATCTTGTTCATTTCCACCTCTCTTATCGATCCCTTCACTTGTAAGTATTCTTACATACATGGCAAATGGCAAGTTGTTCCTGGTGGACAAAGTCATGGTGGGGCGTGCTGACTAGAGCATAAGTATAGAGGCGACCGACCCCCCTGTGTACATCTCTCTACTTTTTATTCTTTCTTCCTACCCCCGGGCCCCGGCCTTCTCATCTTGCTCTTCTTCTATACTTAGGCCTTAAAAAACCTAAGTATAGGGGGGCAAGTCGACTTATATTCTTTCACTCGCTTATGCTTAGTATGAGCTATGTCTTTTTCTCATCCAGTGTCACGAGGACAGAACAAGATAATTATGGGGGGGTGTGTATATGTGATATATATTTTACCCATAGCTCGTACTTTTTATCAGTTTGTAAATAAATATTGAAAATAGGTAATCGCTTGTAAAATTTGTAAAATATGTACAATATATAAAAGACTTGAAAAATACTCGTAAAAATTTGTAAAAAAATTGTATAAGTCTATATAAAGGTTGTAAATTTATACACTTATATATATATATGTATATTATACTGATTTTTACATTTTTTTTGTCAAAATTGGAGGGTATAACAAAAATTAAAAAAACTATTTAAAACGAAGGTTTTATTCTTGACACATGCACTTCACACAAGACTTATGTATCAAGATACTCGATTTGGAGTGACTCTTGACTCCGAGTCTCATCACTCTTATTCATTAGAGTCTTATGACTTAATTAATCAAACTACCTGGTTTGAATATATATGCTATATCGCATGTAGAACCTTTAGGCTCAAAACAATATCACTTGCACTATACACGCACAATTACATACTTCTCGTGATGAGCCACTATTTCGCCTAAGGCACTAGGATTTGAAAACTTAAACTATGAATTTATTTTATGACGCTTGAGGATGACATAGCCATTTCGTGGATCTTCCTCTTCTTCGATGCTTCATGCTCTTGAAGAATACATCAGATTTCATGAGATGAAATCCGGTAATTCCCTGATCGGATCATTATTGTGGATTGTGGGAAGCACGGTCTCATCCACGGGCCCACAAGCGCTCTCTCATCGGATCGGATGTGAGACAGGGAATCACTTACTTTAGAGCCTTTGAGATTGTGATTACGCTTCAAGAAATAAACCTTATACGTGTGTGATCATGATGAAATGACATGGGAACTATTCCCATGACATGAGGTTTCATCAAAAAAATTAATTTCTTTGCATCATCGACTAGTATGACTAGTCGACCTAGATTGGATATGATTCAATCTCCAAGTTTCCGTGATGCGCGAGGCATAATACAATATGATTCTTTATTTTGTTTATTGGAGACTCAACATTGGATGGCGGAGCTACATCAAGCTTTTATGGTTGATGTGAATACAAGGATAGAGGGAATCATATGATTTTTTTCCTCTTCTAATTATTAGGGACCATGAACATAGACATTCTCTAATCGACTAGATCCGTGGACTTTTATATGAAATGGGAGAATTATATCGAATATAGTTATTTAATTAGAGATGATTACAAAGGAGGACGAGTACGAAAAATGGATCTAAGACACTCCTAGTTCTAACTAGTGATGAATCTTCAACTTATTTATATCATAAGTATTATACTTGTATATTATAAATTGTGAGTTTATTAGATTGTGATATTTGTTATTTCAATTTATTTATACATGATACATGACTAAACTTCTAATTGCATGCCTTGTATAGTATTGCATATTAACATGTGTAGTAACCATTGAAGGATCGAAAGGTATGTGACTGTCGACACCTTCGTTAGAGAGAACAAGAGATGATTAGGGATTTGGTGTATGGATTGTAAAGGGGCTCCCGTAGATAGAGGTTCCGTCGATGGTTGCATTTCCCTTCGTGTGGGAGGTTTTTATATAACGTAAGCCCTTGCAACGTCCACCATCTTCCTGCACGCCCTTGCTGTTGGAGTCTCCATGAGTCCCGACCTCGATGCAACCGCCTCATGGAGGTCCTTCTACAACTACGATGACAATAATGCCATAAAATTTATCTACAAACCTTTCTTTTAGCCAATAATGTATATTTCTAACTTATTTACTGATTAATGAACATTGAAACCATTAATAGTATGAAATAGATTGGTTTTTATAGCTACTTCTTCAATTTCTAACTATATTGAAGATAAGTAATTGATTTTCCCATGAAACGACACTAATATCCACATTTAGGGCCATGGAGCCCACTTAGAAAAAGCAATTAGAGAAAATAAAGTTGCACATATGATTAAGAAACATGTCTTTTTGCATTTCGAATTCTCTAACAGACTAAGAACTTATATGGTGGTACAACTATGAATGGATTCAAGGAAAAATACAGAGAACACACGTAATGTCCTGAGATTAGCTCCACGATCTATTATCGAGGAAAACTGATCATAACAATTTATTTTGTTCGGATCCAAATGGACCTATTGACAACCACTCAAAATACTTAAGTCCAAGTTGCCAAGTAGTAATCTACATCACTTATAACACACCCAGACTTCGCGAGTTTTAGATGTGGGACTATGTCTGAGGTTGCGGTATGTCCTTATTTTTTTATTTTTAAGATTCATTCAAAAACATTGGTATAAAAACTTATAGACAAATATGTTCCAATGATTTTTTTATAAATATATAAGTTAGCTTCTAATCAATACATCTAAAGAAAAAGAAATAAAATGAATTGTTTATTAAAGTGTTCTAAATTATGAACTCTTCATAACACATAATTATCGAAGCTGTTCATTTGACATAGGTTTACTATCGATTTGAAAACTCGTTATTAATCTTATATTTATCAAGTGTTAGACATGATATATAATTCAAAATCCGACTTTTGTATGCAAAAACATGCTACTTATATCTTTCCTGGTTTGATTTTTGACATAAATAAAACCATATTCAATAAGATAAAGATGAAATGGCTAATACGAAGCAATCAAGCATGTTGTTGCATGCTTCTTTTAAGGTTATTATCAAAATTACCTCGATGTGATTTTTAGGGTTTGTAAGCTAGATGTGAATATTAATAGCCAACAAAGGACCATTACAATTAGACATTTCTAATCTATTGATCCAAGTAAATTAAGTTTGCCCATTTTAATTTGATATTTTTACCCTACGAATCCTACAATTTTTTAAACTATATGCTCGACCAATAAACATCGTTATCATCCCCTCCACTCTATAAAGTTGCTCCGTCTTACACCACAAACCCTGCAGTTAATTTGACTCATCTTGAGTCAACTTGCTTGATTAAAGTTGAGTTAATCAAACAACATCTGATAGTTTGATCACAACCATAAAAAGGGACGAAGAACATGTTATTACAATAATTTGTAAGGGTACAGATGCAAACCCCTCGGCAACAATCCTATCATCTTCTTCTTCCCTCTCCCTTCCCCCAGTTAAGTCGACTACCACCTGCATCACCGCACCGCTGCCACCTCCTTCCTCTGCCACCACCACATTCTCCTCCTTCCACAACCTCCTCCCCACCGTCATCTTCTTCAATCTCCCTTCCCCCTACCTACCTTCCTTTGCAGTGCAAATTTTCACCTACGTCCTGTCCTAAAATTTCATCTACATGTAGAATTTATGATATATGCATATCCACCCTACTTACAGTGAGAGAAAACTTTGCCATTTCTTTTTTTTATGCAGATCCAGTCATTTGTAAGAAAACAATAACCAACTTTTCATACCCTGACGATTATTTTCTGTTTCCATATATAAAACACCAGCTATTATCTTCTGAAGAACAAGCGAGTACCACATGAATACAATTAACATAACAAACTAATTATCTGTCCTGCTCCAAAAAAAAGGGATCAAGAGTGAAGACCAACATAAATCCCATGAAGGGTTTCAGCAAGCAAAAACCCAGGAAGATATCTAACAAACAAAGCAAATAAAACTCAAATGCAACCCCCTTAGCCTTCCTAAATAATCAAACGGAAATCTAAAGTAAATCTTAAAGCTACAGCACTGAGAATCTCCGCATGGACGCCTCTGCCCTGTGTGATTTACAACATTGGACACTAATAGAGGTGTAGGGTGTATAAGGGCACCACTTTGTGGGGAGGGTCAGAAAGCATAAGCTAGGGCTATAGATAGAGATTAGCGGGCAGAAGATGGTGAAAAAAGAGGTTTAAATTAGCTTTGGAATCAGCTCAATGGCTTCCATTGGATCTCAAAAAACTTCCATTAGATTGGTGGTCGGCGGCGCCTTCTGTGTTTTGCAGACCACGATGGTCATTGCCGATGTCGACAGTTCGGGTACGAGACTTCGCTTCAAGTGCAGATAGCATGTCGTGGCCACCGGCCTCGGATAATTCCTCCTGCTCAAAACAAGACAGATTTTTCGTAATCACGCTGGAAGATAAATGTTCTTTCTCCATTTTTTTTCTCCACAGCACAGGAAGAATCTCCTCTATTAACATTTGTTTGTTTGTTTGTTTTTTCAAAAGCAAAAGATGGATACCAAATCCTGTTACCACCACCCTTTTCCCCCATGCTCCATCACAGCATCGAAAAAAAACTCTCATTGCCCACCTCCACCAACTATCCATGATAGAGTGCATACATGGAAATTTACACGTGAATATAGTTAGGAGAGGATTTTCAGGTTAAAAAATGCAGAAACTCGGTTAAATTTACACCATATTAATCATGCATTCCTTCCACAAAAGATTGATCATGCATATACCATCATGTCTACATGTATACTCTATTTAGCTTCAGATGCGCATTTTTGTGTCTTTATTAACAACTACCTTGCTCACATGAAGAGATTTCAGTGCATATAACTTCAATGAATATTAAGCAAATTAAATGATATTTTTAAAATTAATAATATATTAACAAAACTATTCACAACAACAAAGCCTTTTTCCCATATTAAGTAGGGTCGGCTACATAGATTCTTTGCCTCCATTCAGATCTATCTTGGATCATTCTCGGGCTTAGATCCAAAAAACTAAGATCCATTCATATATCTCATTCCAAAACTTTATGGACCTTTCTCGCCCTCTCTTAGACGGATCAACATACCAAAACTCACATCTTCTCACTGGTGTATCAGTTGACCTCCTTTGCAAATGGCTAAACCACCTTAAGTGATTTTCTCACATCTTATCCTCGATCAGAGCTACACCAACTTTCCTTCTGATTGCATCATTCTGAATCCGATCTTTACATGTGTGTGTGTGTTTATGTGTGCCCGTCTACACATCCACCTTAGCATTTTCATCCTGCTATTGTCATTTTCTGCATATGTCTATGGTTCACAGGCCAACATTCAGATCGATAAAGCATAGCAGATCTCACAAGTTCTTTGTAAAATTTTCCTTCGATTTTCATAGAAATTTCCTTGTTACAGAGAACAGTAGAGTTTCTTCTCCATTTTAACCAACATGCATTTATTCTATTAGTAATATCTTCATTAAAATCCCCATCATGTTGCAAAATAGATCCCAAGGATCTAAAAGAATCTCTCTTCTAAATGTAATCGTCACCAATCTTCACCTCGATTCCTTCATCGTTGTTTCCATCAAAAGTGCACTCCATATATTCAGTCTTATCCGTACTTTTACAAAATCCATTCGTCTCCAATGCATGTCTCCAAACCTCAAGGTTCTCATTTACTCCATCTCTAGTCTCATCAATCAACACAACATCATCAGTAAATAACATACACCAAGGTATCTTTTCTTGAACTTGACTTGTCAACTCGTCCATAATCAAAGTAAAAAGGAATCGACTCAAAGTTGAACCTTGATGCAGACCAACGTTGATGTCAAAATAGTTAGTCTTCCCAAACGGTATTCTTACACAAGATGAAATCTATCATACATATCTTTTATGAGGTTAATGTATAAGACATATACTTGTCTTTTCTTTAAAAGTGCCCACAATATCTCTCGTGGGACAGAATCATAAGTCTTCTTTAAATCAATAAAAATCATATGGATGTTCTTCCTTTTAGTTCTATACATCTCCATTGTTCTCTTCAACAAGTGGATGGCTTCAATAGTTGAGCGACCTAGTATGAATCTGAATTGATTTCTTTTACTTTGGAAACTTACCTCAATCTTCTTTCATATGTTCCCAAATTTTCATAGTGTGACTCGTCAGCATGATACCTTTGTAATTTGAACAATTTTGAATGTCTCATTTGTTCTTATAAAGAGGCACAACGATGCTTCTCTCCAATCTTAAGGTATTTTATTGCTTCTTCAAATAACATTGAATAAATCTGTGAGCCAAGTCAAACATGTTGGAGTATTTGATTGTGCGCCATATGAGTTGTAGGAGGGTAAATGGATCCTGGAGAGATCCATTTACCCCATCCATATGTTTAGTCCCACATCTACCAGTGGTGGGACTTGGAGGCTCTGTGGAGGCTATGTAGGGAGCCCCAAACCTCATGTATCCATTGAGAAAGTCAATAGACAAACCTGGCCCTTTGAGGCCTTCTCCCATGATTTCATCCCGCTCCTTAGGGAGTAGGGTTCCACGTTAAAATCTTTGTATTCCATGTTTATGTTTCTTTATTCTCCGATTCCGATTCCTTTCTATTTTCTAACATGGTATCAGAGCGGGTCATTCTTGGTTGATTCTGAAGTTTTATTCTTGAAGATTTTTTTAAAGATCAGCCAAGTTCATTGATAATTCGAGATTCAATCACTTTGTTCGTTGAAGATTATTTTTTGAAATGATTTGTTCAAGTTCATGATCAGATCGATTCTATGGTTTCAAACCCTAATTCTTGCATAGTAGTCTGATTGGTTCTAGGATTTTGGAGCCCCAATCTTGATTATCCAAGATACATGCAGGGCAGCGCATCATGCTTCTCCAGACGCACATCTCTTGAATCGAACGCGCATCAGGCAACACCCTGCCCCCGAGCACGTGTGCGTACGCACTCCAGTATATTGCGCACGTCTCTTGATTATCCTACAGTATGTGCTCTTTCCAATCTGCTCCAGGCCGCATATTGCGGCGAAGCCCTAGTCCAGGTGGTGCCACCCTAGACATCCATCGAATCCAGAAGCTCCTGGCGGCGCGAGCCCTTGGTCGTACTCCTTGCAGCACTCGCGACTCGGACGGCAGCACCAACCACGCCTCAGCCCCCAGGAGAAGCCCATCCAACTCGCAGGCGACGCACATCCTGAGCGACGACTCCAAGCGCGACTCCAGGAGCAGCATTCTCCTCCCAGTTGCGACGATGGTGCGCGAAGCAACCCCTGGCAGGGCTCTCCAGGCTCCGCATCTCCCTCACGTGAAGCCCAAGAAGCCCCCTCCCCCCCTCGTACCCCTCGGTGGCGGCGCACCCTCCAGCAGCACCGTCGCACCTTGACAACAACGCAGGCAACACCCTTTCCATGCGGTGGCTCTCGTGGGAGCCTCGATTCCCGGTGGCGGCGCTCGATCAGAAGCAATCAAGGGGATGACGACATTCAAAGGGTTTCCCACGATGGGAACCCTAGGGCTGGGGGTCCTATTTATAAAAAAAATTCATTAGTCTGTTATTGAGCCCATGTGGGCCAATGATTGTAAAAAAAGGGGAGTGGAGGCCATAAAAAAACAAGAAAATGGCTTTTATAAAAAAAATATTTTGGACAGGTGAGAAAGCCTAAGGGGGATTTTAAAAAAAAATTTAAAAAATATTTTTTTTTAAAAAAATGCCTATACAATTAAAAAGTCATATGCAATTTAAAAAATGATGATGATGATGAAAAGCCGTAAAAAATGATGGAACGACTTATTTAAAAATGTGTGACGGCAGAAAATAATAATGGAAATAACTAGAAAAAAATGATTTGAGAAGTCGGAAAAAAAGGAATTCGGATAATTAGTGGTTTCTTTCCCCATTATTTTGTCGTCTCTCAACTTTGTCGATGCCATTGTATTCCGACAAGTCTGGGAGAATGGGGGAGTATATGTAGAGTCACAGGTCTATTCAGATTTCAGACCAGTTCAGATTTTCCAGACTCTACAACAGATTTCAGACTCGACGTCAGATGTTTCCAAGTCTCCAATTTCAGACACGCACATGTATGTGGTCTTCATTCAAATGTGCAGATGTTTGCCATCTTCACTTCGTGGTCCCCATCATTCTTGTTGTTGTCAGGCCAGAATTTCTATGTGAGCCATATGGACTCCAGAGTAGAGGACCATTCCCTATGCCATGTTGGCAAGGGTTTTCATGTGGTATCATTGGGACTACAAAGGAGGGTACCATTCTCTGTGCCAGATGGGAGAGACCCAGTTCTCCGACGAGGAGACTTCTTTCAGACTCCATCCTCTAACGACTGTGGACTCTAACGAGGATTGCACTTCCATGGCCTCTTTCAGTTCGACCTTTTTTAGAGATGGAGCAGTTGTCCACATTATTTGGGCCAGAGTACTCCGATGAGGAGACTCATTTCAGTTGCAGTGACTCTGACAGGCGTAGTTCAGAGCACATGCTCTCCGACGAAAAGATTCAGCAGACTCACACTCCAGTTGTTCGTCCTCCTCACCTGCACGACATGAGAAGCAACGTCCTCGACAACAGCCGACAATTGTGCGCATTGAGTTGATATTGTCTGTAGTGTCCTGTAGCGTGAGTTGAGTTTATTTCTGTTTGTCCAAGCTGAGCATTGCATGCTCCAGTTTGAGGGGGAGTGTTGGAGTATTTCGTTGTGCACCATATGAGTTGTAAGAGGGTAAATGGAACCTGGAGAGATCCATTTACCCCATCCATATGTTTAGTCTCACATCTACCATTGGTGGGACTTGGAGGCTCTATGGAGGCTATATAAGGATCCCCAAACCTCCTGCATCATTGAGAAAGTCAATAGACAAACCTGACCCTTTGAGGCCTTCTCCCGTAGTTTCATCCCGCTCCTTAGAGAGTAGGGTTCCACGTTAAAACCTTTGTGTTCCATGTTTATGTTTCTTTATTCTCTGATTCCGCTTCCGCTTTCTATTTTCTTACAAAACCACACTCACCTAAAAATCTCCAAACTTTTATAGGAATGTCATCAGATCCTACACCTTTTCCTAGGTCTCATAACCTTCAAAGCCTCCTCTACTTCATTTGTATTCATCTATAGCTTGCACGGTCCCGGTAACTTTCACTATTAGCTAGATCTCCCAAAGTGACCTCTCTCTTTCCTTCCCAAAGAAAAGCTTATGGAAGTATTGCTTCCATATAGTCTCTATATACTTCTGAGTAATAAGTGTATCACATTCGTTATCCTTAATCCATTTCATTTAAGAAAGGTCTTTGGTCTTTCTTTCTCTTGCTTCAGTCAACCTGAATATATCCTTCCGACCCTCCTTAGAGTCAAGATTTTTATACAAAACTTCATAAGCTTTTTACTTGTCTTCGCTTAAAATCTTCTTTGCTTCCTTCTTCGCTATTTTATAGTTTGTGAAATTTTCATCTGTTTTATCCTTAAACATAGCTTTAAACATAGAAGGCCATATCGATATCGTATCGATCCTCTCGGAAAAGGATATATCGGGATATATCGTCGATATATCGAAGATATCGATGTAAATCTCGAAAATGTGTCAAAATGACATTTTTGTCGTTTTATCAGAAATTAAGATCATCCAAAATATTAAAACAACAAATAACCTACAAACATACACTTATGTCACACATATATGTCTTTTATACTCCATATATCGCACATATTGGTCATTTCAGACATATTGATATTAAGTTTGATTCCTAACTTATAGATATTGGAAATGAAATTCGTCCAAGTTTTTATAACACTAAATAACTTACATATACACACTTATATCACATATATCGATCATCTATGCCCCTTATATCGCATATATCGGTCATATCAACTATATCGTTATTATTGTTGATTGTTAACTTGTGGATATTAGAAATGTAAGTATACTCTTAGATCACACATCTCGATCATCTATGACCCTAATGTCGCATATATCGATCATATTGAACATATTGTTGTTACTATTGATTGCTAATTTGTGGATATTAGAAATTTAGTCCATCCAAGTCCTTGTAACACTAATAACTTACAAATTTACATTTATATCACGCATATCGATCATCTATGACCCTTATATTGCACATATATGTCATATTGAGCATATCATTGTTAATGTTGATTGTTGACTTGTAGATATTGAAAATGGAGTTTATCCTAGACTTATATTGCATCATGTATTATGTATAAAAAAATGTTTGAGCTATTTAAACCAAACAAATAAAGAACATAATAGCTTTTTTAAAGAGACATATTTCATAATAATATTTTTGAAAGGGAAAGAAGATGAACTAAAATCAATTGGACAGCCCCAAGGTGAAGAACAATTGTATGCACCCCCTGTCGCACCATACTGTACCAAACGAGATCTCGATGCTCGGTCACCGAGCATGGGGGGCTAGGGAGGCCCCATGTTGGCCCCCCTTGCGGGGTGCGAGGGCATCGCCCCGATCCGAAACAAAATATATAAAACAAGATGTGTTTTAATACTAGGAGTAGCAAAATAAGTAGTGAAATCAAGCTTACAAGGGTATTATTCATTTATATAAATTCATTAATATAAAGATATCGGTGAAATTTCAACGATATCGGTCGATATCCAGGAATTTTTGTATTGAATCCAGTCATTTTTTTTTACCAATATGGCTGATATTGTGATATAATGTCAATATATCATTCATATATCGATGATATCCTGGCAAATAGATATGCATCCTGATATCGATATCACATGGCTCTAGATACCGATATATCTGTAACATATCGCGATATATCGCGATATGACCTAAAGCATGCTATTTTAATTTTGAGCTTCTCTTACACCCCTCCACTCCACAACCAAAGCCTCATTTTGGTCTGGAGCTCCTCCTTTTAACTCGCCTAGAATCTCTTTGGATATCCTTCGGATACAAGATGCTACTACCTCCCACATATCATTTGCACTTCTGTTACAATCCCAAGATAAGTCTTCTAAACCCTTCTCCCTGAAGCTCGATTGCTTCAATTGAAGATTCCACCATCTAATTCTAGTGATCTTGGAAACCCTACTTTTCTTTACCAGCCATTTTATTTCACATCTATGACTAACAAGCGATGTTGGGTGGTCAAAATCTCTCATGGGATTACTTTGTAGTCTTTGTAACACAACCGATCTCTTCTCCTTAACGGAAAGTAATTTAACTGTGTTATAGTCAGGCCACTCTTATAAGTAATTAAATGCTCCTCTCCCTTCTTGAAGAGTTTTTGCTATGAAAAGATAATAAGTCGTTACAAAATCCAGAATGACTTTTCCCCTTCATATCGATCTCCGAAACCATGTCCTCCATGAACACTAGCATACCCTGAAGCATCCTTTCTCACATGTCCATTAAGATTTCCATATAGGCAAATCATCTCTTTGTGGGATTCCTTGCATAATCTTATTCAAATCTTCCCAAAAAAATTGTTTAATCCTTTCATCTAAACCAATGGTAAACACCTTGACTAGATCAATTAAAATGAAAGCGTGTAGTTTATATTTAAAAACTTTCTTTGAACCCTTTCCGATCTTTTGGTAATTCTAAATGAAGATTTTTATAGGTGCTAGAGCCTCACAAGTACATTATCATTAATTATATTTAGAGAATTTATACTTCCCCTCAATTGTGTAGCAATTTTATTCGCTGCAGCAATTGTACTTCTCGTGCATATAAAAGAAGGGCAAGACATGTGGACCATGAATAAACAATTAACATTTCGAAAGGTAGTTTTACATATGGACAGACTGTTAACCTCATGTGCATGGCATATTGACTCTCGTCTAAAAATATGTTAATAATTTTTAGAATTTCTTGACGATTATAACGACTTAAAGCTCTCAAGCTAACCCGATCTCACAATTATACTCCAACAAGTTCTTGAAAGAAAAAGGGCACCCCCGATTTGCAACATGAAAGCTAACCTTAATTGACGCATTTTCAGTCTCTAGCTTCTTGCATTGCTCTTTAAGGTGGTCAATCTCACTCCTAAGCTTGCCATTTTCAGCAGATAGTTCTTCCACCTTCTTTGCCAAATCTTCACATTCTTGCTGTTAGAAGACAAAATGGAATGTGGCATCAATGAGTTAAGGTATTAACTGCACAAGCAATCATGCGCAGACATAGTATTGAGCACCTCTATACACGATGTGAAAACCTTGTTAAAAAATGTAAATGGCAATGAAGTAATCATATATGGTGATTCACATACTATTCCCTCTAATTTAACATTCGAATTCCCCTAAAAATACATGAAAACCAGCAATGTAGTATGAAGATGTATAAATATCCAAATGACGGTGTCAATGCTTTGTGTTCAATTTCAGAAGGAAAATTATAGATATTAACTTTGTCTTGGTTTCATTAAAAAAACTGTCTTGGCATAATGAAATCCAATTTGCAAATCGTTTCCCCTTGATGAAAAATGCATAAACTTGGCCACTAAAGGAAGATCAGATTTCCACTTCTATGTATAATTGTTGAGTCGAATACATCAAGACCAGATAGGGTAAAGAACAGCGCCATATGTTGAAATACATCTCCTTAAGATTATAAAAATGTTGGAATATATCTCCTTAAGACAGGCCGAGTTACTTGAATATCTATGTTGAGATAGATCTCCTTAAGCCAAGGTGGAAGCTGTGATTATTAAAATTGGAATTCAATCTTTTAATCAGATAATTGTATACGAATGAGTTCCTAAATTTTACTCAAATTGCTGCGTAATTGGACACAACCTACAAAACTGCAGGAGGAAGAATAGACTGTTAGACAGTGAGAAGGAAATGAAGTTCGAAAATGAGAAGGTTTGGAGATTAAAAAACAAAAGCAACAACCAGTTTCATTGGAAATGGTTGTGAGTTGCAGGAGCAGCTACAACCTCCTCAACAGCATTCGGACGGGCCACAGCAGCCACAAGGCAGCCCTGATTTACTAAGGGGGTCCAAGGAGCAGCATGACATTAATCTGGTACAGAATAATCAGCAACCTCAACTGACGCAAACTGATGTACTGCAACAGAGTTCAAAAGATAAAGAAATAATGACGGGGAATTGATCCACCTGCACCTATGATTAGGAGGAATAGATCACTGATAATCAAAGATAGCGCAGAGATGATGATGCAAAGAACCTCACAAAGGAAATTGCTACTACATATCACACCAATCCTCAACTTTTCATGCCCAAGGAGAAGGACCAAGATGATGGTAGGACTAAAGTTGTCTCCATAAAGAAGGGGAAGCACAACACTAGTCAAAAGCGAGAGGGAAAGCTTGTTGATCTTCAAGCTACTAGATCACAACAGAGGCAGCAGCAACATATGCATCAGAAGAAAGCTCTCATACCAATTGATGTAAATCGGAAATTTGCAAACGGTGGAAATTTATTTTTTGACGGAGGAAAATATTTAGTGGAGAAGAAATCAGAGGGGAGAGGAGAGAAAGCACACTAGTTGCGCGAGATTCGGGAAAGAGAAGCGTGAAGATCGCATGGGGGAGAAGAGATAAGGAGAGAGATGAGATAAATCTCACTTTGATTTCAACTTCAACTGCCATGGAGAAACATAGGTCCGCCATCAGCGGAGCCACTTCCCCGCTTAGGACCTAGTGTTCACAGCCGCACTCGACTTAACAGCGCTGAGAAGAGAGGATAGGGTCTGGACAGTAATACGTGAGGGTTCCCTCTCATAGATAGTCTAGTTATGCCTATTTGCACCCTCTTTCTCCTTACTTACCTTCCCCGTCTAACTAGATATATAAGCGGGAAGCAGGAATGCTATTCGCACTCTTGCCCAGCGAATCTCACTTTGATTTCAACTTCAATTGTACTTTAAAGCACCATCATCCGTGGGATTACAAAAAATAGAAAGAAAATTAAAATTCAAATCCTACTTTATCCTAATTTGAACTCTAAATATCTCTAACCAATTAAGTGACTGACTAACTAATTTGATGAGATCACATGCGCTCTCTTTATTTAAAATAAAGTTGTAATGACTCAATTAAACATAAATTAAATTAACTCGAACCTAACTAAACTTAATAAAAAATAAAGCCATATATCTTTATTTCATGTTGCATCACTAAGAATCACGTTTTTGGGGAACACAGTGTAGAGAAGACTTCTTCTCAAGCAGCGAAGGTTGCAGCTCCCAAGGATCAGCAACAAGAGCAAGACGAATTCAGTATTGAGCCTCACGAGAAATAGCATCAACAGGCGTACAGTGAAGACCACTATATGCTAAAGAAATGTTTCCTGAGTGGGAAAGCCATTACATCTATATCTTTGAAGCAGCAACAACATGAAATGAAAAGTCATGGGAAACCTCTTGAACGTGATTTGAACAATGCCCTAAATGTCGGTTTCGGTCACCATTTCGGTGACTGACCGAAACGAAATTTTGATTGAAAATTCGATCGAAATTTCGGTCATTTCGGTCATTTTTTGTACTACGGCTCCCATATTTCGGTCATTTCGATCATTTCGGTCGAATTTTGATTTCGACAGCATATCGATATTCGACAGAAATTCGATCGAATTTCGTTGAAATTTGAGGCCATGGATTTGAGTGGCATGGCTGATGAACTCATCCAAATGAATGCGAACCAAGTTGTTAATGAACTTGGCAGGCTTGTGATTTTGGAGGAATCAAAGATGAAGGAAGGTCACATATATCAGCTGGAGGATAGCCACCAACAGCATCTTTTGATGAAGAAACCTTGCCTTGAGGATAAAATCCTATTAGAAAACTTGAGGATAGACTTCACTGCAAGAAGAGAACAAATCTATGATGGACTGTTCAAAAAGAAACATAAGCAAATCCGAGAATGGACAGATTGCTTTTCCCTGCAAAAAGGGAATCACGAGGAAGAAAATGAATTTGAAGTGGATGATGACTCTCCATCTTCATATTCATAACTCATAGCAGTTAGGAAGAAACAATTGGAATACACTTTGAACAATGGAATGCGGAAGAATAAAATCATAAAGCCAGATCTTTGTGTAGGAGAAGATTGGATTAGATTGGATAGTGCAGAAATGGGGCTCTATTAGAGCTATTGAAAATTCAACAAAACTTGCAATTCTTTGTGATGGTTAAACTAAAGAGGAAATGACCGAATTCAGAAGAAAGCTCCCAAGAAGCGCAATCCAGAATTAGCTTATTTAGAAAGAGGGAAGTTGGATCTTAAGACACATTTTGTTGCCAGAAGAAAGGGTGGAATGAGGTCTCGTTCTACCACACAACACAGTAAGAACTATTTCCACTTTATGGAATAGTTCCTTTACATCCAGAGAAAGCTCTTAGGAATTTTCTAGGTAGCATTAGTGATGTCTAAAGGCCATATTGGCCTTTTTAGTTCTTGTAGAAGCTCTATGCTTCATCTTTGCGTCATTGTAATATCTCTCTTTGTTGAATGAAAGGGGGATTCCCGGATCCCTGAAATTATTGGGATTGCTATTAAAAAAAGGACAATGCCTTAGCTACTATTTTATTGAAATTGCTCATAGACTATTGAAATGGTTTAGCACAACTCAATATCGCAAACACACCTTGTTATTTGTTGCAATGTACACGTGAGACAAAAACATGACATACCACATTTTACATAAAACAACTGCATCTTTCTAGGGTTATTATTTTGTCATATTTACGTATGTCTTGCATCCGCATCTTCTCATTTTCTTCCGGCTTCCAATTTTCCTCCTACTAAGGAGGAGAAGAGATGTCCATTTCCCTCAATCTCTTTTCCACCTAGTACAGATCAAAACAAGGACCAACCAATGTGGAATATTGTATCCCAATCAACAATCTGATCACCTTGACCAAGTGTATTCAAGAGCACCCTGACCATTATGTTCTTTCTGACAACAAGCTTGTACCAACCTTCATTACCGTCCATTTTCCCGCCCATAATGAGGAACAATTGTTCCTCATCCTCACAACAATCTTGGAAACACATGTAATTTTTACTTCTGTACCCATGTATTATGGTAGTGAATGTTGGCAGTCAACTTTAGACATGCACAAAGGATATATGTAGTTGAGATGATGATACTTCGTGGATGTGTGGTCAAAGGATCAGATTTGCAACAAGAATATCGCAAAAAGTTGGTTTGGAACCAAATGAAGATAAAATGAGAAAACTTGACTAAGGCAGTTTCAACACGTGCTAACTAGTGCTTCAGTTTGAAGGTGTGAGAAACTAGAAGAAGCATCTCGTAAGAGGGGTCAACGAAGACCTAAGAAATGTCGGAAAGAGATCATTAACAAGGTTATGGTTTGTTAGAATTAATTCAAGGTATGACTCCTAGTGACTCTCCGCCATCCATGTTTCCCCCAATGCAGATATGTGCCCCTTCCAAAGCATCCACTAAAGTTTCTAATAGCTTCGGACTTTTTACCTTGAGAAAAATCTAACATTGTCTTATTCTTTCCTCATGAGCATAGTCTCTCCCTTCCTAGTGAATGCTGCGCCGCATTCCAACAACAATAAATAATGCCTCCATGTCCAAAAGTAGCCACACAGTACATTAGCAACCCTTTATCTTCAATTATTGTTTTAACAGTTGGCATCACATATATGTATTTATGAGTTTTAGAAAATAAATTTAAATAAATGATGCAGCATAATACATATTCATTTGTATGAACTATCAGTCAAACGTGGATGGGCCATAATACCATATGAACCAACTGACAATATAATGGTTCGGTTTCTTTCTAAAATTTATGAAATGTTGACATCATCCCTCGTCGATCAATCGATTTCCTTGGTCCAACCATGAAAACCCAAAACAGATGCCTAACTAGCTGGATGGCCGGTTCAATTTTTAAAACCTTAGTTGTCCCATACAATCTTTCGACATCACACAAAAACTCATCTAATATTTGTAGTTATATCTTCATACTAGTAACCTTGCTCCATTTTACATCATCAACACCTATCGTTATTTGTTCATTGAACAAATTGTTAACTGTGATAGTAATAACCTACATTCTCTCATCAGGCTCCCTTTCCCACCTATGTAGACGTGTCAGCTAGCTGTGTTGGTTCAACGAGGAAAGAGGGAAAGAGGAAGGAGAGAAGAAATTTGGGTGGAAGAGTGATATTTTTTGTAAAGGTCCCTTTTTTTAATGTCATTTTTGTAACCTGTATTGAACTTAACAAGTTACCCGATAGTCTATAACAGTATGGGTTGACTGTTTACAGGGATTTTCACCTAATTTTGTAAGATTACATGGATGTGAGTGCACAAATCCATTATAAAGAATTTCCTTGTACACTAATGAGCATGATGTTGTGGAAATGGGTTCGTAAGAACCTGTATGCAACAAGTTCTCGACAACAAGATCTTGAAGGATATTAAGTCCATGTGTTGTCAACTTGGGCCGAAAGAAAAGTGGTTACTAGAGGAACTTCATTTTTTGGAGAGTCTCCATGGTGATATTTAACTTACATTCAATGTCCACAATTTCAAGGGATGGAGACAGCTTCTTTTTTAGAACAATGCTTCATCCCTTTTGTTGAGTCATTGCCAAACACGTCTAAAGAATTTTTGCTTTTGATGAGGATCATGCTTTTAGGCCGGTCAGCATGACATGTCACCAAACTAGATTTTGAGGAAATGGTAAATATAAGTTTTGGACCTTGATCTTTGTTAGTTTTTTGTATTTGTGTCATATGAGTGAATTCCTCTTCATTCTAGCTTTACTGACAAACATTTATCCGGATTTTCTTTGAAAAGAGATTACAAACAGATTCCTTGAAGGTGTATTTTTCAATGTGATTGTTTTGTACAAAAAGACTCATTAGATTCAATAACATAAAAATCATTTGTAATCCCATATTGCTTATTAGTGGACTTGGGTGTGCCCTGGTGCTATAATAAAGATAACAATACCTCTTGTAATCCTTAAAAGACTTACCATGAAGATATGGTCTAGAGGGATTCCTTCCATAGAGTAAGGAGATCATCATGATTGCCACGAACTGCATAAATCATGTTTCGTTTTATCTACATAAATCATGTTTCTTTTTATTCTTTGATGTTGCACATTATTTTATGTTATCACAAATTATCAGAGCAAATTAGTTTTCAATTTAATGTCCGTTCTTATTTTGATTTTTAATTCCAAATGTTCCTCAGAGATTGTGTCTTTCTTGAAGATCATGCTGTGATTGTGCATGGCAAAGATGGTAGCAACAATGCATGTTGTAGTCTATGTATTGGAAGAACAAATCTTATTGCAAGGAAGATGGGATAAATGCCCTAGATCAAGAGGCGCAACATGAGAGAAATGTGATTTGTATGATTTTGCAATCGATCAATGCTCAATACATATCTATTATCGGGATAGGAGTTCATTTCAAAGAAAGGAGACTTGCATATCTCAGTGCACTCTATCAAAGACAATGGCACATGAGATGGCAACACTCCAGGTGCAGAGATGAAATGGCAAGGCAGCAGCCAAACTCCAGATCGATGAAGGCTCCAAGTATGTTAATTGCACCAAGGCTTCACGAGAACGATGGCGATGCCAACGACAACAATACTCAAAGCACAGAGCAATGATGTACATTCACAACAAGGCGGCGAAAACAAACGTAAGCCGAGCATTAAGATGATGCAAGAATGAATTCTCAACAGCGGTGACACATCAATAATCATGTGGCCTTCGTGAAGCACGTGAGTGCTGCCTATGGCAGCTATGTGGAGCAAGAATGCCGCTGTTGTAAAAAGTGGCCGACTTGTCAGTCTGACTAGTGGAGCCGGGTGGGGGGGGGGGGGGGGGGGATGGAGGGGTAGCCGACTCGACTAGGCCTAGTCGGTCAACCGACTAATCAGGCCAACTACTCGGCCTAGTCGACCGACTTTTACATAGAGATTTTTTTATTTTTTAAAGCAAACTTATTCTAATATACTTAATGACTTAATGTTATATTTAAAGCCAATTACTTCTTTTCTTTCGTTATGATAGTATATAAAATGTACAAATCTATGCAAATACATAAGAATATATGTAGAAATGATTTATATATTTAAAATAATTTAAAAAATTCTAAATGGACTAATGGCCGACTAAATCTGATTAGTCGTCTGACTGTTGATTAATCCTTAGTCAGTGACCTCACCGACTGAGTACCGACTATCGATTTCTGCAACCTTGAAGAATGCAATGCAACCTAAAGGACTTTCAATCAGTGCAGTTGTATAATGGAATCTTTCTCCCCAGAACAATATCTCAAATTGCCAAGAAACCCCTTTTTATTCCATGGGTTCCAAGACTACTCTTTTTCTTTTTTATTCTTTTTTGGGAGCCTAGGAATGCCATCGAAGATACAACAAAAAGAAGGAATAAAAGAAGCATAAAAAGGAGAGGAAGAAATTTTATTTGCATCACTTTCTTGAAGGCCCACTCTCAAAGATCTTCATGAAGGAGATGAACATTCTCTTTTGATAGTCGGCATCAACTTCTATTACTAGTTCAGATGGACGCTAACTACTATTGGTTAGGATTGTCTCATCCCATCAACTTGTTACACGAAGATTTTTTTTAAAGAAACTTGTTACACAAAGATAAGTAACCTAGTCAATCTACAGTTACTCATCTTCATCGAGCATCCATTTCAAGAACAAGTCTTCCCCTAGATCTATCTCCTTTACAGATCTCCTCCTAACAAAAACTATTTTTAGCAGCGGGTCTCCTCCTAACAAAAACTACTGAGTGGATTATTCCCAACTCCTCAAAAGATGCATCGATTGAAGACGAGTTGATTGTGTTATTTTGTAAGAACATGCGACTTTTCCAACTCCACATTAACGAGGGTTATAATATGCATTTCTACGTGTAATTGAATTTCTGCAAGATTCAATTGCAATCACATATTTAGTCTCACATTTCTTAGTGGTGGGACGTATGAGCAATACACCCCTCATATTCCTTGAGAAGCTTAATGATATCCGACATAAAGGATCCCTTCTCCCATGAAGAAAGGCAATCACCATAATCATTGTAAACCACATAAATCATGCTTCCCATTTTGTTTTCCATGCTGCATATTATTTTCTATATTCACACTAAAAAAATCAAACAGCTTAGTTAAAGATGCTCCTGCTGTATTATGATTCTTCCAGATGAAACTTTAATATGAAAGGTTGGGAAGATTACTTGGAAATTAGATCGATCAAATATATTACTTAAGACTTGTTCAAATAAGGTTTCAATCCAGTTTGCAATACCACAATATTGTGTTTTTGACCCAATCTGGCAAAGCTAGACCTATACATCTCTTTGTGGTGGTTACAACTACATAGGAATATCAGTATGTTCATTAGGGGAGGAGGGCCTTTGAGCCACAGTTTTTTTTTCTGAAATCAAAAGAGGGGGGAATCACGCTTAGGTGCCCACCCCATTATATTAGTAGAATAAATAGAAGACATATCCGGTTACAGAAGCCATGATTCAAGCAACTGCTTGTAATGGTAACAAACATTTTCACAATAAAAATGTGTCCCTGAAAACAGATTTGCATTGCGGGCAAGCCAAATGGCCCAAAGTACCGCCACCGGGAGCAGGGTCTCCTTCCTCTGCCTTTTACGTGCCCCGATAAGAGAAGTCCAAAAAGAATCGAAGTCGAACAACCTCATCCAATCCAAACCCACCTCACTCCAAATAGGTGTCGTTACTCGGCAACGGAAAAACAGGTGATCCAACGTCTCAATTTCCGTTCCACATAGCAAACAACGATCGGAGACTGCCTCGAACAGCTTAGAGCATCGATCACGAGTCATAAAGCGCTTCCTCCTAAACAGCCACAAGAAGAAACCAATCCTCTCAGGCAATCCCAATGCCCATATGAACTTTAAGGCACTGTTATAGATTGAGTTCTCATTATTAATGTGAGACATCACATAAATCTATTACTGATTAATTGAACTTGTATGGTGTAAAAGAGGGTGGGCACCTAAAATGGTGTACATACTGATTATATATTAATAACCACAAAATAATTATAAAGACCAAGACTCAAAAAAGAGTCTTAGCATAGTTAAGTGTGTTCCCATATGGAACCTCTCATGATGGAACAATACTGTTACGAGCCAACGAAAAGGTCCATATGAGAGCCACAGGCCTCCGCAGATCACTTTGAGCCCCAATGCAAGCATCCAAAATCAAAATCCAAAAGCCAACAACATAAGTGGAATCCACCCAGTCGATCACACTGCCAGGCAAGCGTCCCTAGATCAGGCACATCCAAAGAAGAGATGCTCCACATCTTCAGGGATGTTAGAGCATCTAAGACACACCACGTCAATTCCCTGTGAAATCAATGGCCTAATGAAACTTCGTCATCATAGACAAGGACCTGAACCCAAAGAGGCAACCTTGTCTTTCAAATAAATTTATAGTACCATAATAAATCCCCAACATCAAATACCATGGAAGCAATAAGTGTCCCATAAACTTTATTGACTAGGAGTTCCCTGTCTCAAGTCCAGTAGTAACATCCAGCAGGTCATACTGGTACATTGCATCACATCAACCTCGGAAAGTCAACCCTCTGCTTTGAGAAACAATAACAAAAACTAAGCACCCATGCACCATCAGACCAAGCCTACGACACTAGCATAGACTAACTAGCTGACATAGTGAAAAGCCTATGAAACTGATCATATAATGCTCCATCTTCATTCCCATCCTCTCTCCAAAATATGAAAGCATTACCGTTACACATCACCAACCTCAGAAAAGATGTGATAACTGGTAGCACATCGCAAGCATCCCTCCAGAAGTTGGGAGGCAATCTGGTAGATACCAACACCCCAGTTAAGGCGGAGGCAACACCATAAATATCTCGCCCTAGTTAACAAAGCAAATATCCCATCGACCTCCAGATTCTCATCTCTCATTTTTCCAGAATGGCCTTTTTCATCTCCTTAAACCTTAGCACCCCCTATCCTCCATCCTTCAATGAATATGACACATACAATCCACCAAGGAAATGCCATGATTCCCCCGTCTAGACAAGAAAAACCGTCTCATAAGTGATTTTAGACAAAACCTGACCTCAACCAACACTAAATTAGTAGAGAGGAAGAACATACGTATGGAAGAACGGACGACCCTAAGAAGCACCAAATGGTCCCCTTCTCAAATAACAGGCAACCTTCCATTTCCCCTGCTTCTTCTCCAGCTTTTCTACAGAAGTCAACTAATCAGTACGGGGAAGCCTTCCACAAGCCAATGATGGACACAAGTAAGTGATCGGCAAGCTGGAACATGGAGTGCTCAACCGCTAGCCACAAACAACAATATCCTCCTACAATAGCCTGAAAGGAATAAAAGTTGGCCTCTATCAATTCGCCTTAATGCTAAAACATCTCTAAAGATCTCTAACATCACTGAGATTCTTCAAGCCTCCTTCACCCCGCCCTTAATAACAAAGATTGCATCATCACCATATTGTAAAATCAGGATAAAAACCCCTCCCTTCTGTAATTTGAATAGATCCTACCTTGCACAGCTTGCCCAACCATCACAGCCAGAGCATCTACAAGAATAACAAACAAAATAAACATCAAGAGGCATCGTGTCTGACCCTCTATACAAGTGCAAAAAACCTCTCTTACACATCCCATTCACCACCATTGAGAAGGAGGATGTCGTTATACACCTCTTCATTTATGCAACCTCGAATTCCAAAAAAACCTTTCGAAGAAGAAAGGCTCAAATAAATCTTCAATCTGCATAATCATAGGCCACATAGAAATTCATCTTTCATAGAAATCCCACGATTTGTATTTGCTTCCAATCAGCTACCATCTCAGTGGCCATCACTAAATTATCCATCATATCTTAGCTTAGGTGGAAGATTTTTTGCAATCTAGCAAAGCTAGACCTATACATCTCTTTGTGGTAGTAATAACTATTAACTACATAGGAATATCGAAATGTTCATTAGGGGAGGAGGGCCTTCGAGCCGTTGTTAAATTGAGTTCTCATCATTAATGTGATACATCGAGTAAATCTATTACTGATTAATTAAACTTGTATTGTGTAAAAGAGGGTACGCACCAAAAACAGTGTACATCCAAATTATATATTAATAACCACAAATAATTACAAGATCAAGACTCAAAAAGAGTCTTAGCATATTTAAGTACGTTCCCATATGGAACCTCTCATGATGGAACATTATTCTGTTACGAGCCAACAACAAGGTCCATATGAGAGCCACAGGCCTCCGCAGATCACTTTGAACCCTGATGCAAGTATCTAAAATCAAAATCCAAAAGCCAACAACATAAGTGGAATCCACCCAGTCGATCACACTGCCAAGCAAGCATCCCTAGATCAGGCACATCCAAAGAAGAGATGCTCCACATCTTTAGGATGTCACAGCATCTCGCATACACCACGTCAATTCCCTACGAAATCAATGGCCTAATGAAACTTCGTCATCATAGCCAAGGACCTGAATCCAAAGAGGCAACCTTGTCTTTCAATAAATTTACAATACCATTATAAATCCCCAACATCAAATACCATGGGAGCCATAAGTGCACCATAAACTTAATTGACTAGTAGTTCCCTGTCTCCCCAACTCCAGTAGTCACATCCAGCAGAAGGTCGTACTGGTATATCGCATCACATCAACCTCAGAAAGTCAACCCTTTGCTTTGAGAAATAATTACAAAAAGTAAGCACCCCTGCACCATCAGAGCAAGCCTACGACACTAGGACAGACTAACTAGCTGACATAGTGATCGAAAAGCCTCCGAAACTGATCATATAATGCTCCATCTTCATTGATCGATTTGTATCAGGGATCCATATGTATGGGAGTAGTATATAAACTCCCATTGAATTCTATCTTCTGCTCGGTACATTACATATCACATTATGTGACCTCTCCTTAAAAAAATAAATTTACATGTAATATTTTCTATGATATTTGCGGATTCGTATGTTTAAAGGTGTAGTATCAAGAGTTTATTGGCATAATTGGACATGTTTAATGGTAAATATGAACATGAAAGTGGACAAATTTACTAAACAACGTGACCTTTATAAACATATGAAACTACCAATATGACAAACGATTTACATAAAAAAACAAAAAATCATTAATGACTCAAGGAACACCTCACCTTCGCCCCAGACCGCCTCGAGCAGCTAAGGTGGTCGCCTAACAATTCTCAGCTAAGGCAGCTGCCTTGGAACGGTTTAAGGCTACCTCTCCTCGAGGTGTACGCCCTGTGCACCTCGAGGTGTATTTTCTCAAACCATAGGTGCAACTTGTCAATTGATATGCAATGATCATCGAGGATAAGAGAGTTTTAGAAAGTAGAGGAAAGACACTTGGAATCATGGTTCGAAATATCATGAAATATCGATATCGCTGGAGGGGATGTTTTGATATTCGGATATATATAGCGAATTCCATGATATATCCTGATATCTCGTGAGATACATGTAATTTGTCTCATATCAGTCAAAAATGAAGATTTTAATTTAAAATTTCTTAAATATCGATCAATATCGATCGATACCACCAATATAGGGTCAATATTTTTTTTGAAGCCAACAAAGGGGGGAACACGCAACAGCGTCCACCCCAGAAATATATTAATAGGTTAAAAAAACAAAACAAAAAAAGACATACAAAAACACACTCCTCACACTAACTACTATTCCACCAGACCACTAGATTGGAAACATATATTCTCATGATAGAACCTTTGACACGATAAAATAAGAGCATTTCTGGCCAGCCAGATGGACCACAAAACTGCCATCGGGCGGATCAACTCTCCTTGGTCAATGATGCGATCCCTGCAAGGAAGCCCAAAAGGTGTCGAAGCTCCGCCCACAAATCCAGTCCAGACCCACGTCTTCCCACAAAGTCATTGTTCTCGAGCACAGGAAGAAAATATGCTCCACATATTCAATTCCATTGTCACCTAGAGGGCATCTATCAGAGATTTGTCCAAAGAATCTGGCACATCGATCTCTCGTCATGAGTCTTTTCCGTCTAAATAACCAAAGGAAAAACCCCACTCTCTCAGGCAAATGAAGCCTCCAAATAAAGTTGCAGTCCCTAATCAGATCAGTCGTACGCACGGGAGGTGGTCTGCAGATTGCTCCGTAAGCCTTCCGTACTGAAAAAGGATTCCCCCTCCAAACCCAATGATCCCGACCTCTCGTAGGGCCTCCAACATGTGTCAAAGAATCTAGCAAAAAAAGAAACTCCTCTAAGCGTTGGTCCGAGAAGTTTGCATAGAAATTCGGCATCCAGTTTCCGTCACACCAGCAGCTAGCGACACAGTATCCCAATCCGAAGCCAAAGCAAACAGGCGCAGAAAGCGCGCATCAAGAGATCCACCCCCTGTCCAATCATCCAACTAAAAAGCAAAAGAATGCCCATCTCCCAAAACCAGTCGAAAGAGTTCATTGTAATGCGGGAGAATCAAAAGAATACCCTTCCAGAAAGAAGATGGCAAGGCCATAAAAGGTACTCTAGGGTCAATATTACCACCCAATTTTTTAGTTTTTGGCCTATTTATTTGAAATTTTGCCTTCATATTTACTCCTATTATAAAAAATACATTACAATTTATACATTTTTCTAGTCAAGGGTGTTACCCCGACACCCTGCAGGGTGAGCGCACATGCTCCCCAGACCCCACCAGGCTCGTTGACCATCTGATAGGGTATGGCATGACAGAGGAGGTGCATACGACTATTCTTCAACTCGGGGGCTTCTCCCCCTTTTGGCAATGGAGATGAAACAACTCTAAAGCTAATCAAGTTAGAATAATCATATCCAGAATATACTCCAATTGGTATCGGTAATTATTAACAATGTAGTGATCCGAAATCACAAACTTATGGCATACTCCAATCCGGAATATATTCCAGTTGGTATTAGTAAATATTAGCAATATAGTGATCCGAAATCACAAACTTATGACACACTCCAATGGATATGATTTTCTTTAGATGTGTTAGAAAAGTATTGTTTCCAATCAATTTTAATTCATCTTTTTTCATTCAAAAATATTATTATTATGAATGATGCTCTTTAAAAATTATTTATTATTATGCTCACTTGCTTTTTTTCGATTTCCGATATATCTCAACATTTGTTTGTGCATAATATGCAATAAATATGAGCTAAATGCATGGCCTTTATGCCTCTGAGTTATTATTATTTGAAATGCATCATTTCCTTTCTAATGCCTCTCAGCAGTCAACATTTAATATTGACAACCAGTGATATGTGTGATATAATGTGTATTGGTGTGCTAAAGACACGCCATTCTTGCATATAAATGTGTATTTCTATGTTATTTATTGTTTTAAGAAATAGATTGATCTTAATTCATGAAAAAAACACTTTTTGCATCATTTTTGAGACTTCCACCAATATTGTCAATATATCCCTTTTCAGGACTAACGGGTACGATATTGATATCGATATTTTGAACCTTGCTTGGAATTTTGGGCCGCGTTGGTGATAATTTAATCAATCAAATAGTTGAGTTATTCCTTTATCTATACATATAATTGAGGGAGTGCTTTTGCCAGTGCCATTAATCTTGAGAACAGTTACCAATCATACCACCTGCAGGGGGGAGGAAGGGTGGAAAGTCCACCATATAAATCTGTCAAACATGCAAAAATTAGGAGACTGGCCAGAACTTGTTCCTATATAAACCACAGGAGAAAGCCTTTTAACTGAAAAAAATCCTATTGGATATAGCAAAATCAATTGTCAACCAATCCCATCCTTAGGTCCCATTTTAAGAACACTCTGAATTCAGCATGATCAAGCAAGTGATTTTTAATCAAGGAAAATGTTAGAAACTGCTTACTGTGCATTCATTAAAATTTCTATCCACATTGACTATGGTCAAACATTTGATTAGTTAATAATTAGATAAAGAGATAAGTGACAACTAAAACCTGTTTCCGCAGTCTTGACCTCCTTGCCGACTCTCTATTTGATTGTTTCCTCCTTTGTCGCTTAAGTTCACGCTCATCCATAGCAGCTAGCTAAAAGCATTAAGACTAAATGTTAGATATAGAGTTTTCACAACCACAGTTTTTTGCAAGCATCCAAGAATCATTTCACATTTTGGCCATGAGCAATGCCCCGAGTCTTAGCAACAAGATGGCATGAACTGTATGAAAATCAAAAGCTAGCAACAATATCGAGGAGAGTAGGCAAACAAACTATAAACAAGGGCAAAAAACAAAGAACCTGCCTGCAGGTTCATGGGTACAGCCCATTCTTCCCTACAATGGCTGCAGGAACAAGAGAGGGTGAGATACTCACTGCATTGGGTCTATCCTTTAAAGGAATGGATCCGGCATGTGGTGCACTCCATATGTCCATCCCAATATTTAGGTTGGTGGCTGGTGCAGTTGCTGCAACCTTTCCAGGTAAAGGAATGGGAATGCTAGTAGCAGGTTGGCCTCTAACACAACCAGGTGTTTCAATGCCAACGCCTCCATACTGAATGCCATCACCTGAAGCAAGCCAAAAATAGAACTGTAATTTCTTGAGACATGCTTGTCCCTGTCCAAGTGGTGGGTTGTGTAAAAGGGAAAATAGCTTGTGTATAACCAGTTCAATCATATTTTTTCCAGTACAAATATAATCAGTTGATGCAATTCCTGTGAAAGTGAAAGACAGTTTGTGTATACAAATAGACGTACTTGACCCAATCATCTTGTCATAATTCCTTTTTCCTGACCCCTGCGTCAAAAAAGACAGTATAACACGTTTCAAAATTAATACTTAATTTTGGGAGATATTTTCCAGGTACTACATGAGCATATATATATATATATATATATATATATATATATATATATATATATATATATATATATATATATATATGAGATAGTTTCCAAGTACTACATAAGCATATGTGCGTTTCCATTAAAAGTCGAAGCAAATTACATACCTGAGCATTGGCTTCTCCCTCACCCGCACTTGTCGAACCTTCAGTTCCACTTTCACCAGACTCGCCACTGCTCCAGGTAATCATCATCATAAAGGTGAATTTACATGCAAGTAGGTGAGTAAACTGACTTATGGACACCAGATCATCCTCTTTTCAAAGGAGGTACCAGAAAATACTGAGTAAAAAAAGGCAAATAAGAGCCAAAGTTATGACTTGAGTTCTTGAATAAAATCACCTCTGAGAAGGTTCTTCAGGTGGAGAAGTTACTTTTGTCCCATCACCAGATTTTGCTCCTGCACCATCTTTGGAAGACTTTGCTAAATGTCGGTCTTTTCCATCTGTCAATCTACCATCAAACTCTACTGCAGTTACAGTTGTGCCCTAACACAGTAAGCAATCATTATATTTGTTAGAATGGATCAAGAACCTGATGCAAGGATTAAAACTTTTTTAATATATAAGAATACAGAGCATGCTACGCTGTTAAATCTATAGCAAGAGTCGCATCAAACATAATATCAAAATGTTGTTTCATGTGGTTCGAGGTGGCCAAGATGACCATCCTACTCCACAGGAAAGCGGCTTAATTGCCGTGTTTGCATATTACTTCTCACCAAAACTTGCAATACAATGCCCAGTATATAGATCACACTCATACAGAGCTTTCTCATAATAAGTGAAGTGAGACTAAACAAATAGCATCTACTACAAAATAGATGGATCTTCCACAAGAACCAATTACTTATCTGACACGGAAATTTACTATTCGCAAAACTTCCATCAAACTTGAGTATGGAATGCTCAACTGGGACAAACTGAAAATCTCTCTACTCACTCATACAGAGGAAATTTGACAAAAAAGACCATGTCAACTCAACTTATACTTAGGTTGTGATGACGTTGACGTTGCATCTTAGTCAGGTTAATGAGTAGGATACACTAAATGGTTGGACTATGGAATGATAATCCATTGAGCAATTTGGATAGAAACAAATGTTTCATGCTTTGCATCTACGCCGATCATATTCACCAACATTGTAATGAGTTTCTCTCTAGAAATCTTTGGCCAACAAGTTGGATCATTAGCAAAAGATAACTCCATCTCTCTCAGAGGCTGAAAAGTCGTGAGAATGTCCATACAAAGATAATGAAAATGAATGATCTCCTCCCCTCTATGGAAACTCGAAATGATTCTCTCTTTTATAGGGACCTTGACTTTGGAAAAAGTTTTTTTCTTGCAAAAACCTCAAAAAGATCTCATAGTAGGGGCAATGATCAAAGGAGGATGGAGCTTGTATCGCACCCTCCATAAGATGGACATGAGTTTCTCTCTAAAGGAGTCAAACAAATGAAGTCTGAAACTCTAGACAGACACTCCCATTTTCTCTTAAAATTGTCAAACTCCAACCAAGTTGGGAGAAGAATCAAATGGAAGGGTCAAAAAAATTCTTTTCTTCTTTTACATTTTCTTAATGTCGGAGAAGGCTTTGTTGTTGTTGCTGCTGCTACGAGTGCCCTTTACATTTTTTTTACTTAATCCCTTTTTTCGAACTTGTGTCCTTTTTTTAGACAATTATTTTGTATTAATCCCCTCTTCTCTTTCTTATTTTTAAATGATTTTATATTGTAATTATTATTTTCGATTGCAAAAGTTCAATTCTTTCAATTGCAATTCATTTTTTTCTCAAATTTAAAAGGGCATTTGAACTCCTTTATGAACCCAAACGAAACAAGAAAGAATAAATAGAAAAGGGGGCTAGTGCTTTACAAAAAAAGAAGATAATAGCGTTTTTCTACATCACTTGCAGCTCTTGCCACCTTCAAGCTTCATCATGTAACTACGTGCAACACCTCATCGCAGTGACAATATCGTAGTCTGTCACCACCGCATTATGTCAAGCTTCCGCTATAGTTTCTCATTATTTATTGCTCACGGTAGATGCATCGACAATGGAATTATCTTCATCACATCACTATCTCAACTCAAGCGATGCATCATGGCATCATCTTCATTATGTCGAGATCTCAACTCAAGTCCTCTTCGACTTAGGGTCAGATGGAACCCAACGCACCACCATCGTATTTGAATAGGAGATTGCCTCCAACTTCAATGATTAATAGGGATTCTGATTGTTGATGCCTTGAACCTCATCTAGCGACCATGCACATGAGTTGCCTTGAGCACCTGTTGCCACACTCCATCCTCAATGGTTGTCGTAAGACTCACAACCATTTAATGGTATGGTTCAATTTGGATGCCGCTAAAAGTAAAAATTGGAGCCCTAGACCCATGTATAGTGTAAAGATGTGGTAAGTTTTTTTGAGGTCATTGATATAGTAAGTTATCCATATATTTGGAGTATATTTATCTATATAGAGTACCAAATTAGCAATGAAGAAAGATTCAAGACAAATTGGTATATGATGGGTTAATTATTTTTAAATTTGAAATGATTTTTACATCTGATTTGGAATATATTCATCTATTTGGAGTATATCATGAAATCTGATTATGAACAAGTAGACCAGTCACATTCAAGATGAGATACCTTGATGTATGTTGTTCGCCAATTATATTGAGCTGACTAATGAGACAAGAGACGAAGAAATGAGAAGTTGGAGGTTTGGTGACATGCCTTAGAGACTAAAGGATTTCGTATAAGTAGGCCTAAGATGGAATATATGGAGTGCACTTTGATGGAAATAATGGTGAAGGACTCGAGGTGAAGATTTGAGACGATAACATACAGAAGAAAGATTATTTTAGATACTTGGAATCTATTTTGCAACAGAATGAGGAAATTTATGAAGATGTTACTCATAAAATAAATTCAAGTTGGCTAAAGATGAGAGGAACCTCTATTGTTCTTTGTGATAAGAAAATCCCTTTGAAAGTCAAAGGAAAGTATTACAAAGCAGCAGTATGACTTGCTATATGCTCTATGAATCAAAATGTTGGCATGTGAAGCATAGACATGTGAAGAGAATGACAATAGCAGAGATGAAAGTGCTATGGTGGATGTGTAGTCATATATGAAAAAATTGAATTTGGAATGATGTGATCAGAAGGAAAGTTGGTGTAGTTCCGATAGAGGAAAAGATGAGTGAAAATCGCTTACGATGGTTTGGCCATTTGCAAAGGAGATCGGTTGATGCACCGGTTAGAAGATGCGAGATTTAGGATGTTGAGCCGCTTAAGAGAGGGTAAGGAAGGCCCAATAAGTGTTGGAATGAGACTATACGAAAGGATCTTAGTTATTTGAATTTAAGATCGGGAATGACCTAAAATAAATCTGAATGGAGGGGAAATCCATGTAGTTGACCCTACTTAATTGCGTAATAAGGGTCTGTTGTTGTAAAGGATTTTTACATTTGTGCCATCTTTACAAATGACACCAGTGTCTTTACTTATTTCATATATATACGACAACCTTTTAAATGTTTACGTTTACATGGGTGCCCGTGTCATTAACCTTTATGGATCAAACAATTGGGTATAATGGTCAAATGACTAGAATGTGATAAAAGTGTTTATGAAGAGAACCCTTATATACAGTTAACTGCATCCTCAACCCCTCCTTGATTGTGGTGGAGGTCGACGACGCTCCTAGCACTGATTGACAAAATGTAGGATAAGGATGATGTACTTGTCGGAAAGGAATGGGTTGAATAAAATAAGGAGGTCAGGGAGGATGGTATCAAGAAAAGGTGATCACGGAAGAGGGAATCATAAGAAGGAGATCAAGGATGGAGGGGTCAAGGAGCCGTCGAGTATCGATACCATGGTCATAAAGCATGAGATTCTCGAGCATCAGTAAGTGGATGATGGTCTGATTCCATTGTTGTTGCCTTCGTAAAAACTAAGCTAGAGGCAGATGAACCACCTGTGGGCATTAGCAAGGATGATAAGCCGACATTGCTTATGTTAAAGGGCTCACATGGTAGAGAGGTGGGTGGCAACATGGAAACATATCTCGAAGTTGTGAAAAGCAGAGACAAGGTGGTGGGAGGCGGCAATGCAAATATCTCGAGATCCCGGAGGATGATACAGGAAGATGAGGGGAGGTGATGACATTAAGGGTGAGGTGATAGAGGTTAGGGTAGCAAAAGGTAACAAGAGGATGCCCTCCATCCTCGACCTTCTGACACCTTTCTCCTAAATCTCCACCTCGAACCCCTCCTCCCAACCATTACACCATCTTAAATCTTCGTGTCATCAAATAACGTTGGTCGTGTCACAGCATTTACCACCACCTCGGAGAAGGGGGTCAGATATGCAATTAATTTTACATAAGATTTAGGAGAAAGGCATGGTCGGGATTCAGAGAAGCAGTGGCGGATTTTTGGGTTGGTTGCAGGCAGGAAGGGTCGGCGGCTGGGAGACTTGCTGGCAAGCTGGCACAGCTTAGGAAATTTCTTTCAACGTTTGATAAGGCAAATCGTGCACGACGGAAGGAGAGGAGGAGTAGGGCATAGGAGGATTCAACAGGATCGACAGGATTGAGGATGAACGGGACTTGCTCGAGGAAGAGATGGTGGGAAGAAACATTTGTTTGAATGAGGTCTTGTGGGACAATAAAAAGGATGAGGTGGCATGGAGGCAGTGCGCGAAGCAGAAATAGCTGAATGAGGGAGACACGAATACATGTTTCTTTCACACCGTGGCGAGTGGAAGATGGTGAAGGAACCTGATCCATTCGATCTCTGTTAGTGGCAGAATGGTTGAGGGGGTTAGGGCGAGGGGGAGGCTTTATGCTATCATTTTCAGTCATTTAGCTGGTTGGGGATGGCAAAGAAGGGGAGTTTCGTGGCTTTCAGGTAGGGAGGCGGAAGGCCTCGTGAGTTCTTTCTCGGAGAGGGAGGCAAGTGCGTCATGTTTTCAGCTGAATGCCGATGGAGCTCCGGACTCGGATGGGTTGCCAGTGGGATTTTACAGGGAGTTATGGGACTGGGTGAAGCACGAGGTTTTGGAGGTGCTAAAGGAGTTTCGAGAGGGGAATCGAGGATTTGAGCGGTTGAACAAGGCAACTATCGTCTTTCTACCTAAGAAGGGCTCGTTGTCCAAGGTTGAAGATTACAGGCCCATAGCATTATCTAATGCAATATATCTCATTACAAGGTTCAGAAATGCGGTATGCGGTATTCGTTCGGTCATGTGGTCTAAAATAAGTAAGCGGATATGCAGAGGAGTATACGAAGGTATATGAGGTTTATGCGGTTTATAATATTTTAATTTAACATATTATAAAATACAACAATAAAATTCATAATAAAAAATTCAAATAAGATAATATAATCAGTCAGATATATGAGCATGATATTATAAATTGATTATTTTTAGTGTGTATTTTGAATTTAATGCATATATATACAAATACAAATTTGGATTCAACAAGGAACACATGAATTCTATCAGAAAATCTTTAATGTATAAATATATATAGATCCTATATATAACAAAAGCTAAAGAATAATTATAGGCATACAAATCATACACCCAAAATTATACACATATATGGATCTCCAAGGGACAAAACTTGTTAGAGCAAAATATAGGGGAAAATTGTATTTGCACATAAAATGTATTAGAAGCACAGATTTGTAAAGCGCAGACTGTTAGTCAAATATTTCATGTTTTATTTGAAGAATTACAATGAATTTCATTATTTAGAAAATTCAAAAAGCAGTAAACTGTTCATTAATAAGTGTTGGGAACAATGGAAAAATGAATATGAGAAAAAATACCTTATATTATATTCCCAAATGCAACATATACGAGAATAATGAAACGATTAATGTAAATGATGATATAGAAGTTGCTCGATCAAAAATCGAGTTAATGTGTCATCAACATGTCATGGATTAACATGAAACATATCAGATATGTGGTCGCATGTGCCGTATATTCGGACTGCATATGTGTTTTGACCGTATATTGCAGCATATCACATACGTGCATCGGTCAAGTTACTGAATACACATATGTGGCCGCATGGATCGCATTTCCAAACACTGTCTCATTATCTCAAAGATCCTGGCTAATCGTCTGAGGGGGTGATTGCCCATATTATCTAGCCGGAGGAGGCGTCTTTTGTGCCTTGTAGAGACATGGGGGACAATCTGGTCTTGGCCTCGGTGATAGTAATGAACTGGAAGAGAAATGAAGTCAAATGCGTGATGTGGAAGGTTGATTTCTCCAAGGTTTACGACTATGTTGACTGGAGGTTTCTACAAACATCGCTGGAAAAGAGGGGATTCTCGGGTGTGTGGATCATGTGGATCAAGCGTTGTGTGACGACGGCCTCGCATGTGATGTGGATCAATGGCCAATCGGAAGGGAGATTCTTCCAACCCTAGAGCGGCATCAAGCAAGGGTGCCCTTTAGCTCTGCTTCTTTTTATCATCATGGCTGACGCGTTAACTGTGATGATGATGAGGAGGAGGAGGGCGATGGAATGGGGTTAGTGCTCGTATTTCAAGAGGGATGACATTTGCATTCCACTATTGTAGTATGTGGATGACACGGTGATATTTATGGGAGCAGAGAAGGAAAAGACTCGACGGGCTTCTGCGATCATGAATATCTTTGGTGACATTTCGGGGCTTCAGCTAAAAAGAGACAAGTCAGTTGTGGTTATGTTCGACATGACGAGGTAAGAGGGGCAGAGATTGGGAGAGTTGTTGGGTTGTCCTATTGCTGCATTGTCGATCACTTACCTAGGGCTACCTTTGATGGCAGGTCGACCTAGGAAAAGGGACTAGGAGGTTCAGCTGGGGAAGATCGAGAACAAGCTTGCTGGTTAGAAGTCTAGGATTCTATCAAGGGGTGGGAAGTTGATTCTGTTGAAGCACGTCCTCTCAGCCATCCCAACTTTCTACTTTTCCACAAGGTTAATACATGACGTGGTGCAAGCTAGAATAGAGGTAATGATGCGCAGATTTTTCTGGTTGAACGGAAGGCAGTTGAGTCAGGGGGTCCATTTGGTGGATTGGAATAGGGTACCGGCATCGAAGAAGAAGGGAGGGCTGGGTGTTCGGTGGTTAAAAGAAATGAACAATGCATTCTTGGCTAAATGGGTGGCGCGCTTATGGGGGAAGTCAGAGGATCCAGTCTGCAGGGTGTTGAGAAAAATCTACGGGATTTCTATGTCACGGGAAGTGGTCGCGAGGGAGCTCCCATCGTCATTATGGAAGGGCATTTCGCAAGTGATCACTCCGATGGCTAGTCAGATGCGATCGATGCTTGGGGACGAAGGGTCTTTTCGATTTTGGAGGGATGATTGGACATGAGAGGGGGCTTTAGGGGTGCGGTTTCCACGGTTGATGCTTCTAGCAGAGGATAAGGATGTGGTGGTGAAGGAAGTTTGGGGGCAGGGAGCGTGGTCTCCGATTTTTTCTCCAGGGTTGTCGAATCAAAGAGTGGAGGATTTGTTGGTAATGCAGGCAGAGTTGGCGCGGGTGGAGGGCTCTTCGATGGGAAGGGACCACTACATTTGGGGTGACAGAAGATTCTCGGTAAAGAAGGCCTACGAGTTCTTTATGGAGGACGTGGAGGATGTGGAGGAGCTGGATGATGTGGACCTACGGATGGTTTGGAGAAGTGAAGTGCCAAACCGTATCAAGATTTTCCTATGGGTGCTCAAGTACGGGAGGCTTCTCACCAAGGAGCGCAAGGGAAGGCTATTGGGGGCAGATGACTTGATGTGCAACAGATGTGAATCGGCAGTGAAGGACTTGGATCACTTGTTCTTTCTTGTCCTTGCTCGGCTCAGGTTTGGAGTACGGCAAATGTTTCGTGGTTTCATGGTGAGGATTACTTGAGTTTTTGGAGGGATATCAGGTTGGTCTGCAAATATGGCCACGAGGACTCGACTTTACCGTTTGCGTTGATATGGGTGATATGGTGCGTGAGAAATGACGCAATTTTCGGGGGAGCTAGATTCTACTCGGAAAATGTAATTGAACATTGTAAGGCTCTAGTTGCTTCCTGGAGCTCCTGAATCTATGTAATCTTGTATATTTAAATTAATATATCAATATATATGTTTTCATAGGTGGGTCCCAAATTGAGATGCCACTCAGGTTTTTCTTTCAAAAAAATAAGATGTCTTCTTATAAATAACATTATCGCATTTTAGTCCGTTGATCGTTAAAAGGTTGCAAGATCGGTACTCGATACTCGATCAGTTGGGTCACTGAATAAGGACTAATCGGCAGTCGGGCGACTAATCAGATTTAGTCGGATTTTATAGATTTAATTATTTTAAATATGTATTATCAATTTTAAACATATATTCTTATGTATTTACATATATTTGTATATTTTCTATACTATCATAATGAAATAAAGAAAGAATTAAATTTAAATAAAACATTAAGCATATTAGAATGGTGGTAGTGCAATGTGCTTATCACCCAAAAGACCAGGGTTCAAATCCCCCCTTGTGGAGGGTTGCGTTAGGTAGTCGACAGTTAGTGTAAAAAGATAGTTGAATCTTTCAACATGGATTTGAGCGAGAATCTATGTAGCCGACCCTACTTATAGTGGGAGACAGCTTCGCCATTAAGCATATTAGAATAAGTTTGCTTTAGAAAAAAAAGATATGGTACCTCCAAGCAAAAATCGGTCGACTAATTGGTCTAGTCAGAATTAATCACCACTCGATCGTCCACCCAACCGATTAGGCTAGTCGGACCAACTAGTCGATCTACTTGGCCGACTTTTACAACATTGGATCGTTATATCTAATTATTTGACTATGGATGTTAATGACAAGGACATACGCATAAATATAGATGTTTTTAGGGGTCGTCACATACGTATAATGTCATATTTAATCATCTGCTTTGATAAAATTACTATAATGTGCATACTTTTAGATATTACACAGTTAATCCTATTTGTTCATGATGCAACACAGAATAGAGAATTAGAGCTAAAATAAGTGTTTTATTTAATTAGGATTTTGTCATATGTCCAATTAGAGTCTAATAAAATTAGGGTTATTGTTAGTTGTTAATTTTTGTCCAATTTGAGCCAATTGCTAATTTGATTTTTACGTCAATAAAGAGATTGTATGTGACTCTATCTAATTATTTCATGGAGTCCATTTAGGAGTCAACTTAGGAGTTAGTTTTCTTTATTATTTTCTTTTGTAATCCTACCCCTTGAGTCATTTTTTAAAGGACAGTTGAAGTTATATAAAATTTGGAGTTCCTCTGATATCCCCCCTCCTCCCTCCACGCATCTTTCATTTCTTCTCCCAAATCTCGTGCAACCAACGTGTCTTCTTCTTCCTCTCCCCTTCCCCAAATTTCTTCTTCCACCCAAATTTCTTTTTGCATCAATTGGTATGCGAGCACGGTGTACAACTCATGCTTATGATTTTGTTATCCTTCAAGGTATTTGAGCATGTATCAATAGAAAGAGTTTTGTTCAAAAGGTCATCAAATGTGCGGTGGTTAAAGAAGCACTTTCCAAGATGCTCCAGATTTTTAAGATCTTCGAGCCGGGACAATCTCTGAAAGAGTAAAATGTGATGTCAAAATCTGAAGTTGAGACATTGCAACCCACTGAATCTTCCATGGAAACAAACACTCTCACTAGTGCAACTTCTTACCGCCACACCAGAACCTCCACTAATACTGTTGCTACTCTTAACAATGTCAACACCACCACTTTAGCTGAGAAATTTCTTATTGTTGCACCAGAACCGCCTACCATCACCTCTGATGCTAACCCCAACATCGATGCCACCTTTCTCGTCGATGCAAATCTTTCCTCCAATATTAGCACCATGACCACTACCTCTACTATTGGCACTAATACCTCCCAGGACAACAGCACCACCTCCACCTCCAAACACTCAAAAAACCATCACCACCCCATGCATCAACCGCGACAACCATTCCCCATGCATCAACACCATCGCCACCATCATCGTCCTCGACAACACAAACCGTCTCATCGATCCATCATTCCCTCACTCTTACACTTTATCGCTGCTAAAGAGTCAAAGACTTTCACCGGCGCCATAAGATCGCCTACAAGCACTCCCAATGTCATCATCGCCAAAGATCACCTATCATAGTAGCTGTCAATGTCGCTGATGCGAGATCATCTACAACTACCGATTCCAACATCGTCGTCTTCGCTATTAGAGGCTAAGGAACTATCTCCATATGGAATGGAATCCCATAAGAAGAGAAAAGAAAATATCTCCGGGAAGTTTTGTAAAGAAGACCCTCAACCAAAAGTTCATTATTTAAAGGTAAAAGTTGGGAAGCTAAGTGAAAGAAGTAATTTAAGTGAAGAAATAGAAATTTTACATTTTACCCTCTCTCCAAAGATATTACAAAAGAAACAAGGGGAGATGGAAAAGAGTTGACAAATTATTGGATCAAATCAGGACTAAAAGTCGTCACATATTGCAACCGATGATCAAGCAACTCATCGGGTGATGAGTCATTCAAAGCAGAGAGTTGACGAAGCACAGAAGAATTAGCTAAGATTAGTTACTTATTTAATTATGGCTTGGCATTTGTATAATTATAGTCTAATTTAAATTAGGGTTTTACTAAATTAGAGTTTTCCATCCATCCAATTGGAGTCTAGTTAAATTTTCCGATTAGAGTCTAGTTAAATTAGGGTTAGGGTTAGCTATTAATTTTTGTCCAATTTAAGTCAATTGGACTTTTGAATTTTATTTAAATAAAGATATCACATATAATCTCTAATTACTTATTTATGCCAATTAAGGAGTCAAATTACGAATTAGTTTTCTTTTTTTATTTTTTATCCCCACTCCACTTATATAAAGGGGTCATGGGTCATTGTTTAAAGGACATATAGTTATATAAAACTTAAAGTTCCTCCATTATTCTCTCTCTCCTTCTCCACGCATGTTTGTGTATCTTCTCTCAAATCTCGTGTAATCGATGCATTTTTTCCTTATATTTCTTCGTCCATTGAAATTTCTTTTTGCATCAATTCCTCTCTAAGTTGTAAAATGTACAGGTCCGATCCAAGGTTTAGAAAAGCGCGAGGCGGTTTCGAGACGTTTCTCCGAAATATGAGGCGAGGCATAAGCCTCGAGGCGGTCGAGGCGTAAGCCTCAATTTTTTAAAAGAAAAATTAAAATTAAGCAAAATACATTAAAATATATAATAATAATATTAAGTTTAGTAAAAACATATTCAAAATCAATTTCACACTAGTAAAAAGTACATACATAAGCGATGAAAGAATAGAAGTTCAGAAAATTAATATTAGGCACATGATTGTTTCCGCTATTCACAACAAAGCATAATAATTATTCTACTCCATGTGTTTCTTTTCAATTGTGGTTCTTTGTATATGTGATAACTATTTTAACAACAAACAAATAACAACATCAAGTTGCAAACTTACAAGTAGTATAATAATTTTATTACAATTCAAACACAATCGTGTTCGTTGTGTACAATAGAACTAGTATGTGTGGATGCAATATGATAAATTGAACATGATGTATACAGGATCATCAAGATTCACTTGTTTCAAGAAATCTCTTCTCTTTGTAGGGACATGTTTATAAAAATACGCAAGGTTTAACATAGAAACAACAATACTAGCAAAAATTTGTATAATGTTTATGGTAAAACAAGGTCATGTGCAAAGCACAACACCTAAAAATTTTTAAAAAAGGACATGCGCTTGAGGCTTACGCCTCCACCTCGCCTCGACCGCCTCACCGCCTCAAACGCCTCACAGTACCCTGAGGCTTACACCTCGAGGCGCTTTTTGTCAAAAAACGCCTTGAGGTTTACGCCTCACCGCCTCGAGGCGCGCTTTTTAAAACAAGGGTCTGATCTACTGAAAATGAGTTACAAGTCCCAAAAAATGTAGGTTTATTGAGAATGAGACAAGCCATGTCAACGAGACCAAAACATTTAGATGCAATAAACCACAAGAACATGTGAATTGTACATATTTAGACTCTACAACACTATGCATTCTTAGTAAAGAAGTAATGAGCCGGGGTGAACACTCTTAACGAAATCATAGGCTTCAAAGATATAGATATGGCTGAACTTTTAATAAAGATTGATGAACAATACAAATCCAACCACTTAAAAACAAGTCACCAATGAGAACAAGGGACAAAGTTAGCAACACACTCGGATTGGATGAGTTCAGGAAAACCTTGTTTCACCTCAACAGAAGACTAGAAGACTGGATAGTTACTTTGCTTATAATGAATGAGTCTTGAAGAGGATCAAGAAGTGAAGCAACAGAAAGTGACGTTTTGTAGCATCCGGTTTCCAATCAAACCCGAAGTCGTCCGATTTTGGGTCTAATGAACCCAAAAACGTTGTCGGTCAATACTAAACAACCTAAAACGATCAATTAATAATGAATCAAAAGTCGTTCGGACGAAATCGACCAAAAATCGGGCCCTTCGTAATGCGTGCCGTGAAAAGCCGCGACGCAAATTCGGAAACCGTGAAATAAACCGAGACCATCACTAAATCCGATTCGATGATACAAAACCAACGGAATCGACCGTTCGTCAATCGGAGATCGTTTGATATTTTTAATTCACAAAATTTAACCCCAAACCGAAACCGTATCCGAAAATTTCGGGTATTCAAAACCCGATCGAAAGTATGTCAACATTATACTCAATTTGATCGTCGTCTCGATACGATCAATTCAAGATATTGCGCGTCGAAATCGGAACCTCGATGTGCGCATACGGATATTTTAAACATCTCAAATGAAAAAAAAATAATAACAAAAAAAATTATTTTTTTTAGTACAGTCAGCAGACAGACTGTGGTCTGGATTAGCCATTTGGCTTTTCTTTCTCAGTCCACTTGGACCCCAAGTATTTCCACTTGGCTATACCTAAAACCTCCTCATCTTCTATATATAGACACCCAAATTAAACCCTTTGGGATGTCTCGTTCCTTTCCTACTTTGCTTCTCCACCGAACCCTCATTTCCTCTTTGCAAGACTTCTGTCCAGCAAACCAAGGAGCTGCTGCTCCTTTCCATACTGCTGGAGCTTTGGAGTGGCCATTTTCTTCTCTTATTGTTGAAAGCTACTACAGGAGATGCTGCAGCCAATTTTCAGCCCTAGAAACTCCTGCTAAAGCCCCAATTCCAGTCCCTTGCTGCTGCATGTTCCTTCTCTCCCTCCAAAGTGGATCCAAGAATAGGTACATCCCCTTCCCTTTCTCTTGCTGCCATGCATGTGCAAAGTATACCATCATCTCTTGTTGCCTGTCACAAGTAATTCAATCTCCTGACATGCCTCTGAAAGTTAATAAAAATGTGAGATCATATAAAATAAATTCTCTTTTCCATGTCCAGAAGTTGTATTACTTAAATTTTGATCCACGTTGATGTTTATACTTCTCTATTCCATAAGTTATCAATCACATCTTACATTAGAGATATTTTTTTGAAACTCTGAATATGTGGAAATATTACTGGTGATGTTGAGTCCGGTATATCAGAAATGAAATTCAAAATTTCTGTCATAACATCATATTTAAGTATACATTTTGATTTATGTATATTATAGTTATACTCCTTATCACCATTTAAAATAGTGACTACTTGGCCATTAATATGAATAACAAGGTCGGCCGTCTGCTTCTGTCAATCTTGATTATGGAAAATATATGTGTTAGTAAGAACAGTGTTGAGATCTTGCCCTTATTTCCATCTCAGATGTTTTTGTAAGAAATGGTGAACTATCAACTGTCTGATTATAGACAGGACCAAGTTTAAAGTAAAAAGAAAAATGCTATTTTGCACTGCATGTATATGTTTCCTTCATTCTTGCACTATATGTAAAAACACCTCCCAGCTTACCTTTAAATCTAGTGATTTTTCCCATCATCTAAACACCATACCGAGGAAGGGATGGACTATTGGCTTGAGATGGTTTAGATCATTCGGGGGGGGGGGGGGGCATGGGATATATATATATATATATATTATCTATCTGGATATATATATTATTTATTTATTCCTTTGGAAGCATAATGTTAGGGGAATGATTCTTTGAATCATATTGTTAATATTGTTAAGATTCTTTGAATCATATTGTTAAAAATCCTACTTTGCTTCGCCACCTTCTAAATCTTTTATTGAAATCGGATTATCTAGCTCAGATCATGTTTGCTTTAAATATTCTATTGCTATTGAGATAATAGAAAGATATGGCCTTTTAATAATTATCCAAATTCTAAATTATTCCTTATGATTTCAACGTTCCTGTACAACCAAATAATAAATTCCTACCAGCACTACCCCATTAGTCTAATTAGCCAATATAGCTTAAGAAGTAAATCGGAGTTCTTTAAGTTTATATATATTAAAAACATAAACTTAGTTTATGGGGACGTCAATAATCGTATTTGAGGGTAGACAATCTGACCTATATATAGATACCTTGGTGTTCACAAAGAGTCAGTTGTGTGAAATATAGAAAAAATCCTTATGAGTAAATCTATTCTTGATCTTGATCGAAGAATTCGTAGGTTGAGCCTAACCTTAGTTTTAAATGATCAGTAGAGAAGGGGGAATATGTTGATGAATTGAAGATGTTTGATGATCAAGAATGCCGGTCATGGTAACTTTAACTCCTGACCGTGCGAGGGCGCGGTGACCCTCAACTGGGCGGAGGAAAGGAAGCCCAGTTAGGGCAGCGGCCGCCAAGTGCGCGGGTCTAGGATCCCAGTCTTTTACACGGTTTTACGCGAGCTCGCAGTGTTTTTACGCCTCGTTGGGATCCATACTTTAGACCAGTTTCGCTGACCCTGTCTTTTAGGATACCCAGGCGGGGGATCCTTGGTTTTCAGTTTTACGTACGAGCTCGTTCGCCTGTACTAGTCAGGCAGGTTTCTAGAGTGACTTTTCTAGGGAGTCTCTCTCACCCGTCTCAGTGGCGTAGTTTGGGAGTAGACCTATCCCTCTTTTGGACCGCGCTTCCAATTAGAGGGCGAGACGGAAGAGCCATTTGTAGGCTTCTTCACCGCTTGAGTTTACTTCGCCAAACAGACTTGGCGATTCTATATCTAGATCATCCATATCTACATCTACAACATCTGGAGCTATATCTGAAACATTGAAGTTAAGAATTTGAGAAGTTATGATCAAAAGACCATTCTCTCTACCCAAGAATTTAAATAAATAGATCTCTACAATCTCAACTTTTCCATTTTTCACTCACCAACATGATCTCTGAAGAAAATGATATATGCATTCACACTCATACACTCATGATTACGCAACTGCTATATAAACATGTTACATATGGGAAATGCCGGGTTCTGGGAAAATCATTAGAAACGCATTACAAACAAACCTCTTTTTACTTACGCAAGTAGATGTAGATTTTACTGGTACTACCTTTCTACTTGCCTGCTTTTGCACATACTAAATGTCTAGTTATTTTATAAGTTTTTGGGAGGTACCAGCAATGGCTGACGCCTCTTCTTTCCTATTGTGTTTGGTAGGCAAACAGCCTGCTGTGCAGTAGCTATACATGGTTCCAGGAGATAGAGTTTATACCCGACGGTATGGATTTTTTTTGTGTCAGTTTTTGTTCAGATAATGATGTAAATGCTATCTCTTTTGTATCATACTTTGGGATATATGTTGTAATGGAAGATCCTTGTACATGTTGTAACTTGAGATGAATATTAATAAAAAGAAAATTTTGGTGCCATTGTCTCCTTTACTTTGTGGTTATGTGTTGAGAATGAATGTCATAATTGCGCAAAAAATTTTCCCTGCTTTTCTACAACTTCTGCGACCAATGTGAATGAAATATTGCGAATTTTGTCATAAACGGGTACCCGGATCCTGAGGGGTTAACAGTTTGGTATCAGAGCAGTGGTACCCCGATACGCACATTCGCAGTATTTAAATTCCGATCGCATTAAGTTCTCGAATAGCGACAGTCTTCCGACTTGTCGTGAGTTCGAGAAGGGAAATATGACATTCATATTCAATAACCACATATGTCACCAAGTTCATTAATTTTCATATTATATCCCAAAAAGAGAAAGGCATTTATGATAAGTATCTGTCTATGACATTTTTATGACTAATTATGGTTCTCATGCAGAGCCATGGCATCTCGACCAGGCCAGGATACTTCTGATCAGCTGGCACGCATACTGAGCGCACTTACTGATCTTCAGCAGCAGACTGCTATGAGAGGCCAGCAGGAGCAGATATTGGCCCAGCAGACCGAGATTGCTGATAGGCAGACGGATATTGAGATGCGGTTTGAGGATCTATCAGATTTCACGTACCGTCCATCACAGGATGGGATACGACAGGACCAACACCAGTCCGTTGAGGTCGAGCAGCCTCACCCTGATGATGCACTAGAGGACATACCAGAGCATGGAGCTCAGGAGGATGCAGACTTGGACAGGGAGCAGGACCCTGTTGAATTCGCTGGCGAGGATGCACACGAGTATTCAGCCATTCACAGGCACCAGTCGGTCTTCACTTCTTACCAGCGGGCCAACATACCCTTGTTTGAGGGTACAGGTTCACCAGATGATGCTGAGCAGTGGCTGAAGAGAGTAATGAAGGTGCTCAGGGCAATTCATGTGCCACGAGACATGTGGCTATCTTTCATAGAGTATTCACTGACAGACTTCGCCGAGCGATGGTGGGAGGCCGTAGTGTCCGAGTTAGGCCGAGAGCCTACTTGGAACGATTTCGAGACTAGGTTCAGAGCCCACTTCTTTTCTGCAAAGTGGAAGGAGTCCCAACGCCGACTGTTTGCCGAGCTTCGTCAGGGACAGATGACCGCCAGAGATTACTTTATCAGATACACAGAGCTGTCACGACATACACGAGCAGCTGGCGCATTTCCAGAGGAGAATCTGGAGAAGTTCATTGGCGGCATGCGAGAGGAGGTGCAGGAGAAGCTGGCAGGATTACACATCACTTCTATCTCCGAGGCTACCGATGCTGCGGAGAAGTTCGAGGACATCAGGGGGAGACGTTTCGGGAGCTCGTCTGGAGCAGCACCTAGACCGCGACGATCTTTTGGACCGATACGTCGACCGTTTCAGCAGCAGAAGTCAGACAGACGGTTTCGACCTACAGGTTCGACATTCTCTAGCAGTGCTCGCTCTTCTCCATCGACTACTTTAGGAGGAGCACTCGTCAGACGTGGCACAGAGTCCGCTCGACCATCTGGGTCGCAGCGAGTAGACCGACCACCAGCCGGACCAGCTCGGAGCACAGGCACAGCTACTCCACCTACCAGGCCAGTCAGATGTTACCGATATCACGAGTGGGGACATTACCGAGCACAGTGCCCACAGGCTTCTGGCGAGCCTCAGCCACAACCTTCACAGTCACAGCCTCAAACCCAGCGTTCAGGGAGTTTCCGTGGCAGGAACTCCAACTTTAGGCGGCAGCAGCAGAGACAGACGCAGAGTGTGGCAGGTTCTAGTGCTGCATCAGCCAGGCAGGGACAGTTACATGCCGTTACTGAGGAGCAGGCACGTTCAGCGGCTACTGTGGTGAAAGGTATGGTCTCAGTCTTGGGCCGACCTTTCCATGTTTTATTCGATTCCGGCGCGACACACTCTTTCCTTGCTTCGAGGTTGCTTGTTTCTTTAGATAGAGTTGCAGAGACGCTATCATCTCCATATCACATCCGAGGGCCAGGTGGCCAGTTATTCATTATTTCACTGATAGTCAGGCACTTGCCCGTACTGATTGATGGTCATGAGATGATCGCAGATTGTCTACTTCTGCAGCTTGATGAGTTTGACATGATTTTGGGCATGGATTGGCTATCCGCCCATCATGCACTTGTTGATTGCTTTAGGAAGACGGTTGTCTTCAGGATTCCCGATCTACCCGAGTTCACTTTTGAGGGTACTTTGCATGACTCCACCATGGAGTATATTTCAGTGTTGCGGGCCCAGCGACTTGTTGATCAGGGTTGTGATTCATACCTTGCATTTGTTCGGGAAGTATCTGATCAGGAGCCGATGATACAGGATATCCTAGTAGTATCTGAATATCCAGACGTATTTCCTGATGAGCTACCAGGATTACCTCCTGAGAGAGAGATCGAGTTCGAGATCACATTACTGCCAGATACACAACCGATCTCTATGGTACCATATCGCATGACACCGGCTGAGTTGAGGGAGCTAAAGTTGCAGTTGCAGGAGTTACTTGATTTGGGATTCGTGAGGCCGAGCACTTCACCTTGGGGTGCTCCGGTTCTATTCGTCAAGAAGAAGGATGGATCTATGAGACTGTGCATCGATTACAGGCAGCTGAACAAGAGAACGGTGAAGAACCGTTATCCTTTGCCGCGCATCGATGATTTATTCGATCAGCTCCAGGGATCTTCGGTTTTCTCGAAGAGCGATCTTTGCTCAGGCTACCATCAGCTGAGGATTCGTGAGTCGGACGTTCCGAAGACAGCCTTCAGGACTCGCTATGGACACTATGAGTTTGTGGTGATGCCGTTTGGGCTCACCAATGCACCTGCGGCTTTCATGGATATGATGAACCGTATCTTCCGTCCATACTTGGACAAGTTTGTAGTGGTGTTCATCGATGATGTGCTCATCTATTCACGGAATGAAAGGGATCATGCAAATGATCTACGGATTGTCTTAGATACATTGCAGAAGCACAAGCTATATGCCAAGTTGAGCAAGTGCGAGTTCTGGTTATCCCAGGTCTCATTTCTCGGGCATATCATTTCTGGAGCAGGCATTGCAGTTGATCCTGCAAAGATAGATGCAGTTATGTCTTGGGAGCAGCCCAAGACAGTTACTCAGATTCGGAGCTTCCTCGGATTAGCGGGCTATTACAGACGCTTTGTCAGCGGATTTTCATGCATTGTTTGCCCTTTGACATGATTGACACAGAAGGGAGTTCCATTTATTTGGTACGATTCATGTGAGCAGTGTTAATGCAGAGAGGACAGGTGATTGCTTATGCATCACGACAATTGAGACCGCACGAGCGGAATTACCCCACATGACTTGGAGTTGGCGGCAGTTGTCTTCGCCTTGAAGATCTGGCGTCACTATCTATATGTGGTGAACTTCGAGATTTTCACGGATCACAAAAGCCTAAAGTACATCTTTGATCAGAAGGAGCTGAACATGAGACAGCGCAGATGGCTCGAGCTGCTAAAGGATTATGATTGCACGATCTCTTATCATCCTGGTAAGGGAAACGTGGTGGCTGATGCACTCAGCAGGAGAGCGCATGCTGATGGTACGACGAACTGGCTATATACATGGGATACGCTTGCCGCTTTGACCGATTGGCATCTTCAGGAGAGCGTATTCATTTCTACCGTCGTGCCTCCATGATACAACAGTCTTTGGGATCGTATTGTAGAGGGTCAGAAGACTGATTCTTGGATTCATGATAGATACATGCGCGCCGTCAAAGACGAAGTTGATGATTTTGTCGTGGCAGAGTCTATTTTATGAAAGGCAGGACAGGTCGTTGTACCCAATGACGAGCAGTTTCGCAGAGACATTCTCGATGAGGCACACAGTTCACGGTTATCTATCCATCCAGGCAGTACGAAGATGTACCGTGACCTGCTTCGACATTCTGGTGGGATGGGATGAAGCGCGATGTGGCGCTACATGTTAGCAGATGCATGACCTGTCAGATGGTCAAGGCTGAGCACATGAGACCGACAGGATTACTGCAGTCTCTCCCCATTCCCGAGAGGAAGTGGGACAGCATTTCTATGGATTTTGTCACGGGATTGCCAAAGACACCAGGTGGCCATGATTTCATTTGGATTGTTGTTGATAGGTTGACCAAGTCAGCCCATTTCATACCTGTCAACACGACTTACACTCCATCCAGGTTGGCCAAGCTCTATGTACAGAACATTATCAGGCTGCATGGTATAGCACGAGAGGTGGTGTCTGACAGGGATTCGAGATTTACATCTCACTATTGGCATCAGTTCATGTCAGCACTACAGACAGAGCTGAAGATGAGTTCTACACACCATCCGCAGACAGACAGGCAGAGTGAGCGCACCATTCAGATGCTTGAGGATCTACTTCGCGCATGCACTTTGGAGTGGAAAGGGTCCTGGAAGGACCATTTGCCTTTGGTGGAATTCACGTACAACAACAGCTATCACTCCAGTATTGGCATGGCACCATTCGAAGCCCTATACGGGCGGAGATGCCTCACACCTCTCAGTTGGCGTGAGGTAGGTGATCATGCTCTCTATTCCGTAGATCTCCTGGAGGAGACTGCGAGAATTGTTGATCTTGTGAGACGGAGGCTTCTGACGGCACAGAGTCGCCAGAAGAGTTATGCAGACCGTCGGAGGAAAGACTTAGAGTTTCAGGTAATCTAATTATTTTCTCCTCATCCACTCAATTATGATATATATGTGTTCAACTTAATCTCATACTAATGACATTCCTATAAATTATAGGTTGGAGATTGGGTGTTTTTGCGAGTATCTCCCATGAAGGGAGTGCAGAGATTCGGTGTTCGTGGCAAGTTGGCGCCGCGGTATGTTGGACCTTTTGAGATTCTGGCTAGAGTGGGGAAAGTGGCATACCGAGTAGCCCTTCCTCCACATCTATCAGCTATTCATGATGTTTTCCACATATCCAATCTGAGGAAGTATGTTCACGACTCTCGACACGTCATCAGTTACGAGAATCTTGACGTAGAGCCAGATCTGACTTATGAGGAGAAGCCAGTTCAGATACTTGACCGTGCTGTGAAGAAGCTTCGCAGCAAGGAGATTTCATTGGTCAAGGTTTTGTGGCACCGACACGGCGTCAAGGAAGCGACATGGGAGACTGAAGCCGACATGCGGGCACGATATCCGCAGCTTTTCTGATGTAAGCATCAAAACAAGCTTTTGTAATTAGTTACATGATAAATGTATGGCTTGTTTTCCCTTTGAGGTTTTTATGGGTTCAAAACCCTTTGAGGTTTTTATGACCATATTAAATCCAAACAAGATACCAATAGCCTTAACTCGAGTCTCGAGGACGAGACTCCCTTTGAGGTTTTTATATTTGTAGCATCCGGTTTCCAATCAAACCCGAAGTCGTCCGATTTTGGGTCTAATGAACCCAAAAACGTTGTCGGTCAATACTAAACAACCTAAAACGATCAATTAATAATGAATCAAAAGTCGTTCGGACGAAATCGACCAAAAATCGGGCCCTTCGTAATGCGTGCCGTGAAAAGCCGCGACGCAAATTCGGAAACCGTGAAATAAACCGAGACCATCACTAAATCCGATTCGATGATACAAAACCAACGGAATCGACCGTTCGTCAATCGGAGATCGTTTGATATTTTTAATTCACAAAATTTAACCCCAAACCGAAACCGTATCCGAAAATTTCGGGTATTCAAAACCCGATCGAAAGTATGTCAACATTATACTCAATTTGATCGTCGTCTCGATACGATCAATTCAAGATATTGCGCGTCGAAATCGGAACCTCGATGTGCGCATACGGATATTTTAAACATCTCAAATGAAAAAAAAAATAATAACAAAAAAAATTATTTTTTTTAGTACAGTCAGCAGACAGACTGTGGTCTGGATTAGCCATTTGGCTTTTCTTTCTCATTCCACTTGGACCCCAAGTATTTCCACTTGGCTATACCTAAAACCTCCTCATCTTCTATATATAGACACCCAAATTAAACCCTTTGGGATGTCTCGTTCCTTTCCTACTTTGCTTCTCCACCGAACCCTCATTTCCTCTTTGCAAGACTTCTGTCCAGCAAACCAAGGAGCTGCTGCTCCTTTCCATACTGCTGGAGCTTTGGAGTGGCCATTTTCTTCTCTTATTGTTGAAAGCTACTACAGGAGATGCTGCAGCCAATTTTCAGCCCTAGAAACTCCTGCTAAAGCCCCAATTCCAGTCCCTTGCTGCTGCATGTTCCTTCTCTCCCTCCAAAGTGGATCCAAGAATAGGTACATCCCCTTCCCTTTCTCTTGCTGCCATGCATGTGCAAAGTATACCATCATCTCTTGTTGCCTGTCACAAGTAATTCAATCTCCTGACATGCCTCTGAAAGTTAATAAAAATGTGAGATCATATAAAATAAATTCTCTTTTCCATGTCCAGGAGTTGTATTACTTAAATTTTGATCCACGTTGATGTTTATACTTCTCTATTCCATAAGTTATCAATCACATCTTACATTAGAGATATTTTTTTGAAACTCTGAATATGTGGAAATATTACTGGTGATGTTGAGTCCGGTATATCAGAAATGAAATTCAAAATTTCTGTCATAACATCATATTTAAGTATACATTTTGATTTATGTATATTATAGTTATACTCCTTATCACCATTTAAAATAGTGACTACTTGGCCATTAATATGAATAACAAGGTCGGCCGTCTGCTTCTGTCAATCTTGATTATGGAAAATATATGTGTTAGTAAGAACAGTGTTGAGATCTTGCCCTTATTTCCATCTCAGATGTTTTTGTAAGAAATGGTGAACTATCAACTGTCTGATTATAGACAGGACCAAGTTTAAAGTAAAAAGAAAAATGCTATTTTGCACTGCATGTATATGTTTCCTTCATTCTTGCACTATATGTAAAAACACCTCCCAGCTTACCTTTAAATCTAGTGATTTTTCCCATCATCTAAACACCATACCGAGGAAGGGATGGACTATTGGCTTGAGATGGTTTAGATCATTCGGGGGGGGCATGGGATATATATATATATATTATCTATCTGGATATATATATTATTTATTTATTCCTTTGGAAGCATAATGTTAGGGGAATGATTCTTTGAATCATATTGTTAATATTGTTAAGATTCTTTGAATCATATTGTTAAAAATCCTACTTTGCTTCGCCACCTTCTAAATCTTTTATTGAAATCGGATTATCTAGCTCAGATCATGTTTGCTTTAAATATTCTATTGCTATTGAGATAATAGAAAGATATGGCCTTTTAATAATTATCCAAATTCTAAATTATTCCTTATGATTTCAACGTTCCTGTACAACCAAATAATAAATTCCTACCAGCACTACCCCATTAGTCTAATTAGCCAATATAGCTTAAGAAGTAAATCGGAGTTCTTTAAGTTTATATATATTAAAAACATAAACTTAGTTTATGGGGACGTCAATAATCGTATTTGAGGGTAGACAATCTGACCTATATATAGATACCTTGGTGTTCACAAAGAGTCAGTTGTGTGAAATATAGAAAAAATCCTTATGAGTAAATCTATTCTTGATCTTGATCGAAGAATTCGTAGGTTGAGCCTAACCTTAGTTTTAAATGATCAGTAGAGAAGGGGGAATATGTTGATGAATTGAAGATGTTTGATGATCAAGAATGCCGGTCATGGTAACTTTAACTCCTGACCGTGCGAGGGCGCGGTGACCCTCAACTGGGCGGAGGAAAGGAAGCCCAGTTAGGGCAGCGGCCGCCAAGTGCGCGGGTCTAGGATCCCAGTCTTTTACACGGTTTTACGCGAGCTCGCAGTGTTTTTACGCCTCGTTGGGATCCATACTTTAGACCAGTTTCGTTGACCCTGTCTTTTAGGATACCCATGCGGGGGATCCTTGGTTTTCAGTTTTACGTACGAGCTCGTTCGCCTGTACTAGTCAGGCAGGTTTCTAGAGTGACTTTTCTAGGGAGTCTCTCTCACCCGTCTCAGTGGCGTAGTTTGGGAGTAGACCTATCCCTCTTTTGGACCGCGCTTCCAATTAGAGGACGAGACGGAAGAGCCATTTGTAGGCTTCTTCACCGCTTGAGTTTACTTCGCCAAACAGACTTGGCGATTCTATATCTAGATCATCCATATCTACATCTACAACATCTGGAGCTATATCTGAAACATTGAAGTTAAGAATTTGAGAAGTTATGATCAAAAGACCATTCTCTCTACCCAAGAATTTAAATAAATAGATCTCTACAATCTCAACTTTTCCATTTTTCACTCACCAACATGATCTCTGAAGAAAATGATATATGCATTCACACTCATACACTCATGATTACGCAACTGCTATATAAACATGTTACATATGGGAAATGCCGGGTTCTGGGAAAATCATTAGAAACGCATTACAAACAAACCTCTTTTTACTTACGCAAGTAGATGTAGATTTTACTGGTACTACCTTTCTACTTGCCTGCTTTTGCACATACTAAATGTCTAGTTATTTTATAAGTTTTTGGGAGGTACCAGCAATGGCTGACGCCTCTTCTTTCCTATTGTGTTTGGTAGGCAAACAGCCTGCTGTGCAGTAGCTATACATGGTTCCAGGAGATAGAGTTTATACCCGACGGTATGGATTTTTTTTTGTGTCAGTTTTTGTTCAGATAATGATGTAAATGCTATCTCTTTTGTATCATACTTTGGGATATATGTTGTAATGGAAGATCCTTGTACATGTTGTAACTTGAGATGAATATTAATGAAAAGAAAATTTTGGTGCCATTGTCTCCTTTACTTTGTGGTTATGTGTTGAGAATGAATGTCATAATTGCGCAAAAAATTTTCCCTGCTTTTCTACAACTTCTGCGACCAATGTGAATGAAATATTGCGAATTTTGTCATAAACGGGTACCCGGATCCTGAGGGGTTCACACGTTTGCAAAGGGTAGATGGAATAGACATAAAGAACAATCAAGGAAGTCGACCCAAGTCACGAGATCCCATCAAGCACTTACTCCAATGTGACAAGATAAACTACTAGATAGCAACTAGTTTAAAGATGTAACAAAGTGAAGAAGAAAAAGGAGAAAGAAAAGAACTTGTAATTTGAAATCAAACCAAGCATTTTTCACCACAACCCAAAAGAAAGATTATTTGTCATTCCCATGAGAGGAGAAATTAGATTTGAGATGATTAATAGACTTGACATCAATTCATGTGTGCTTGGCAAGAGAGCAAATTAGCATGTGATTGGTAGTACCTTCAAATACAACGTGAAGTCACAATGTTACAAGAGATGAAGAGGTGCTTCCACATGTTTGACTGAAGGGGAGGCAAACCAAAAGAAGTGACACACACGTGCCTAGAAAAGAAGAATCTAATTCCAATGATCATCATTAAGCCAGAAGGTGGGAGATTCATAACAAGAAATGGAACTCTAATTTGTAGGCAAGGTTACTAAAGTTTGTACTTGATACACAGTTGCAAAAGGTCAAATACTAAAGATTAAAGATGAATCAAAAGTTAATAATTGATCAAAAATATTTGGCTTGTATTTTTAATATTTAAATATAAAAAAATCATTTATATATATAGACCACCATACATAAATATATTCCTATATTTTATATAAGATATATTTTAAATATTGCTATAACAAAATAAAAGTAATTGAAATTCAACGAAACATTAAGCATCTGACTTTTCATGTCCTTTTAAAAAATAAAAAATCATAGATCGCAATTAAGAAAAATCAGTTGATTTGGATAACTTCCTGGTCGACCACAAGAGGCCAACTATTGACTGACTAGGTGGTCTCCTCTATTTGGAAACATATCCGATGGAAAGTCTTGTCGTGAGTCATCATGATTTCCGAAGAGTGTTGAAGATGGCTACACTCTTACAAATGAAAGACATCGGCTTGGGGAAAACATTTAAGAACGATTTGAAAGGTTTACAAATCGTGGGATTCAAAAAAATAGCATATTTTTCATGAACTTAATTGGAGGCACCTTAATATGCGCCACAATCTTGATGTAATGCACATTGAAAAGAACATCATGGATAATGTGTTGGATATGTTCAATCTCATGGACTCTTTGAAGGACACCATCAAATCACTGTTAGATCTCCAATAGCTTGGTATTCGTCAATACCTACATTTGATACTCAGGGAGAATGGCGGCTTTGACATGCCTGAGGCACCCTATCATATGGAGTCTCATAAACGGGCACATGTATTGTCCTTTTGAAGTTGGGTTGAGCCGGTTGAATTTATAAGCTCGTTTGCAAGTGAATAGTAAAGTATCGAAATAAACAGGCATCGACATATGTGTTGTAGAAACATGTAAGAAGACAAGGCTAGGTAAAATTACAGGAAGATGGTGAGAAAATATCAAGTCACGAGAGTTCTGATGTTGCAACAAGAAGCGTTGTGATGCCAAGTTGCACATATGCATCTTGACATAGGTGTAGATATAGCATCCAAAGATGGATGCAAAGGTGATGCATCCCTACAAAAAAATATTGCAAATGATAAGGATGGTCGGGTGCAAACAGGAGACAATGTGGAGATTGTGATGAAACTCAACTCATGGGGGAGATTATTAAGAATTAGGAAGAGTATTCCTAAACAAGATTAAAGTTTGTATTCCCCTTAAATTCTTAACTAGGGATACAACCACGAGTCGTATTCGATTCATAAAAGGAGGGTTGGAATCGTTGACTCTCTATACACCGATTAAGAGAGATGCAAAATAGAAAGAATACTAGATAATAAACAGAAATAGTTGGATTCTTTCTACTTTATAGTGATTTCTCTTCTTCAGTGATTGTAAGATATGACCGACCACTTTCAAATCACGTGTCTTCTTCTAAGCACTTACAAAATAGTTGATCATGTGCCCCATTCCTAAATCCAAAATGAAGAGAGAGAATTGAACTAGAGACTTGAACAAGACAAAATAGGGCTAACAAGACTCAAAAGGGGAACATTTCCAGTGAATGAAATGTACAGCTGATTGTGAGGACCCAGATCAGAGAAGCCTTCGCAAAAAAATATAGATAGATAGATATAGCTACCCCATGGCACTAGATGGAACTCTTCTCCTTTAAGGGGCATTAATCATTTTGAATTGAATTTGTTTAGGACTTCCATCCCCACCCTTTCTTGCCGATCCACATAAATCATGACTTTTCTCCATCTAATTATTACAAACCAATTTGAACGATAAAGCTCCGATTGTTAACTAGAATAGTGAACTTGAACTATTCAAATAATTCAAGATAATTAGAAATGCATTGTTGAGAGTTCTCAATTACATGTTGACATATGGGTCGTACTAAAATATAAATGCTCGAAAAAACAAAACATAAGTTATGCATTTTAGGCGATCACAGCCTTCTATGTGCATATTTGAAAATAAGAAGTCCATGCTACTAACGATTAATTAGCTGCACAAACTACATATGGAAGTTACCTGGGTCATTCCGGGATGTGGATACATCCCTGTGGCATACATATGAGGATACGGGATGGAAGGCCCATAGGGTGTGATCATATGCTGACATTACAAATACCGTTATGGGTAAGAAGGAAAAGGTCAACCATGAAATTCTAAAGACAGACTGAAAGCATTGCATACAGGTGCCGGCCACATGTACGGATGAGGCTGCGGAGACGGTGGAAAGAATCCGGGTGTCCCTGCAGCACCGCCATAGTATGCCTATCCTCATCACAAGAAAACAAATGTTACTTTCTACAAACATCTCAAATCGAAGAATCAAAACGAAGCGATGGAAGCCGCAACTTACCGCAGCCATGGACTGCCAATCCTGATACATAGTCGGCGTGGCTGGGACTTCCTGCCCCACCAAATTAGCCGCAGCTTCTGTCTGCGCCTTCGCGGCAGACTTCGCGGAAGCGCCCTCTTCCCCCGAACCCATCAGATTGCACCCACTTCAGAACCTGCACCAAAAGCAACATCACTCTTTCACACTAAACCCCACAAATTCCCCGACATCCTCTTCACCTTATCCACTTCCAAGAGCCAAAAACGAAGCTCTTTTCTGGTAAAATTCCAAATTTCTGACCCAAAGCGCCTATTCCAACCCGAATTGCGACTCTCGGCTCCATATTTTCCCGAATTAACAACACCACAATGACGTACCCAGCGGAAATCCACGATTCTACAGTTTTCGACGCTTCAGAACTCGAATTCTCGTGACTTGGCACTGATTTCGCAGCGGAAATCAAGGCGCCGCCGCGAATCGAAGAGATCGACGGAGAGAACTCGCCTCTCGTTCTCTCCCTAGAACAGCTCTCTTTCTCTCTCTAGAGCACTTATCTCTCTCTCCTATCTCTCTCTAATCGATCTGGATCGATGACCGGAGTCTAACGTGTCCGAACCAAACCACGTCGCAGTCCAGTGGCCTCCCCTTTATACGCCCAGCGAGGCTAGGGTTTCGTAGTGGACACGTGTCATGTTGTACGGCTCACAGGTGTCACGCGTTTAGAGGGTTAATATTTGGACAGTGGATGGAGGGTTCGGAAAGTGATCGGACGGAGAGGGTTAGTCCGGAACTGGTACCGCGTGGAAACCTGGAGGCTCGGAACGATGGGGGCGAAAGGAGGAAGCTGTGGGCCTGAGGGGTCGCGCTGGCGAAGACGTGGACGTTGGATCTACTTGGACGGTGGAGATGGGGAGATGGGAAGAACGCACGGTGGAGATGTGAGTGGGGAGGGCGGTGACGCGGAGGCCGAGTGGGTGGGGTGTTATTGGATGGGGATGGGGGTGGGGAATGGGGCCCACTACTGTGTTGTGTGTATTCCCTCCACACACGTTTCATGTTGAGCAACCAATTATTTTTTTTGTTTCATTAATTGGGACTTCTTGGATATAATTATCCCTGTAAAATTGGGATTACTTGAATCATCCCACCCTAAATTCAAATCACGCAAATCACATTTATATGGTAATTAAGGATGAAAATCGTCGGATACGATACCAATATAGGTATAATTATATCCTTATCTATTTTAAAATGCGATTACGAATGCGGATATAAATATTGACGGATGTTGGAATACGAATGTAAAACGAATGCAAATCGGATGCTAATAATAACAGAAATTTTTAATACATTAACTAAAACATACATGTTTAGGATAGTTTGTACATAAAATAGATATACCAAATAGAGTAAGTTCATAACAATTATATCAAAAATGGTGAATGCAATCATAAAATATTGTTGCACATAGTTATAAATAAATTTATTACTATACTTATGTACGAAAATGAATATACGAATGTGAATATTAGCGAATGTCAAAGTGATATCCATATCCGCATCTATTTTAAAACGAATATGAATACGAATGTCAATATATATATATATAATGAATATGATAACGGATCAAATACGAATATATTCACATCTGTTTTCATCCCTAATCGTACGGCACATTACTATTTTCTTGAAGGCAAGGAATATACAATTTTAGAACATATGCATCGATTTAAGGTTAATTTAATGCCTATTTCAATAATGAAACTTACTATTATAAGTAATTAATAAGCATGAGCTTTAATACAAAATTTGCAAACGGGAGCATTGCATTGGGATGTATGATGAGCTCCAAAGTAGGATAAATATTAAATAGTACCCCCAATATTAGAAGGGTTTGATGGGGTTGCCCGCAACATGTCTGCCCCGCTCCGTTTTTTCCGCAAATTTTTTATTTTTTTGAAAATTTCATCATGTATATTCATCTATATATCACTCCTATATGCCATTCAAATTTCGTCAAAAACAGATACTCGTGCGGCCTCCATCCAAATATGGTCGATTTAAAAAATCCTACGACCGTTAAAAATGATTGTCTAGATGGAGGTCGTACGAGTCTTTGTTTCTGATGAAATTCGAATGGCATATAAGGGGATATTTAGATGAACATACATGGTGAAATTTCTCAAAAAAATAAAAAAAATTGTGGAAAAAATGAGGCGGGGCAACCATGTTGGCTGCCTGCAAGGGCAGACCCATTTTTTCCATATTAGAAATATGGCAATGCAATAATTATCTCAAATTTATAGAAATGTAACCAATCGCAGAAATTCGATCATGGTGTATAAGGAATTTTTGGCGTGACTGGGAATCAACTCGTGCGTCTCGTTCACTACCATCTTTGATAGAGCTTTTCATTATATTCAAGGTATTTTTTATGACTCGAATACCTTTACAATAAATTCTTTATCCTATGTAGGATCAAACCTAAGTCTATCCTTTTTGGTACAGGAAATGGGTTCCCATATTTAAAAGATCACTTGCAACAAGAGAGCAATTTGTGCAAGAAATAAGTTTACAAAACACAATGGATATAAAGAGTATGGATTTGTTATTTGATTTCTACCCGGGATAGTCTTAAAGATGAAGGGGATTTTAATACGAGCTCTTGATTTAGTAGCTAATATATATGTTGATCGTATTATTAGATTAAGGTCTCAATCAAATTGTTTCTGTTCTTGTATACACGGTGTAGTCAAAAGGCAACTATGGGAGGCAAACTTACAAATAAATAGAGAATTTGGGTGAATATGTTAAGGTTTTGTATCCCCTTAGGGGTTTCGGTATTTTTAGGGAGTTTTTATGTTGTTTTATTTTTTAATTGATTTTGATTTGTTTTGGTTTCTTTACTATACCTATAAGTAAGTTTAAATAGGTGTGTTTTGTATTTTTATGGAGTTTTAAATTTTTATGATTTTAATTTTATATTTTTATCTTTTATACTTCCTAAATTTTATTTTTAAAACTTGAAAATATTATTACATTTTGATTAGGATTTAAAATATACATAAAAATGTGACTTTATTTAGAAAAATATGATAACAATATAAAAAATAAGGAATAAAATATTTAATGTTTTATATTGTTGAAGTTTTTTGCATTTTTCAAATTTGAATTATATTTGTATTAGAATTTAAAAATAAGTTCGTTTTGAAAATAATTTGGTCATAAATCAAATATGGGTGAAAAGAATCCTCGTGTATATGACTAGTGATATTAATTTTTTGGAAAGTTATTTTCACTGAAAAAGGGTGTTAATATGCTACAAAAAGATATATTTTTCTATTGTTTTTGGAATTTTAGGATTTTTATATGATTTTTGTAGTTTTTTCAATGTTCTTTGTGTTTTTATTATTATATATTTTTAAAGTTTTTGTATATGTAACATTAGATATAATAACACATATCACCTACTTTTTTAAATGTTGGAAGAGTCTTTGTTTTTGTAATGATTTATGAAGCGCAATACAATTTTATTGGGGTTTTTACATTTAAAAAATACTAAAATTGTACATATTGTTGATAATTAAAAATATGGGAGATGCTGATGAATAGTCATTCATTCATCTTTATTATCCTATTTTGGCTTTAAATCCTTAGTAATACATATAAATATTACTAAATTGCATGAACTAACATCCTAACATTACTATATAAGTAGTGTATAAATATCTATATTTAAACTCAAAATAAAAGAATAAAGAAAAGAAAAGAAAAATAAAGGAGATATCAAAGATACTGACTGATCCTGACCTCAAGACCTAGTCAAAAATTGATTAGGTCAATTAGCAACAAAGTAAGGGGAGATAGGGGACAATAATGTACATAAATACACCCCAAATCCTAGAAACTCTAGGTATACAATATACTGTATATAGCTCAAAATTACATTACTTTATTCACAATTATACACACCTCAAATAAAAATATTTTCAACATCAAACATATACATAATAATGCATAGAAAATAATAAAATTATTGACAAAGACAAAATCATGCATGAGTCACTATGTACACTCAGTTGAAAAAGCCGCAAACATAACTTCATTGATCAATATCTCCTACATATAACTCAAAATTAATCAAACTCACCTCCATTGTATTGGAAACTAAGTTACCTATAAAATGAAGGTGGTTTCATTGGAGTTGATGTCAAGATGCAAAAACCAGCTAATTGGGGTACTATGGTACTTGTAAAACTTTATATAAAAGTTGATATATTTTACTATTTATGTTTTTATTCTCTTTATAGTTTTAAATAATTGTACATATTATAAAAATCTATAGATAATACAAATAAAATTAAAGCATTAAAAATACCAAAGTAATTAATAAACCCTAAATACAGGTATAAGGTACATATATTATTATATATATTTTTGTACATATAAATCAAACAATAAGAATCCCATAAAATATATAAACATGTATTAGATAATATTATAAATAAATAATGTAAATATAGTACTATATATAAAAATAATAAATTACAAATACAAATACAAAGTATATAAATATTTAAATTAAATATATAAATAATATACATTATTGATTAAGTTGATATAAATATATAAAAGTCTCCAAAAAAGAGTTTAGATACTTTTATATTTCGAGATTTATTAATAAAATCGTTTTCTAATTTATTTCTCAATATTTCCATTATTAGCTCTATTTTGTCTTTTAGCAGTCCACGTGGACCAATTAGGTGCGTACGGGAAGCAACCTAGGCCAACTCCCCCTTCCTCCTTTAGACCAGTCTGAAGCTAGGCATTTACTCTTCTTCGCATTTTTTCTAGCTAGAACTACTACTCCTTTCTGCCCGGATCTAAGTCTATCCATGGTCAACACTCGATCTTGTGTGTAAACCTTAGATCTGTTCAACCCTCCAATTGTCTGATATAAAGTTTCTTTTTGACCTTCAACACAATTGAATCCATCCTCAATCCCTCGCAACCCATTGATCACTTACTAGAGTGGTACCTTAGTGACAGGAGGTGCGCCCCTGTTGATCCAAGGCGAGGAGGAGGAGGAGAGTGATTCTCATCACATGAGCTCCTTCTTCAACGAAGGATTTGCTCCCAGACCTCCAGTTTAGTTGATCTAGTTATTTCTTATTCTTTTGATTCGTAGTTTAATCAACAGTATAGTTTAGGTTTTGATTTCCAAAGATTTAGTTTAGTTTTGCATAAAATACAACTAAGTGCGTCGAAGCTCTAGGATCCAGCCTCTGTTCTACCTTCATGTGCCACTATGTTGACCCAACATTCATCCCATATTCTTCCCCTTCGAGTTCTTCATCTCATCAATCCATTAACTCACCTCGTTCTTGCATAGAATGGGAAATCAGATCTCCCCTCCTCCACAATTCACTGGAGATCAATGCCCCCTTCCATTTCCATCATTTCTATGCAACAATTGAGTCAAGGAGCGTCAGATTTCCCCTCCTCCACTATTCACTGGAGATCGATTCCCCCTTCCATTTCCATCATTTCTATGCAACAATTGAGTCAAGGAGCGTCACCCTCGATCCTCATGTCCTCGACCAAGATAACCCCATTTACAGGTGATTCAAGCTAATATTTCAGCTCCAGGTAGGTCAAGCTTCATCGAACTTCGTGTCTCATCTCATGGGACATGGACCCTTCGAGCACCTCTAGTACCTATGGAAGCTTTGCATGAAACTTTTGGGACCTCTAGCCGTGAGTGAGGTGGTCTGACGAAGCAGATTCACTTGATAGAAACATTTCTAGGACGATGTTCTTTGTAGTTCATCCAGCCAATTTCTTCGGGCCTCGGGCCAATTCTAATCTCCACTACACGATCAGAGTGAATTGTTGCGCCATATGGAGCATCCACGTGGACAAGCGATGCATCATCAAGCGTTCATCTGTACGCATGTGGTGGGTATTTTGCATTGCACCCGGACATTTGTCTTTTATTTATAGTATTTACACTTTTCTATGCAGTGTAATAACTTTAGGTTAATTTACACTTGGACCCTTAACGTTTTTGGTAATTACATTTAAGTCCCTGCCAGGTCACCTCACGTGTCGCTCCACGTGAGGTGCCTTTTGGGCCTTTTGTGGGTACACCTGTTGAAGAGGATTTTGTGAGGGTCTAGAAGTCTTGCAAGGCGATAAATCCAGTCTAGAAGTTTCGCAAGGCGATAAATCCAGTCTATGTGTTGATCGCTTATGAAACCCAACTTCAAACAACAATTAAACCATAATAAATAAATCAAGTAATGAAGTATAAACGTGCGGAGTTAACACTTATTATAACTCTACGACAAGGATGTGTATAGGTGCAAGTATGTGTAGAGTGTCGAACACATGGAACAAGCAGGATAGATCGGGCAAATAAATGCACAAAAGTGAATGTGAAGTATTTATCTATATGTGCTTTTTTGTGGGTTTTTTATTTTATTTTTATTTTATATAATTTTGTATTTTTATTTTTAATTTTATAATTTTATAATTTCTTTTTATAGTTTTATATTTTTTTATATTTTCTTTTTCTTTTAATTTATATATAAAGCTATATATAGGATATATATACAATATAAGCTAGGGTATATATAAAAATTAAAAAAATAAGAAAATAAAGAAAATAGAATCTTTTTGGATTTTAGGTAATTTTTTACTATTTTGTGATTTTTTAATAAACTAATTTTAATGTTTTTAAAGTCAAAAATACCCAAAAAGAGGGCTTAAATAAATAGTTGAAATTAAAATGGAGATAAAAAATAGTAAATAATATTAAAATTACTATAAATTAATTTTTATATAAATATAATAATATAGAGAAAAATATAAAATAAGAAATAGATTTTTTGGGGGATTTTTGGGAATTTTATATATTTTTTATAAGTGTCTTTAGGATTTTCCTATTTTTTTGAATTTTATTTTATATCTTTTAGTGATTTTTAGTCTGAAGTTCTAAATATGTAAATAAATAATAATATATCTTTTGGAATTTTTCAAAAAAATATATTTTTATGGGTTTCATAATGCAAACAAGGATAAAAAGGGATGTTTTTAATCTTTAATAAATATTTAAAACACTAAAATTGCAAATTAAAAATATGGCATGAAAGTAGATGCAATCAGGAGCAAACATCTATTTTTTGATATTTTTTAGAGCAGTATAGCTATATGAAATAAATACAATCAACAAAGAGAAACTACACTACTGACAGGGGTACAAAAGTAATTAGCAGAAAGCTCAGGGGCTAAAGTGCAATTTTCCAAAAAAAATTCAACATGTACAAAAAGTTACATGACCAGTTAGAAATAAATAAAGCCCAAGGCCCTCCTGCAAAAATGCCCAACTCACGTGTATGAACACATGAGTCACGCTGGCGAGGACCTAAATCCAATTAAGAAACCCAGGGGATGTTCTGCAATTTTAACAAAAAATACATAACTGAATCTAGAAGATGGTTTTAACAAAAAAATGCCCAACTCATGTGTATTTTACCTATGTATTTTCTTTACATATTTTATTTTTGTGTTTTCTTTAGTATTTTATTCCTATTCAAATATAAACATATATTATAAATAATATTTACAAAATAATAAATATAAAATTATAAAATAATGAATAGTAAATAAAATGAATATTTTAATCGGATAAAGTATACAATAGGGGTCCAAAACTTAACTTTCACACCGCAACTCCAAAATATATGAAACCACTTGATTAAATAGCTTATTAAAAGTTATATACAATTAAAGGTGATTTTGATATATTTTGAGTTTTTATTTGAGAGATATAGATCTAGGACGTTGGGGTTTTGGAAACTTATTCAGACTGTATCTTTTCTCTGTGTATTATTTTTGTATACAACCATGGACAGTCCCAAGTCCGGGTAAATGAGGAGGGTTGCGTTAGGTAGCCGACAACCAGCGTAAAACAGTCAGAGGCAACTTCCAAATAGTATTTTTTTTAAAAAAATACTATTTAGGAAGTTGCCTCATGACTGTCAGATCTTTTCAACATGGATTTAAGAAAACTACGAATTTCGTTGGGCGTTCCCTACTTGCGACGTGTTGCATCACCCGAATGTAATGAACAATTGGCAATGGCCGCTACATCGCAGCCTGGATGTAGTTCAAAATTTGCAACGGTTCTCACATGAGGAACGCATGCGGATAATTAAGCTAGTTCTGCTGCATCACCGCCCGGATGCAGTCCAAAATATACAAGGGTTCTCGCATAATGGATGCGTGCGAGTAAAGAAGTTAGTCCAAAAGAGATTGCAACGGAAGTTGCGGATTGGTAGTTGGAATATTGGCACTTTGACTGGAAAGTTGATGGATATAGTGGAAATTTTATCTAAATGCAAATGCAGGCGATGAAAGCCGCTCCTAGACAGGCAGTTCTATTAGCGTGAAGAACAGTTTAATTTGGCTAATTACTGCGGTCTAAGTGCGTCTTTTAAGTGATTTGTGTGGTCCTAATGATTACGAGCACAAACAATTCCTAGATTGGCTCGAGGAGCCGCTAGTGCAAGCTAAGTTATAATTCAACCACACAGCACACGGGGACACGATTCCACTATTTTTACACACGCGAGAACCCGAACGGGAACCGCTGGAAAAAATGCGAAAATGTGGAAGTAAATGAATTACAGGTTCTCTCAAATCACTCAACTAATTCGAATGCGTGTTCCGTGAAGCGTCTTTGATTCCGGTGTCCCTCGCACAAAAATAAGTTGAGGTCATATAGAGAACGACACAAAAATGCAAGAATTTAAAAGACAGAGAAATATTCACAAGAAAAACCGGGGGTCAGACTACCCAGGGAAAGAAAACCAAGCACTCAAAATTTCACCAAAACTTAACCTAAGCCGTGCCTCCCCGGCAACGGCGCCATTTTGATAAGCTCCCCACACCCTTAGTTAACTCGGTCAAATTAATGTCCAAATTAATTAATAGTTCGTTGCAGTCAGATACAAGGGGTTAATCAAAAACCACTTATCAATTAATGTTAAGTTAATTTTAAGCGGCAAATATTTTTTTTACTTGGTGGAGTCCAAGGTCGATCTCAGGGAGGCATCTGTCTCCTTAGGTGAATTTTAGCAAATGTCCAAGTGTTGATTTTCGAGGAGTAATTTTTTTGGTCTTTTTTTACTTTTTATGCAGACTTATGCGGAAAATGCAAGCCAATTTAACGTTTCAATTTAATTAATATATCAAATGAAGTCCAAAAATTATGAAAATTGGCCAGATGGTTAATGATGATGAAAATGACCTACACTAATTTTTTGGAATTTTTCGACACTGGATAAATTTACTGTGAATTAAATGAGCAGACAGGGTGATTTTCAATATTTAATTTTTAATAAATATCAAACCACAATGTTTTCAAGATCTAAAATTATCCTAGATAGCTCTAATGATAAGGGACCTAGGAAAATTGACAGATCTTAATTTCACTGTGAAATGAATTAACTAAAATTAAATTAAGAAAATCACTCAACAATTTATTTAGGCCTCGATATGCGTGCAAATGACATGAATTTTTTATGGTATGTTAAGAATCTTGTCCTTAAGCGACTGTGAATTTTTGATGATTTTTGGAAGCACAGCGAATTAACTATAAATTAAAAGGTGTCACTGGGCAAAATATATCAAAAATTCACCAATCAATTCATTAATAATTCAACTGAAATTACAAAAATGTGACACGTGGACCAATAGACAGAGGACAAAATTCTCAACAAAATGCAATTTTTAGATTTGCAAAATGATGTAAAATGCAATCTAGGGATGCGTGCAAACACAAGGGTGTAAATGCAATCCAGGAAATTAAAATTACAATAAGCAGATGTGCAGATAGGGACTAAAATGCAATTACCTATAATGCGGGGGACTCTTGTGCAAAATCTCCACAGTGCACGTGCTCCACACGTGGGCTCAGCTTCACAGGGACCTCTTTGCAAATATGGAAAGCTCCTGGGGCCTCTGTGTAAATTACCCAGGCCGCACGTGCTCCTCACGTGGGTGGCCTAGGCTCGGATGGCTGCGGCGGCTTGGAACGAGGGTCGGGTGCTTTGGAGGTCTGGAGTGAGGCTCGATGTAGCCTCGGGTCGTCCGAGCCTAGGTTTGGGGCCGAGGCTCGGTCTTCGTCGACGTGGCGGGCTGCGGGCCTTTGGATCACGATCGATCCGAAGGATGGCAGTGGTGACGCGTGGCGAGATCAGCAGCGTGGGATCAAGGATGATCCCACGGTCGTTGGCAAGTCCGGCGGCGGGTGACGTGGCTGATTGCAGGCCGTTTGATCAAGATGATCGAACGGCTCTTGGAGCTTCTTCCTCGACGGCCCTCCACCTCCTGCGGAGGAGAAGGCGGGGCTCCGGCGTAGGTGCTGTAGCTCCGCCTGTCCTTCCCGTCGTCAGTGGAGGTCGATGGCGAGTCGGAGGTGCCCCAGAGGATGCGCGGATGGTCGACGAAGCTTCTGGTGGCCTCAGAAGCGGCGGAGGGTGGACGGTTGGCGATGGCGATGAAGCTCAAAGATGACTCCGGTGAGCTTCCGTTCAATGAGAAGCTGGGTACCTGCAAGTGTGAAAGAGAGAGCCGGAGCTCGTGCGTGTGTTTGTGGAGAGATGGAGATAGTCGGCGAGGCCTATGGCGTGAAGGAGGACGTCTGGAGATGAGCTCCGGCCAAATGGCGGAGCTGGTGATCGGAATATTGCGAGAGGCGTCGTCGGAGGTCGTGAAAGGTGTAGCGAGGATGGGAGCTTCGACGCGAAGCTCAGCGGGATGGAAGGGAGGCAAGAGAGCGACCGGTGACGGCAAATAAAGTCGGAGAAAACAAAGATAAAAATAAGAAACGATCGGAGGGGAAATGGAGGAGTTTCATCTGGGGATTGGGCCTCCTGCTTGAGGTCCAGGTCGTCGCTCGAGGGCCGGTGATTGCCCGAGCTCGTGCAGCTGCTCGTGGGAGTCGCTGCGACATGGCGGAGCTGCCGTGGATCTCGCCAGAGCTGATACCCTTCGTCGCTCGAGGACGCGTCGAATTGCTGTCACCAATGGGAAGGTCTGAGCTCAAGGAAGCTCTCTGGAGTGGCAGATAGGGGTGAAGGTTGCCGGTGGTGGCGTATTTATAGGTTGAAGGTGGTGGGTTGGCTGGTGACGAGGCGAGGTAGGTGGTCGACGTGGGGCGACTCTGGTGGAGGTGGTGGAGCGTGAGGGAGCTGGCGATGGAGAGGGATGAGTGGGGCTCATCGTGGGAGTGTCGGCTGACGTAGATGGTGGCTGACGTGCAGCCGGAAATAGAAAGGGGGCGCCCCTCCCGCAAGGCAAGGGACGTGGGAGAGAAGGGCGCCCAGAGGTAGGAGACGAGGTCTTCACCGTTGGATCTTGTGATCCAGCGGTGGTGATCGAAGCGTGGCGGGCGGGTAGGATTAGATCGGGGCGCGTAGATGATGGGCTGCGGTGGAGCCACGTGGCGAGCTGCGAACGAAGCGCGAGCGGGCGGCCTGGATGAGGAGATGGAGCTGATCGAAGGGCCGAGACTCGCTGGAAGGAGAGGCGGCTGAGATCAGAGGATCGTGGATGCGATCGAGCGGTCTGTAAAGCGCCACGTGGCGTGTTCTGGTGAGAGCGCGAACGTGCGGCGTGGATTAAGGCCGGAGATGATCTGATGGTCCAGGCTTTAGGCGCGCGTGGGCAGAGTTGGGCCGTTGGATCTGGAAAAGGATCCAACGGTTGGATGATGAGGCGGATGAGGCGAGGGGAAGCGGGCCGCGTGGCGCAACCAGAGGGCGCCACGTGGCCTGCTATGAGTGGCTGGAGGAAAATACACGTGTGGAGAGAAGAGGGGGCCGAATTTGGAAAAATTCAAAACATGAAAGTTGTAGATCTCGATGAGATCTACAAGTTTCATGTTGACCAAAGACGGAGATGAGGTAAAATATGATATATAAATACAAAGATACAATTATACACCTATATAGTGTACAAAGTGGCCCAAGAACCCAACTTTCTCATACGAGCTCCAAATGCAATGAAATTAGTCTCATTTTAAAGGTCTTTTAATGTGTAGTATTCTAAGAGTAAGCAGACCTAATTCGGAGTTTGTATGAGGGCTTTATGTGCATTTTAGTGTACGGGGGTTCTAGGGCTTTATTGACTATTTTACAAGGGGGATTTTTGGCATTCTTCCCTATATTATTAACTAAGGAATACATATTATAGAGAAGAGGTTATTTTAGTGAATGGGTATTTTACAAGGGATTTTTGGCTTCTTATTTAAATGTAGATGGACTGCTAAAATGTATGAATTATGGATGTATGCATGAATGTTATCTATGCAATATAAAGGGAAATATGCCTCTAATTGCTCGGGAACAAGGCTCTATTTTTGACTTTTGAAGTGATGAATCACAGATTCATCAACCCCCTATACTTAAACCTTGCTCGTCCCCGAGCAACTAAATGAAATGCAAGAGTGAAATGATTTTGGGTTCCATACCAAGGTCACGAACAAAAGTTAAAAATAGAGCTTGACTCGACCTTTGGATTAATTATGTGTCGGAACCTTATTGGGATCTGAGTTTAAGACTTAACAGACTTCAAGTTCCACAAGTCTTCTATTCAAGACTCCTCAACTCACCTGATCAGAACAAGTCTACATACACAAACTCTAATGACCATGAATCTTTTCATGCAGTGTAAGTGATATATGACTCCCCACCTCAGAAGTAACAAAGAAACAACCTCCCCCAACCTGGTAACTCTAATGCCTCGGTCTAGCAACTCTTTCCTCGAGAAGCGGGGTATTCCCTTCTAAGTTCAAGTTCAACCTGCTCAAGAAGAGGGGGAAGAAGTATAGACTTTTGGGAGCTCAGCCAGTGTAACTAAGTCTCCCGCTGCAAGCTTCATGAGATGTAACATGGGGACCATAAGCTTTTGCTTTTCTTGACTACGTACACTCCGGTGGGGTTATTAAATTTTCAATCCAACCCACCACTTTTTTGGAGTTCTTTTTGGCAATATATTTTTTTTCAACAAAATGCCTCTGTACAACATATCTACATGGTGCAGCATATATACAAGAAATTTCCTCTTGAGCCAGTAGACTATCCCTCTTTTGAAGCTTTATTGCAACCCACAGCTTCTGTCTTTAGCCTTCATCACCACTAGGCCAAGTTGAGACGCACTTCCTTCACTAGAAGAAGAAGAGAGGTTCCGCCTAGAAGTACTACCCTCATATGCTACCCCAAGCTAAAGGAAACTGCCTCCTCATCACCTCATCCGTAGAGAGCCATGTGTAAAGTGCTGGTGCACGTCAAGCCATTGTCTCTAAGAGTCATGTGTGTGTTGTTAAGTGCTCTACTCGGGCTCGTCAAGATGACATATGAACATAGACTTGCAGACTTAAAGAATTAAGTCACCTGACCTGAAAAATCTTAACTCCAGTTCCTATAAGGTTCCTCTGAAATTAGGTGGATTAAGGTCAAATCAATTCTATCCTCAATATCTGCTCATAACTTAGTCCAGAACCCACTAGCTTTTCACTTTGCATATGCAAAGTATGCAGATGAGATGAGATGTCATGCTATGAAAATGCAAGACTCTTTTTCTTTTTCTTGGATGCAGATATGATATGCATGAGTAAATAAGAAGCCTCTTTTCATTATTTATTATTATTTTTCCTTTTTTTTTCGATTTTTACCCACCCGTAATTATTGTAAAATATATACAAAAATACGCGAAAGTACGAGCTATGGGTAAAGTATATATGTAATATATACACGCCCCCTATACCTAGCGTGTGCTATGTCCTCAGAGCACGAAGAGCGAGAAAAAAGACATAGCTCGTGCTAAGCGTAGGAGAGCTAAAGGAACAAAAAGTATAGAAGTCGTCTCGCCCCCCTATACTTAGGCTCTGGCAGCCTAAGTGTAGAAGAAGATCAGAAATGGGGCGGACGAGGGAAAGATGGGAAGTGGATAAGTATCAATGCGGGCATCGGTCCCCCCTATACTTAGGCTCAGGTCAGCCTAAGTATCGGTAAGAAATGAGTATGAGGACCAATGCGATCTGGAGAATGTACATTGAACTGACTCAGGTGACCCCTCCCCCCTATACTTAGGATCTGGTCATCCTGAGTATAGTCCAAGATAATGGTTCGATGATGTGGGGATGGGTTACTAGAATCGCGGGGGTAAAGGATAGGATGTACAAAACTGATGGTATATACAGATGAGTCGGTGTGAATCTTTCAAGATGCTGCTGATGGCTGGAGTTCACTGCTGCAAGGTCTCATACGCGGCTTGAGGTGTATCTGCTGTATCTGTCTCGCGCATGAATACAATCTCCTCCACATGGACTAACTGTTCATTGGATTCGACGAAGTGCTTCAACAGCTTCCCATTCACTAGGAATGTCGGTGCGTCATCTGCGAGATCTGAGATCTCGACACATCCACTATCATGCACCGTATGGACGACAAATGGTCCCGTCCACTTAGACTTTAACTTGCCTTGGAAAATCTTCAGCCTAGCATTGAACAACCATACCTTATGTCCAGGAACAAAGGTCTTTCGTCTGATATATCTATCATGCCAACGCTTCACCTTGTCCTTGTACACCAAACCGTTGTCGTATGCTCGGTTTCTGACCTCCACAAGCTCATTCAGATCCATGTCTCTCTGTTTCTGACCCAGGTGTGTGTTCCAGTTGACCTTTTTTATTGCCCATTCTGATTTGTGCACTAACTCTGCGGGCAAATGGCACGGCTTTCCGAATACCATTCGGAATGGGGAGGTTCCTAACGGCGTCTTGTAAGCCGTCCTATACGCCCAGAGGACTTGATCCAAGATCTGAGACCAGTCCTTCCTGTCCGGGAGGACAAACTTTTGCAATATGGTTTTCACCTCCCTATTCGACACCTCAGCCATACCATTGGTTTGTGGGTGGTAAGGACTTGCGACACGGTGTTCGATGCCGTAGTCCTTCAGGAGTTTCGTCACCTCCCATTCACAAAGTGGCTGCCCCCGTCTGATATCATCATTTTGGGGATCCCGAACCTAGAGATTATGTGCTCTATGATGAATTTACAGACAGTCCTGCTGTCTGCGGCTCGGGTCGGGATAGCCTCCACCCATCTGGACAAATAATCTATCGCAAGGAGGATGTATTCGAACCCGTGGCTGACAGGGAATGGGCCCATGAAATCGATACCCCAGGCGTCAAAGACATCACAAATGATGACCGGCTGCATTGGCATCTCATCCTTGGAACCAACGGTTCCTCCCATTCTCTGGCAAACTGGGCATGACTTCGCGAAGGCGGTGGCATCGCGAAACAGAGTCGGCCAGTAGAAGCCACACTGAAGTACCTTCCATGCGGTCCTCTTCCCGGAGTGGTGTCCTCCTGCCTCCAAACTGTGGCATAAAGAAAGGACACTCTGGTATTCTTCCTGAGGAATACACCGTCTCCAGACACAATCCGGTCCTTCGAAGAAAAGGATCGGATCCTCCCAATGGTAGTGTCTAGCGTCCGACTTGAGTCGGTCGATTTGGTTCTTGGGCCGATCTTCGGGAACTTTCTTGGATACAAGATAATTCACGATATTGGCGTACCATGGGAGTGAATCGATAACAAGAATCAACTCGTCAGGGAAGGAGTCTCGAATTGGTGAAACCTCGGAAGTATTAAGATCTTCGAGACGAGAAAGATGATCGGCCACTACGTTCTTCTTACCAGGTTTATCACGGATATCCAAATCAAACTCCTGGATAAGTAGAATCCAACGAAGAAGACGCGCCTTCGCGTCCTTCTTCTCCATCAAATACCGTAGTGCCGAGTGGTCTGTGAACACAGTTACCTTGGATCCAATTAGGTGAGATCTGAATTTGTCCAAGGCAAACACTACCGCAAGCATTTCTTTTTCTGTAACCGTATAGTTACGCTGAGCAGTATCAAGCACTTTGCTTGCGTAGTGTATTGCAAACGGGACGCCATCTCTTCTTTGTCCCAATACAGCCCAACAGCATAATCAGATGCGTCCGTCATGATCTCAAAGGGTAGGGACCAATCTGGGGCTTGTAGTATGGGTGCGTCCATGATCATTCCTTGTAACAGCTTAAAGGCCTCAAGACATTTGTGATCTACAATAAACTCCATGTCTTTGCCTAGAAGCTCAGTTAGCGGTCGGGCAATCTTAGAAAAATCCTTAATGGATCTCCGATAAAATCCAACATGCCCGAGGAACGACCGCAACTGCTTTACGTTGGTGGGTGGCTGGAGTCGTCTGATCACATCCACCTTGGCAGGGTCAACATCCATTCCTCTTTTGGAGATGACATGCCCCAACACTATGCCCTCCGTCACCATGAAGTGACTTTTCTCCCAGGAGAACACCAGATTAACCTCACAACATCTCTTGAGGACTCGGTCCAGATTCCTAAGACAGGAATCGAAAGAATCGCCATGGACCGAGAAGTCATCCATGAAGACTTCCAAGAATTCGCCGACCATTTCGACGAATACAGCAATCATGCACCTTTGAAAAGTACCTGGAGCATTGCATAGCCCAAAAGGCATGCGCCTGAAAGCATAGGTACCAAAGGGGCATGTAAACGTGGTCTTTTCCTGGTCCTCCGGAGCTATGGCTACTTGATTGTAGCCCGAAAACCCATCTAGGAAGCAGAAGAATTCTTTCCCCGCTAATCTTTCTAAAATCTGATCAATGAACGGTAGGGGGAAATGATCCTTCTTAGTCGCGGCATTCAGGCGTCTGTAATCCACACAGACGCGCCACGACGTGGGCACTCTCGTCACGATCTCCTCTCCGTCCTCATTGGTGGTCGTCTGAATTCCCGACTTCTTCGGGACAACATGGATTGGGGCCACCCACTTGGAGTCGGAGATTGGGTAAATAAAACCCGCGTCGCACCATTTTTCTATCTCTTTTTTCACGACCTCTCGTAAATTTGGATTCAACTGGCGTTGGAATTCGCGAGAGGGTTTGGCTTCGTTCTCCAAGTAAATATGGTGCGAACACAGAGCGGGATTTATCCCGTGGAGATCGGAAATGCTCCAGCCTATCGCCTTGCGGTTTTTCTCCAGGATCTCTAGCAAGCGAGATTCCTGCTCCTCGGTCAATTTCGAACTGATAATGACTGGAAATTTCTTGTCTTGGCCCGCAAGGAAGGCATATTTCAAGGTTGTGGGTAGGGGTTTGAGCTCAGGAATAGTGTGATCATCTAGAAAATCTGGCTCAATCTGTTCTAGTTCGGTGTTGAAAGTGACTGGATCATTTTCTGTTATAGCTGCCACCAAGCGCAGCTCTGGAGTCGGATCGTCAAAGGTCTCCATGCAATCGGCAAACGCCTCGTCCGACTCGTCATCCTCATCTTCCGATTGTCCTAAGGATGTTAGGACCGACAGGCCCAACTGGGCCTCTACGTCATCGAAGATGTAGGGCGATGCAGGCTCAGAGCTGTACTCGTTCCTGAGGATCTCGCAGACTGACTCATGCACTGGATCATCTTCAAAGGAGATGGTTACATCGGTGCTGGCTGGGTTCTGTCTCCATGGCCCAACTAAGTCTACATGCTCGCAGTCTGTTCCGGTAGAAGAGTACTCGATGCTGGATTCGGAATCCGGTCTCTGCCATCTTGTCTGCTTCATTTCAAGTTCCTCATCTCTGCCTGGAGTTTGGAACTGAATCTTCCCATTCTTATAATTAAATAAGGCCCCTGCTGTTCTAAGGAAGGGCCTACCTAGAATGATCTGGGAATCTCTCCAATTACGAGGGGTTTCCATATCCAGGACAGTGAAGTCCACCATGTATTCTTGCCCCTCGACTTTGATCACAATGTTCCTCAACTCACCTTGGGACCTCTTAGTTGATTTGTCAGCGAACTGTAGAAGAGCTCTAGATTTCCTAAGAGGTCCGAGATTAAGCCGCTCATAGAGGGCTGTGGGCATCAAATTGATTGAGGAACCATTGTCCAGGAGAGTGCGTGCAAACGCGATGTCATCAACATGACTCACCACATAATGTTCACCCATGTCTCTTCGTTTCCGAGGAAACGAGTTCTTTATTGCACAAGTCGTGGCTACTGACAGAACGTGTTTCTTAACACGGCTTTTGGTCTTCCTGCTAACCCTAGTAGGTGTGCATCTCACCTTAAGGTATTTTTGGAATGCAGGAGTCATCTCCACGAACTTGTCAAAAGGGATTGTGACCTTGATGTGTTTATTGCAGAATTCAGCCATCTCAGGGTCATCTTTTTGGATTTTCTTCTTTTTCTTCTTTCCACCTTTGAGAGCTCGGGGGAAAGGGATTATTGACTCAGGTTCGGAAACTGAATTCTTCACATTAATTTCGGGAACTGAGTTCTTAACATGACTCTGACTCTAATACAGACTCAGACTCTGACTCTGACTAAAAAGAAAATGCTGAGGCGAAACCGGTGATGCTTCTTCCGCTTCTTTCGGACGATCCTCCTCAGATGGAGGTGCGGGCTCTTCATCGGTGTCTTCTGACTCTATGCAAATTCGAGACTGATGCTTCGAGGACTCAGATGTCCTCTTCTTCCGCCGGTGTTGATGGTGGTGATGCTCCTCCTCTTCTTCCTCCGAGTTCTCCTCAGGCAGAGTCTCGGAGGTTCCTTCCTTCTGCGCCCGTGCCCGATCAGGTATGGTCACGGTCCTTCCGCTCCTGAGGGACATATGATTTACATTATCGTACGAAAGGATCTCATGTTCAGATAAGTAATTATCTGAATAATATACCTGATCTTGAGGTCGGTTCTGGCCCTGGTGTACGCTGTTTGGGTTGGCCTGAACCTGTGCGGGAATTGGGGTCCTTGGCGCCATTTGTTGGTCCTGGTTATGAGAGATCCGATTGATGTCGGTCCTCATGTCCAGGTAGTCATTCTGCATCTGTTGGACCCTATCAAACAGGGTCTGGATCGCCAAGGTGAGGGACTCCAATTCGGTGGGCTGGGCTTGCTGCTGTGTTGATGCCGTCCTGTATTGGCCCTGCTGGCCATGCCGATACTGTTGCTGATGGGACGGTGCTGGCCCCTGCTGGTAAGTGCGCTGCTGCGGCTGGTACCCCTGTTCTGGCCTGGATTGGAAGTGCGGAACGGCGACGGGCCTGGTTTCTTGGTAGACTGGGGATGGGCGGTGTGGCTGATCCTTCCCCATCTCGATTTGCCGGACTATTGGGTCACGGCTATACCACAGCCCGTTGATCTCGTATACTGGTGGAGGCTCCTCCGTTTCCACTTGTGGGGGTGCATGATGGTTCTGCTGGGTATAAGTCTGATCCCAGCTGCTCTGAGACCCCGATGCCTGTTCCTGTACAAGATGGACTCGATGTACAGGTACAGGTGGTGCAGAAGGGGCAGGTAGCTTGATCTTAGCTACCTTTTCAGAGAGTTCCTCCACTTTCTTTGGAAGGCTCGAAAGAGACTCCATCTCCGCGACTCTCTTGTGGATCTGCTCGACCATGGTAAGCTTGTCGGCAATCATCCCCATGCTGGGGATGAGGTCTTCAGTCAGATTTGCTACAGTCCTTCGAGTTGTCTCATTGGATAGGATTGAGGAAGACAACTGATAGGCCCTTGTGGCCTGTGACCTGCCGGTTTCCGCCATCTGCTCTAGGATCTTCCATACAGCATGCTCGTTTTTGTTCAGATAGCTTCCCCCACAGGCGGTACTGACTAACCCCTGCATCTCTGGGGTTAAACCACAGATCAAGGTCTGGACTAAGATCGCCTTTGAAATGCCGTGGCAGGGGCATTTCTGTACTAAATCATTGAACCTATCCCAAGCATCATGAAAAGGTTCACTAGGTCCTTGGGCAAAGCTGGCGATCTTTGTTCTCATTTGGTTTGTCCTACTGAGAGGGTAGAACTTCTTCAAGAATAGATCCTTGAACTGCATCCAGGTATTGCATACCACCCCTAAGTTTTTCAACCAATGAGCCGCCTTATCACCTAAGGCAAAAGGGGAGGCCTTCAACCGAATATAATCTTGGCCAACATTGGGATGACTAAGATTGTTGCACACCAACTCGAAGTCACGGAGGAAAGTGTATGGTTCTTCATTAAGGTTTCCGTTGAACTTCGGAAGCAGACTAAGGAAGTGGGGCTTCAGCTCAAATGCCTGGGCGGGAACTGCAGGTGCCAACCAATTCTGAATCTCGTTCTCCGCCGGGTTATAGGTATCAACCATTGGTCGGTCGATTCCTTCTGCTACTATGATCCGTCCCATCCGCGCCGTGAGATATGCATTCTTCTGTTCGGCTTCAGTGAGGCGAGCAAGAATCTGTTTTATTTGTTCCTCATCTAGTGGTACTTTTGGCGGCATCTCGTCCTCCAGTCCTGGGGGGAAAGTAAGGTCAATGTCAGAGGATAACTCAAGGAAAGGATTACCGAGGCGATGATCTTCCTCGATAATCTCGGAGGAGATGAAAGGGTTGGTTGGAGAGTGACCACCCTGAGTATGAGGGAACCAAGACTCAAGAGGGTCATGAGTCCTGGGTGGTCCAAGGTGCGCTTGGGCCGATAAAGACGAGTCACTTGGGGGACTCATAGAGAGATCGGTGAATAATGCGTCGAGATCTCCCCAATTACTCATCTTGATGTGACGAGAAGAAGATAGGGTTTTACCCCTACCTGAAGCAAGCAAAATCAATCCAAAACCCTGAGTTCACACTCAACACAGTGAAGGACTCGAAATCGAGTCCGATTAATCTTGTAATTTTTAAGTGTGATTTTTCAAACAAGATAGCAAGGATTACACAACCTATAGGGAAGTCGGCTTAGAGCCGGATGCGTCTTCTCTGTTTATCCTGTCGCCTAAGATACCGCCGATCCTCCCTTTCTGCGCTCCTATCCGGAGTGGGGACTCAATGACGTGCCCCTATCTACCTGCAAGCAGGCGGAGGCTGACAAAGCTAGGCCTTGTCGCAGAGTACCGCTGGTTCGCCCCTATCTACCCGCGAAGGCGGAGGCTACTTGGTACTTGTCAATGAGCTTAAAAGTATCCCACTCGTGATATTTGCTAAGATCAGTTGGCTCGTGATATGGAAGGCGGGGATCTGGGCTCTGCCTTAAGGTGTTCACACACACTCAAGTACCCTCACTCAGCCTGAAAACAGGGTCGGGGATTAATCTCCCGCAAACAATTTTCAAATTTTATTCTCTTTTTTTTGGTCAATACTGTTTAGCAGTCCCGATTTTAAGTTAAGTTATCACTGATTAAGTCCACCACACAGCACGCCTATCGGACAGTCCCAATCTCCGTTTAATTAAATGTGAAAATCAGAGGGAGAAATCGAGAAAAGCCGATGCACGATAAAACAATGATGTTATGCTGAGTTCAGGAGACTTACAATGATCCCTTCGCTTTTATGCAGGATGCAGAACATAATTGAAATTTTATCTAAATGCAAATGCAGGCGATGAAAGCCACTCCTAGACAAGCAGTTCTATTAGCGTGAAGAACAGTTTAATTTGGCTAATTACTGCGGTCTAAGTGCGTCTTTTAAGTGATTTGTGTGGTCCTAATGATTACGAGCACAAACAATTCCTAGATTGGCTCGAGGAGCCGCTAGTGCAAGCTAAGTTATAATTCAACCACACAGCACACGGGGACACGATTCCACTATTTTTACACACGCGAGAACCCGAACGGGAACCGCTGGAAAAAATGCGAAAATGTGGAAGTAAATGAATTACAGGTTCTCTCAAATCACTCAACTAATTCGAATGCGTGTTCCGTGAAGCGTCTTTGATTCCGGTGTCCCTCGCACAAAAACAAGTTGAGGTCATATAGAGAACGACACAAAAATGCAAGAATTTAAAAGACAGAGAAATATTCACAAGAAAAACCGGGGGTCAGACTACCCAGGGAAAGAAAACCAAGCACTCAAAATTTCACCAAAACTTAACCTAAGCCGTGCCTCCCCGGCAACGGCGCCATTTTGATAAGCTCCCCACACCCTTAGTTAACTCGGTCAAATTAATGTCCAAATTAATTAATAGTTCATTGCAGTCGGATACGAGGGGTTAATCAAAAACCACTTATCAATTAATGTTAAGTTAATTTTAAGCGGCAAATATTTTTTTTACTTGGTGGAGTCCAAGGTCGATCTCAGGGAGGCATCTGTCTCCTTAGGTGAATTTTAGCAAATGTCCAAGTGTTGATTTTCGAGGAGTAATTTTTTTGGTCTTTTTTTACTTTTTATGCAGACTTATGCAGAAAATGCAAGCCAATTTAACATTTCAATTTAATTAATATATCAAATGAAGTCCAAAAATTATGAAAATTGGCCATATGGTTAATGATTATGAAAATGACCTACACTAATTTTTTTGGAATTTTTCGACACTGAATAAATTTACTGTGAATTAAATGAGCAGACAGGGTGATTTTCAATATTTAATTTTTAATAAATATCAAACCAAAATGTTTTCAAGATCTAAAATTATCCTAGATAGCTCTAATGATAAGGGACCTAGGAAAATTGACAGATCTTAATTTCACTGTGAAATGAATTAACTAAAATTAAATTAAGAAAATCACTCAACAATTTATTTAGGCCTCGACATGCGTGCAAATGACATGAAATTTTTATGGTATGTTAAGAATCTTGTCCTTAAGCGACTGTGAATTTTTGATGATTTTTGGAAGCACAGCGAATTAACTATAAATTAAAAGGTGTCACTGGGCAAAATATATCAAAAATTCACCAATCAATTCATTAATAATTCAACTGAAATTACAAAAATGTGACACGTGGACCAATAGATAGAGGACAAAATTCTCAACAAAATGCAATTTTTAGATTTGCAAAATGATGTAAAATGCAATCTAGGGATGCGTGCAAACACAGGGGTGTAAATGCAATCCATGAAATTAAAATTACAATAAGCAGATGTGCAGACAGGGACTAAAATGCAGTTACCTATAATGCGGGGGACTCTTGTGCAAATTCTCCACAGTGCACGTGCTCCACACGTGGGCTCAGCTTCACAGGGACCTCTTTGCAAATATGGAAAGCTCCTGGGGCCTCTGTGTAAATTACCCAGGCCGCACGTGCTCCTCACGTGAGTGGCCTAGGCTCGGATGGCTGCGGCGGCTTGGAACGAGGGTCGGGTGCTTTGGAGGTCTGGAGTGAGGCTCGGTGTAGCCTCGGGTCGTCCGAGCCTAGGTTTGGGGCCGAGGCTCGGTCTTCGTCGACGTGGCGGGCTGCGGGCCTTTGGATCACGATCGATCCGAAGGATGGCAGTGGTGACGCGTGGCGAGATCAGCAGCGTGGGATCAAGGATGATCCCACGGTCGCTGGCAAGTCCGGCGGCGGGTGACGTGGCTGATTGCAGGCCGTTTGATCAAGATGATCGAACGGCTCCTGGAGCTTCTTCCTCGACGGCCCTCCGCCTCCTGCGGAGGAGAAGGCGGGGATCCGACGTAGGTGCTGTAGCTCTGCCCGTCCTTTCCGTCGTCAGTGGAGGTCGATGGTGAGTCGGTGGTGCCCCAGAGGATGCGCGGATGGTCGACGAAGCTTCCGGTGGCCTCAGAAGCGGCGGAGGGTGGACGGTTGGCGATGGCGATGAAGCTCGAAGATGACTCCGGTGAGCTTCCGTTCAATGAGAAGCTGGGTACCTGCAAGTGTGAAAGAGAGAGCCGGAGCTCAAGGAAGCTCTCTGGAGTGGCGGATAGGGGTGAAGGTTGCCGGTGGTGGCGTATTTATAGGTTGAAGGTGGTGGGTTGGCTGGTGACGAGGCGAGGTAGGTGGTCGACGTGGGGCGACTCTGGTGGAGGTGGTGGAGCGTGAGGGAGCTGGCGATGGAGAGGGATGAGTGGGGCTCATCGTGGGAGTGTCGGCTGACGTAGGTGGTGGTTGACGTGCAACCGAAAATAGAAAGGGGGCGCCCCTCCCGCTAGGCAAGGGACGGGGGAGAGAAGGGCGCCCAGAGGTAGGAGACGAGGTCTTCACCGTTGGATCTTGTGATCCAATGGTGGTGATCGAAGCGTGGCGGGCGGGTAGGATTAGATTGGGGCGCGTAGATGATGGGCTGCGGTGGAGCCACGTGGCGAGCTGCGAACGAAGCGCGAGCGGGCGGCCTGGATGAGGAGATGGAGCTGATCGAAGGGCCGAGACTCGCTGGAAGGAGAGGCGGCTGAGATCAGAGGATCGTGGATGCGATCGAGCGGTCTGTAAAGCGCCACGTGGCGTGTTCTGGTGAGAGCGCGAACGTGCGGCGTGGATTAAGGCCGGAGATGATCTGATGGTCCAGGCTTTAGGCGCGCGTGGGCAGAGCTGGGCCGTTGGATCTGGAAAAGGATCCAACGGTTGGAAGATGAGGCGGATGAGGCGAGGGGAAGCGGGCCGCGTGGCGCAACCAGAGGGCGCCACGTGGCCTGCTATGAGTGGCTGGAGGAAAATACATGTGTAGAGAGAAGAGGGGGCCGAATTTGGAAAAACTCAAAACATGAAAGTTGTAGATCTCGATGAGAACTACAAGTTTCATGTTGACCAAAGATGGAGATGAGGTAAAATATGATATATAAATACAAAGATACAATTATACACCTATGTAGTGTACAAAGTGGCCCAAGAACCCAACTTTCTCATACGAGCTCCAAATTCAATGAAATTAGTCTCATTTTAAAGGTCTTTTAATGTGTAGTATTCTAAGAGTAAGTAGAACTAATTCGGAGTTTGTATGAGGGCTTTATGTGCATTTTAGTGTACAGGGGTTCTAGGGCTTTATTGACTATTTTACAAGGGGGATTTTTGGCATTCTTCCCTATATTATTAATTAAGGAATACATATTATAGAGAAGAGGTTATTTTAGTGAATGGGTATTTTACAAGGGATTTTTGGCTTCTTATTTAAATGTAGATGGACTGCTAAAATGTATGAATTATGGATGTATGCATGAATGTTATCTATGCAATATAAAGGGAAATATGCCTCTATTTGCTCGGGAACAAGGCTCTATTTTTGACTTTTGAAGTGATGAATCACAGATTCATCATCCCGCAAAGAGAGATGATATGCATAGGTGGAGATCTTAATGGACATGTGGGAAAAGATGCTTCAGGTATATGCTAATGTTCATGGAGGACATGGTTTTGGGGATAGAAATGAAGAGGGAAAAGTCATCCTGGATTTTTTATGGCATATGATCTTTTCATAACAAACACTCTCTTCAAGAAGAGGGAGGAGCATTTAATTAGTTATAAGAGTGGGTTAGCTAGAACACAGATAGATTACTTTGTGTTGAGGAGAAGAGATCGGTTGTATTGTAAAGACTGCAAAGTAATCTCAGGAGAAAGTTTGACAACCCAACATCACTTGTTAGTCATGGATGTGAAATTAAAAGGGCTAGTAAAGAAAAGGAAGGTTTCTAAGATCATTAGAACTAGATGGTGGAATCTTCCACTAAAGCAAGCGAGCTTCAGGGAGAAGGTTTTAGAAGACTTATCTTGGGATTGTATTGGTAGTGCAAAAGAGATGTGGGAGGAAGTAGCATCTTGTATCCGAAAGGTAACCAAAGAGATGCTAGGATGGTCAAAGGTAGGAGCTCCGGATCAAAAGGAGGCTTGCTGGTGGAGTGAAGGGGTCAAAGAGAAGCTCAAAATTAAAAGAGCATGCTTTAAAGCTATGTCTAAGGATGGAACAAAGGAAACTGTCACAAACTACAAAATAGCGAAGAAGGAAGCAAAGAAGGCTATAAGCGAAGCTAAGTCAAAATCTTATGAAGTTTTGTATAAAAATCTCGACTCTAAGGTGGGACAAAAAGATATATTCAGGTTGGCCAAAGCAAGAGAAAGAAAGACCAAAGGCCTTTCTCAAGTGAGATGTATTAAGGACGAGGAAGGTCACGGGCTTGTTACTTGGAAGGATATAAAGACTAGATGGGAGCAGCACTTCCATAAACTTTTCATTGGGGGAGGAAATAGAGAGATCACTTTGGGTGATCTAGGTAGTAGTGAAAGTTACTTGAATTGTGCAAGCTATAGACGGATACAAAGAAAGAAAGTAGAGGAGGCTTTGAAGGTTATGAGACCTGGGAAAGGTGTAGGACTGGATGACATCCCTGTAGAAGTATGGAGAGTTTTAGGTGAGCACGGTTTGATGTGGTTTATAAATCTATTCAATGTTATTTGGCGAAGCAAGAAAATGCCTGAAGATTGGAAGAGGAGTATCGTGGTGCCTCTTTATAAGAATAAAGGAGACATTCAAAATTATTCAAATTATAGAGTATCAAGATGATGAGACACACTATGAAAATTTGGGAACGTGTGATCGAAAGAAGGTTAAGGCAAGTTTCCAACATAAAACAAAACCAATTCGGATTCATGCCAAATCGCTCAACTATTGAAGCCATCCATTTGCTGAGGAGAACAATGGAGATTTATAGAGCTAAAAGGAAGAACCTCCATGTGATCTTTATTTATTTGGAGAAGGCTTATGATTCTATCCTACGGAAGATATTGTGGAGAATTTTGGAGAAGAGACAAGTACATGTCCTATACATTAATCTCATAAAGGACATGTATGTTAGGACTTTATCTTGTGTAAAGACCCCGTCTAGGAAGACTGGATATTTTAACATCATCATTGATTTACATGAAGGTTCAACTTTGAGTCCATTTCTTTTTACTTTGATTATAGATGAGTTGACAAGTCACATTTAGGATGAGTTACCTTGGTGTATGTTATTGCTGATGATATTGTGTTAATTGACGAGATTACAGATGGAGTAAATGAGAAGCTTGAGGTCTGGAGATATGAGTTGGAGACTAAAGGATTTGGTATAAGTAGGGCCAAGACGGAATATATGGAGTGCACCTTTGATGGAAGCAATGGTGAAGGAATCGAGGTGAAGATTGGTGATGATAACATTCAGAACAGAGATTCTTTTATATATCTAGGATCTATTTTGGAACATGATGGGGAATTGATGGAGATATTACTAATAGAATAAATGTGGGCTGGCTAAAGTGGAGAGGAGCCTCTGTTGTTCTATGTGATAAGAAAATTCCTTTAAAAATTAAAAGAATGTTTTACAAAGCAGCCATGAGACCTGCTATGCTCTATGGATATGAATGTTGATCTGTGAACCATAGACATGTGCAGAGAATGAATGTAGCAGAAATGAATATTCTAAGGTGGATGTGTGGACACACATGTAAAGATCGGATTCGAAATGATGCAATCTGAAAGAAAGTTGGTGTAGCTCCGATCGAGGATAAGATGCGAGAAAACCACTTAAGATGGTTTGGTCATTTGCAAAGAAGATCAGCTAATGCACCAGTTAGGAGGTGCGAGTATTGGGATGTTGAGCCGGCTAAGAGAGGGTGAGGATGACCCAAGAAGTGTTGGAAAGAGACCATATGAAGAGATCTTAGTTTTGTGGACATAAACTCGGGATTGACCCAAGATAGATCTGAATGGAGTCCCTACTTAATTGTGGTAAAAGGCTTTGTTATTGTATTATTTTTGTATGAAATTAATTTTATATTTTTTTGTATTTTTTATCTACAACTTTCATGTACAAAGTTTCTTTATTTGAGGCATAAAAAGTAGAACTAAAAATAGGTCCCAAAAATGAATAAAAATGAATTAAATAAAGAGAGTTTTTATTGTATTTTGGACCTTATCTCCCCTACTTTATTCCTTGTCGACCTAGTCATCGAGATACCTAGATCCCGGAGTTTAGGATCATAAAATATTTTCAATATTTTATTTCTTTTCTTTTCTTTTCTTTATTCTATAATTTTGACATTAAAAACCGCTTTTTATGCACAATTTACACAACAATGAGTGAATGCTAAAATGCCTAACTTAAGGGTATTTACATGCATTTACTAGGTTTTTAAGGTCAAAATGATAGAATTAAGATGATGAAATGGAGATTCATCATCCCCATATACTTGCCTTTGCTAGTCCCTAACAAACACTTATGCAATAAATGCAGAAAATAAAAACAAAGAAAAGAAAAAGAAAGAAATTGGATTAAGTTTAATTATCAAATTTGTCTTCACAAAATCAAAGTTTGGAACTTAAGTTAGACCTTTGGAATTTTAGTGCAGGTGGAACCTTAATGAGAACCGGATTTGAAGTTCAACAACCTTCGAGAATCCCAAAACTCTGTTCAACTCTCCTCAATAACCAGGTCAAAATACTTCAACTCATACGCAAACTCTTATGACTATGAATCTGACTTGTAAAGTGCAAGTAATGGTGGCTCTTCCCAACTGAAATGACAAAAAGACTGACTTCTCCAGTATGACAACCCAGTGATTCCCCAATCCAGTAACTCCTTCCTCGAGAAGCTGGGTATTCCCTTCTAAGTTCAAGTGACAACCAGCTCTACCAATCCTAGGATTCTTAGGATGCAAGACCAGTGTAGTCAAGTCATCCATCTGCAGGTTCACATAATTTGACTTTGAAGCTTAAGCTTGCTTATTGACTATACAGATATATACACTACAGCATGCATTTTATTTTCAATCAGGCTTGTCCACTTTTTTGGAATTTTTATTTTTTCCTTTTTTTGAAATACTATTTACAATAGCATTTACATAAGGAGTTTTTCCTCTTGAGCCAGTAGACTATCACTCTTTTGAAGCATTATTGCAACCCACACTCTCCTATCTTCAAAATTCATCATCACTGGACGTTTTGGAGTGCACTTCCCTCCCTAGAGGAGGACAAATATTTCCACTTGTATGCATCTCATACTGGCAAATCCAATCCCCTCACCACTCCAACTGAGTTGAGACAAGAGAAAGGTGCAGGTGTCCAAGTTAGTTCATTATCAATAAGAGCCATGCGTGTGTTTCGAAATACTCTACTTAGGCAGTCAAGAATCCAATGAACCAAGTTTCATGATCTTCAAAGAATTAAGTCAACTAGACCTGAAGTACCTCAATTTCAGTTCCTATAACGTTCCTGTTAATTACGTAGATTTAGAGTCCAACCAAGGTCCAATCTTCAGATTTTACTTAGATTTCTTTAATTATCAAAGTCAATCCAAAAAATGCAAATGCTATGCAAATGCTATGATTAATGCAGAAAATATTTTTGTGATGCAATTTTCAAAGATTTGAACTTTTTATGGATGTTTGAAAAGATGATGCATATGCATTTTTTAGATTTTTTAAAAAGATTATCAAATGTTTTTGATATTTTTAATTTTGAAAATGTTTTGGGATTTTTGAAAACAAAAGATTTTGGATAAAAACTAGGTACAAATATTTACACGGGGATGCATTTTATATTTATAAGAATTAGAGTTTTTAAGAAATTACTTGGGGTAAGTGGTCAATTTTATGTATATATAATAAAGAATTTTGGTGTAATGTATATATTCTTCAAACTTATTTGAATCATTTTTCAAACAATTTCAAAAATTATAGTCCAAAATAAATTTTTTAAAATTTTTTTACAAATAGTTACAACATTTTGTAAAGGTTTTTCAAACGGTTTATATAGATTTTTCAAAATATTTTTGCAACTATTTTTCAAATAATTTGCAAATTAATTTTCAAACATTTTTATTTCACACAAAGAAAATAATTTTTTTCAAAACAAAATATTTTACAAAGGTTGAAAATATTTAACAAAACCTTTTCCAAATAGTTTTTAAAAGATTTTTCAAAAGGATTTTTAAACTACTTTTCAAACATTTTGCAAAAAATATTTTTATAATCAGTAAATACAAAAAGAATTTGACGAATAGTTAACATATTTTATTAAGTATTTTAGTGAACTTTACTAGTATTATTAGCCATAATTATTAAGAAAAATACGAAAGTACGAGTTATGGCTTAAAATATACACAAAGTATATATGACCCTCCTATACTTAGCTTGAGCTATGTCCTCATAGATCAGAGAGAAAAAGAGAAGGCATAACTCGTACTGAGTATAGGCAAGTCTAAAGAATAAATGAACGAAGAAATGAATGAAGGAACGAGAAGTTGACCGTCTCCTCTATATTTAGTATCAAATAATCCTAAGTATAGCATATTGTACGCAAAGCAGGGAGGGTAAGGGTGGGAATAAACAGATCATACTCAGACTATCTCCCCCTATACTTAGGGTAAGATATCCCTAAGTATAGACAAGAAGATGAGATAGTGGAGAGGATCGAAGATAGAATAAATCCAGGTGCACCCCCCATACTTAGGACAAAGTATGTCCTAAGTATAGAAGGCTGACAAAAAGGGGCGACACCTTTTGGGTAGAAAAAGAAAATAGAAAAGGAAAAGAAGAAAAGAGATCTGAAGATGGAAAAAGATAGAAGAGGATGTACACATCACTCCCCCTATACTTAGGGTAAAAGAAGCCTTAAGTATAAGCGACAACATGAGTAATGAAACAGAATGAAGAATGAACACTTGACTCATCCACCCTCATACTTAGGACAAAGTACGTCCTAAGCAAGGCACACATGATAATGGGGTGGATGAGCAATATGGAAAATGGACGGAGGTAAACAAAAGCGAATATACAACAAAGTGGATATACAGAGGATCAAGAAGGTTGAAAGCGAACCTTCTTGCGAGACCGTTGAGAGATAGATCTGACAAGATGGAGGTCGATATCGGGGTCCACAGTGGATGGAAGCTGATCAGGATCGACCTGGTGAAGATCCTCAGTGATTAAGGGATGTGGAGGCACAAACAGATCAATGGAAGTAGTGTATCTAGGTCTGGTCTTGGGATTCTCGCTGATATCGAAGCAGAATGAGACGAACTCATCAGCGGAAGAAGTAAGATCACAGTCATCCTACGAGGTTTCATCTATAGGTCAAAACCAAAAGGAGCGAACTCATCAGTGGAAATAGTCGAATCATGTTCATCCTCAAGAGTCTTAACCACATCATCTTTCTCGTCAAAGGCCTAAATTCTTGGATAAAAGAAACAAGATCAAATTCGACCTTGGTCGCATCAATCTCTACACTTCGCTCAATAGTGTCAATCATGTAAATCTCGCAGATGTCATCAGCGCATTGCCAATCACAAGAAGAGGAAACTACAGGGTCCATTCTTTCCAAGTCTTCCTCCTTGGAGAGGAATTCTCGGGTCTCATCATCGATCATAAAGAAGTCTCTCTGATATCAGCATAACAATCATAGGCCTCGGGTTCAGCTAACACATGCACACTCTTGTGGGAAGCGGATCCCTAGTCAGTGGTAGGTGTGGTGATCAACACATCACTTCCGACATCAGAACAGAAGCAAATCTCTCCCGATCCATAGTCGATAACGACTCTCGCAGAGGCGAGAAATGGCCATCCCGGGATGATTGGAGGACACTCCACAGAGGTGAAACAACGAAGTTTGTCATGAAACTCATGCCCTGAATCAGAATGACGACGTTCTCAAGAACACCCTTCAGCAAATTGTACATTCATCCTGTTTTTCTGGAGAGGCCCAAGATGAATAGGTTGTACCAACGAGAAGGGTATTATATTAATCGATGCACTGCCGTCAAGGAGAGTGCGATCACATGTGTGGTCAGAGAGGTGCAACTCACAAGAGGTGTGACGGTGTTCCTTCTCCTAGAAGATGGACGATGGTGTAAGCAGTTTCCATGGTCAAGATATGACGCTTAGATCTGCTCCTCTGCTTTCTCTTCTTATAATAAGGAGTAGATAATTGGGTCATGGCCCGCTGAAGTGGGGCATCAATGATAAAATGCACACAATCACAAGCAAACTCACACAAAACGAACCCCTCAATTCACCTACTCAACTCGGTGAAGACCGCGAAAGCTCGGTCTTTTTATCTTATTTGTTTTAGAGTTAGGTGAGAAGTCATAATGTTACGCAAAAAAAAGGAGGCTTGATAGGATTTGGGTACTACTCCTTAACGTGTACGCGAGCAATGTAAAACGAAGACAATGAGAGGATTACTCGTCACAAGACAAGATTTTTCTCTTTGATCTTTTTATGGTCAGGTAATATTAGTAGTCCCAATTTTATTGATTATCATTTTTTTATTTTTTTAATAAGAATGCACGTGCCTATCGAGGAGTCAATTCCTTTAAGTACATAGGTGATCAAAATCAGGGGTAGAGAGGCAAAAGCAACACAAGAGGCAAAAATGATGATGAATGCTAAAGCGTAAATGCTTACCTTGCCTCCAACACTCTACATGCAAGGATGCTCAATAGAATTGAGACCTATCTATATGCAAATGCAGCCGATGAAATCACCCTAAGTTTAGAAATTGCTATTAACATGAAGAACAAATGCTAATGACTTAGAATGGCACTTAAGAGTCCGGTCTTGGAGTCTCCTCGGTGCCCATAATAATGGATCATGCAAGTATTGTATGGAGAACTCTTACGACTCTGGGTTTCGAGATTAAGTGAGAAGCAATTCAAAATTTGACTAAGACTAAACGTTACTATAGGTACATGTAAATGTAATTAAGTGTTTGGCCTTAATCTGTCTTCAAGCAACTCCTAAAGCTAAAGGCTCAATCACACAAAATAAATAAAATAAAATCCAGAAACAAATGAAAAAAATACGAAGAAAACACGAAAAACTATGATGAACCTCCAAGTGAACAAACACTTGGAAATTGGGCCCGAATGTCCAAAGTCCATAGTACATGTATTATTACAAATTAAAGTTTCTCTCTCACTTTAAAATTACAAAAATAAATACAATAATAAATGATCAAATAATTATCTTCAAAATTATCCAAGTCTTCTTTGAAGCTAGGTCAAAACTTCTTCAAGCGGTTGCGTACGTGCTCATAGAAGAGAGTGCCTCCCTCAATCCGCATTCCTCGCACAAAAATAACCAAGAGAGTGGTTAGAAAATTCAAACAATTATATCAAATAATAAGAAAATAAATAAAGCACAAAAATAGACGAATAATCATAATAAAAAATCAATCTATACGATGTTGCTCCCCGACAACAGTGCCATTTATTGAAGAGGATTTTACGAGGGTCTATAAGTCTCACAAGGTAAGAAATCCAGTCGATGTATTGACCGCTCATGAAACCCAACTTCAGACAACAATTAATCCACAATAAATAAATCAAGTAATGAAGTATAAATATGCGGAGTTAAAATTTATTATAACTCTACAATAAGGATGTATATAGGCACAAGTATGTGTAGAGTGTCGAACACATGGAACAAGCAGGATAGATCAGGAAAATAAATGCACAAAAATGAATGTGAAGTATTTGTCTATAAGTGCTTTTTGTGGGTTTTTATTTTTCAATTATTTTATTTTAATCTAGATATTATAATTTTGTATTTTGAATTTTATTTTCCTGATTTTGTATTTTCTTTTTATATTTTTATATTTTTATTTTCATTTATATATAAATCTATATATAGGATATATATAATATAGGTTAGGGTATAAATACAAATTAACAAAAATAAGCAAAATAAAGAAAACAAAATATTTTTGGGTTTTAGATAATTTTTACTATTTTTGTGTTTTTCAAGAAAATAATTTTTATTTATTTTTAAAATAAAAAAATACAAAAATATGGTTTAAATAAATAGTTTAAATTAAATAAAAATAGTAAATAATATTAAAATTATTCCAATTAAGTTTTATATAAATCTAATAATATAGATAAAAACATAAAATAAGAAATAGATTTTTTGGGATTTTTGGGAATTATATATATTTTTATAAGTATGCTTAGGGTTTTTCTATTTTTTGGATTTGCTTTTATATTTTAGTGATTGTTGGTCTAGAGCTGTAAAATACGTAAATACATAAGAAAAAATGTTTTTTTAGAATTTTTCCAAAAAGTTTTATATTTCTTATGAGTTTTATAATACTGACAAGGATAACGAGGGACATTTTTTATTTTTAATAAATATTTAAAAGTTCAAAATTGTAAATTAAAAATATAGCATGAAAGTAGATGCAAGCAGGAGCAAATACCTATTTTTGAGATTTTTTAGAGTAATGTAGCAATATGAAATACATACAATCAATAAAGAGAAACTACACTACTAGCAAGGGTATAAAGTAATTAGTAGAAAGCTCAGGGGCCAAAGTGCAATTTTTCCAAAATATATTCAATCTGTATAAAAAAGTTACAGGACCAATTAGAAATAAATAAAGTCCAAGGGGCCTCCTGCAAAAACTCCCAACTTACGTGTATGAACACGCGAGTCACGCTAGCGGGGACCTAAATCCAATTATAAAAAACTCAGGGGCTATTCTACATTTTTTACAAAAAAATACATAACTGAGTATAAAAGTTTATAGACTAAACAAAAATAGCCAGAAGTCTGAGGGTCCCGCCGCAAAATCACCACCCCACGTGAGGCATCACGTGAGGTGATGTGGCGTAGATCCAATGGTAAATACACTAGAGTTCAGTGGGCTGGATGTAAATTTTATAAAAATTATAAAATGTCAAATGAAAGTTTGGATGTTAATAAATAAATAACAAAAAGCAACTGGGCTAAGTTGCAAAATGCCCACCCTTAGGCACGATCCAACGGTGCAAGCTGTCTCGCTTATCTACGTGTCAAGCTCTAACGCCGATGATGATTCGGCTCGGACGACTATGATTAGATCTCCACGAGAAGATCGACGGTGCTGAGTTGCGGAGATCCAACGACGGCTGCTGCAACTGGGGCGGGGCCTGGATGGATAGGCAATCGGGAAGAACATGGAAGAAGACCAGTGATGGCGAGCTTCCTCGACCTCGATCCTCCTCCTCCGTGGTCTTCTGAAGCTCCAAAATGACCGAGATTCTCCCTGCAAGGTCCTTCTTTCTGCTGGGGCCTCCAAAAATCTCCAACGATAGCTGGAGTTCTCCCAAGAGGTTGGTGGAGCACAAGGGTCCCAGATACCTCCGGCGAGACCTCAAAATGTCCCCAGGCATGAGTGGTTCTCCGAGACATGCAAAAAAGGAGTTAAGAGGGTCGTAGGCAAACTGCTGCGACCCTCCTGCATGCGATATGGATGGAGAATGGTGAAATAGAGGCTCATCGGAGCAAGATCTGGCGAGGGACAACTTAAGGTGATTGAAGCGCAAAATGCAAAATAAAATGCGTGGAATTGGAACTATGATGAAGCTAAAATGCAAGAAAAAGAAAGAAAACGCCCAACAACGCCTCCAAAGAGCCGGAGAGCTCATTTTCACCTTGCTCGATCTTGGGCTCAAAGAAGGGAAGCCAAAATGGATTAAAACAGGGTTCAAAAATCGAAGGGAAGATCAAAGTGCCTTTTGTACAAGTGATGATGCAGGTGGAAGAATCGATAAATATCGAGCATATCGATGGATCAATCCTCGAGGTAATCCCAGGGCGTGTAAGAGGAGTAATCAAGGAGAAAAAGTCATGAAAACTGCGACATAAAATAGTGCAAGATTTGATCTCGATAAATCCGAGAAAATGGGCAGAAACGAGGCTCTGACAGGAGTGGCAGAGGCTGGTCAGAGAGTTGACCCGCGGTCAACTCTCCAACACTCATGGTTGGTCCATGTGGACCAACCAAGAAAAAGCCCTGGAAAAAGGTTAGAAAATTCTATTTAAAATAATAAATGAATTTATTAATTTTAGATTATAAAATAAAAAAATATTTATTATTTTCTGAATTATTTTATTATGATATTTATTTATTTTTTAGAGATTTATAATTACAAGTTACTTTTTAGGGGTTATATATAGGTATATTCATATATGTTTTTATTTTTATCTTGTATATTTGATTTTATTAAATTAATTTATTATTTTATATATTTATAAAATATTTTTAAAAATTTAAATATATTTCTATTTTATTTTCTAATGTAATATATACTTAAATAATTAGGTATATTATTCATATAGGTATAGATATAGGTATTTTACCTATGTATTTTCTTTACATATTTTATTTTTGTGTTTTCTTTAGCATTTTATTCCTGTATATATATATTATAAATAATATTTACAAAATTATAAAATTATAAAATTATAAAAATTATAAATAATAATTAAAATAATATTTTAATCGGGTAAAGTATATAATAGGGGTCCAAAACCTTGTTTTCACACCATAACTCCAAGAAATATGAAATCACCTTCATTAAATAGCTTATTATAAGTTATATACAATTAAATGTGATTTTGATATATTTTGAGATTTTATTTGAGAGATAGGGGTCTGAGAAGTTGGGGTTTTGGAAATTTATTTAGACGTTATCTTTTTCTCTGTGTATTATTTTTGTATGAAATTAATTTTGTATTTTTCTATATTTTATTATCTACAACTTTCATGTACAAAGTTTCTTTATTCGAGGTATAAAAAGTGGAACTAAAAATATGTCCCATAAATGAATAAAAATGAATTAAATAAAGGGATTTTTATTGTATTTTGGCCCTTGTCTCTCCCTACTTTATTCCTTGTTGACCTAGTCATCGAGATGCCTAGGTCTTGGAGTTTGGGATCATAAAATATTTTCAATATTTTATTCTTTTTCTTTTATTTTCTTTATTCTTTAATTTTGGCATGAAAACCACTTTTTATGCACAATTTACACAATAATGCATGAATGCTAAAATGCCTAAATTAAGGGTATTTACATGCATTTACTAGAGTTTTTGAGGCTAAAATGATAGAATAAATATGATGAAATGAAAATTCATCAACACCCTTATACTTCAGGACTAGTTATTAAATGAAAAGAAACTTTTCATGTATTTACATTTTCGTCGGGAAAGAGAAGTCATTAACAAGATTTTCCAATTCGAATTCTAATACTAAATCTGCACATTTTTTAGAATATCCTGATTTTCATGGGCTTAATGATATTTTCAAGATCTATATTCTTTTGTTATGTGCAATCTCAAAGGCCCGAGCGGATCATAGACAAAAGGGGAGCAAGACAGGAGAGAGATAGATAGCCCCATGCATTCCCCTCAACTTCGCAAAGCAACTATATAATAGGGGGAGATAAAGTCACCCAAGAGAGTAGGAAGGTAGGTCTTTAAGCAAGTAAGTAGCCAGCGAGTCAAAACGAAGTGAGACGAGAGAGATATTAGCTCGCCTTCACTTCTCTACAGCTTCTTACCTCTTCCTGAACTTCTTTCTCTGCGGTTGAAGTCAATAAGTTTTGGCTCCCACTCTATATTGAGCGATGAGGTATTTTGAGCTGGTGCTTAGTCTCTTCTCAACTAGAAACATGGTTGTCGTGTGTGTAGTTACTGAGAAGATCGAGACTAAATAAAATGGCAAAAGCAAGGTTGAAAGAGAAAGGAAAGCTGTTGTCGAAACCTCACTTAACCATCCTCTTAGTGAGGCTACATTCTTGGAGGAAACAAAAGGTGGAGTCTAATCCATTTTCTCATAATGAACACCTAGTGCATGATTTAGATACCTCTCTTCTGAATATAATCTTGGAAGGGGAATTTATCATGCAATAGTAGTTAGAGTTGGGTATGTATTTTCCCACTGATGTCTTTATTCCAGATAAATTTATAAAGAGGGTCAAAATAGCTATTGGATAAATATGTAATAACATATTTTGTTAGAAAATGAATTATTCCCAACAAAAGTGAAGCTATGAGAAGATTCCTTTAGTTCAATTTGAGTATATAATTCCTAAAAGAGTCTGTCTTAGATAATATCTAGATGGATTTTAGTTATCAACATATTCTTTTTGCCCGATTTCCGGTGCTTTAAATCAATATTCATTTCGGTTCCATTTTTGTTTCTAGCTTTGATCTCAGTTGCAACTATTGTGTAGTCTTTTACGGATCGCTTCTCGAGAAAAGCATATGTTTTCAAAGGGAGGTACTCTGTCATTATGGGAGCCAATTGATTTTGCAATGACATTAGTAAACACTTTGACTATAATGTTGGTTAGGCTAATTTGATGGTGATTCTAAATCCTTAAAGCATGAACATTTTCAAGCATGAGAGTGTTCTTCGAGTAATTCAACTCCTCCAAAAGATCTATGTCACTTGAGTTACTATCAAAAATATTTATTCTCTTGATTGAGAAGATAACGTCCTCTCTAAGCACATTCTGAAGTCCTAAAAGAAATTGACACTAGACCCATAACGACACGGTGCTTTATCCTTTTTGAGGTCAAAGATAGCCTTGTGTATTCCTCGTTTGAGAAACTTTCCATGTTCATGAAGTGATGAAATCTTTCCTTGATGTAATTTACCTTGAGAGGGCAGTCAATGTTTGGGTCTTTAGAGTATAGTTCTATATAGAAATAATATATATGGTTTCTAACGTCTCCCATATCAAATGAAAATAGATTTCCAATATATAATGGGTCAATTTTATCATGTGCTCTCTCTCCTTTGGGAGGTGTGGGTATGAGGAAGATGAGGTGCTTTTCCAAATTTATTCCAGTCCTGTTTCACACTTTGTCTAAAAATGATGTTAATCGAGTTGTCAATATGATAGACTTTAGCTTAAGCTTCATATAGTTTATTGATTAGATCATCCACGTTCATATTTATTTTGACCTCACTTTTGTAACATGCTTACACGGGCCTCTATTTTTTCCCATTCTTCGTGAAGATTCAATACATGATGTTTTTTCCCCATCTTTGATTTCTAACTTTAGAGATTTAATCCTTTTTGCAAATGCTATCCGATGAGTATTTCTCCTAGAACTAATAACCAACAAGATAAAGCTTTCAAAAGTTCTCCATATACTTTCATACTTAAAGGAGGTTTTTCCTTTTTTATTGTAAGAGCTAAAAAATAAGATAGGTTATGGTTTGAGTATTCCCTCAGAATATATGTAAATAAGAGTAGGAAGGTTTCGCTAACCCAAGTTTTGGGGTAGAGAACTCTATCAAGTATCAACAAATTAGGAGAGGTTTGACAATTAGTCCATATATACTAAGATTTGAAAGCTTAGCCTAAAAAATGCTATACTTAACAATCCAATTGGGAATATGTTGGCAAGTGACTGGCCCAAAGATCTAGACGATCTATCTTCACAGTGACTCATAAAATTGGAATCGCCCATGAAAAAACATTTGGGATTATTTTGTGCTAGGTTTTCGAGCCTTGCAATGAAATCATATTTTTTTCAGGGTACATGGACCATATTTATTAACTCCCATGAAGTCGAAGTCATTCTTATGGAAATTGACAAGGAGACTGGTGAATATGTGATTCGTCACTCTAAAAGTTGAAAATAGAGCCTCGTTTCCAAGTACTTAGCTGTGTTTCTCCATTTATTTTTCATTTTTACCATTCATTCTTATGAATCCCTACTCACTTTTTAATTAATGTACATTCAATTACTTTCAAAACAAGATCAAATTCAAAAGAATCGGAGTTCGTATGTAAAACTTGAGTTTTGGGCCCCTATTGTATATTGTACATATTGTCTAATTTGACCTTATTATTTCATGTGATGAAATAATCCTTTTTGCTTTATTTCTTTGATTATTATTTTAATAAATTGTGTAAAATCTAAAAAAAATTGAAGCAAAAATCAAAGAAAATAAAGCAACCCGAGTCTGTATATGTAGTCTGCGTATATGTCTTCTTTATTTTATTTATTTATTTTCTTATTTATTAAAATTCCAAAAAAATAGATTTATTCGTAAATATTTCTTTTATATTTTATTTTTATTTTATTCTAATTTTTATCTTAATTAAAAATGCTAAAAAAATTCATAAGACATAAATTTGATACCACCGAAAATAATTTTTGTACATATGATTTATTTTGATTTTGGATTCTTCTTGAAAGTTGTATTATGGAGGTAAATAATTTTCATGTTGACCTTTTTTATTTTATATTATTTACTCTTTATTTTCTAATTTTCTTTGGATTTAAATTTCAGATTTTTCGGGAGTGACACATGGCAGTTCCTGGAGCCGCCACATGTCACCCCTTTTATTTCTTTTATTTATTTCTTTATTTATTTAAGTAATTAATTTTATTTTTGTAATTTTATTTTATTTACTTTTCTCTTATTATTTTTATTTATTTTAAAATTTATTTATTTCTATTTTACTTCATTTATTTATTATGTTAATTACATTATGTTTTAGATTTATTATTTATTATAATTATTTTTAAAATTTTAATTTTAATTTCAATTTTAATTTCTTATTTTTTTGCCATGTGGTAGCCTTAGCGCTGGCCACGTAGCCCCTTCCCTTCTTCTCATGCACACCACCCCTGAGGCTGCAACCACCGCTTGTGGCTGGCTCTCACCTCCTCTACCTTTCTTGATGGCCAGCCGAACACAGTCGCCTATCTTCCCTCTCGCGCGCGAACCTGCCTCTCCTCCTTTGATCTTGGCCCACCTGCAACCACGTAACCACCTCCCCGCTCATCAAACAATGTGGAGCTCCGCCTCCATCTCTCCTAATCTCCTCCCCATGACGCGCAACCACCTCCCTACTCATCGTACGATGCAGTATACCACCTCCAACCGCCTGATACACCCTCTCCTCTCTCACCCACGATCAGCCTCCCTATTACTCTACCTTTCTCATAGGATCCAATCACCTTACCTGGAACTCCCTCTCTCCTCCTCCTATCGCAGTCGGCCCGGTCACGACCTCCATCGACCCATAAAAGGGTAGGTTTCATCCTTCTTACACGCATTTGCCCGTTATCTTCTTCATATAAACGAGAGAAAGATCCAGAGATCCAGGTCGGTGATAACAACCTAGGATCGAGGTGACAAACTTCTTGTAGGTGCGATCCACGAGATTCTGCTCGTGTTGCTGGTCGTCTTCCAAGACAACAAAGTTTCAAGGTCGAGTCATCCGACCTCTATAGGTGATAATCAGAGGAAACGATATCTCCATCTCCTCTAGAACCCCCAGGCGATTCACCCAACACCTTCCCCTTCATCTTCCTATTCTTCCTTATTCCTCCAATCTACACACCAAAGCCACCTTGATGATCGATGCATCCACTTCGTTGATCTTCCCCCTCACTTCACCTCTTCATCCTGTAGTATCCCATCGCCACTGGCTGCGCCTTCTATCCATCACCTCACCTGGAGCCTCTCCAACCACCTCAACATCGACATCAACGCCGCACCATCATCAACCAACCAACATGGCACAAGTCAAGAAGAGTCAAAGAAGAAAGAACCCCGGGACAGAGCTCCAACCATCACTAGATCAAAACTAGGACGATCCACACAATCCGACCATGTCAAAAAGAGGACCATCAGATCGAACTTCATCAACGACTGAGATTGTCTTCCAGACCTAACATCCAAGCCTCGAGCTCCGGATAGCCTTGAAGCTCCATAAGATAACAAGTGGAGGCCGTTCACCCGAGCCTTTACCCAAACCTGTGGTCCTCACGTGCCTCGCACGACGTCTTCTTGGAAAAAATTGCAGTGTCCCCCTGCAGCTTTCATCAAATTACAAAGGAGTCCCTTACCAGCTGAAGTCATGCACGCCGTATGCATGTGCCTTCAAAATTTGTAGAAGTGCCCTCTCAGTTCCAAGATACTAGAGAAAGACACCCATCCGGGTAAATTGCACAGAAACCCCAACCAAATTTGAATAGTTACACATCATTACCTCCAAGGGTATAGTTGAGAGCATTTTATTTATTTTATTTACATTTTAATCCATGAACTTCAATTATTCATATCTTGAGTATATGATGTCAGATTTCTTCATTTTGTTATCGTTTTGATCCTTTTAATATTGTTTATCATAGATAACACTAAGATTCTATTTTTGAGACATTATTTGACATTATTTAATTGAGGATATATTTTGTTAAAATTTGAGCACTTGTTTTTTAACTTGGTGATAATATTTTTTTGATAAAATTTGCATTGATCAAGGATTTAATTGGGGGAGGATCACTTGATTTGACTAATTGCTTGGTTGCTGCTTGGTTTAAATTCTCCATATTCATCATTTTCATCATCATTAAAAAATTACCAAAAATATCACATCTATTCATCTTTTCTCTCATCACACAACATAACATTCGTTTCTTGCATAAAAATTATTTTTCAAATTCATGTATCATATTTTCTTTTCACAATAATTACATATCTTTTAAATTAAAAACCCATAAAAAGTTGAAAAAGATAAAAACACAAAAAATACTTTTATGAAAACATAAATTCTAGATCGACTATTAATCAACTTAAGGAGACAACAACCTTCCTGAGTTTGACCTTGGGCTTGCCCAAGTAAAATATAAATTGACGGGTCACTTTAATTGGTAAAATTAATTTAGTGATCGATTTTGATTAATTTTGATTGTTCAAGTACTACAACATTTCGACACAATTAAAACATGGTGTCCGGGGTTCTTCAGAAACCATAGTCAAATGTGACACTAGATATTATTATGATATTTGCATTATTCCACAGTGTTACAAGACCTCCACTTCTTCCATATGCCCGATTTGTTACCTAGCCTCAGTTAAAAGGAAGGTCTACAGTTAAAGAAGAAGGTTCATACGTAACCTTAGTTTCTTGAATAAGCATATATTAAGGCGATGCTTGTGGATAAATCTAGTAACTTTATTTGTAGAATTGAAGCTACAAACACCTCTTATATTCCAGGAAAGAATATTAGCATGCATATTTTAAACCTATAAGGGTAAAGGAACTACATGAAAAGCAGTTTACATAAAAGAGAAGGAGAAAGTGCTGCGACATCAAGTAAGGAGCCATAAGGCAAGATCATTCAAGGAAATGGGATTAGAAGAGCTGAATCACTAACCTTACCAGGGGTTTCAGATGTGGTATTTTTTGCCTTTGATGTTGACTCCTCAACCAACCCTCGAGGATGTTTGGCATGAACCTTCCACCATAGCATGCTCTTGTATTGAGGTATGCAGAAGAAAAACCTCATATGAGGCAGTTGCAACATTCGTTTTGGCACTTCTAATGTGGTATGCCACATGTAACCCCATGATGGTTCTTGGGGTATGATTGGCAGATGAGAGCACAACTTGGGCTCTCTAGAAAACAAACTCAAACAAGAAAAAGGTCCTTGAGAATATGAGGATATTCTTCTCAAGGACTTGGATGAAAATATTTGTTTTTTCGCATATAGTAATTATCATCACGCCTCTTGGATCGTTTTCCCTTAGTTAGGGATGAGCATCGGGCCGGGGCGGGCCGGGTCCAACCTAGCCCAGCCCGAGCCCGATTTCAGTATACGGGCTTACGGGCCGGGCCTAGGCCCGTTGATTTTCAGAAGTTGCAGCCCAAGCCCGAGCCCGGATCGCAAGTACATGGGTCGGGCTCGGGTCGGGCCGGCCCGCTATATGAAAAAAATAAATAAATCATGAATATAATACACATTTAATATGTAAATATACAAATTGAATATGTATTTCTTCAAAACATGAACATAGTTGATGTCTAAATATCATAGAATAATGGCAATTTAAGAAGAAAGCTCAAATGTGATATTAGAAATCATAAATTACATAAGGGAAAAACATTAAGCTTATATACGGGCCTACACTCGGGCCCATATTCGGGCCGGCCCGCGGGCTTCGGGCTCGGGCCCAAGCTTGCCCGAACCCAGCCCGAAAATTGAATCGGGCCAAAAATCAAGCCCAGGCCCGCCCATTTATCATTCGGGCTCGGGCCAGGCTCGGGCTTTATCGGGCCGGGCACCGGGCTGGATCGGGCCGGCCCTACCCAATGCTCATCCCTACCCTTAGTATAAGTAGTTGGATTCAATTTATGCTTTGTTCAAAGTTGAAATGGTTTGAGTTCCTTTCTATCCAGAATAATGGTGACATTGAACTACATGTTGTGACATGGGAAATGTATCACCGTTGGGAGCTTAAGAGCGTTTGGGATTTCAACCTTAAGCCTGGCATGAGAAACATCAAGATCGTGAATATCTAGTATTTCACAATCTAATAGCTTCCCATATCCTCGAACAAGGAGAATGAATATGACCAGATACCTAAGATGCAAGGGAATACCATATATGAATCGAAAGACTTGTAGATTTTTTTTGTCGAGCACCAAAAAGGGAGAATATGCATCTAACTCACCTCATATAGTAGAAGCTAGGGTGAAGAAGTATAGGTAAATTTCATCAAGTTCAACCGAAATGACTAAATCAAGTAGCGAAGGACTCAAACTTGAATTTACCTAGAGACGATTTAAGGTGATTTAGGAGATCCTTAATCGATTCCAAGACTTTATTAGTAGTGGGCAAAACACAAGACATTAGGGATTCTTCCTAAGTCATTGATCTCCTTGTTGACCGACTCTCCAAGGATTGATATAATGTCCTTGAAAACTCACTATTACTACTCTTAATTAAGTTGAATTGCCGTAGAAGGTGATAAAAGCTTGTAATCAAAACCACACAAAAAATAAAACAATCAAACAATGTGGCAATTTGCTTATTTAGCCTAGGCAAACTCTGGGTTGACTCTAGGAGGTAAAATTGTTGTTAAGGATTATCTCAGAATAACCAAGTGAATTATCTTTTAGAGGATGATTTTTTATGTTCTTTGTAAATGAAATGCAAACTCCATGCAAACGAAGGTGAAATATGAAATGAATGCGGTGTGTGTTTTGCAACCTAGGATTAAGTACCTATGTATGGGGTATTTTGTTCAAATTTGATTCATGTCTTCAAAAGTTGTAAAATGATAGGAGAATTTTTTGGGGTCTTACAATATAATATCTTAGGACACCTTCTGGATTTTTCAAAAAGATTTTGGAGGAATAAAAATAAAAGATGAAATTTAGGATAAATGAATAGTGAATAATCTTCGAATTATCTAGAAAATAGATAAAGATGATATTTTAGAAATTAGTACTTTTCTTGGACAAAAGAGTATTAGAAACTATATGAAATGTATTTTTTATATTTTTAGAAATTAATATGCATGCATAAAAATGAGACGTGTTTTTAAAATGATGAAACCGGGAAAGAATGTCAAATAAGATGAAATGCATATACTATTTTTTAAATTTTTAATAAAATATGAACTTTTACGGGTTTTCTAATTAAATAACATAATTTTAGAAGTTTGCATATAATAAATCAATTGCTTAATATTTTTCCAAAATAAAGTTATCATTATTAGATAATGTGATGAGGAATCCCGATGATTTAAAGTCTTGAAAAAATATAAAACAATGACTTAATTAAAAAGAAAAAACAAAAAATACTCAATTATCTTTTTAGAACACATGAAACAACATTTTCATTTCTTTTTGAAGGCAAGTAAGAGCACAAAATTAACTTTACAAAATGTGATTTTTGAGGATTTTTTCAAAAAACGTGTGATTTATAATCAATTTTAGAAGAAAATTTAGCTATTATATATTTTCTCAATTTAATTATAATAAATCATCCACAAACTATAAAAGCCAGTCAAAATGCCAAGTTATAAAGAATTAAGTAATTTTCAACATACCATTTTTAGAAATTAAAAATGATAAATAATAATGGTCCAAAAGATGTTCAAACACAGAGATATTGTGGTAAAATAGAAATAAAAGATGAAATAAAACTCACACACATGGCACTTCTTGAAATTAGATGAAATAGTGGGGGGCAGATATGCAATTGTACATCCACATGAGGACAGGCACATGGTTATCCTTGATGGATCCAAATTCTCAAACACGTCTGATCAGAGAGCTGAAATGGCTCCACGTAGATATCTTGTGATGTGTCTGATTATTTGTAACACCCCCAAAAGAAAGTCTCATACCGTGGAATACAAAATTCCCACGTGGGATAAATAGTGAGGAGCTTACTACCGGATAACCCGGCTTAAGCATTTTGGGGGTGGTTAATCGGGTCTGTACGGGCTCGATCCTAAGAGGCTGTCAGGGTCAGTAATGCTCCGTTAACGGACCGGGAACCTAAGCCCGGGACGTTACAAATGGTTCAGAGCCGAACGCCCTCTGACAGTGGAAAGGGCTACCCGAGAGGTGGAGCCGTCCCTACAAAGAGGTTGGAGGAAATGGCTACCCGGAGCGTGCAGCCGCCACTGTCACTGGGAAGAAGTGATAGGCCATGTCGCAACGAGGACGTTGCGAATATAAGTGGGGGAGGTTGTAACACCCCCAAAAGAAAGTCCCATACCGTGGAATACAAAATTCCCGGGTGGGATAAATAGTGAGGAGCTTACTACCGGATAACCCGACTTAAGCATTTTGGGGGTGGTTAATCGGGTCCGTATGAGCTCGATCCTAAGAGGTTGTCAGGGTCACTAATGCTCCGTTAACGGACCGGAAACGTAAGCCCGGGACGTTACATTATTTGGTTGGCTTCAATCTCAGCTACCCAATCACAAGCGGTTGATGGAGGCAGAAACAAGCTCCGATGCTGTCGCACGAAGATGGGGCTGCTGGAGTACAAACGGCATAGCTCCGGTGAAGAGGGACACATGCGAATGCTAACAAAGATGAAGATATGGCACGAGGCTTCAACGTCGAGGCATGGTGGGGGAGGCCCAAGATCTAACGATGGTTGTACCTAATGCTCCTTCTCCAACAACTAAAGTTAGGAGGAGATCTTTGAGCCTTAGGTGGAGGAGGTAACTAGGCTCTGCTATGAAGGTTCATCAGTGGCTCAAGTACATGAAGCTCCTCCCCCTTCAGTTGGTGTATATCGACGTATGGGGACCTGTAGTGATGAGATGCCATGGAGCTGACGTCAGAACTGAAGCCACGATCCGATGGTAGTGTTTCAGTTCTTCTAGATGGAGGGCTCCGTGAAGATCTGCTCGTTGAGGTTGAGGGTGTTGGTGAAGTCCGGATGTGCATCATTTACTCGATGCTCAAATGGGTCCTAGAGCTGCGGATGTGGAGGGAGGTGGGCACTCTCGAAGCTCCTTGGTTGTGCATACAAAGTAATTGGTCCTCTCGAACGTACGAGATCGGATATGTATTAGCAAACAAAGGAGGGGTGATGTGCGATAAGCTCTTGTATGTGCGGAAGGACATGGGATTTATTATGGGTTTTTATCGGTTGTGCTTGCAATTGCAGTTATGTTCCTCCTGCCTTTGTGGAAATATCAGGTGTGCCATCGACTTCTTATTATTCTATCACGTATGCCTCTCAAGTTAGTTGCCTTCCATCTTCAATGCAAACGGAGGTTAACTTTGGGGACATAACATGAGTTAAATTTAAAAAGATTGAAAATGTCATTTTTCTATCCTATTCCTCCTTCCCAATCATCTTCTTATTCCTCCTCCCCAACCATCCCCTGCACCTCCTTCTCCACCCCTCCTCGCTGGCCCGCCCCTTCCTCCCTAGCCTGTAAGCGATGAGCATCAGATGGACAAAGCCCTGAGGCTTGTGTCTAAGATCTTCCTGCAACCATCGAGGGAGAGTGTCCCACGACTTGCACTATGGAGTCTTGCGAGAGCGAAGACGCAAGGTCGGTTAGATTCACACAGTTGCTCAGGTTGACCTTCACAAGACGCAAGGTGCAGTTCTCAATGAGCTTAAGTAGTCTGGAGTCCGTGATGCCCGTGAGGGACATCATGTCTATGCTCTCAACTTGGGGAAGATTCTGGAGATCATATTCAAACTCTTGTTTCTGAAATTTTTGCAATTACGAATAGTTAAGAATCGAACAAGTTGTAGGTTGCAGTGGGTGGAGGAGCCACGAGCGTGTCACCCACACCCGTACATTGTATAATAGAGACAACTATCAACTTCTGGAAGTAATTGCTTAGAACAGTGATTAGTCCATGTAAGGTGATCAAACTACACTCCTCGAGCATCAAGCTCTCGATCGATCTCGTTGCACGGGCCAAAGATTTGAAACCAGTGTCGGAGAAGCCGTCGTTCTTGTGGAGGCAGAGCTGCTTGAGCATAGGGCAGACCTTTGCCACACCTCCTCCTCCACCCTTCCTCCCCAGCCCACCCCCTCCTCCCCATCCCAACCCTTTCCAGCCTCGAGCTATGCCCCCTCCTCCCCAGTTCGACCCCCGCACCTCCGTCCGCCCCCTCCTCCCCAACATGCCCACCTCCAACCACTCATCCTCCTCCACCTCTCCTCTGCCCTCTCCGCCCATCCTCCATCGACTCCTCCCCAACACGTCCTCTCCAACCCCTCCACCGACCACCACCTCCTCCTGATCCCACCTCCTCCAACCCATCCACCACCTACCCAACCTCATCTCATCCAGTTCTGCCTTGCACCCCCGGTGGCTTTGTTTAGCCCAACCCGATGCCACAATCCTTCCGCTTCTGCTACTGTCCTGGAGGTTGTTCATCATTATGCTCGAGAAGGCTCTCAGGGAGCAGATGACCACACACTACAACAAGAGGAAAGGAAGCTGAGCTTGTGGAACTAACGAGAAAAAAGGGAGAGATTTTGTTCTGACCATAATGCCCTTCCTAACTACATCATGGTTTGAATAAATTATGGTTATTTTAATTTTTTGACGGTTAATCTGAAGGAAGGGCACAAGTGATGACGAAGAAAGAAGTTGGGACCATACCTTATATTTTCAAAAAGGGAGGGCACAACTGATAAAAACTATTTATTATTGTTGTTGTATTTTGATGTAATTTTGATTATTTTGAAGTTAGTATATTGGTTGTATCAAGCTGCAAGCTCAGTGGATCAACTCAGAGAACTTGATGAATCACTTATCAGACCAACTCAACCTTGACTTGATTAGTTAACTTTAGCACTACAATCTATCAACTTTGATCAACTATCTTTGACATCCGATCAATTAATATTTAAATATCCTTATTATAGTACTGATCAACCATTATATTGTACTTGATCAACTATTCGAGAGCCATATTCAATTTTATTTTTGAATTCATCTCAACGAGTCTAACATGACTACTCTTGATTTATTAATAACAATCGGTCTAACCGATCAATCTTGGCTCAAACGATCATATAAATTGTAATGATCGATCATCTCGATGAATCATACTTGATTCTTTATCATATTCGTTTCCATCGACCATATTTTCAAAGGTTCGATCCTACCACTACAGTTCACGACAATAAAGAAAAGTATTCTAAAGTCGTTTCCTCTGTTTCTCTGTTCCTAAATCTTTCAAGCATTTAGAGAGGTTTTAATCTTCGAGAGCTATTTTGATTGCTATTTATGAGCCGGACTCGAAACCTTAACGAGCCCGAGCCCGAGTTGGGTTTTATGACATTGTTCAACTCGGAAACTCGACTCGATAACTCGTTTTCTCTCTTAATAAAAAATAAAAAATATATATACGGAAACTTCCACATTGAGTTTGATATAAAATAGAGGTTAACATTTTTCTTACCCAAAAAGCTACAAAAGAGTATAAAAAATCAAAATTACAAATGTCATTTGCATAATTTAATGTATAAAATAGAACAATGACTCATTAAGAGGTTCATGAGCCTACTCATTTTGAGACTCATGAGCCAGCTCAGAAACTCATGACTCGATAAGAGGCTCGTGAGCCAGCTCATTTTGAGGCTCGTGAGCCAACTCAGAAACTCGTGACTCGATAAGAGGCTCGTGAATCAACTCGAACTCGACGAGTTCAAGTTCGTGTTGGTGATCCAGGGATCGATCCTTATCGAGCCCGAATTCGAGCTTAGGTTTCTTATCGAGTTCATGTCCGAGTTGAGGCCAACTCGGCTTGTTGAAGTCGGTAGACACCCCTAATTGGACATCATCAACATTGCCCGCTGTGTCTGATCTGCTAGCGTTGAGGGAAGGTTTCATACTTATTTATGCCTTTATATTAGACTAAATAAAGGATCCGTAAGAATATGAAGCACATGTAAAAAAGGTAAAGACATAAATTAGGCCGAAGTTAGAAAACTCTCATTACCGGAAAACTATTTTGGCATTATTTGCCTATTTTATTTTGCCATTTTAGTTGTTAGTGCTTGTTGAGTTTTGTTGTTTTTATAGCTTAGAGGGAATGACGGCAAAGTTTATATCACTAGTGTTTGCAAGAAATTTTTACGAAAGTACCCCTACAAATTCAAGATTTTGTATATAAATATTCCTGAAATTAATGAGTAATTACTTAAAATATCAATACAGGATGTTGGATACCTACCTATATCATCCCTACAAAAATCTTAGTTTTATAGAATACACTTTCACTAGTGTCATATTAAGTAATACCATCAAAATTAACATTTTCAATTAAGTACTACTGTAATGCTTTGTGAGTAGGGATACAAACATGTATAGATATATCCATGTCAAAATTTCGCGTGTGTGTGTGTGGGGGGGGGGGGGGGGGGGAGGAGCCTGCACCGGGGGTGTAGGAAACTCCCTGCACCCATCCTATTTTTCGACTATTTAATTATTTTGAATTAAAAGGTGTGGGGATTTACTTAATATGTTGAGGGACATATGTGTTTCAAGTTTCATGAAAAACAAATATTCCTAACATGTTCATCTAGATAGGGTCGATTTCAGCAATTCTGAAACCGTTAAAATTTGGTAATCTTGATGGAGACGATAATAGTCTCGAATTAAGTTGAATTTGGAATGATAACATGGTGATACACGACGATCTAATTCCCCCAAGGTTTCATTTCAAAAAAATCAAAAAATAATGAAAAATAGGCCGGGTGTAGGTAGTTACCTACACCCGCCGGTGTAGGCTCCTTTTTCCCTATATATATACAGAGAGAGAGAGAGAGCGCGCGAGAGAGAGAGGGGAGTGATCCTATGAGAGTAAAAAATTGTGAGAGCATGAGATGATTGATTTTGGACCACATGATTATGTTTTCTCTCTCCTAGGTGAATCATGTAGTCCAAAATCATCCCTCCCATGCTCTCACAACTTTTGGCTCTCATAGGATCACTCCCCTCTCTCTCTCTGTATGTGTGTGTGTGTGTGTGTGTGTGTGTATATATATATATATATATATAGAGAGAGAGAGGAAAATGGGGCTGCCCCCTAGGGGGAGCTAACTTAGCTCCCCCGCCCTATTTTCTTCATTTTTTTAATTTTTTTTTTGAAAATTTTTTCCGTGAATATTCATCACTATATCCCTATATTATGTCATAAAAATTTCGTGTGAAACAGAGATTCCTACGGCCTCCATCCAGACAGTCATTTTTTTAACGGTAACAGGATTATTTAAATCGACCCCGTTTGGATGGAGGTCGTAGGAGTCTCTGTTTCGCATGAAATTTGAATGACATAATATAGGGATTTAATAATGAATTTACACGGTTTTAGATTTCAAAAAAAATAAAAAATTTTGTGAAAAAAGGGTGGGGGGAGCTAAGTTAGCTCCCCCTAGGGGGCATACACATTTTACCCATATATATATATATATATAGGAAAAAATAGGGCTGCCCCCTGGGGGCAGCCAACATGGCTGCCCCCGCCCCATTTTTCGGTGTTTTTTTATTTTTTTTGAAAAATAAAACCATGTATATTCATCCATATATCCCTCCTACATGCCATTCGAATTTCGTCAGAAACAGAGACTCCTACGGCCTCCATCTCGATAATATCGATTTAAAAAAATTCTGTTACCGTTAAAAAATTACTGTCCGGATGGAGGCCGTAGGAGTCTCTGTTTCTGACGAAATTCGAATGGTACATAGGAGGGATATAGGGATGAATGTAAATGGTGTTATTTTTCAAAAAAAATGAAAAATTTTGCCCAAATAAGGCGGGGGCAGCCATGTTGGCTGCCCCTAGGGGGCAGCCACATATGACCCATATATATATGGGTAAAATGTGTATGCCCCCTAGGGGGAGCTAACTTAGCTCCCCCCATCCTTTTTTCACAAAATTTTTTTATTTTTTTTGAAATCTAAAACCGTGTAAATTCATTATTAAATCCCTATATTATGTCATTCAAATTTCATGCGAAACAGAGACTCCTACGACCTCCATCCAAACGGGGTCGATTTAAAAAATCCTGTTACCGTTAAAAAAATGACTGTCTGGATGGAGGCCGTAGGAATCTCTGTTTCACACGAAATTTTTATGACATAATATAGGGATATAGTGATGAATATTCACGGAAAAAATTTTCAAAAAAAAATTAAAAAAATGAAGAAAATAAGGCGGGGGGAGCTAAGTTAGCTCCCCCTAAGGGGCAGCCCCATTTTCTCTCTCTCTCTCTCTCTCTCTCTCTCTCTCTATATATATATATATATATATATATATATATATATATATATATATGAAAAAATGGGGCTGCCCCCGCCCCATTTTTCGGCCTCTTTTTTATTTTTTTTTGAAAAATAAAACCATGTATATTCATCCATATATCCCTCTTATATGCCATTCGAATTTCGTCAGAAACAGAGACTCCTACGGCCTCCATCTCGGTGATATCGATTTAAAAAAATCCTGTTACCGTTAAAAAATTACTGTCCGGATGGAGGCCGTAGGAGTCTCTGTTTCTGACGAAATTCGAATGGTATATAGGAGGGATATAGGGATGAATGTACATGGTGTTATTTTTCAAAAAAATAAAAAAAATTGCCCAAATAAGGCGGGGGCAGCCACATATGACCCATATATATATATATATATAGGGGTTGATGGGACTGCCCCCTGGGGGCAGCCAACATGGCTGCCCTGTCCTATTTTTTGGCAAAATTTTTTTTTTGAAAAATATCGACATGTATATTCATCCCTATATCCCTCCTATATGCAATTCGAATTTCGTCAGAAACAAAGACTCGTACGACCTCCATCCAAACAATATCGATATAAAAAATCCTGCGACCGTTAAAAAAATGACACATGGATGGTGGCCGTAGGAGTCTCTGTTTCTAACGAAATTCGAATGGCATATAGGAGGGATGTAGGGATGAATATACATGATTTTATTTTTCCAAAAAAAATTTACCAAAAAATGGGTTGGGGGCAACCATGTTAGCTATATGGGAAAAATGGGGCTGCCCCTTAGGGGTAGCCAACATGGCTGCCCCCAACCTCATTTTTCACAAATTTTTTTATTTTTTTGAAAAAATATCACCATGTATATTCATCCCTATATCCCTCCTATATGTCATTCGAATTTCGTTAGAAACAGAGACTCCTACGGCCTCTATCTAGACGTTATTTTTTTAACGGTCGCAGGATTTTTTAAATCAACCCTGTCTGGATGGAGGCCGTATGAGTTTCTGTTTCTGACGAAATTCGAATGACATAAAGAAGGGATATAAGAATGAATATACATGGTGATATTTTTTCAAAAAAATAAAAAAATTGCGAAAAATGTGGTGGGGGCAGCCATGTTGGCTACCCCTAGGGGGCAGCCCCATCAACCCATTTATATATATATATATATATATATGGTAAAATGTGTATGCTCCCTAGGGGGAGCTAACTTAGCTCCCCCCGCCCTTTTTTTACAAATTTTTTTATTTTTTTGAAATCTAAAACTGTGTAAATTCATTATTAAATCCATATATTATGTCATTCAAATTTCATGCGAAACAGAGACTCGTACGACCTCCATCCAAACGGGGTCGATTTAAAAAATCCTATTACTGTTAAAAAAATGACTGTCTGGATGGAGGCCGTAGGAGTCTCTGTTTCACACGAAATTTTTATGACATAATATAGGGATATAGTGATGAATATTCACGGAAAAAATTTTCAAAAAAATAAAATTTTTTGAAGAAAATAGGGCGGGGGGAGCTAAGTTAGCTCCCCCTAGGGGCAACCCCATTTTCCTCATATATATATATATATATATGGGTAAAATGGGGCTGCCCCCAGGGAGTAGCCAACTTGACTACTCCCACCCCTATTTTTCCCTCATTTTTTATTTTTTTGGAAAATAAAAATTTGTATATTCATCATTATATCTCACATTCTATTAAAATTTCGTCAGAAACAGAGACTCCTAAGCCCTCCATCCAGACGTCATTTTTTTAACAGTCATAGGATTTTTTAAATCGACCATGTTTGGATGGAGGCCGTAGGAGTCTCTATTTCTGACGAAATTTTAATAAAATGTGAGAGGGATATAATGATGAATATACAAATTTTTATTTTCCAAAAAAATAAAAAAATGAGGGAAAGGGTGGGAGTAGCCAAGTTGGCTACTTCCTGGGGGCAGCCCCATTTACCTATATATATATATATATATATATATATATATATATGAAAAACTTGAAATGAGGTGGAGCCTCATTGCAAACATGGTGCGACACTTAATTATTCCCGTCAGATTACCATCGACGCCAAAGTAAAAAACCACCTTTAGAGAGTCGAAACCACTACGACTATATTGATTAATTTCTATTTTTAGAAAGTTATCATATTCTATTAATGACGTCAGATATGGTGGAATTCAATTGAATCCTAGTTTTATCGCGGATTGGTTATGTTCGAATTAAATTCACTTTCTTCCCAAAATATGTTTTTTCCCTTATCGTTTCATTGAACTACTATTCAGAATTTCTCGACATATCTCCGTGAACTTCAATGGAAATCGACGAAATAGTATATCCCGAATTTTAAAGAGATAATGCACAGGTAATGTACGTTGTTCATTTCCCTTTAATAATGTTATGTATGCAAATCACGAGGAATATTTTAATATTTGTTGAAAGACGATCTGGTTCTTGAATCGAAGTCGTATTATGCGTTAATATTTTGGGCTTTTACATTTTAATATGTGACATTATTTATTCATTTTGTCCAGTTATCTGACGGAGACGGTGAAGTTAATGGAGTGGCGGCAAGAACTGATGATAATTTGCATCAACCAGGTATGTTGAATTACACAGATGTTTCAAAGCACTACAGTCATTGTTCATTTATATGTTGTTGCAAATAAAAGTTTTCATTTTACGTAAATTCTGTATATTTGATGGTATAGTTCATTATTTTACATTTATAAACTATAATTTACAAGTTTTAACATCATTTTACATTATAGGATACGATGTAATATCGCCCAAATGGTGCTAATACCAGTCCATTATCCGATAAATTACATATTCGTGCATCATTTTACATTTTCTGTCATTATATTTACATTTATAAGGTATATTTTAAATTAATTGTAACTAATTGTTGCAATAATTTCGAACGAATTTCAAATAACTGCTCTATCAGTGACCCTGTCATTGGTATCACACCTCATATAGGTCAAATATTTCAATCTATTGAAGACGCATATAAATTCTATGAGGCATATGCAACTGAGTATGGATTCAATGTTAGGAAAGCAAGCTCTAGAGTTGGTAAAGATAAGATTTCCAAGGAACGGATAATTATATTTAAATCTTTTGTTTGCTGGAAAGAGGGGTACTCTAAAAACACAGATAAAACAATGTCAGTGGACAATGCAAGAAGTGATGAGAGCGATGAATGTATTTTTTATAAGGAGGAGCACCGTGTTGGCATATCAAGGACTGGGTGCAAAGCTTTCATGTCAATCTCATATAGGTCTGATCTCAATGATTGGTTTATATCGAATTTTGAACCTGAGCACAATCACAATCTTGTTTCTCCATCTAAACGCAGATACCTCAGACCAAATAGACGTTTTTCAAAAGCCACAAAAATGCTTGTGAAGTCAATGAATGATGTAAACATACATGTATCCAAGCAGTCAGCTTTCATAAACATGTCCAGTGGTCAAGTTGGTAATATTGTTAGAGATATTTACAACTTGAACAGAAAGGAGAAAAAACAACGTATTGGGATGGATGTGCACCTTCTAATTGAACATTTTGAAAGTTGTAAGGCCAGTACCCCTGAATTTTACTATGCTTACACAACCGATGATGATAACAGACTTACTCAGTGTATATGGATTGATAGTGCCTCCATTGAGGATTACAAATTATTCGGAGATACAATATCGTTCGACACAACATATAGGACCAATGAATACAATCTGGTATTTGGATCTTTCTGTGGTGTTAACCATCACGGTTACACAATCTTCTTTGGAAATTCGTTCATGAGTAGGGAGACAACCGAGTCATTCTCGTGGGTATTTGAGAGATTTCTAAAAGTAATGAGCAAACATCCAGTTTCTATAATCACAGATGAAGATCCGGCAATCTGTGCTACTGTTAGGATATGCTTTCCTCATACTGTTCATAAATTCTGCACTTGGCATATAATGGCCAAGCTTAAAAGCAAGCTTGGAAAGATTAAAGATATAAATGAAGTTCTATCTGCGTTTTCCACAGTTGTGTGGAAAAGTATAACTATAAGTGAATTTGAGCAAAGCTGGTGCAAGATAATTGATCAGTATGATTTATCATCTAATGTCTGGTTGAATGAGAAGTATAGTATCAGATTTAAATGGATTAATTTATATCTTAAGGATTATTTTTGGGCTGATCAGCGCAATACACAGAGGAGTGAAAGTATGAATGCATTTTTGCAACACCACATCACTAAACAGAACTCCTTGCTTGAATTTGTCTGTAGATTTCAAAGTGCAATTCAACGACGCAGGGAAAGAGAGAATGACATGGATAATATTGGTGAAGTTTACACTCCAAAATCAAACTTCAAATGGAAGATGGAAGTACAGATGGTTCGTATATACACCAAGTTCATATTTTATAAATTTCGTTTTGAATTGAACGAAGTGAAGGAACTTAATGTTCGAACTCATCTGAACTCTCTGGGTTACTGTCAATATTTTGTGTCATATATTGGGAAATCTGATGAAGAATTATGTGTTTCTTCGTCAACTGAAAGCGACTTTCTTGTTTGTGAATGCAAGAATATGCAATTCTTTGGATATCCATGTAGGCACATACTTGCAGTCTTGAAGATACAGAATGTGGAGCTTTTGAATGAGGAATATATATTGAAAAGGTGGACAAGAACCATTAAAAAATCAGGAAATTATCCTATTTATGTGAAAGTTGCACATCAAGAAAGGTTGTCTCAGCTTAATCAATTGTGTTCGCATATTATTTCAGCTTCAGTTGAACAGGATGAGGATATATTCTTACTTGCTAAGGAAAATTTAAGTGATTTATGTAGCAAAATTGATCGTATGATAAGTAACAAACCTTCTTCGAGCTCTACAACAGTGAACAATACAAATGTTCCAGATATAATTTCTGAACCAGCTGTTAAAGAACCTAATGTTGCTAGAACAAAAGGAAGTGGTCGCGGTGGTAGGCCTAAGGGCTCGGAATCTGAAATGAGAAGAAACAGAGGTCGACAATGCAAATCTTGCCTCAAATACAATGTTGGACACGATTCTAGAAATTGTCCTAATAACAAAGCTACGAATCATGGTAAATATTTTAACATTCGTTGTTTATTGATATGTTTTTTTTATGTTCACTAATCCTTTTGTTTTATTGTGCAACTGAAGATGAACGAAATTAAAATGAATTGATCAAATTCTTATAATGTAAGAGTATATTTTTTATATTTTGTTGTAACATTTTATACATCTCATATAAATCATTTTAATGGTGCTTATTATATCCCTTTCATTATGGTTGTTTTTGCAGGGTTGCAATCACCTGAAGGATTCTTGGCTGCAATAGAGCTTTGACGTTTGGATGCTTATCAGACTTAGTTTTTTTATTTTTATGTTTTTTTGCTTATTGTTCTGTATTCAGTTTTTGTAGAATTCAAATAATGTGTTATTTATATTGTTTCAGTTCAGATGTATCCCTTTGTAGTATCATAACATAGAGTATTTCAGAGCTTTGATTATAAAGTTGACACATTTCTGTATCCCATGTCGTTATTATATTATTTAATTTTTCTTACCAACAAGACGAACAATTGCAGTAAAATTCACGATTGTAGGAATTCTCTCTGTACATATCAGCTAATAACTGCTAATAAAATCCAGTATCTTTATTTTATACTCCAGATATATGTTTCAAATATACGCAGTAGTTTACAACTGTATTCGATATTTTACAGTTCTATGTAATATATTACACATTGTAACCATACTTTACATTAATTTTCATTATTTTACAAATATCTACACGATCGGTAATAACGAAGAATAACAAGCAATTAGTAATCATCGTGATGTTAATCTTTAAAGTATAAGAAGATTTTCGATCATTGGAAAACTCTTATCTAACCAGAAAGTCCTTTAGTTATCGAGCATTGTAATATATCCTATACTTTTTACAATTAGCTTCACTATTTTACATACAATATTAATATTTTACAAATTGTTACCCTAATTTACATAAAGTTTCATTATTTTACTAATAGCAACATTTTTTGTATCAAAATTGTGAAGCTATATGCAAATACAAGTCCAAATCAGCATGAGTAATAACAAACAATTAGTAATCATCGGGATGTGTATCTTTAAAGTAGAAGAAGATTTTCCAACATTGGAAAACTCTAACATAAATAGAATGTCGATTAGTTATCGAGTAATATAATATATCTTATACTTTTTACAAATAACTTGACTATTTTACATATAGTAATAATATTTTACGTTTTGTTTCTAGCTTTTACAAACATTATCATTATTCTACAATTAGCTACATTATTTTTGACAATATTTTGATCGTATCTACAAACACAAGGCTATATCATCATTAGTAATAACAAACAATTTGTAATCATCGGGATGTCAATCTTTAAAGTAGAAGAAGTTTTTCGACCATTGGAAAACACTAACATAATGAGAATGTACTTTAGTTATCGAGTATTGACATAACCAATGTAACATATAATCAATGCAAATATATATTACTCGTCATATTTAAACGAAATGTTTTGTTCTAAAGAAGTTTTAAACAGAAACTGTGGAAGCATAACACAATTTAAGACAACTCAACAGTATATAGTTCTGACTTAAAATGCAAAAAGTCTAAGAGCTGTGTTTTCTATGTCTTCTATCTTTATCACTGCGTCGCCGAGTTCTCTATATGACCACACGTTAACAACAACGAAGTTATTTCAGATCTGAATCTGTCAATATCATCGTAGCTGAAGTCCAACGCCCTTCCTTCACATAGGTACTCCATCATCTTCATCAGGTAGATCCCACAATCCAGACTCTATGAAGGTTGCTGCGGGCAATCTTGCACGTATATGATTTCCCACCCTGCAAGGCAATCATCTGGAATGCTGTCCATGAAGTATTCCGAAATCTATCCATGCTGATATGTAAATAAAAAAGATTATTTTTAACACTGAATTAAAAAATTTTAATAAAATATAAATTTTAATTATGTCATACCCATTTTAATACATCCTTTTTATGGAATTTTGATCCTTTCATAAAATTGTATGAAAGGAACTTCTTACTTTAAAATCAGTAACAAGAAGGTGCCAATGGTTTCTTGTGTGGATAACAGTGAAGATTTTCTCCAACTCTGGCATGAATAATCCTTCATTGTATAGCTCCTCGAGTTTATCAAATTCATTTTCCGTAGCATTAACCACCAGATTCACGAAATATTGCTGGAAAAATTCAAGTAAGAATACTAAATGGGACATTTGATATTAAAGATATTTGATATTATTTGTATCAGTAATCATAATCTCACCATTTGAAATATTGGTGTGAATACAAATGGGACATGATCATTACTTGTGCTGTATTTATAGTGCAGCACGTCCATAAACATGTCGATTATCTACAATATCAAAAACAATTTAGGCATAAACAAATATAAGAAGGTAAATATTATAAATAAATGTACCGTATCCTCGACCATTCTTTCGTACAAGAAGTTATGAACATCTCTTCCTTTACAACTCCGATCTCCCGGAGTAAAGTATGTGGCATTCAATCTGAGGAATTTTATTTAAATAATATTATACATCTAGAGTTAAAGGTTTTTACATATAAATGCTGGAATGTCTGTTAAATTACTTACTTGTCTGTCGGATCACGAAGAAATTCTTGAATGGTTTTCTTTGTCTGTTCTGATACTTTTTCGTAACCAATGAAATCGGTTACGAGATCGCATAGATACTGATTCTTTTTCAATCAATTATAGACAATGTTAGAAATAATTAATATCATAATCATATAGAATATACAGAGTTGTGTGAGCAGTATTGAAAATATACATTATAAGACATTTGTATTCAATGATAAAAAAGAGGTTGTTTTATATTATATTACTTACCTCACTGGCTGTGTTATCCTCTTGTTTTTCAATTTCTTCTTTCCCTTGCTTCTCTGCTTCTTTTAAGATTTTTTCGCTTCTCTTCTTTGTTTCAATCTTTTTATTATTGAGCTTTGTTGGACAGTGACTTTTTCTCTTTTTCTTCTCTTTGCAGTAGGCTCTGTGTGCACATTTTCTGATTTTGAATTGTCACCAATGTTCAGATCAAAAGAAGGCATGCCACTGTTGATAGGAGCATCTTTTTTGTTGTATCTTCAGATTGATACAGTGGATCTTCATCACAGATTGAAGAAATTAAACTCTGAAGTTTTTCACCGATATCTGAGTCACTAGGTTCTAAATCTCTTATGTTGACATCAGATTCATTGCGTGTTGGTGCATCCATGTGTTGGTTATTGTCATGAATGTCACCTTCATCTATATTTACAGATGTATTCTCCAACGTTTCTTCTGTTTGCAATGCATTATAACCAAGATCAATCATATCATGATCAGGAATCACTTTTAGTTTTTCCTTCAGCTCCGTAATCTCAGATGTCAATTTATCATTCTCTTTCTTCAATTCAGAATTTATTCTGATATGTTCTTCATCTTTTTCCTGTACATTTCACTTATTTTTTTAATTTTATCCTTCAGCTCCTCTATCTCAAGTGAAAATGCATCACACATACATGTTTTTTGTTTTTTTACGACGTCTGAAACTGAAACACAAACATCTGTTTTTTGGTCACACAATTCTTCTAGCTGTTGCTTTTCTTTCTTTTTTAAAACATCCCGTGGTACTGGGATGGGGTTTATGATCAAAATTTCCGGTCTTCTCACCGCAAAACCACCGATTGTAAACTTCTTAAACGGGAAAACATACTCGTCTGCTCCTATCTTTACAATTTCAGTTTCTTGAAGTTGCAAAGCAGGCAATATCTATATAAACAAGATCATTTAGTAATGAAAAATTGAAATTACGAGACATTCAGGATATTATTAATGATCTTAACAATGCTTACTTGATCACAACTTATTGAAACCAATGCTCAGGAAACTCCTTTGATTGGTCCATCCCACTTCCTTATTCTTCGCCTAAGGTCTCTGCTGACCACAAGGTCTTTGCAGCAGTACTCCATCATCCATACCTGATACATTGGTTTTATTAATATTTATTTTTTTGATCAATTAATAAAAAATATTTTTGAAGTACTCACATATAAGCAGTTAACACATCCTGTAAGGTAACCAAGTGTTACCCTTGATGAACCTGCTCTTCTCTTCTGAACTCTACTTACTACGTCATCCATGTTGAATAGTATCATCCTTGCTACAGCACCAGACCAGTTAAAGTATCGTGTATCTTCAAGTGATTCTACATAATGTAACAAATCTTTCGGAAAAGAATAAGAACTGTTTGGGAAAAGGAATGTGGCAAACATCAAAAGTATCAAGCATGTAATGTAAATAGAGACCGAGTTGTCATCATCTCTATTGTAATAGTCCTCGAGAATGTTATTCAACTTCTTTCTATTAAAAATCATTCCTTCTTCAAACATTTTCTGAGATATAAAAGATTTCCATTGAAGATGTATTCCTCTAACTATTATTGAGAAATCAGAGCTTGGCAAGCCTAAAATTGCTCCAACTTCTTCATCACTGAAACTCACTACCTTATTTCCAAATCTGAAATTTCTCCCTCCTTGGTACTGTTCAACCAACCATTGAAGGTTTTTTCTTTGTATTTCAACATGGCTAATGTTAATTAGCTTCCCAAATGCCGTCTTTGACAGAAGTGCTTGTTGTTTAGGAGTGGGTCTATGGTTATCAATGAACTGAACAAAATGTTCAATGTAGCATCTGTGTTGTACATACCATTTGCCTAAAAGAAGAGAAAAAAAACATTTTTTGGTTGCAATGATCAATGATTTTATTCATGCAAATAAAAAACGAATTTATATTTAAATTCACATAAATCTTCATACTCCCAAAATCATCATCAAGCTTCAGAGCATCCTTCTCAACCTCAAATTCCTTTGTTTTGCTAACTGGTAGTTGTGTTCGTTCTGTTCATAACATTTACCAGAGATATAATTTCTATAAAATTGTTAGAATAGTCGTATTAATTTGAAAATGTACTTACTTCTGTTTTGTTGCTTCGGCCGATGGATCTGGAGTTCCATCATTGTACCCCCACTGTTCTGATTTGAGTCGTCATCTCGTTCCCTCATGGGTTCAAACAAGTTCGACTGCATCTCCTCCTTCGTCGCCTGATGTCGTTCCTTTCTCCTTAGAAAACGATTTCTGGAGTCGAGACTCTCTCCTCAATTGAGTCGCTAGAAGAGCGCCTGCTTTGCCGTCGTCGCCGGTATGCGGTAACCCTCTTCTTGCTTAATTTCAAATTAGGTTTTTTCTAACATTATTTTATGAATATACTTCATATTTTTTCTTTCCTTAAATTCGATTTCATTAATTCATCGATCTATAATTTTGATTTGTTGGCAATGTCGTATTGTTTGAAATTAAACAGGATCTTGTTTCTGTGTTTGATTAAAAATAGAAAGAAGTTGAAATTTTAAATTTCAAATTGATTTAACTTAATCAATGAGTTATCATTAATTTGGTAATTAAATAATACTCGAAAACTTCATTTCCCTTTTTTCCTTTGCTCTTCAACCATTGTTAGCTATTGTTTGCGTTGGAAATTCATTCATGCTTTATCATCTCTACGTCTAAACAGGTTAGTATTTTATCTTCATCTACATACTATGTTTACTCTTCTTCGTAGTTTCATTTGTTCCAAATTCCAATATATGTTTTCATCAATATTTCTACCCAATTTAAATTTAAAAGATTCATGTTTGCGTTTAGTTTTGGATTCTTTGAATCAGAAATGTGTTTCTCGCAAGAAATTATTCATAGCATTTGCAATCTCATTCTCTAGCGATTTTTCCTGTTTTATATAAAATCAGTAATATATTTTTTTAAATCCATAAAACAGACATTGTATATTTATCAATGCTTATGCCATTTTCTGAAAGTATCAAAAATTACAAAGAGAAAATTTTTAAAATGTTATATAATATTAATATCAACATGAGAGCAGTTACTCTGTATATGTTCTTATTTTATTTGTAGAATCGAGAATATCAGTCCAAGAGAAATATCAAATTGTAGAATAGAAGTCGAAGTTGTAAATTATAACATGGCTGTGTAAAATATGTACCAGTACCGTAAAATAGTGGCAACATTGTCAATTAGTTGATGCAAAATGTCATAATAAATCAGTAAAATACCATCAATTCTTGTAAAATAAATTGTTGCTTTGTAATATATTAATATATAATTGTAATTATATCTGATATCAAGAATCTGAGAAATTAAATATACATTCGTATACGTAACGTACATATATTAATTGAAATATACATTAACAGAATATAGTAGCCTTTAGTAAAATATAGAATATATACGTAAAATATGATAATTGTTGTTAAACTAGTTTTAAAGTTTGTAATAAATGTTCTCAAGTTATCATAATAGAGTTGTAAAATATAATTCAAATTTGTAATTTCAATCTTCTATTGTATAAATTATAGATATATAACGTAATTCATATTCCCATTTCCTTATATCTAAATTTCTCATTTTGTATATGCGTATAGAAGATTTTGCAATGTCTTGATCAATTTCGTATTTTATTACGTAACCCAATGTAATTTTTTTCCCTTAATACTTGTAAAATTCAATTGAATAAACGCAAAATGTCACCGTAATTAGGCCATTTTCTGAATAAGCGGTAGATAATATGTTGTAAAATATGACAAGAAGATGTAAAATAGCACAATATTTTGTATTTTCATAACAGATTATTTCAAAATGCGGTGCTTTTATTCAACTAAATGTTTATGTAATGTTGTGATCTTAAATCTTCTTATTTGCTAAATATAGAATGTTTAATGACGTGTAATAGTTTTATTTAGCATTAATTTAACCATCCCACATTATAGGAATGTTAGTTGGCACGAAAACCACTTAGTGGTTAATCTCCTTCGTACACTCTTCATCCCACGGCCTAAGATGGCACCTTTCCATAATCAAGGAAAGGTGCCACCTCAATTCAAGTGCACCCTATATATATATATATATATATATATATATATATATGGGGCTGCCCCCGCCCCATTTTTTCAACGTTTTTTTATTTTTTTTGAAAAATAAAACCATGTATATTCATCCATATATCCCTCCTATATGCCATTCGAATTTCGTCAGAAACAGAGACTCCTACAGCCTCCATCTCGATGGTATCGATTTAAAAAAATCCTGTTACCGTTAAAAAATTACTGTCCGGATGAAGGCCATAAGAGTCTCTGTTTCTGACGAAATTCGAATGGTATATAGGAGGGATATAGGGATGAATGTACATGATGTTATTTTTCAAAAAAAATAAAAAAATTTGCCCAAATAAGGCGGGGGCAGCCATGTTGGCTGCCCCTAGGGGGCAGCCACATATGACCATATATATATGAGTAAAATGGGGCTGCCCCCAGGGGGTAGCTAACTTAGCTACCCCCGCCCCATTTTCTTTAAATTTTTTATTTTTTTTTTTGAAATTTTTTTCCGTGAATATTCATCACTATATCCCTATATTATATCATAAAAATTTCGTGTGAAACAGAGACTCCTACGGCCTTCATCCGGACAGTCATTTTTTTAACGGTAACAGGATTTTTTAAATCGACCCCGTTTGGATGGAGGTCATAGGAGTCTCTGTTTCGCATGAAATTTGAATGACATATTATATGAATTTAATAATGAATTTACACGGTTTTGGATTTTAAAAAAAATAAAAAAAATATGTGAAAAAGGGGTGGGGGGAGCTAAGTTAGCTCCCCCTAGGGGGCATACACATTTTACCCTATATATATATATGGGATAAATGGGGCTGCCCCCTAGGGGGAGCTAACTTGGCTCCCCCCGCCCCATTTTCACCAATTTTTTTAATTTTTTTTGAAAATTTCTTCCATGAATATTCATCACTATATCCCTATATTATGTTATTAAAATTTTGTACAAAACAGAGATTCCTACGGCCTCCATCCAGACTAACGGTAACAGGATTTTTTAAATCGACCCCATTTGGATGAAGGTCGTAGGAGTCTCTGTTTCCCACGAAATTTTAATAGCATAATATAGGGATTTAATAATGAATTTACACGGTTTTAGATTTCAAAAAAATAAAAAAATTATGTCAAAAAGGGGCGGGGGGAGCTAAGTTAGCTCCCCCTAGGGGGCATACACATTTTCCCTATATATATATATATATATATATATATATATATATATATGGGGTTGCTCCCGCCTCATTTTTGACGTTTTTTGAAAGATATCACCATGCATAATCATCTATATACCCTCCTATATGTCATTCGATTTTCGTCAGAAACAGAGACTCATATGCCCTCCATCTAGAACATGTCACCTATTTTAGCTGGAGGGCATATGAGACTCTATTTCTGACGAAATTCGATTGGAATATTGGAGGGATATTTAGATTAATATACATGGTGATATTTTGCAAAAAAACCAAAAAATTTCATCGAAAAATAGCACGGGGTAGCCAACGTGACAACCTCGTTAAATTCATATATATATATATAGGGAGAGAGAGAGGGATGATTCTATGAGAGTCAAAAACTGTGAGAGCATGAGAGCAGTGAATCTGGACCACTAGATTCTGCTCATCTATCTTCTCCTCTAATCAACGAAGAGATAGATGAAAGAAGCTAGTCGCAAAGAATCATTGCTCTCATACTCTCACAGTTTTTGGCTCTCATAAGATCAGCCCCCCGCTCTCTCTCTATATCGGTTTGATGTGACTGCTCGTTGGCTGCCCCAGTGATGACCGACTACTGACCACTCGGGTATAAGGTGCTAAATGGTCATTGCAACCCAAGCAATCAGGCTCGATCAATCAAGAAAAATAGACCACCAATTATAAGATAAAATCACTCAAAACAAGCTAGCGGTCTTGCTATTATTTTAACCTGGTATAGCGACCAGGGTCGAACTCAGGGAGCACATAATGGCATCGCGGCCTAGAAGTAGTCAAAAAGAATAAAAGAGAAGAAAAGAGTATTTTTGGTGGTTTTTAGGTTTTTTATATTTTTTTGGATTTTTAATTAATTAAGAAACTAAAGAAAACTAATAAGCAAGGCAATTCAACAATTTATTTAATGCATCAAAAATCAGTCAAAAATTCCAATAAAATATTTTTGTGTGTTTTATGTTTTTTACTGTTTTTTGTGAATTTTTGGGATTTTTCTGATTTTTATTTTATTTTCTAAAAATCAAACAGTGCAAGAAAATAAAGGGACTGTCCAGCCCAGCTTAAGGGACCTAAATAAAATATCTACAAATCCCCTATAAGCCTGGAGGTAATTTTCCTGTATAGAGAAGAAAGCAAGGAAAATTTGAGCACCTAAATTATTATTTTTGGGTTTTTAGTTTATTTATTAGAATTTTTATAAGATTTTAAGTGTTTTTCAATTTTTAGGGGTTTTAGGTAATGAAAAATAGCCAAAATTGGCTAGAAAATCAAGCAAGAAAAACAAACAGTAGCTATTTTTTTGTAATTTTTAGATAAGTTTTAATATTTTTTTGTGATTTTTCAAATCAGACAGTAACGAAAATTGATGTTTTTGAATTTTTAAAAATATCAAACAGTGTCTAAAATGTCTCCAAAATTTATAGAAAATTTTACATCATGGCAGGAGCCATGTTTCCAATTTTCATCAAATTTGGAGTTGATTTGCTATTTTATTAAAATCAAACACAAGGGCACATTACCAAGGGACCTAAATGCAAATGCCAAGAGTCCTGGGGGTCCGGTGCAAAATACCCAGGTAAACACGCGTGTCGCGCGTGTCTGGGGCACTCAGGGACCTAAATGTAAGGAAAACAAGTTCCGAGGGCTATTTGGTAACAGGTACCAAAAGCCCAAGGGCTTGTCTGCAAAATACCCAATAAAAAGCGCACATGCACAATTACTCTACGCACAGGTGTATAAAAGCAATATTCCAAAACTATTCATTCATTCCATAACATCTCATAACTACAAGGTATAAAATGCAAATATCCCAGAAACCCACGTGTCGAAGCACGTGCTACACATACACAGGGGCATAAAAGCAAAGAAAGTAAAGTGCGGGGTCCACAATGCAAATGTACCAAAACTAAATAATTACACTATGTATTTAAAGGACTAAATTGTAAATAAGATAAAAAGAAGGGCCTAAGGGTAAATTACCCTTTATTAATGGAGGCGCTGGATGGATGCCACGTGGTAGATGGACGGTCCGGATCAGATGGCTCTCAAATGCTAGGCTCCTCGGGCGAATCCGACGGTCTGGGCATCGCCACGTGTGGATCTAATGGTGGGGATGCGTCGCGGCTAAACCTCGGCCATCGGACGGCTGGGATCAGTCCTCTACTGATCTGCCGCTATCTGCAGCTCCGCGAATGAATGATCATGATCTGATCTGGAGCTCTGAGGCTGATCGAACGGTCGGGGAAGATGCTAGAAGAACAGTTGGCTGGCGAGTAAGGCGGATGAGATCTGGAAAAACTATGATCGAAAGCAAACCCCCAGTTCACCAACGCAACGTTTGCTGAAGACCGTAAAGGCTCGGTCAAATTATCTTGTCAATTTTTATTTTGGTGAACAATCAAGATATCAGAGCGATTACGTGACCTGCTGGGATACCCGATACTCTCTTAAAGGACTGTCCCGCACAGAAAAGTCGGTAATCAGTCGAGATGAGCATCGTAGGGCTTTACCTAGTGTACGGGTCACTCTCTCGCACAATCAAACCAAACAATGAGGGGGTTGCTCTCCCCAAGACAGATTTTTAAGTGAGGTTTCTTTTAGGGTCGATAGTTTTAGCAGTCCCAATTTTTATGGTTTTCTTTTTTTAGATTTTTTTAATACAAGCAAAAACGCCTAACAAATTTTTCGGTTCTCCTGGTTATTAAGTCAAAAACAGGGGGGAGAAGACGAAAAAGCCGATGCGCGAGAAATCAATGATGCATGCAGAGATAGAAATGCGTACCTGACTCCAGCAGTCTACATGCAAGATGATCTGCGCAGAATTTAAAGACAGAAATAAAACTACCTAAATGGTGCAGGCGGAAAACCGAGTCCCTAAATAGCAGTGCTACTCGAAAGAACGGCTAGCCGACCACCAACCTCCAATCCAAAGAGTCCGGTCTAGACCCACCCCTCCTCTTCTCGACAAGTCGAGTTCAGGAGTAGCGCTTGACGGGGCGGGCTCGCGGCGCGTAGGCTCGGAGGTGATGGGACGACTATTTTATTATTTTTTTATTATAGGTCCAATTACCGCACTATAGGAACATGCAATTATATTAGGGTGTTTGGATCCTATGAATTACGTCACAATCAAGCTGAAAATCCTACGGCTAGGGGCTCGAAAATCCGCGTGAAACCGGAAAAGGCAGTAAGGGAAAACCGCGTAAAAACCGTGAAAAACCGAACTAGCTAAGGGGTCCCCCGAGCACAACGGTGCTCAGCGAAACAGACCCCGAAAGTTCAATTGTCTCTGAGTGTACCTGTATTATTACAATAGTTCAAATGTTGCGGAAATAAAACCTAATCTAAACTATGCTACTCCACGGCTATCCCACGGCTCCCAAACTCCTGCTTGCTCCTCGTGCTCTCCTGCGGCTCTGTGAAGAAGAGAGCCGCCTCCGGTTCCCGCGGTTGCTCGGCTTCCAAAGAAAGCCGCCTCGGTCCTCGAGCCCTCGCAAGAAAACAAACAGAACGTCAGACCAGATTATTTAAACAATTATGCAATTAAATGATCTATACAAAATATGCACAAAAAGCCGCGGAAAAACGACTACTTAGCCGTGCTCCCCGGTAACGACGCCATTCTGATGACCGACTACTGACCACTCGGGTATAAGGTGCTAAATGGTCGTTGCGACCCAAGCAATCAGGCTCGATCAATAAAGAAAAATAGACCACCAATTATAAGATAAAATCACTCAAAACAAGCTAGCGGTCTTGCTATTATTTTAACCTGGTATAGCGACCAGGGTCGAACTCAGGGAGCACGTAATGGCCTCGCGGCCTACGAAGTAGTCAAAAAGAATAAAAGAGAAGAAAAGAATATTTTTGGTGGTTTTTAGGTTTTTTATATTTTTTTTGGATTTTTAATTAATTAAGAAACTAAAGAAAACTAATAAGCAAGGCAATTCAACAATTTATTTAATGCATCAAAAATCAGTCAAAAATTCCAATAAAATATTTTGTGTGTTTTATCTTTTTTACTGTTTTTGGTGAATGTTTGGGATTTTTCTGATTTTTAATTTATTTTCTAAAAATCAAACAGTGCAAGAAAATAAAGGGACTGTCCAGCCGAGATTAAGAGACCTAAATAAAATATCTAAAAATCCCCTATAAGCCTGGAGTAACTTTCCTGTATAGAGAAGAAAGCAAGGAAAATTTGAGCACCTAAGTTATTATTATTGGGTTTTTAGTTTATTTATTAGAATTTTTATAAGATTTTAAGTGTTTTTCAATTTTTAGGTGTTTTAGGAAATGAAAAATAGCCAAAATTGGCTAGAAAATCAAGCAAGCCAAAACAAACAGTACCTAATTTTTTTTGTAATTTTTAGATAAGTTTTTATTTTTTTGTCATTTTTCAAATCAGACAGTAACGAAAATTGATGTTTTTGAATTTTTAAAAATATCAAACAGTGTCTAAAATGTCTCCAAAATTTATAGAAAATTTCACATAATGGCAGGAGCCATGTTTCCAATTTTCATCAAATTTGTAGTTGATTTGCTATTTTATTAAAATCGAACACAAGGGCACAGTACATAGGGACCTAAACGCAAATGCCAAGAGTCCTGGGGGGTCCGGTGCAAAATACCCAGGTAAACACACGCGTCGTACGTGCCTGGGGCACTCAGGGACCTAAATGTAAGGAAAACAAGTTCCGAGGGCAATTTGGTAACATGTACCAAAAGCCCAAGGGCTTGTCTGCAAAATACCCAATAAAAAGCGCACATGCACAATTACTCTACGCACAGGGGTTTAAAAGCAATATTCCAAAACTATTCATTCATTGCATAACATCTCAGAACTACAAGGTATAAAATGCAAATATCCCAGAAACCCACGTGTCGAAGCACGTGCTACACCATACACAGGGGCATAAAAGCAAAGAAAGTAAAGTGCGGGGTCCACAATGCAAATGTACCAAAACTAAATAACTACACTATGTATTTACAGGACTAAATGCTAAATAAAATAAAAGAAGGGCCTAAGGGTAAATTACCCTTTATTAATGGAGGCGCTGGATGGATGCCACGTGGTAGATGGACGGTCCGGATCAGATGGCTCTCCAAAGCTAGGCTCCTCAGGCGAATCCGACGGTCTGGGCCTCGCCACGTGTGGATCTGACGGTGGGGATGCGTCGCGGCTAAACCTCGGCCATCGGACGGCTGGGATCAGTCCTCCACTGATCTGACGCTATCTGCAGCTTCGCGAATGAATGGTCATGATCTGATCTGGAGCTCTGAGGCTGATCGAACGGTCGGGGAAGATGCTGGAAGAACAGGTGGCCGGCGAGCTTCGCCGGCCCGACACACGCGCTGAGATCCTCCCCTGCTGCTCCTGAAGATCGGAAAAGCTCCGCGATGAAGCTCCGCAGCTGATGGTGCCCTCCGATGACCCAACCAAGCTCTGGAGAGCTCCGGCGAGGTCGGCGAAGGCGGAGCTACTGGACCTGAGTCAAAGGACCTCAGATGGCCCTCGATGTACCTGCAAAATGGGTCCAGAAGACTCGCGGGTCGAGGGCAAACTGCCTCGACCCGGTTAGGCGAGGTGAAGGTGGTCGGGGGGGGGGGGGGGGTCGATGTGGGCGAGCTCCGGCGAGGGTGGCGACGGAGGAGCTCGAACCCCAGCTCCTGTGCGAGCTGGGTTGAGTGGATGGGTGCAGAATGTGCGCGGGAGGAAGGCGGAGGTGAAGGTGGATTCTGATGATCGAACGGAACGATGAGGTGGTCGGAATCGAAGGAAGGCGACGACGGCGCGAATTGGGGCTAATCAAAAATTAAAGAAAAAGAAAGGGAGATGGGTCTACCTGGGTGGACGAAGCGACTGTGGACGATCTTGCGCAGCTCCTGGTCCTTGCCTCAAGGAGCGTCGGTCTCCGAGGCTCGAGCTCTGGCTCTGGGCGGAGCACGGCGGTGTATCTCGCCGGATCAGTGGGCCACTGCCCCTCTCCTCGCTGCGACAGCACCTGGAGCGAGCTGTCACTCTCACTCACGCATTGGAGGTCACTGGGTGGAGCGAACGAGCCAAAGATGGGAATGAAGGTGGCGGAGCTCGCGCTATATACATTGGAGGGTCCGGGAAGATGAGCGCGGATAGGGCAATGGAGTACGCGGATCCCGAGACGGATGTGCCGGCGAGGGTGCCGGATCTGACGTGATCAAAACGGACCCGTGGTTAGGGGGTAGGATGATCGGGTTTGGACACGGAAAAATCTAGAAATCGGGTCGGGTGTCACAACCCGTGGGAAGTGGTCGTGGGGGGGGGGCAGTTGACCGGGCGGTCAACGATCCCCTGGACCAATGGGTAGCTGCCACCTGGAAATTATTTGGAAATTAGATTAAAAATATCAAATGGCTTATTTAATTAAAACTCAAAACATGAAATATTTTTGTTTTAATATTTTCTATTTTTTAGTGATTTTTAATTAATTTTTCAAAGTAAAAATAAGGTATTTACATAGTAGGGTTATATATAGGTATATATACAATATATTGATTTTTAATTTTAATTTTTTATTTTTACACAATTTTATTTCCATTTTATATTTTATTTATTTATATAATAAAAATAGGAATAAGAAGATATTTTTAATTTATTTTTATTATTTATATACATAGGTGAAATAAATAGATATGTACATATATATATGGTATATTTACAAAGTATTTTTGGATTTTTAATTTTTGTTATTTTTATTTTGTTTATTTTTAATTGTTTTTATTTTATTTATTTACACCATATCATATAGAATATTTACAAAATTTTTGGAAATTAATTTTATTTATTTATAAAGCTAAATAAATAGGGATGAGTGGACTATATACAAGGTGACTATGTACATGAGTGATGTTTTTGTTTTTTTAATTTTTCTATTTTTGTCTTGTTTTTTTATATTTAAATATATACAAATATTTACAAACCTCTTTTAATCTATTTTTGGGAGGAAAATATTTTTATTTTATTTAGATCAATATCTACACACATGAGTCCCTATCTCCCTCTACTTTGGTTTTTATGCGGTCAGGCCCATGCTGAGCCCTCCCTTGGGTTAGGTTGCTCAATATTTATTCTAAATATTTCCCTCTTCTTCTTTTTTCTTTTTACTCTTTATTCTTTTATTTTTGCACAAAAACATGCTAATCATTAAACTTTATACAATGCACGCTTTTGATAATTATTTGTATTTACATGAATATACATGCATTTGCAAAGGTTTTTGTAGCTAAAATATAAGAATAAAGAGTGATGAATGGGTATTCATCACCCCCTATACTTAACTTTTGCTAGTCCCTTAGCAAACACTTATTTGAAAAAGAAGTGAAAAAGAAAGAAAGAAAAAGAAAAAGAGGGGAATATACATGGATCAAGGTTGAATATTAAACTTTCCTTTATTAAATTGAATTATGGAGCTCGATCAGATCTTTGGATTGTTAATGTGTCGGAACCTTATTTAGGCTTAAGCTTAAAACTCAACAGCCTCTAAGTTCCACCAATCTATGGACAAGACTCCTCAATAAACCAGATCAGAACAAGTCTACATACACAAACTCTAATGACCATGAATCTTTCCATGCAGTGTAAGTGATATGTAGCTCCCCACCTCAGAAGTAACAAAGAAACAACCTCCCTCAACCTGGTAACTCTAATGCCTCGGTCTAGCAACTCTTTCCTCGAGAAGCGGGGTATTCCCTTCTAAGTTCAAGTGCAACCGGCTCAAGAAGAGGGGGAAGAAGTATAGACTTTTGGAAGCTCAGCCAATGTAGCTAAGTCTCCCGCTGCAAGCTTCATGAGATGTAACATGGATACCATAAGCTTTTGCTTTATTTGACTATATACACTCCGGTGGGGTTATTAAATTTTCAATCCGACCCACCACTTTTTTGGAGTTCCTTTTGCATTTTGCATTTTTTTCAAGTGCCTCTGTACAATATATCTACATGGTGCAACATATATACAAGCAATTTCCTCTTGAGCCAGTAGACTATCCCTCTTTTGAAGCTTTATTGCAACCCACGGCTAAAAAGCGGTGCAGCCAGAGGCTGCCTAAGAGACCTCCTGCCCATCATCGCGATCTGGCGAGTAAGGCGGATGAGATCTGGAAAAACTATGATCGAAAGCAAACCCCCAGTTCACCAACGCAACGTGAGCTGAAGACCGTAAAGGCTCGGTCAAATTATCTTGTCAATTTTTATTTTGGTGAACAATCAAGATATCAGAGCGATTACGTGACCTGCTGGGATACCCGATACTCTCTCAACCGACTGTCCCGCACAGAAAAGTCGGTAATCAGTCGAGATGAGCATCGGAGGGCTTTACCTAGTGTACGGGTCACTCTCTCGCACAATCAAACCAAACAATGAGGGGGTTGCTCTCCCCAAGACAGATTTTTAAGTGAGGTGTCTTTTAGGGTCGATAGTTTTAGCAGTCCCAATTTTTATGGTTTTCTTTTTTTAGATTTTTTTAATACAAGCAAAAACGCCTAACGAATTTTTCGGTTCTCCTGGTTATTAAGTCAAAAACAGGGGGGAGAAGACGAAAAAGCCGATGCGCGAGAAATCAATGATGCATGCAGAGATAGAAATGCGTACCTGACTCCAGCAGTCTACATGCTAGATGATCCGCGCAGAATTTAAAGACAGAAATAAAACTACCTAATTGGTGCAGGCGGAAAACCGAGTCCCTAAACAGCAGTGCTACTCGAAAGAACGGCTAGCCGACCACCAGCCTCCAATCCAAAGAGTCTGGTCTAGACCCACCCCTCCTCTTCTCGACAAGTCGAGTTCAGGAGTAGCGCTTGACGGGGCGGGCTCGCGGCGCGTAGGCTCGGAGGTGATGGGACGGCTATTTTATTATTTTTTTATTATAGGTCCAATTACCGCACTATAGGAACAGGCAATTATATTAGGGTGTTTGGATCCTATGAATTACGTCACAATCAAGCTGAAAATCCTACGGCTAGGGGCTCGAAAATCCGCGTGAAACCGGAAAAGGCAGTAAGGGAAAACCGCGTAAAAACCGCGAAAAACCGAACTAGCTAAGGGGTCCCCCGAGCACAACGGTGCTCAGCGAAACAGACCCCGAAAGTTCAATTGTCTCTGAGTGTACCTGTATTTTTACAATAGTTCAAATGTTGCGGAAATAAAACCTAATCTAAACTATGCTACTCCGCGGCTATCCCACGGCTCCCAAACTCCTGCTTGCTCCTCGCGCTCTCCTGCGACTCTGTGAAGAAGAGAGCCGCCTCCGGTTCCCGCGGTTGCTCGGCTTCCGAAGAAAGCCGCCTCGGTCCTCGAGCCCTCGCAAGAAAACAAACAGAACGTCAGACCAGATTATTTAAACAATTATGCAATTAAATGATCTATACAAAATATGCACAAAAAGCCGCAGAAAAGAAAACCGCGGAAAAACGACTACTTAGCCGTGCTCCCCGGCAACGACGCCATTCTGATGACCGACTGCTGACCACTCGGGTATAAGGTGCTAAATGGTCGTTGCGACCCAAGCAATCAGGCTCGATCAATAAAAAAAATAGACCATCAATTATAAGATAAAATCACTCAAAACAAGCTAGCGGTCTTGCTATTATTTTAACCTGGTATAGCGATCAGGGTCGAACTCAGGGAGCACGTAATGGCCTCGCGGCCAACGAAGTAGTCAAAACGAATAAAAGAGAAGAAAAGAATATTTTTGGTGGTTTTTAGGTTTTTTATATTTTTTTTGGATTTTTAATTAATTAAGAAACTAAAGAAAACTAATAAGCAAGGCAATTCAACAATTTATTTAATGCATCAAAAATCAGTCAAAAATTCCAATAAAAAATTTTTTGTGTGTTTTATGTTTTTTACTGTTTTTGGTGAATGTTTGGGATTTTTCTGATTTTTAATTTATTTTCTAAAAATCAAATAGTGCAAGAAAATAAAGGGACTGTCCAGCCGAGATTAAGAGACCTAAATAAAATATCTAAAAATCCCCTATAAGCCTGGAGTTTCCTGTATAGAGAAGAAAGCAAGGAAAATTTGAGCACCTAAGTTATTATTTTTGGGTTTTTAGTTTATTTATTAGAATTTTTATAAGATTTTAAGTGTTTTTCAATTTTTAGGTGTTTTAGGAAATGAAAAATAACCAAAATTGGCTAGAAAATCAAGCAAGCCAAAACAAACAGTACCTAATTTTTTTTGTAATTTTTAGATAAGTTTTATTTTTTTGTCATTTTTCAAATCAGACAGTAACGAAAATTGATGTTTTTGAATTTTTAAAAATATCAAACAGTGTCTAAAATGTCTCCAAAATTTATAGAAAATTTCACATCATGGCAGGAGCCATGTTTCCAATTTTCATCAAATTTGTAGTTGATTTGCTATTTTATTAAAATCAAACACAAGGGCACAGTACATAGGGACCTAAACGCAAATGCCAAGAGTCTTGGGGGTACGGTGCAAAATACCCAGGTAAACACGCGCGTCGCACGTGCCTGGGGCACTCAGGGACCTAAATGTAAGGAAAATAAGTTCCGAGGGCTATTTGGTAACATGTACCAAAAGCCCAAGGGCTTGTCTGCAAAATACCCAATAAAAAGCGCACATGCACAATTACTCTACACACAGGGGTTTAAAAGCAATATTCCAAAACTATTCATTCATTCCATAACATCTCAGAACTACAAGGTATAAAATGCAAATATCCCAGAAACCCACGTGTCGAAGCACGTGCTACACCATACACAGGGGCATAAAAGCAAAGAAAGTAAAGTGCGGGGTCCACAATGCAAATGTACCAAAACTAAATAACTACACTATGTATTTACAGGACTAAATGCTAAATAAGATAAAAAGAAGGGCCTAAGGGTAAATTACCCTTTATTAATGGAGGCGCTGGATGGATGCCACGTGGTAGATGGACGGTCCGGATCAGATGGCTCTCCAAAGCTAGGCTCCTCAGGCGAATCCGACGGTCTGGGCCTCGCCACGTGTGGATCTGACGGTGGGGATGCGTCGCGGCTAAACCTCGGCCATCAGACGGCTGGGATCAGTCCTCCACTGATCTGATGCTATCTGCAGCTTCGCGAATGAATGGTCATGATCTGATCTGGAGCTCTGAGGCTGATCGAACGGTCGGGGAAGATGCTGGAAGAACAGGTGGCCGGCGAGCTTCGCCGGCCCGACACACGCGCTGAGATCCTCCCCTGCTGCTCCTGAAGATCGGAAAAGCTCCGCGATGAAGCTCCGCAACTGATGGTGCCCTCCGATGACCCAACCGAGCTCTAGAGAGCTCCAGCGAGGTCGGCGAAGGCGGAGCTACTGGACCTGAGTCAAAGGACCTCAGATGGCCCTCGATGTACCTGCAAAATGGGTCCAGAAGACTCACGGGTCGAGGGCAAACTGCCTCGACCCGGTTAGGCGAGGTGAAGGTGGTCGGGGGGGGGGTCGATGTGGGCGAGCTCCGGCGAGGGTGGCGACGGAGGAGCTCGAACCCCAGCTCCAGTGCGAGCTGGGTTGAGTGGATGGGTGCAGAACGTAAGCGGGAGGAAGGCGGAGGCGAAGGTGGATTCCGATGATCGAACGGAACGATGAGGTGGTCGGAATCGAAGGAAGGCAACGGCGGCACGAATTGGGGCTAATCGAAAATTAAAGAAAAAGAAAGGGAGATGGGTCTACCTGGGTGGACGAAGCGACTGTGGGCGAGCTTGCGCAGCTCTTGGTCCTTGTCTCAAGGAGCGTCGGTCTCCGAGGCTCGAGCTCCGGCTCTGGGCGGAGCACGGCGGTGTATCTCGCCGGATCAGTGGGCCACTGCCCCTCTCCTCGCTGCGACAACACCTGGAGCGAGCTGTCACTCTCACTCACGCACTGGAGGTCACTGGGTGGAGCGAATGAGCCAAAGATGGGAATGAAGGTGGTGGAGCTCGCGCTATATACATTGGAGGGTCCGGGAAGATGAGCGCGGGTAGGGCAATGGAGTACGCGGATCCCGAGACGGATGTGCCGGCGAGGGTGCCGGATCTGACGTGATCAAAACGGACCCGGGGTTTGGGGGTAGGATGATCAGGTTTGGACATGGAAAAATCGAGAAATCATGTCGGGTGTCACAACCCGTGGGAAGTGGTCCTGGGGGGGGGCAGTTGACCGGGCGGTCAACGATCCCCTGGACCAATGGGTAGCTGCCACCTGGAAATTATTTGGAAATTAGATTAAAAATAGCAAATGGCTTATTTAATTAAAACTCAAAACATGAAATATTTTTGTTTTAATATTTTCTATTTTTTAGTGATTTTTAATTAATTTTTCAAAGTAAAAATAAGGTATTTACATAGTAGGGTTATATATAGGTATATATACAATATATAGATTTTTAATTTTAATTTTTAATTTGTTATTTTTATACAATTTTATTCCCATTTTATATTTTATTTATTTATATCATAAAATTAGGAATAAGAAGATATTTTTAATTTATTTTTATTATTTATATACATAGGTGAAATAAATAGATATGTACATATATATACATGGTATATTTACAAAGTATTTTTGGATTTTTAATTTTTGTTATTTTTATTTTGTTTTTGTTTTAATTGTTTTTATTTTATTTATTTACACCGTATCATATAGAATATTTATAAATTTTTTGGAAATTAATTTTATTTATTTACAAAGCTAAATAAATAGGGATGAGTGGACTATATACAAGGTGACTATGTACATGAGTGATGTTTTTGTTTTCTTTTTAATTTTTCTATTTTTATCTTGTTTTTTATATTTAAATATATATAAATATTTACAAACCTCTTTTAATCTATTTTTGGGAGGAAAATATTTTTATTTTATTTACATCAATATCTACACACATGAGTCCCTGTCTCCCTCTACTTTGGTTTTTATGCGGTCAGGCCCATGCTGAGCCCTCCCTTGGGTTAGGTTGCTCCATATTTATTCTAAATATTTCCCTCTTCTTTTTTTTCCTTTTTACTCTTTATTCTTTTATTTTTGCACAAAAACATGCTAATTATTAAACTTTATACAATGCATACTTTTGATAATTATTTGTATTTACATGAATATACATGCATTTGCAAAGGTTTTTGTAGCTAAAATATAAGAATAAAGAGTGATGAATGGGTATTCATCACCCCCTATACTTAACTTTTGCTAGTCCCTTAGCAAACACTTATTTGAAAAAGAAGTGAAAAAGAAAGAAAAAAAGAAAAAGAGGGGAATATACATGGATCAAGGTTGAATATTAAACTTTCCTTTATTAAATTGAATTATGGAGCTCGATCAGATCTTTGGATTATTAATGTGTCGGAACCTTATTTAGACTTAAGCTTAAAACTCAACAGCCTCTAAGTTCCACCAATCTATGGACAAGACTCCTCAATAAACCAGATAAGAACAAGTCTACATACACAAACTCTAATGACCATGGATCTTTCCATGCAGTGTAAGTGATATGTAGCTCCCCACCTCAGAAGTAACAAAGAAACAACCTCCCTCAACCTGGTAACTCTAATGCCTCGGTCTAGCAACTCTTTCCTCGAGAAGCGGGGTATTCCCTTCTAAGTTCAAGTGCAACCGGCTCAAGAAGAGGGGGAAGAAGTATAGACTTTTGGAAGCTCAGCCAGTGTAGCTAAGTCTCCCGCTGCAAGCTTCATGAGATGTAACATGGATACCATAAGCTTTTGTTTTATTTGACTATATACACTCCGGTGCGGTTATTAAATTTTCAATCCGACCCACCACTTTTTTGGAGTTCTTTTGCATTTTGCATTTTTTTTCAAGTGCCTCTGTACAATATATCTACATGGTGCATCATATATACAAGAAATTTCCTCTTGAGCCAGTAGACTATCCCTCTTTTGAAGCTTTATTGCAACCCACGGCTTCTGTATTTAGCCTTCATCACCACTAGACCAAGTTGAGGCGCACTTCCTTCACTAGAAGAAGAAGAGAGGTTCCGCCTAGAAGTACTACCCTCATATGCTACCCCAAGCCAAAGGAAATTGCCTCCTCACCACCTTATCCGTGGAGAGCCATGTGTAAAGTGCTGGTGCAAGTCAAGCCATTGTCTCTAAGAGTCATGCGTGTGTTGTTAAGCGCTCTACTTAGACTCATCAAGATGACATATGCTCATAGCCTAGTGGACTCAAAGAAATAAGTCCTTATGGACCTGAAAAGCCTTAACCCTAAGCCCTATAAGGTTCCTCTTAGAATTAGGTGGATTAAGATCTTAATCAAGCTCCATTTCCCAATTTAATTCCAGGCTTAGTTTAAATGTCAACTATCATCCAGGAAAAACTATATACATATATACACAAAGATGCTATTTACAAATATTTACAATCGTGCAAAATTTTTGAAAAATGTTTTGAAATCATGAATGGATGGATGCATGAAGTGCAAGTTTTGCAAAAGTATTTACAAACATTTACACAGGATTTTTGCAAACTTTTGATTTTCAAAACATTTTGGAAAAATTTTGTACTATATACATAATTTTGATAAGAAAATATTTACACAAGCTTTACACAAAAACTTTTTGAAAACATTTTTACAAAAATAATTTTGTACACTAGCTATGTATGTGCAATAAAAGAATATGATTATTTACAGGAAAAATTTTTAATTTTTTGTGATTTTTAAGGTTTTTAGCCATTTTATTTATTAGCCATTTTATTTATTAACACACTCACACAAAGTACGAGTTATGTCTAAAGTATAAATGAAATATATACACACCCCCCTATACTTAGCTCGAACGATGTCCTCAGAGTGATCAAGAGCGATGAAGAAGACATAACTCGTGCTTAGTAACAGGGAAGTGAAAAGGAATGGCTAGGTACAGAGATGAATGAATGAATAGAATGAGGAGAACTCGATGGTTTCCCCCTATACTTAGGATTAAATAATCCTAAGTATAGCAAGTTGTACATGAAGGGATATCCGAGTGAAGAATGAACAGAGTCTGCCCCCCCTATACTTAGGGTAAAATATCCCTAAGTATAGGCAGCAAAACAGGGGCAGAACGAATGAAAAGAATACCCGCAGGTCCTACATCCCCCCTATACTTAGGGTAAAGTACACCCTAAGTATAGCATAATCATAAGATGAGAAAAGGGATGTGGGACTAAAGAATAGAGTGATATAGACAACTGGATCTATACAAGTCGGAAGAACGGTGATAATCAGGCGTGAGATGCAATAGATGTGAATCAAGTGACCACATCTCACGCAAAGTGAATAGGGGCAACATAACGACCAGCGGCTCATGATCTAGAAATGGCTTGAGCCGCTGGACGTTCACTCGAAAGGTACTCTCAGAAGACAACTCGGATATATCAATGCTACCGTTGTCGTGTACCTTTTTCACAAGGTAAGGTCCCTTCCATTTGCTCTGTAGCTTCCCTGGAAATAGACGAAGCCTCGCATCAAACAACCATACTCTCTGTCCAGGCTCAAAATGCTTGTGGCTGATATGAGAATCATGCCACTCTTTCACTCTCTCCTTATACTGTAGGCTGTTTGAGAAGGCTGTATCTCTAAGCTCCTCCAAGGCTGCTAACTCTGCCCTCCTCTGGTCTCCTACACTATCTAGATCTAAAAGAATATCCGTGACTGCCCAAAGTGACTTGTGCCTCAACTCAACAGGTAAATGGCACGGCTTGCCATAAACTAGGCGAAAGGGAGATGTGCCCAATGGTGTCTTGAAAGACGTCCTATATGCCCACAAGACCGAGTCCAAAAGCTGTGACCAATCCTTTCGGTCAGGGCGGACGACTTTCTGCAAAATAGTCTTGATCTCCCTATTCGAGACCTCGGCTAGACCATTCGTTTGTGCATGGTATGGAGTGGAAACTCGATGGTCTATGCCGAACTCACTAGCAAGTGCCTTTACCTGGTCGTTGATGAAATGAGACCCCCCATCTGAAATCAAAACTCGAGGTACCCCGAACCGCGTGATGATGTGCTTCCTCAAAAATCTGCAAACAGTCCTCGCATCAGCGGCTCGGGCGGGGATAGCCTCAACCCAACGACTAACATAGTCAACGGCCAACAGAATGTACTCAAATCCCTGACTCTTAGGGAATGGACCCATGAAATCGATGCCCCATGCGTCAAAAACCTCACAGAAGTGAATGGGCTGCATCGGCATCATATCACGCTGTCCACAAGTGCCCATCCTCTGACAGTCAGTACACCTCTTCACGAACTCATCAGAGTCCTTGAAGAGGGTAGGCCACCACAAGCCGGATTGGAGCACTTTCTGTGCCGTTCTCCTCCTAGAGTGATGTCCTCCTGCCTCAAGCTTGTGGCAGTAAGTGAGGACGCTATGGTGCTCATCCTGAGGGATGCACCTACGCCAGACACTATCCCCTCCTTCGTGGTAAAGGATGGGATCCTCCCAATGGTAAGACTTGGCCTTCGCGAGGAAGGTCTCAAGCCTCTGTCTGGGCCAACCTTGTGGGACTTTCTTAGCAACAAGAAAGTTCACAATATCGGCATACCACGGGAGTGAGGCGATAGCAAGGATCGCCTCATCTGGGAAGGTCTCACAAATGGGATCAATCTGCTCAGACTCCTCAGGCTGCTCTAAACGGGAGAGATGATCCGCCACCACATTCTTGACTCCAGGCTTATCCTTGATCTCAATGTCGAACTCCTGGAGTAGAAGGATCCATCTAGTCAGTCTGGCCTTGTCATCCTTCTTTGCCATGAGGTATCGGATGGCGGTATGATCAGTATACAAAGTCACTCTAGATCCAATGTTGTACGATCTGAACTTATCTAGGGCGAACACTACTGCTAGCATCTCCTTCTCTGTGACTGTATAATTCCGCTGGGCGGAATCCAAGGTGCGGCTAGCATAGTGGATAGCAAATGGAACTCCATCCCTCCTCTGTCCCAGCACAACCCCCACGGTAAAATCGGAGGCATCCGTCATGATCTCGAATGGGAGAGACCAATCTGGTGGCTGGAGGACGAGAGCCTCAACAATACACTGCTTGAGCGTATCAAAGGACAAAAGACACTTGTCATCGACAAGGAACTCGGTGTCTTTCGTCAGCAGGTCAGTCAACAGTCGGGCAACCCTACTGAAATCATGGATGAACCACCGATAGAAACCGACGTGCCCCAGGAAAGACCGTAACTGCCGCAAGTTGGACGGTGGTGTGAGTTTTCTAATGACATCAACCTTGGCCGGATCAACCTCCATGCCCCTGTTGGAGATGATGTGGCCAAGCACCGTCCCTTGAGTCACCATAAAGTGACTCTTCTCCCAAGAAAGAACCAAGCGGACCTCAATACATCGCTGAAGTACTCGGTTTAGGCAGTCAAGACAGGAGTCGAATCCGTCGCCGTAAATCGAGAAATCATCCATGAAGACCTCTAAGCACTCCCCTATCATGTCCGAAAAGATCGACAGCATGCATCTCTGAAAAGTCGCAGGGGCATTGCATAGCCCAAATGGCATGCGTCGGAAGGCGTATGTGCCGAAGGGACAGGTAAAGGTGGTCTTCTCCTGATCCTCAGGAGCGATGGCCACCTGGTTGTAGCCCGAGTACCCATCCAGAAAACAATAATGGCTCTTCCCTGCCAGTCTCTCAATAATCTGATTAATAAAGGGCAGGGGGAAATGATCCTTCTTGGTGGCCTGGTTGAGTCTCCTGTAGTCAACACAAACCCGCCAAGAAGTGGGTACTCGTGTAGCAATCTCCTCTCCAGACTCGCTAATCACTGTAGTGATGCCCGTTTTCTTGGGCACCACATGCAAAGGGCTGACCCATTTGGAGTCGGAGATGGGATAGATAAAATCGGCGCTCCACCATTTCGAAATTTCCTTCATGACAACCTCTCTCAGATTTGGGTTCAGCCACCGCTGGAACTCACGTGACGGCTTCGCCTCATCCTCGAGATAGATATGGTGGGAGCACAGGGCCGGACTAATCCCATGGAGATCTGCTACGCTCCATCCTATTGCCTTGCGGTTCTTTTCAAGAATCCCCATCAGACGGGATTCCTGCTCTCCAGTCAAATCGGCTGAGATAATGACCGGGTACATCTCATGCTCACCCGCAAGGAATCTATACTTCAACGACGAAGGAAGTGGCTTCAGCTCTGGACAACTGGGTGCTGGCAAATCTGGCTTCGAAAGAAGACGCGTGTATGCTGCCAAATCTGTCCGGGAGACTGAAAGTGTACTCTCGCAAACTAGGTCTGGAGAAGGCTGCTCAGCTGTACTGTCTCTGATCTGCTCTGCATCTACCTCCTCCTCAGCTATAGGCTCAGTGGGACTCAGGTCTGGCACCTGATCATCGCAACCTGCCCAATCAGACTCTGAATCCGAGGGATCTGCATCAAATAAGGTGGCATTAGTACCACCGTCACCGAACTCTGTGTCACGATCGAGAACCTGCTCTGCTGCCTCTAAAGTATCCTGAAGATCGGAAAAGCTCCGCGATGAAGCTCCGCAGCTGATGATGCCCTCCGATGACCCAACCGAGCTCTGGAGAGCTCCGGCGAGGTCGGCGGAGGTGGAGCTACTGGACCTGAGTCAAAGGACCTCAGATGGCCCTCGATGTACCTGCAAAATGGGTCCAGAAGACTCGCGGGTCGAGGGCAAACTGCCTCGACCCGGTTAGGCGAGGTGAAGGTGGTCGGGGGGGGGGGGTCGATGTGGGCGAGCTCCGGCGAGGGTGGCGACGGAGGAGCTCGAACCCAGCTCCTTTGCGAGCTGGGTTGAGTGGATGGGTGCAGAACGTGCGCGGGAGGAAGGCGGGGGCGAAGGTGGATTCCGATGATCGAACGGAACGATGAGGTGGTCGGAATCGAAGGAAGGCGACGGCGGCGCGAATTGGGGCTAATCGAAAATTAAAGAAAAAGAAAGGGAGATGGGTCTACCTGGGTGGACGAAGCGACTGTGGGCGAGCTTGCACAACTCCTGGTCCTTGCCTCAAGGAGCGTCGGTCTCCGAGGCTCGAGCTCCGGCTCTGGCGGAGCACTGCGGTGTATCTCGCCGGATCAGTGGGCCACTGCCCCTCTCCTCGCTGCGACAACACCTGGAGCGAGCTGTCACTCTCACTCACGCACTGGAGGTCACTGGGGGTGGAGCGAATGAGCCAAAGATGGGAATGAAGGCGGCGGAGCTCGCGCTATATACATTGGAGGGTCCGGGAAGATGAGCGCGGGTAAGGCAATGGAATGCGCGGATCCCGAGACGGATGTGCCGGCGAGGGTGCCGGATCTGACGTGATCAAAACGGACCCAGGGTTTGGGGGTAGGATGATCGGGTTTGGACATGGAAAAATCGAGAAATCGGGTCGGGTGTCACAACCCGTGGGAAGTGGTCCTGGGGGGGGGGGGGGCAGTTGACCGGGCGATCAACGATCCCCTGGACCAATGGGTAGCTGCCACCTGGAAATTATTTGGAAATTAGATTAAAAATAGCAAATGGCTTATTTAATTAAAACTCAAAACATGAAATATTTTTGTTTTAATATTTTCTATTTTTTAGTGATTTTTAATTTATTTTTCAAAGTAAAAATAAGGTATTTACATAGTAGGGTTATATATAGGTATATATACAATATATAGATTTTTTATTTTAATTTTTAATTTGTTATTTGTATACAATTTTATTCCCATTTTATATTTTATTTATTTATATCATAAAATTAGGAATAAGAAGATATTTTTAATTTATTTTTATTATTTATATACATAGGTGAAATAAATAGATATGTACATATATATACATGGTATATTTACAAAGTATTTTTGGATTTTTAATTTTTGTTATTTTTATTTTGTTTTTGTTTTAATTGTTTTTATTTTATTTATTTACATCATATCATATAGAATATTTACAAAATTTTTGGAAATTAATTTTATTTATTTATAAAGCTAAATAAATAGGGATGAGTGGACTATATACAAGGTGACTATGTACATGAGTGATGTTTTTGTTTTCTTTTTAATTTTTCTATTTTTATCTTATTTTTTTATATTTAAATATATACAAATATTTACAAACCTCTTTTAATCTATTTTTGGGAGGAAAATATTTTTATTTTATTTACATCAATATCTACACACATGAGTCCCTATCTCCCTCTACTTTGGTTTTTATGCGGTCAGGTCCATGCTGAGCCCTCCCTTGGGTTAGGTTGCTCAATATTTATTCTAAATATTTCCCTCTTCTTTTTTTTTATTTTTACTCTTTATTTTTTTATTTATGCACAAAAACATGCTAATTATTAAACTTTATACAATGCATGCTTTTGATAATTATTTGTATTTACATGAATATACATGCATTTGCAAAGGTTTTTGTAGCTAAAATATAAGAATAAAGAGTGATGAATGGGTATTCATCACCCAACACCATTTTTTTATGTGTTTTTTTTATTTTTTTTGAAAATCACGATGTGTATTTATCTATGTATCCTCCAACCCTCCAATATGTCATTCGAATTATGTTAGAAACGAGAACTCCTATGCCCTCCATGTAGAACATGTCGATTACAACAATGTTTAGACCGTTAAAATCACCCGTTTTAGATGGAGGGTATATGAGTCCCTATTTCTAACGAAATTTGTATGACATATTGGAGAGATATATAGATAAAAATACATGGCGACATTTTTCAAAAAACAAAAAAATTGCGGAAAAATAACACGAAACAACCCCATTTTTTGCATAAAGATATCATTTTAATATTTTAAGATATTTTTATTTGTATCTTCATTTCATATATAATTTCAAATTTATTTTGATCTATATTTAACAAATCTTTATGTCTTTTTTCAACCGATCTAATATTATAGTATATTTATACCATGATAAGCCTCATATGTATTTATATTAATTTATAATCATGAATCAGATACAAATATTTAACAAAGAGATATGGTTTGTTGTGAGAATAATAAATGCCTTCAACACTTGAAATATTTTGTAGAGTTGAAATTAATGAAAACAAAAATTACATAAAGTATAAAAACAATAAAAGATAAAAGGAAAAATTGTAAAATCCTACGATAACATGTACAAAAACTTCCCACACTTAAAAAATGATCCAAGATGCCTCACATTATATGTAGTCATGTAATATATTTATGCATAGAGTGAACTATGTCTATGCAATATAGATATACAAATTTAATAAATAAGGTTATCCATATACATATATGTAAAAATCATATTTGTATCCATATACTAATAAAAATGAAAGAAATATCCGTACATATCTGTATCTGCAAGGAACCAAAAACGTATATTCTTATCTGTGTCATATTTTTTTCAAATTAGAAATACATATCTATATTTGCTTAAAAATAGATACACTACTTAATGGATACATATACTGTACCTGACCACATCCCTAATTTGGGAACCGATATACCTTATCCATAACCGAACCTTTACATCCATGTTTTATATGGTGAGTGTAAGCACTCTATATATATTATATATTTTGATGATTATTTTATTTTTCCTAATTAATTATAATTTATGTTTGTAGTGAAGTATTTTGAAACTCATAAAAAATGAGTGCCTAGAAATGTAAATTTTACCATTAAGCGTGCATCTTTTTTTTGGATTTAATATTACGTATAGAAAGAAGATTTGAGGGGTTAGAAAAGTATTCCATATGTTATTTATTTCTTAATTTTTTGATTTATTAATTACTTATTAAATCTAAAATTTCTTATTTTACAAATAGGTTGTGTGTTCGACATTGTACAAAAAGACAATGTGTATTTCTTTTTTAAGGGAACGATTTAAAGGATTTTATCCATATCAGTGTTTGATGTCGAGATGTCTTATCTATGGATACATTAACATTACTTGCAAAAACAAATTCATCGTCGAAATAATGACAACGAACACATTGTTGTTGCGATTCTTTGCTGCCATACTTTTGGTAATCAAATTTTTGTTGTCACAATTAAGAAATCCGTTGTTACATTTTTTTGAGATATTTGTACCTTGTTTGATCTCAGTATAACTTTCTTTGTTCATTGGTACTATTAGATACTTACACTAAAGTGAAACACATTGTCACAATGAAATCTAATGATAGAAATTTGGCTTTTGGCAATATATTCAGATTTTAACATCTCCAATACTTGTCGATAAAAAGCTTGGTAGGCCTAGTTTTGTTGTAACCATGTGGCAACGAATTATTTTTGTAAGATGCGTGACGACAACTTTAGTACAAACATATTGATGTACGGTTTTTCGTTGGTAAAGAGATGTTCGGTTGTTATGAGTAGTTCGTATTTATTTACATAACTCTTGATACTCACGAATTACACATAGAACTCTGAATAATGCTTAACCCTTATATGGTATAACCTTGTGTTAACTTCAATCTCTTTTCTTCGATAATTTTGACGAAAATGTTAAATGTAGACATTTCTGCCCCTAAAAACATATCTTATTTATTAACATTACCATTATTCATCCTCATCTTCTTCGATCTACATCTTCATCAGGGTGCTTAGCGTTGACTCCAACGGACGAATTCACAAGATGCGAAAGATCAAGCACACTAGTCTTCACCTCGCACTCTTTCTTGAGTATACACCTCTGAACCTCGTGCCTCAAATGAGCAAATGTCATCAACTAGCACCTTTAGCACGAAGGGGGGCACACAAATCAGCAGCATCTGCAGTATATGCCTCTGAACAAGGAGATCAAATCGTCTCGAGCATAAGCATCTTTGTTGCAGTGTCTAGAGAATCGATCATAGTAAAGCTTGGAAACATTAGTTGGTGAACTGAATCGAATCGCAACGAGCAACGAACACCTACAGATCATTGGAAGACAAAGCATGAATCCGAACACCTGCACACCAAATATCTGAGGGGGAGGTAGTCGTCATGGAGGGGATGCAGGCGAAGGGGAGAGGTGGTCGATGGGGGAGGGGATGTTGGCAGAGGGGGAGGCGGTCGGAAGGGGGTGGGGACAAGGTTGGATTTTTTCCTTTTCTTTTTAGTTTTTTTGTTTAACTCATAGGCGCTGGATTGAAGATAGGTTAGCTAAACTCAATGGTCTGGTTGAGTTAATGGAGTAAACTATTGGAGAGTTATAAGTACGAGAAATAGTGACTATTCGGGATTTTAGATGTAATCCGAGGGTTATCTACGTAAATACAAATTTACTCAAGATTATAGATGTAAATATCCCCAGATAATATAGTTTATATTCAACTTGCTTTTTTAGAGAAAATGTTATCACAATTTATTCCTGATTTGTGGCGACTGACAACCGGCTAAATATCATGTAACCACAATATACTTAGGCCCCGTTCGGCAAGGTACCCCCTTAACCCAGCCCTTCTCTTTTCATGTGGGCCCCACTTTATCTCTTTTAAAAAAAATAAATAAATCAATTCTTCATCATCAATTCCATCAAAAAATAATATATTATACCATCATATCATATATAAATTATAAACTACTCCACTTTTACTCACTTTTTCAAACTTAATACAATCACATCACAATAACTACTCACTTTTTCAAACTTCAATATAATCATATCATAACAAACATGCTCTAACCCACCCCCAGTTTAACCCTCTATCCGAACACCAAAACCCAAAAACGAGTTACCCTCTACCAGTTTAACCCGCCTTAACCTGCTAACCAAACACACTCTTAGGGTGCATTCGGTTCGGGAATAAGCAAGAATAAAGATGGGGAATAAGGAAAATAAGTGTCTATTCTCCTTTTGGCTGGAGGATAGGAATAAGGAGAATAAGGTGAAATAAAGGCAGGTAAGGTGAGATAAAGATATGAATAAGAGTGAAATAAGATGGAATAATGGGAATAGTCGTACAACTGGGAACCGTGTCGGGAGGAGAATATGCCCCTTATTCCAGGGCCTATTCTCCAACCAAACAGGGCCTTAGTTTCTAAACCAGCTTCTAAACCAGCATGTATTATACTCGGAAGTTGATTTTATTCTTATGAAACATAAGATATTTCGGATTTTGCTTACAAATGGTTATCTCACACAAGCATACGGAAAAAGGTTTTTGATAGTATATGATTCCATTCACAACGTGCGTTCAGATGGGGATGTACCAAGAATTTTACCGAAGAGTAACATGAGGAGCAATGACGTGACAATTTGACCGCATGCAGAAACCAATGTCCTTTTCTAATTGTTGTCGTGGAGAAATCAATGATTGATTTACTTCATGACAGTTCTTTGAAATATTCAACATGTAAAACGGTTTTTCTTTTAAAAATTGTGACAATAGGAAGAAAGAATCTTGTAAGGCCTTGTTTGGGAGGAGAATAATCTCTGAAACAAGGGGTTAATTCTTCTCCCGATACGGTTCCCAGTCATACGACTATTCCTCATTATTTCATCTTATTTCACTCTTATTCCTATCTTTATCCCACCTTACCTACCTTTATTTTACCTTTTTCTCCTTATTCCTATCCTCCAACCGAACAAAGAATAGACCCTTATCCTCCTTATTCCCCATCCTTATTCCTGCTTATTCCCGAACCAAACGGACCCTAAGTGATTGGTAAGTGAAGTCCTATGAGACAAAATAAATAAATAAATAAACGATAGATGAATAGTGGAGGGTGGAGATTGAACATGAAGGAGCAAATGCAAATGGAAATGTGGATATCTCAATGGAATGGAGAAGCCAAGAATGATACTCAAGCAAAGAGACATATGTGGATGCATGACAACCATCCACTTGAGCCTCAGTAGCAATCCAACATTCCCAAAGAAGGGAGAGTTTGAGACATTGAGTTGCTTTTGTCCCTATCCAAGAGCCCTAGTTGGTGATTGATTGTTGAGATAGCTTTAATGGGTGGGTCATGCATCAAGCAAGTATGTGAATGTGGCTGAGATGTGTGACATCATGCATTCAAGCATTGCATTGCTCCCCCTACCCTAGAAGGGTGGATAAGGTTGGAAGGTCTCCTCCCCTCTATTTAGGGCGAAAATTGGGCATTATGAGATGGTTTTGCTTCACTTGTTGGTCTCTACCTTCCAATCCCTAAACCATATGTGTACGACTTTGGGTGATGCACAAGTGGATAAGGATCGATGGGTTGTTGTGTTCTTCAAGGGCATTTTGACCCTTACCAAGAATGTAATTAGCATGGAAGTTCTTCTTTTATCTAAACAAACTATTAGGTTTCAATTCAAAATAAGTAAAAATATTTTACAGAAAGATTGATGTGAGACGGACAACAAGTTGCTCCTTCAATCCCTTTTAGATGGATTATTATATCAGATCACTAATCAGAATTCCATAAATAATCAAGGAAGTACAGTATAAACAACCTTTTTCGGACGATTTCTCCCAACTCATCTCATCTCATAATTTGATGTTTTTAAAATTAGATATTTTAGGATTTTTTTATTAAGATCATGCCTTCTTAATTTCAGCTCAATTAGATATTTTTATTTATGTAACAATGAATATCATATTAGTTGTAAGTGTTACTCATGGTTCATATAATCGCGATTATCCATTGGTTTTACCATCGAACTTTGTGCTAATATTTATGGTATTACTTGTGATTATTACGACTTCCAATGAAAATATATTAATGACGGTAATTACCATGGATGATCTAGTCTACTAAATTTAAAACATAAATATGAAACTAATAATATTTTCTATAAAAATTATTCCTTCTTATAATTTTATATATGATAATTGCAAAAAAATACCACTCTCAAAATTTGTTTATGCAAAATTTTACATAGTCATGTTAGGGTCAAATTGAGTAACCTTTTGATTAAGACGATGGTACCAATTGAATATCATATATATATATTAAGTTGGTATCAAACTATAAAATTGAGAATATTATGTTGTCACAAAAGAAAATGCATTCTCTTATTTAGATCCTTGTGTTGTGAACATGTGCATTCCAACATAGACGGTTCATGTGTCCTCCCAGAGGACACACTCTTCGAGGGTTTTAGATTCCCATGGTCTATGTGATGCAAAAAAAATTATTAGATTTATAGGAGCCTATAAGAAATAGGATGCACATCGAGATAGAAAGCACCAAAGTAATAGGACTGTCTAGAGGGGGAAACGGTTGTCCAATTCATGTCCTCCCTTTCCCCACATTAGCAAAAGAGTAGGTCATATCCTACAACAACATTTAGGAGGATGGTTGAAACCATGAAAAAAGGAACCCATTACAATGATCAAACCTTATTATATTTATGTAGGATGTGTTTGGATTTATGGTTATCTTGAAGAGGATAACTCTCTCAAAAAAAATGATTATATGGTGAGTAATCTTTTTGTGTGTTTTGATGTTCGGATGAAGGGTTTATTGTTGACATGATTTTTTTATATGATTTAATTAAATTTTGAAAAAAATAATCAGATGCTAAGTAATTTATAATTTTACCCAGTATAGCTACCTATCCTAGGATGTATAATCAGTGTAGTCAAGCCATACCGCAGTAGGCTCAAATGATTAGACTTGGAAGCTCAAGCTTACTTATTAACTATACAAATATATAAACTACAACATGCATTTTATTTTCAATCAGGTCTGTCCATTTTTTTGGAGTTTTCCCTTTTTTGCTCTTTTTTTTGAAATACTATTTACAATAGCATTTACTCAAGGAGTTTTTCCTCTTGAGCCAATATACTATGTTTCTTTTGAAGCATTATTGCAACCCGCTCTCTCCTGTCTTTAAACGTCTCTACTACTGGACGGGTTGGGGTGCACTCCCTCCCTAGATGAGGACAAATGTTTTCATTTGTGTGCATCTCATATCGACAAATCCAATCCCCTCACCACCCAAACTGAGTTGACCCAAGTGAAATGTGCAAGTGTCCAAGTTAGGTCATTACTGAAATATTTCTTGTTGAAATAGAAGAAAGAGAAAAGAGTGGTTTGATGTATTAGTAGACAGAGATAGCGATTGTAGGGTGGGTTCCACATGTTAAGGAATAAAAAAATGACCCATGAGGTTTGGTTGAAAACCCTGGAGAGAATTTAGGGGTTTCAGGGGAAAACCCGAAAGCCTAGGTCTTCCCTTAACCGAACAACACCATAATGGTTCACTAATGTACATACTCTACTATTCAGAACAAGCTTTCGAGTTTCGACTACTCTCAAAGGCACTCTTACACTGAAATGTTAAGGTTAGAAAGTTGCAAACAAAATTACAAGTTGACTTAGGTTGAAGCTAGATTCATAATATACATCATCAATCCTTTTTTGCATTAGGAAACCTAAAATGATATATTTTTATTGCGATGTTAATAATTTATTTATACTAAAAATACTTTAACAACCTCTCGTTACTTTTGACACAGAATTCTAAATCTTGGTTTTTCAGAGAACCTTTTATTTAGTTGGAGACAGTAGTGTTGGTCAACATCACACTCTTTTTGGCTCCCATTTGCTGCTACCTTATCCAAACCTTAACAAGCCAAACCACTATTTTATGTAAAAAGAGTAACCATTACATGACCATTTCATACTTGGGAAAATGATGGAACACATGACGCATTATACATCCACTTGTTAGTTCAGTACCACTTAAGAACAGTCCTATGCCATTACTCAGCAGAGAAACCACTAGTGATTTCTACTTAAGGTCCAATTTTTATGGATTATCCACATCTTGTTAACCATCATATTTATCTTATATGATTAATTCCCCTGTATGTAAGTGTCCGCATCTTTGTTTCAGATACTTTTATTATTATCTAGATGTTTGAAATGATTATATATCTGGCTACTCCTCTGAAAGTAAACACCAGTTTGTCATATCACCTGATCATCAAACATTAATTTATATTCAAGCTGTAGTAGATCAAGATGATGGCAACAATTACAACTAAATGCCTTTATACATACGTGTCCATCTGCCAGCCCCAAATCATAGAATTGTTTAGTGCTCAAATCAGCAAATGGTTATATATATAAAGATACTGCAACTTTACAAAGTTACCTCCCAATATTAATTACTTTGTACAAAGAGAGTGGAACAGAGAGAGGGGGAGATCTAATTATGGTTAACATAATGCAAATTATCTACAATCTAATGCTCAATAGAATATATTTACACACTAAAGTTGAATATCTATAGGCTCCCAAATAGTCTGACTAATGACCAATCCTGCGACTCTCATCACATCCCATACAGGAAGTCCCACATGCTAACATAACTGTATTCATCAATATACACCAGCTGATCCGCTTGCTCGACGGCCCCGAACGCTCCCAGGAAAGGCTGCTGGATCTCCACCGAAGCGGAGGTGCTCGGGCTGTTGATCATATCGAGAGGGGCATCGCGAACATGAGAGAGCTTTTCGATCCTGTCCTGAGCTTCTGAAAGTTGCTCCTTTAGTTTCAGCATCTGCACATAAAAATATGGTCACCATTGTCCACTTGATAAGTAAAATGTTCTCTGCAAAGGCCATGTATGCTGTCCATATAAAAATCTAAAGTTTTTGGAAGAGTTTCAATAACTTGCAGTGTACTCAAAACCCACTTCCAGACATAATTTTTCTTGTAGTACAAAGAAGAATGAAGCATGATGTCACATGGATAACCAGTACTTTGTGGATAAGATGGATTCCTAGTTGCTAAACTAGGAAAAATGAAGAAAAAGATAAAATGAGACGAATTTATTGGCAATTGGGTTTTCCAATCAAGCTGGAGAGATGTCGCTATCTCCTCTCATGCAACTTGACTCTGTCCATATTTCTTCTACTATCCACTGACATTTCTTTCCCCTTCATATCTTCAAAAGCAAGCAAACCAGTGATGAGGAAACGTCCTCTTCAGATGTATATGAGGTACCTGTACTTAACCATGTCTTTCTTCTACTCCATTAAAATGGCTTTATTCTCAAGTAGGTCCTCAAGAAAAAAGACCAACGTTATCCACTTACCCAATTAATCCAAGACATACATTATCCCATCCCCTTGCAGAAGTTCCCCTAAGTTATCAAGAAAACCCCCTAACAATGACACACTTGGCAGATGTGTGTGATTTACCTCAGCTTCGAGGTGACACTTCTGGAGGACGATGCCTTCGTGTGCGAGCTTGAGCTTGACGTACTCCTCCTCGAGCTGCTTGCTCTTCCACCTCGCCCTCCTGTTCTGGAACCACACAGCCACCTGCTTTGGCTCGAGACCGAGCTCCGAGGCAAGGTGCACCTTCCTCCCGCTCTCGAGCTTCCTCTCCTCCCAGAACCTCGTTTCCAAGTACCTCACCTGCTCTTCACTCAGCTTTCTCTTCTTCGCCTCCTCTCCCTCCGCCCTCTCCCTCCTCCTCCGTCTCCTCCTGCTCCTGCAGCTCTTTTCCTGCTGCGGTTCCTCTGCGTACAACAAGCACGTACCCACGTTAGGAAAGCGTGAGATTAGTGGATGGGAAGGGATTTTGAGGGGATTCCTGACCCTCGGGGTGATGTGGGAAGGTGGGCTTGCTCTCCTGGAGCTGCGCCATTGGAGTGCCCACAAGGTGTTCGACCTCGGGCCTGTACGAGAGTTTGTGAGAGCGAGTGCCTTTAGTGCAGGTGGTGATGTGCGTCGGGGTCTGTAGTGGACTTATTTATAGAAGAGATTGCGGGTGAGGATTTGACCTTGTTCTTCTGGAGGAATTACTGGCGCTGCCACTAGTCGGGTACCTCACGGAAGTAGGTTTCTTCAAGGAAGGAGAGCCTACATATATTTTTTTGAGTAGTTTTGCAAAAGGACACTTCATCTATGGTGGTGTGCTTGGTGGATGGTTATTTGCTCCATTTATGCACAATCCTACATAAATTGTGCCAAGATGTCAACAAATCCACCTACCCTAAACAACATTGATATATATTTTATTGGATAAGTATTGTAAGAAGCGAATAATAAATACCCAATGGTATATACAAATAATGGAAACTTTGTATATATCACCTTTATCGTCTTATTGTTTATATAGTTGAAATTGTTTCTCAAAAGAAGTCACGGAGGCATGGTGACATGATTATGAAATATCAGTTATGCACATCTCTTTTCGGGAATATCAGTTGTACCCCTGGCTTCTTCAAGTTTTATCACTTGTGTCCCTCAACTTAGTTGTTGTCCATCCGCATCCCCAACGGTCGTTAACTTTTTTGATACAAGAATCATTAGATTGAATAGTAATTAGATTGAAAAATCCAAATTTAAGGGCAGTGGCATTGGAGTGGACTATGAGAGATTAATCTCGAGGTGGAACTCTTGGTGGTTGATGGTGGAGGAAGAAAGCCAGGGTGGCGCACGATGCTTTTATAGGGTTCCAAGTGATGCTGGAGACTCTCTAGATGGTCGGCTACTCATTTGTTCTTTAACAAAGGTGTTGCTCCAAATTGGATTCTTACATATGAATGTTGAAGCGGTTGAACTTGATGCTTGCGTAGGAGATTGAGATTCCATGTGTATGGATTTGTACCTGAAGTGGTAGAAGAGAACTCAATTCGTACGAATTAGTCTTGGGTTAAAAGAATAAGGATATGTATAATTTAGGTTCTTCAGAACTTCAAACCTTTAAATCCAATTTGGGTTCAAAACACATATCAAATGATATGGATTTTATGTTTAGTCGAGAGAGAATCAAAATGGTTATTTATCTAGCTAAGAAATCGACTTAAAAAGAAGGAAATTGCACGAATTGGATGATTGAATTCACCCATGAATGAGGGTGTATGACTCTGTAGGTAATGTCTCAACGTGATAGTGAAGTTCCTGGAGATCCACGCGTCTGATAGAGTAATATTATACCTCTGCCAGTGTGGACAATGTTTTAAAATGTGGAAATATTTCATATATGATCCAGGACTTGTTGAAAGTGTTATTAAATGCTCCGATATTTCTTCGAAATTGTAATTATGTTCCTATTATGTAGATTTAATTTTGTAGTTGTATTCTAATTATTAAAAATATAATTTTACATCTAAAAAGTTACAGGAAAATTATCTTAATTGCTTAGAACCATATCATATCACATTAATTTTTGTTAAAGCAACTAACATTATTTTCTATTTATAAAAATACAAAACATTGCATTTTCTCATGTTTAACATCTAAAATTGATAAAAAAAATTAGAAAATATTATGAAAAATACAAAAAGTTCCAATATGTTTATAGGCTATATTTGATTTCCTGACCAAATATTTTTGTAAAATATTAATTAAAACTCTTAAAAATTTAAAAACTCAAAAAAACTTATATAATTTCTAAAAAATCATTGAAAAATCATAAAAATATTTTCCGAGTTTCTGAATTTTCTTTAGAATATCTAGAATTCAGGAAAATTGAATTTGGGGTCAATCCAATTTGGTAGTATTTAGTAAGCCCATTTCAAGTTTCCTGATTTACTATTTTATTTATTTTATGTTCTTCCTTACTTAAAAATCCATAAAAAATCTCAAAATTATCTAAAATTATAAAAAATAGGTAAACATTTACAAAACACGATAATATCTTAATTTTAGGTTTATTTGTCATATTTGAAAAATCTAAAAAATGGCTCTTTTATCTTTTCCTGTATATATTTTATATATATATAATAAACTAGTATATATTAATTATATTTTATTTAAAAAACAAAACTAATAATTTGCATAATTTAAAAATATATATTAAATATACAACCCACAAAAACATTTAAAAATAAAAAATATTATAAAAATTCCTGAGTGGTCTATTCATTTTTGCTCTACCTTGTGTGCCCTTTGTGGTTCGACCCCTACTGCTTGCGATACACATTTTTATAGGGTATACTAAATTTTAGCTCACCAACATTTAATTAGTTAATCATTATTGTTGGTTAATTGTTGAGATTGCACTCGAGTTGATTGCCAAGAGCCGAGAGAGGTGTTGATACAAAGATTGTTGTATCCGACTTGTCGGACACTGCATGTCCTTCAAGATCGGATGTTAGACACATCGATTCACATGCGTTTCAACTAATCGAGCACTAGATTTTAGTCTAAGCTCAATATCCTAATATGTTTGCATTCAAATGTATACATAATTATTGATGTGTCACTCAAATGAATTGATCTAGTTTCATGCCTCCATAAAGAACTAATTGTACTATATATTCAATGCATCTATACACATCTACCCACACACACAATAATGCATCTAAGGTTCATACATCCATATACGTATCACATGGAATTTTAAGGGTACACTAAGTCATGTTCTTGAAAATTTAAGGGTACATTATCATGTAATATACATCCATGTGTACATACCACCATGTATATACATACTACAATCCATATAATAAATATACATACCAGTATCCATACCAAAATGTATAAACAACTTATATACCACATGCACTACATTAATACCAAACTATTAATATTAAAACACGTTCATATAACTCTAAAAATTAGTACGTCAAAGGAAATACCTTGGGTAGGGAAAGTGATATCAGGGAGAGCACGAAGCCAACAGAGGAGAATAAACACAAAGGACCGTCGATGAGCATCACATGAGCAAGAGGGAGATGCCGTCAACCACAGGAGGCATAGGGGATGTGAATGACAACAATGACAGTGGGGGCAGTGATGAATCTCCACTTCATCACATTTATTCTTTCATTTTGGCCTTAAATCCCTAGTCAAATGCATGTATATAATATTAATTCATATAAAATAACACTCAATAATTGATTGATAAATGCTGCACAAAATACTGTATTCAATGCCAAAATAAAAGAATAAATGAAGAAAAGAAAAAGAATGAAGTGTCAAAGATACTGAGTGGCCGTAGATTCTGAGACCCACTCATCATGATGACTTGATCGACAAAGAATAAAGTAAGGGGATATAGGGTAGGCCAAATGCACAGAAAATACCATAAAAATCATAATTATTTTGCCTAATTCTTTATTTTTTATACATTAAATAAAAAAACCTCAATATGAAATTTGTACATAAAAACACAGAAAAATACAAAATTTATTTCATTTAAAAATAATGCATAGTGTGATCAGATCACACATAATAAAAAACCGCAAAGAAAACCTTACAGACATGTATCTTCTCCATACATATCCCAAAATTAGCCAAACTCACCTTTATTAGTCATAAAAATTAAATTTCATTTAATTCGAAGTTAAGATGTAAAAGTTGGCTTTTGGGTCCTCATTGTGCAATATACTTGTATATAAATAAAAGGAGAAATTCAATTTTTATTATTTTATTTCTTTTGTATTTTTATACCCATATAAATATTATTTAAAATACATATAAGTAATATTAATAAAATAAAATAATGGAAAATACATTAAAATAAATAATGTACTTTAATATATATGTAACTATACTTATAATATGCGTACATAATATATACTTATTTATTTATGTAAATAAATAAATTCAAAAATTTAATAAAAATATGTAAATATGTATTTAAATAAGTTATAAATATATAAATACAATTCAAATAATAAAATATAAAATACAAAATAAAAATAAAAATACCAAATACATTTATAAATACATATACACATAGATGTAAATATTAATATAATAAATTAAGTTGTAAAAAATAATTAAACTTCATAATAAAATACTACATAAAATAACACAAATTATTCACGTGTTAACCTTTATTTAGATAATTCATCTATTGTTTTAGTTACAATTATTTATCCTTTATTTTTCCTATTTTGTCTTTTACCCAATAAGCGGAAGGCCAACTATCCATTCTTCATTCCATCCCTCTCTACTCGTGTCACAGCTTGCAATCCCTACTCCTTATTTTATGGGCATCACACCACTCCCTTCTACACAATTTTTCATGCAATCTCTACAACAACTCATCCCTAATACATGTCCACACCTTAGATCCCCCGTACATTATGTAGATTCATTGAAATGATTCGATCTTTGGGATCCCTCCAGATCCTTTTTGAGTTTTTTGATAAATATTTCTCACCTGTAACCCTAAAAAGGGACCTCCTGCAAAGAGCCTCCTGTGACAGTGGAGCTCCCAACCCTGTCAGCAAGGAGGAGGATGATATTTGATGCCAGGGTCGGAGCCTCGCCTTCGCCATGCCTCTGCTCCTTAGGCCTCAAACACCAAGGTTTGAGCTGTTTTAACATGCATTTATAGTGTAATTTTTACTTCCGCATTTAGTGTACTGTTTAGTTTATGCATATATTGTTTTTCTTAGTCTAAATCCCAATATTTTCGTACATTAGAGTTCTAGAGATCTGACCACAGTCCCGCAGTTTATCGATGATATGCGATTCGCAACCCCTACCATCTTCTCGCCCCTTCATTTCTCCATCATACCACCACCACCAACCATCTTTGATTCATCGTGGATCAGAGCTTTAGAGCTCTTCCTCTGCCCTTCGCCTTGAGCTCCTCCGCCTCACCCATTTCACGTGTGCAACAACTTCAAGGGTTGAGGGAGACTCTCTCAAGCCCTAGAAGGTTTTCATGCAGGTTTGGGGTTAAGATTGGCTGCTTGGAGATGGAATCGAAGAGGAAATCAACCTCCAAGTGGCTGTGAGCGAGCAAGTGCTCTAGGTCCCCATCGATGGGATCTGGAACCTCATGGAGCCCCTCTGTAGGTGCGAAAGCCTTCCAGGAAGGAGTATAGATGATCAGGGATGACGAAGACTACTAGAGGCATGCACTATTGGAGATCGAAGGATGGGGGATAACTTGTTCTTCCCTATTCTTCCTCGTAGCCCCTGAACAGTTAGATGGAGTCTCATCGCCAAATTTATTCCCCAACGTCGGATCAGAGCCGAAGTGATATGCCTTTAGAACCGTTGGATGCACTTAAGTGAAGGCTCATCAACCATTGGATGGTGCTGATTGGAGGGTAAATTACATGGAGCCCCTTCCACCTTTTCGTATATGTTATTTTAGTCTTGCAAATATTAGATGTAGTATTAAAAATAGTGTAAAAATTTCATAAGGAACCCAAACATTCATCGATATTTCACTATGGACCTCTATCAGCTCATCTCACATGGTTTCCCACGTGAGGTGGGGCGTTTTGCATAAAAGCCCTTGTGAATTTTATTATTTGTAAATAGTCCTAGAATTTGTAAATAAAGGGTAATTGTTCTTGTAAATATTGCACAGTAGGACTTGGCTTTGTAAATAATTGCATGTTTTCCCTTCCTAGTTGCGTATTGAATTTAAATGTAGGATAAATTGCACACTTGCCCCTATATCTCTCATGGTTGCTAAATGCATCTTAACTTATTTTAAACTGCAAAATGGTCCCCACCTTTGTTGTATTTTTATTTTTTGCATTTCCAATTATCATAAATAGCTTCCTTGCCTTAGAAATTAATGGAAAATTATCGTAGGTACCTCACATCATGCTAGTTCATGCTGACATTTTTATTTTTATATTTCATGCATTTCCACAGTTATTAAAATAAAATATGAGATATTTATTTAAAAATAAAAAATACCATACTATTCTAAAAATTCCAAAAAATCATATTATGTATATTATTTTATATTCTAGCACATATACAAAAATCACAGAAATATATGAAAGAAAAACTTAAAAATTGAAAAACCCTCTTAACCCTATACAAATCTATGAAAGTTCTATAAAATCTAAAAAAATTAGTTTATGTTGTATATTTTTCTTTATATTATATAGTACCAATAAAAAATAATTTTAGAAAATTGTGAGATATTTATCTATATTAGATCCCAAAACAATATGGCTTATTAACATAAGTCATTGTTTTGACATTTTAAATTAATTAAAAATATATAAAAATGAGCAAAATTTACCAGAAAACTCATAAAATAAAGAAAAATTATAACATAAAACCTTTTATTTTATAAATTTTAAGAATATGTAAATATATTTATAAATATAAATCCCTATATTGTATATATACTTAATATTACTTTTATAATATTATAATTGATATTATTACTACTAAATACCTATAATATATATATATATTAAAAATACTTAAATTAAAAAGGACCATATTTGCTTGTATTTACTGATTTTTTATATGTTTATTATATATATCATATATAGTATTTATATTATACATATTATTATATAGATATAGTTATTATATCTTAAAAAGAAAAAGAAATTAAAAATCAGGAAAATATAAAAAATTATAGAATTTAAAAATATAAAAATATAAAAATTAGAAAAAATATAATTACAAACCTAAAAAATTAGAAAGTAGAAAAAGTAGAAAAATATTTGTTGTTTTTTAGATAATAAATACTCATATCTACGTATTTGCTCTTTGTGGTTCGACATCTACACTTATTCACTAGACACATATTTTGTAGAGTTAAAATAAAAAAACTGCCTCGCACATTTGCATTCATTATTCATACATTATGGGCTGATTATTTGTTTGATTAATTATTCACTATCTGAGTACCGTGAGAGCGGTCGACATAACGATTGTAGGATTCGACTTTTCGGGCACCATAGGCCCTCTTAGACCGGGCATTAGGATCCTCTGAATAATCTTTCAACAAAATGGCACCTTACCATGGAGAAATGTTAGATGTGATTTTTTGTACATAATTAGCCATCTTATTTACTTACTTTTATTTATTTTTCAAATAATTATTTATCTGTTCTGACCTATTTCTTTGTTAACATTTTTGCGAGGGACCGCTACGTGAGGATGTTTTCCTAGGAGGTCGAGGCAACCAATCAGAGCAGAGATTTGTGTTCTACTTTGAACCAATAGGAGAGAGAGCAAAGGGGAAGACAATGAAAGAGAGGGCTAGCTTATCAATTATTTGCAATTTTATTTCCTCTTTCTTGAGAGAGAGAGAGAGACATTTATTTTTGTAATTATTTTTGTACATTTTATTTTTTTAATTATTAGTGCATTAAACATGGAAAAACACTCAGAGACACTTGAACTCTTCGAGGTCCATTGCTTGGATGATTGTTCACCTAGGGGCCTCATCAATTTTCACGATTTTCTTTACCTTCTTTCTTTGAATTCCTATTTTCTCCTTATTTTTCTTTATTTTATCATGAGTTGAATTTTTTATTTTATTTTTATTTGATTTGTGTGATTGAGCCTTTAAGCTTAGGATTGCTTGCTTGATTAATTTAGGTCAAAATCCCTAATGAATTCATGTGAATATAGCCTCTGATATGTTTCAGACTTTAATCAAATCTAATCATTCACTACCTAGATCTGAAACTGAGTGCTGTGAGAGGTCCCTATACATCACTACCAGGATCTGCTATGGCAGACAATGATGAGCCTCCAAGATCGGAACTTTAGAGTTTCTCATCTGAGAGTGAACATCTGGTTCTTCACGATAATAACATTTTTAATCTTAGGGTGATTTCATCGGCACACATTTCTTATAGGATAGTTTTCAATTCTATTTAGCATCCTCCATGGAGAAATTTGGAAAGCAATGTAAGTCTTCTGACTATGCATGCATCATCGATTTATACCTTGCATTTCTCTTCCAATCTTCTCCCCATGATTTTGATTACTTAAGATGTTAATGGAACTGGAAACTCGTTAGGCGATTACATTGAAAAAATACCAAAAAAAGTGATAACCTGAATAAAATTGGGATGACTAACTCTACTTGATTCTTAAAATAAACGTAATGGATTCATTATTTTGGGAAGAGAAACTCCCACATTGGACACATGTTGTATTCTGACTGAGTAAAATACATATACTTAAGGACTAGAGGCCCCATCCATAGACTTGTGCCCTAAGCGCTTGGGTCGGCTCATGGGCCATGTTACTTGTTGCAAGCACTTGCTTCCAACCTTAGAAGAAGTGTCTCATGTTCAAGCCAATATTTTGTGCTGACTTGGGCATGGCCACTCTAGGAGACTACACCTATGAGCTTGTATAACTGATTAAAAGTCACCTAACTCTAAATTTGAAAAGATAAATGACTGATATCTTTGATCTTCATTGTATTGAGTAGGTGAACATGGAGTTTTCTTTGTACATTGATTGTGATTTTGAATACATTCCCGTTCATCATTCTTTGAGTTTTCAGACCCATAAGTTTCTAAGTTATTTATTATTAACTCCTTCCCCATTTCTTTGTCTATATTTATGTTTTATTCATTTTCATTCGTATTTTGGTATAGAGTCTTGATCTTCATTTTAGTAGCCGGATCTCACGGCTTTCTTCTCACCCATATCACTAGATCTTTGGTCTGGTTCAAGAAGACTCTCGTATTGAACCACAATTTTGTCTTTATGTTGCCCACTTGCCTTCCCTCTTCGTCCCCTCCCATGTCTTCTCTTCTTTCACCCGAGAATGTTGTTGAGCTATGATGCCTACATTGAGGCTTTAATTGCATTAATTATTTGAGTAAGCTGGGCAGATTTGAGGAAGCTAAAATGAATGTGCTCTCTTTGGTGGATCTTGGATCTGATAGGTAAATAGATATTATCGAACATTTTGATTTTACACGATTATAGGTGTGACACTTTATTGAGTATCTTTGATCTCGCACACCACATTGAGGTTGTGATTTATTCTCGATTGCTTGATGATGATACTAATACCTTTTGCTGTGACTGTTTGATATTTTTGTTGGGTCCACCCATCTTGATTCAAACTTTTGATGTATGATCTCTTTTCTATGCTTCATAGCTATGGCGCTTGGAACTTGCATGGTTTCACTCATCTTCTTGACTGATCCGTTCTTCGTCTCCTGACTTTCCTATCCTTATTAGGCAGTTAGGGAATTTCTGATTGATATCTTGAGCTATTTCAACCGATCTGGTTGTTTGAGGGATTGCATTGTGACTAACTTGATGATCTTTGTCCCTCCCTTGACCTTATGCCCTCTTACTTACGACATTTGATCTATTACTTGAGGACTAGATGCCAACATTGCCCTGATTTTTGTTGACACAATTTGCATTACAACCTTGGGACTATCTGCGAGAGTATGTAACATTTTCTTTACGATCAGTTTCGCTTACTGCTTGTGCTTCCGCTCGGGTGGAGCACGAAACTGAGTCGTCTGATGTGAGTATCCGATCTCACTGTCTGATTGTGTATCCGTTATGTCGGATAATGAGACCAATTATTCTAGATGACTTGACTCCTTCGAGTATGCTCTCCTTGACGATCCTCGCAAGGATGAGCCATGTTCTTCTGATTATTTACCGTTTAGTTCGCAACACTCCCCAAGGGTTATATGCGAGAGATTGCAACATTGTCCTGGTTTCCAATCTCTTCCTTTGTTGGGAAGCTGATCTGTCTCCTGCGAGACCGCTTCTTCTTATCCATCTGATGGATCTGACTCCTTTGAGTCTGCTCTCTTTAACGATCCCCGCAAGGATGAGTTCTGTTATGATAATTTGTTTCTTAGTATGTAACACTCTTTGAGAGTTATCTACGGGAGGATACATCATTTTATGTACTCGGTTTCATTTCTGATTGTGTATCTGATATGGTGGAGCATGAAAACAAGTCTTCTGCTTTGTGTACTCGGTCTCATCTCTTGTATTATATCTGGTCTAGAGAATAACAAGACTGGGTCTTCTGATTTTTCTAGGATATCTTACTCATCTGAGTCTTCTAGCCTTGACGATCCTTGAAAGGATGAGCCATGTCTTGTGATATTCAGTGTTTTCTTTGATCTTTAAACCTTATATCCACCGGATATCAAGCTGCGTAGAGAGTATCTGATTCTTCCCTTTTTGTATCTTATTGAGACAAAAAATATAGGGGGTGTAGCCACTGTGTTGTTCATGTTTACTCTATTTCCTCAGTCCTATTATTGCCTATACTTAGAGATCTATTACCTGGAGTATAGGGGGAGTGATGTGTTCATTCCCACATCGTTTTTTTATCAGTTTAGTTGTCCCTTCGCCTGTCTCCTCAAACTTTTGACATTCTGTCTATACGCAGGGATATTTTACCCTAAGTTTAGGGAGAGACATGTTGGGCTGCTGATTTGTCTACTCCCACCCTTGACCGTCCCTACTTTGTATACAGTCCATTATACTTAAGATTATTTGATCCTAAGTATGGTGGGGGGGGGGGGGGGGGGAGAGGGGCTGTCGACTTTTCATTTTTTCATTATTTAGTCATTGTAGTATATACTTTCCTTTACTTATCATGAGTTATGTCTTCCTTTTTCTCACTGAGCTACGAGGACATAGCTCAAGCTAAGTATATGTGGATTGTATATACGTTGCATATACTTTAGCCATAACTCATACTTGTGTATTTTTGAATAATATTATTAATAAACTATATGGGTAAGAGTATACAATTTATTAATTTTAATGAATATTCATGTATAAAAATTCTTTAAACAATGTACTGATTAATAAATTAATTTAAACATGTTTTGCAAAATGATTTGAAAAATGGTTGAAAAATGTCTTAAAAAAATTTTTAAAGCAATTTGGAAAACTTTTGCAAAATGTTTACAAAACTTTATATTAACTTTTTTATTGTAAAAATTTTTTTCATTCAATTGGATAAATTTTTTGAAATATTTTGCAGATGATTTGGAAAATGGTTATAAAAATACTTTGAAAATTTTATATATACTATAAGAAAATATTTTCAAAATGATTTTCAAATTTTGAAAATGTTTACAAAAGTTTTTGTAAAAATATTTACAAAATAAAAATTTTAAAATATTTATAAAATTATTTTGGAACTTTTTTAAGAACCTTGTACATAATTAGGAGAAAGAATAAGTTGTATAAAATTCTTTACAATTCTTGTATATCTCACTTGTAAATAACAATCAACTTATTCATATATAAATGTTAAGTGTAAACTATTCAACTAATTCTTGTAAATATAGACGCTTTCCCCTGTAAATATCTACACCTACTTCTTTTACTGATCTTTATTCAACCCTCCCCCCCAAATTTAAAATTTTTAAAACCCTGAAAAATTTGTAAAATATTTTCAAAAAATGCATAAAAAGTTCAAAATAAAAAAGTCTTCACAAAAAATATTTCTTTTCATTGCGTTGCATTTGCATTTTTCAGAGTGATAATGACAATTGAACTAGTCTAAATAAAATCCGAAGATTGGAACTTGGTTGGACCTTAATCCACTTAACCATAATAACCTTATAGGAATTGGATTTGAGGCACTTCAAGTCTGCTAGACTTAATTCTTTGAGACCACAAGACTACGTTCAGATGTCATCTTGATTGCCAAAGTCGAATATTTCGAGACATACACATAACTCTTGTTGATAGTGACCCAACTTGGACACCTGCACCACTTTTCTCAACTCAGACGAAATAGTAGAGGGATGTATTTGTTGGCATGAGACACCAATGATGGAAACATACAAAGTTAAAATCTATGGACATTGTGCCCTAGTCTGATCCTGAGGTGACGAGGTCCAAGGACAGGAGATCGTGGAATGAAATAATGCATCAAAATATGGATAGTCTACTTGCTCAAGAGGAACACGCCTAATGTAATTGCTATTATGAATATTATTAAAAAAATTGCATAACCAAAAACTCCAAAAAAATAGACGGGCAAAAATCAAAGAAAAATCAATTCCCGTTGGAGTATGTATTAGTATTCAATAAGAAAGCTTGTACTTCAAAGTCAAAGATTCATGTGATCCCACAACTGGATGAATTGACTACAGTAGACAAGCATCCTGGAATAGGTAGCTACACTGGCTACCACCCATTATCTTCTTTATATCCTCTTTTTGAGCTAGTTGCACTTGAACTTAGAAGGGAATACCCTACTCCTTGATGAAAGAGTTTTTGGATTGAGGAATTAGGGTCACCATTTATGCACAATCTACATAAATTGTGCCAAGATGTCAACAAATCCACCTACCCCAAACAACATTGATATATATTTTATTGGATAAGTATTATATGAAGCGAATAATAAATACCCAATGGTATCTACATATAATAGAAAGTCTGTATGTATCACCTGTATCGTCTTATTGTTTATATAGTTGAAATTGTTTCTCAAAGGAAGCCATGGAGGCAGGGTGTCATGATCATGTAATATCAGTTATCTGCATTTCTTTTTTTTGAAATATCAGTTGTACCTCTGACACATTCTAGTTTTATCACTTGTGCCCCTCAGCTTAGTTGTTGTACATCTGCATTGCAAACGACTGTTAACTTTTATAATACAAACATTATCAGATTAGATAGTATTGATTGAAAAATCCAAATTCGAGGGTAGTGGTATTGGAGTGGACTATGAGAGGTGATGATTAATCTCAGGGTGGATCTCCTGGTGGTTGACGGTGGAGGAAGAAAGCCGGGGTGACGCACGATACTTTTATAGGGTTCCAAGTGATGATGTAGACTCTCCAGATGGCCGGCTACTCGCTTGTTCTTTAACAAAGGTGTTGCTCCAAATCGGATTCTTGGATATGAATGTTGAAGCGACTAAATTTAATGCTTGCATAGGAGATTGAGATTCCATATGCATGGATTTGTACCAGAAGCGGTGAAAGATCAAATCTTACGAATTAGTCTTGGATTAAAAGAATAGGGCATATGTATAATTTGGGTTCTTCTAGAACTTCAAACCTTTGAATCCAATTTGGGTTCAAAACACATATCAAATGATATGGATTTTATGTTTAGTCGAGAGAGAATCGAAATGGTTATCTAACTAGCTAAGAAATCGGCTTAAAAAGAAGGAAATTGCACGAGTTGGATGATTGAATTCACCCGGGATGGAGGGTGTATGACCCCTTAGGTAACTTCTCAACGGGATAGTGAAGTTCCCGGAGATCCATGCGACTGATAAAGCAATATTATACCTCTGCTAGTGTGGATAATGTTTTAAAACGTGGAAATACTTCATATATGCTCCTGGACTTGTTGAAAGTGTTATTAAATGCTCGGATACTTGATGAATCCACATTTCATCATCTTTATTCTATCATTTTGGCACTAAAAACCCTAGCAAATGCCTGTAAATAGCCTTAAATAGAGTATCTTAGCATTTATGCATGTGCATCTTATTAGTGTATAAAATATTGTAATTAAAGCCAAAATTATAGAATAAATAAAAGAAAAGAAAAAGAATAAAATATTGTAAATATTTTATGATCCAAAACCCCGAGACCTAGGCATCTTGATGAATAGGTCAACAAGGAATAAAGTAGGGGGAGATAAGGGTCAAATACATATATTATTCTATTCATTCTTTATTCATTTTGGGACCTATTTTGATTTCCACTTTTTATACATCAAATAAAGAAACTTTGTACATGAAAGTTGTAGATAATTTAATAAAGAAAAATACAAAATTGATTTCACTGAAAAATAATGTACAGATAGAAAGTTATGGTCTGAATAAAAATCCATAATCCCAACTTACCATACCTGTATCTCACAACTGACAACTCCAAATGCAACAAACTCACCTTTAATTGTATATAGAATAAAATAATCTATTTAATGGTGTGGTTTCGCATTTGGCGGAGCTACGGTTTGAAAGTTGAGTTTTGGACCCACATTGTATACTTGTACGGATTAAAATACTCATTTTATGATTTATTCATTATTTTTGTATTTTTATATTTTTTATAATTATGTGAATATTACTTATAATATATTTGTGCATTAAAATCATAATAAAAATGCAAAGAAAACTCAAAATAAAAATAAACATTTATAGATCATACATGTATTATACCTATATTTATACCTACACATTTTATACTTATATTTTATTTAATGTACAGAATACATTAGAAAAATAAAACAAAAATATATTTGTGTATATAAAAGTATTTTATGATTTTAGAAAATAAGAAATAAAAATAATAAAAATAAAATACACAGAATAAAAATAAAGTACTAACATACATAGGTATTATACCTATATAGGGCTAAAAAGTAAACTTATGAAAATATACCTCATAAAAATAATTAAAAATCATAATCAAATACTGCAGAAAATAACAAATATTTTTTATTTTTAAATCATAATTTAATTCAGCCTATTTCTATTTTTAAATGAATTAATAAAGATTTTAATCAGGGTTTTTCCTGGTTGGTCCACGTGGACCAACCAGGTGCAAACCCTAGTTGACTCTGGTCAACTAGGTGTCCTAGAACCCTATCAGCCCTGCCAACCTCGTGTTTGACCCACTTTTGTGGATTTTTTCGAGGCTACTTCTTTCACATTTTTGTGTTGCATCCTTCTGCAACATTATTCATCAACCATCCCTCTATCTCGCCTATGCATAATCTTGGTCTTTGGACCCAATATTTGCGAGATACTCGTCGATCTTTGGACCCCTGTCACCTCGAGTCAAACCACTTAAAACCAAACCCCCACCTTCGATTTGAATTTGGATTCCCTTCGGTCCACCCCTCTCGCCTTTCTTGTGCTCCAGAGCTTCCTGGAGGTGATAGCTCCGCCGCGAGCTCTTCAGCCAAGGCACCAGAGGTCGGAGGCGTCTCCCACACCTCCCGCAAGACCGGCGGTCGAGGTACACTACTCCCTCTGGCTCCGGCCATTGAGGGCCACTTCACGCTTATTTCTTTATTGCATTCAGTTCCTGTTAGTCCTAGGATGAAAAGCCCCCAAAAAAATTCGAGTTCCATTGCCTAAATCGCCCGATTCACCAACTTGGCCGGAGCGCTCCTCCGGCCGTTCATCGCCACGCCGCTCCACGCTCCTTCACGTCCATCCAGAGGTCCAGGTAGTTTGCCCTGGACCTCCTCACTCTGTTTGCAGGTCAAAGCACACTCATTGGAGCCTGGAGGCGATTCTGGAGCTTCGCCGGAGCTAACGGAGCTCTGTAGCTCAGCCACCCTCCAGCGAGCCCCTCGGCCATCGTCGAGGATTTTTGCCGCCGCCAGAAGCTGGAGGAGGACCTCAAGAGGCCGCAACCCCATTTTGACGCCCGAAGCTCGTCGGAGCGTGGAGATCTGGAGCGAGGAAGATCGCCTCGCCGGCGCTCCTCCTTGTTCTTCCTCCACGTGCCTGCACCGTTGGATCAGGAAGCGCCCCCAGGTCGACAGCGTCCGTTGGATCGCGTCACGTCGCCACCGTCCGATCGTCATCCGACGATCTAATCTCCGCCGTCCTCCCCAAGCGTCGTCGACCAGTGGATTCACACCACGTGTTCAAGTAAAGATCTGCAGCCGTTGGATCCGCGCGCCGGGGGTATTTTGCATCTAAACCCCTGCGCATTTTTGTATTTACATTTTAGTCCGTAAACTTTCCTCTGTAGTGTAGAAATTTTGTAAAATTTGCAAAAAGACCCTCGCATTAATTTTATTTACCCTTAGGTCCTCTGCCACGTCACCTCACGTGACCTGTACACGTGAGGTGAGGGCATTTTGGACTGAGGCCCTCGGTCTTTTTAGTATTTCATTTCAGTACCAAAACTTTGATATTAAGTGTTATATTCTTGGAGAAATTGCATGTAAGCCCTCAGATTTTGGAAAATTACTTTTTAGTCCTCGCCAAGCGCGTGTAAGTCACGCGCCTTGGTGGGTATTTTGCACCGACACCCCTGCGGCTTTTGTAATTTATGTTTGGTACTGGAAATTAAATATTTAGTTCAATATTTTGTGGACATTTTGCATACATGCCCCTGGTTTGTTTATTTGCATATATACCCTTGCCATGCCTCTTTAACGTTTGTATGCTTGTTTTAATTAATTAGATCATCATTTTACTTAGAAAAATTCCACAAAAATTCATAGAAGCTCCTGTTAACTTGTATTTGCACGCCATATTTTTGCATTACATTTTTGTCGCATTTTAATATTTATTAAAAATAAAAAACAAGCTTTTTGTTTACTGACTAGCTTAGAAAATGCCAAAAAAATATTAAAAATCTCGAAAAATTCCAAAAAAATTCCCTAGTGTGTATTTTAGCATATTTTAGTGTCAATCCAAAAATCACTAAAAATCTCAAAAGGAAAAACCTAAAAATTTAAAAATACATAAAAACTTCAAAAAAATACATAAAATCAAAGAAAACTCCAAAATTTGTAAACTCAAGTCCTGTAGTCTCTTGTTTTGATTATCTTTATTTGAAAAATAGTGTGGAAAATTTTTATGGCTATTTGATATTTTTAATTCTCATTTTATCTCTAGCCAATAGCTTGTCCACTGTTTTAGTTTATTTTAGTGTTTAAAAATACCAAAAATAGTTTGAAAAATATCCAAAAATCACAAAAACAATAAAAAATTATAAAAATATCAAAAAGATTTTATTTCTGAATTTTGGGCTATTTTTGCATATTTGTATTAATATTCTATCTTCTCTTTTATTACATTGTGTTTATATTCCAATATTGAAAAGAAAAAAATATATATAATATAAAATTATAAAATCAGAAAATTAAAAATCAAAATACAAAATCAAAAATTAAATAAAAAATAAAAAAATTAAAAATTAAAAACCCACAAAATTTCTTTGCTTTGCATAGTGTAGACATCACTCACATATACACACACACATTTGATTGCTCTACCCTGTTTGCTCCCTGTGTTCGAACTCTCTGCATACTTGCTTGCTATACATTTTGTGCGGAGTTAAAAATAAATTTTAACTCCACATTTATTTCTAATTGTTGATCTGTAGTGTGGGTTAATTATTGATTAAATACAGGATTCATTTGAGAGTCGCCACAGCGACGATTGTCTCCGCCTTGTGTGAGACACCATTTAGGCTCTCTTGAATTCTGCGTTTATCAATACTTCTTCAAAATTATGTCCCTATTTTGTAGATTTAATTTTGTAGTTGTATTCTAATTATTAGAAATATCATTTTACACTTACAATTTATAAGAAAAATTATCTTAAGTGCTTGGAACCATATTATATCACATTTATTTTGTTAAAGCAATTAAAATTATTTTTCTATTTATAAAATACAAAATATTGCATTTTCTCCTGTTTAATATCTAAAAATATATAAAAAATCAGATAATGTTTTAAAAAATCAAAAAAATTCCAATGTGTTTATTGGGTATATTTGGTTTTCTGACCAAATATTTTTGTAAAATATTAATTAAAACTCCTAAAAATTGAAAAAAATGAAAAACCTTATATAAATTCTAAAAAATAATAAACAAAATATAAGAATATTTTCTAAGTTTCTAAATTTTCTTTACAGTATCTAGAATTCAGGAAAATTGAATTTAGGGTCAATCTAATTCAAGTACTCGGTGCGGAGCTGCTCCCAAGTGTAAACAAACTTCCCCAGATGTTTCAGCCAGGTGGCTGCTCTATCTGCCAAAGAGAAGGGGAAGGCAATCATCCGTATCGTGTCCTGGTCCACCTGACGATCGTGGACAGTACTGCAAATCATCTCAAACTCCTGTAAGTGGAGATGAGGCTCCTCAGTAGCCAAACCGTGAAACCGGGGAAGGAGCTGCAAAGTGTTCGGGGGGAACTTGAAGTCCCCAACGATGGCTGGTAGCACCACCCAACGGTGCGTCAAAGTCGATCTGGGATTGTGGTTATCCCGCATCGGTCTCGGTGGTCCTGCTCCTCCTGCTGCTGCTGCTGCGGCTGCGGCGGCAGCTGCCGCATCGTCGGGTCCTCCTCCGCGGTTCTCGCGGTCGGCTCTCATCTGCTCTAGCTCCTTGCTCCCTGGTGTCCAATCAGGTATAAGAGCTGGTTTTTTTATTACTTTTCCAGGTACCTGTAGTTCTTAGGATTGTTTTCATGCATTTTGTTTCATTATTTAGGTTGTAGTTAAGTGTAGATTAACGGACCCATAGTTCGTCGGAGCTCCGCTCCGACGAATGATTCCACCGTGTTTTCACCCGTTGCCGACCTCACTTCCACCTCCATTTCCTTATCCTGTCATTTCTCTACGCCTCGCCCAACTCCATTCACCTCGTTCCCTCGTGGATCGAGACTTTACTCCTTCATGTCCATCGCACGCCGGAGGAGCTTCGCCATGTCCCTATTTATAAAGCCCATTTCAAGTTTCCTGATTTACTATTTTATTTATTTATGTTCTTCCTTACTTAAAAATCCACAAAAAATCATTAAATTTATCCTAAATCATCAAAAATAGAGAAATATTTATAAAATACGATAATATCTTATTCCCAAATTTTAAGCTTATTTGTTATATTTAAAAAATCCAAAAAATGTCCCTTTTATCTTCTCCTTTACATATTTTAAACTATATAGACTTATATATAAATTAATCTATATTTTATTTTAAAAACAAAAATTAATAATTTGCTTAATTAAAACATAAAAATATGTTAAATATAAAAACCCATCTAAAAATTCATGAGTGGTCTATTCATTTTTGCTCTATCTTGTGCGCCCCTTTGTGGTTTGACCCCTACTTCTTTCTTATTATACACATTTTTGTAGGGTATAATAAATTTCGGCTCACCTACATTTACTTAGTTAATCATTATTGTGCGTTAATTGTTGAGATTGCACTCGAGTTGATTGTATAGAGTCGACAGAGGTGTTGATACAAAGATTGTTGATCCGACTTGTCGAACACCGCATACCCTTTAAGATTGGACATTAGACACATCGATTCACATGTGTTTCAACTAACAGAGCACTAGATTTTAGTATAATCTTAATATCCTAATATGTTTGCATTCAAATGTATAAAATTATTAATGTGTCACTTGAATGAATTGATCTAGTTTCATACCTCCATAAAGAACCAATTGTACTATATATTCAATGCATCTATACACATATACACACACATGATAATGCATCTAAGGTTCATACATCCATATACATATCACATGGAATTTTAAGAGTACACTAAGTCATGTTCTTGAAAATTTAAGGGTACACTATCATGTTATATACACCCATGTTTACATACCACAATCCATATCATAAATAAACATACCGCAATCCATACCACAATGTATAAACACTATATACCACAAGCACTACACTAATACCAAACTGTTAATACTAAAACATGGTCATATAGATCTAAAAACTAGTACGTCAAAGGGAATACCTCGGGTAGGGAAAAGTGATACCGAGGAGAGAACGGAGCCAACCGAGGAGAACAAACACAAAGAACCGCCAGTGAACATCACATGAGCAAGAGGGTGAGGCAGTAGTAGGACCAACTGTTGCACCACATCTGGGTCGACTCGTGGCGGCATGGTCCTGCACGAGAATCATAACATTAATATTTTTTTAACCCTTAAGAGACATGTGGACATGTAACTAAATTTACTAGTCTCCTGGGACTCGTGTAGGCTCAAGAGCCATACACTATCCGTATTCGAATACTATATAAGAATGACATTTGTGATGTATATTGGAGTATCATTGCTCTAATACCATCATGCCACGCCCTATGGGTCCAAATACTCAAGAATATACATCCGCAACATATGACTCCACATTCAAAATACCAAGCAGTGACAAACATGCAAGAGAATGGTAAAGAAAGAAGATCCACATTTTTTTTCATTCCACTTCCATTCATACATCATGTCCACCAAAATTATACACAATACTCTAGAAGTATACAATAAGTATACATCACCATGCACTTATAGCCATGTGCATACATCATGATCATCATGTCTCTTAAAAGAAGTACATGTACAACTAAAACTCAAAAGAACAACAACTCACTATACCACAAAAGAAGGGCTGCAACAAAGTCAACCTCTTACTGCCTACAGTTGCGGCTGTTGCTCCTGCAAACCTGCTGAAGTCCGAACATGAGCTTAATTACAAATTCGACTGGATCTGAGATTAATTACAAATTTTGTACTTATCAAATATTCAACAAATTCATTTCGGAGTCTATCGTGTAGTGCTCATCGAGAGCTTTCCAATGGTACCAAAAATGCCCAAATCCAACATCGTACGAGGAAGTTATGGTTGTTTTACGATCATGGGTCGATAACCAGACCCGATGGATATGTGATGAATCTCCACTTCATCACATATGTTCTTTCATTTTGGCCTTAAATCCCTAGTCAAATGCATGTATATGGTATTAATTTATGCAAAATAACAATCAATTATTGATTGATCCCGCCGTCTCTTTCCACCTACTCAGCGCCAACTACATCTTCTTCCATTCATGGGTTTGAGTGCATAAGTCTACATATGCACTCATATCCCTTCATGTTTATGTAGACAATTCCTGATTGGTCTACAAACCCTAGATCTTCTTCTCTGGCAACTTTATCTGACAACAAGGTCGATATGCCCTCCATTGGTGCCTTCAAAGTCCAGCGCCAATAGTCAAGATGGACGGGATGAATTACGAGCTCTGGGCGATGCAGTTCATGAGGCTGATGAAATCCAATAGTCAGAAGCACATTCTTATCGAAGATGAGCAGGTGGAGAAGACGGAGATTTATGCCTCATGGGAGGCTGACGATTCGTATGCCAAGGTCTGGCTTTCTGGCACTCTAACAATGGAGATTGACAAATGTTGTACAAAACACTGTATTTAATGCTAAAATTAAAGAATAAAGGAAGAAAAGAAAAAGAATGAAGTGTCAAAGACACTGAGTGACCTTAGGTTCCGAGATCTACTCATCACGATGACTTGGTCGACAAGGAATAAAGTAGGGGGAGATAGAGCATGCCAATTGCACAGAAAACACCATAAAAACCATATTTATTTTTGCCCAATAATTGCACTTTCGGACCCATTTTATTCTTTATTATTTATACATCAAATAAAAAACCATCTATATGAAAGGTGTATATAAAAATACAAAAAAAATACAAAATTTATCTCATTCAAAAATAATGCATGCTCGGGTCACAAATAATAAAAAGTCGCAAAGAAAGCCTTACGAACCTGTATCATCTCCATACATATCCCAAAATTAACCAAACTCACCTTTATTGTTCATAAAATTAAATTATCTATTTAATTAAGGTATTTCATTTAGTTCAAAGTAAAGATGCAAAAGTTGGCTTTTGAGCCCTCATTGTGCAATATACATGTATATAAATAAAAGGAGGAATTCATTTTTATTATTTTATTTATTATATATTTTTATACCCTTGAAAATATTAATTAAAATACCTATAAGTAATAGTAATAAAATAAAAAAAATCAAAAATAGATTAAAATAAATAATGTCCTATAATATATAGGTAACTATACCTATAATATGCATACATAATATATATCCTTATTTATTTAAGTAAATATAATAAAAATATGTAAATATGCATTTAAATAAGTTATAAATATATAAAATACGTATATAAATAATAAAATATAAAATACAAAATAAAAATAAAAATACCTAATACATGTATAAATACCTATACATGTACATGTAAAAATTAATATATAATAAATTAAGTTGCAAAAATTAATTAAACTTCATGATAAAATACTACATAATATAGCACACATTTTTCATGTGCTAACCTTTATTTAATTATATCATCTACTATTTTATTTATAATTGTTTTTCCTTTATTTTTCCTATTTTGTCTTTTAGTGGGCTTAGGTGGCCCAATAAGGAGCCGTGGATAGTTGACCTTTAGTCAACTTCCCATTCTTCATTCCATCCCTCTCTACCTCGTGTCAGAGTTTGCAATCCCTACTTCTCCTTATTTTATGAACATCAAACCACTCCCTTTTACACAATTTTTCATGCAATCTCTACGACAACACATCCCTAATACACTTCTACACCTTAGATCCCATGTACATATTATAGATTCATCAAAACCCTTTGATCTTTAGGTGCCCTCTCTTTTGTTTATAAATAATATTCCAGATCGTTTTTGACAATTATTTCACTATAGTCCTTTTTCACTATAGTCCTTTTTCATCTCACCTCACATGGTTTCCCACATGATTTGGGGCTTTTTGCACACAAGCCTTTACGACTTTTATTATTTGTAAATAGTCCTAGAATTTGTAAATAAAGGGTAATTGTTCTTGTAAATATTGCACAATGGGACTTGTCTTTATAATTGCAATTTGCCCTTCCTAGGTGCGTATTATATTTAAATGCTAGATAAATTGCACACTTGCCCCTATATATCTCTCATGGTTGTTCAATGCGCCTTTATTTATTTTAAATTGCAAAGTGCCCCCTACCTCTGTTGTATTTTTATTTTTTGCATTTCAATTTAATAGCTTCCTTGCCTTAAATATCAAGGGAAAATTGTTGTAGGTACCTCACATCAAACTAGTTCATGTTGACATTTTTATTTTGGTATTTCTTGTATTTTACTATTTATTAAAAATAAAATATGAACTATTTATTTGCTGTCTAAAAATAAAAATAACAAAAAATACCAAAACTACTCAAAATTCCAAAAAAATCATATCATGTATACTATTTTATATTCTATCACATATACAAAAATAACTAAAATATATGAAATAAAAACCTTAAAAATTGAAAAACCCTCTTAATCCTATAAAAATCTACGAAAGTTTTGTAAAATCAAAAAAGAAAAAATAGTTTTCTATTGTATATTTTTCTTTATATTATATAGTACCAGTTAAAAATTGTTTTGAAAAATGTTGAGATAGTTATCTATTTTAGATCCCAAAACACTCCGTCTTATCAATATAAGTCATTATTTTTACATTTTAAATTAACTAAAATATATAAAAATTTGCAAAAATTACCAAAAATTCCAAAAATAAAGAAAAATTATAAAAACATAAAACTTTTTATTTTATAAATTTTAAGTATATATAACTATAATTATAAATATAAAACCATATATATTATATATATACTTAATATTATTTATATAGTATTATAATTGATATTATTACTACTAAATACCTTATATATATTAAAAATCCTTAAAATAAAAAGGACTATACTTACTCGTATTTACTGAATTTTTATATGTTTATTACATACATCACATATAGTATTTATTATACATATTATTATATAGATATACTTATTATATATTAAAAAGAAAAAGGAATTAGAAATAAGTGAATATAAAAAAGTAAATAAAAATTATAAAAAAGTAAATAATTTTTTTGATGTTGGGGCAATCTATTTTAGTGTGTTCACCTTCTTTGAATTACTTTTTCCTAACGAACAATGTTGAGTAATATACTTTAATACATGAATAAAAGTTGAAATACATATCGAGATCTATCCACAGAAGACGACATAGATTCCCTTACAAGCAACATGACATGGGATTTAATTCCACTATCCACATCAATGAAGGGATTGCAAGTTAATTTACATGGTGACGGAAGCCGCTAATGGCATAATAGGGCGCATGGCTTGGTTATTAGCAAAGGGTTTTCAACAGAATGCATGACTTGACTTTGTGAATGTCTTGAACGTCGTAGTATCCTTGAGCATGTTACTAGCTGAGGAGTTGCAATATTGAGACAACATCCATGCATTAATAGAGACATCTACGTGCAACAACCACATGGATATACAATTGGTGAAAATGAAGATATTATACACACACACTCATAAAAAGACTTCATGGTTTGAAATAGATATCGAGATAATGGAATAATAAGTTCAATGATTACATGTCAAATGTTGGATCCAACTAATATGATGGACTGTTATTACTACTTCAAAAAGCTTGGGTTCATCCTATCTCATTCTACTTTTGTATGTTGATGACATACTTGTTGCATGATTTAGCGAGAAAGGGATATCGAATATTAAGAAAGTATTATCCCATGAGTTTACAATGAAGGACTTCTTCCCAGTAAAGAGGATCTTAAGGATTCTAATCGCTAAGTACAAACTGAACAAGTAACTTATATAATTACATTGAGAGTGTAAAGAAGGTACTAATAAGATTTTATATTGAAAATGCTAAGTCTACCAACACAGCTTTAGGGATGCACTTTCGACTTTAAAAGAGGCTAGAAGCTCCAACAAAGGAGGAGAACGAGTTCATGCCTAAAATAGTTGGAAAATCTAAATAAAATCCACACATTGAAATAATCAGGGGTATATGCTTAAGCCTATACGTATAGAGAAGTTGAAGGCATGTACAAAATATATTATTTCTAATAGGTCATGAAGCATAGTTGAATAATGTTAAAGAAGGTCCATTATACTTTTTTAGGGCAACAAAAAGGCAAGGCTCTTGAGCTGGAGTGAGTATAAGGAGGATAAAGAGAATGCTAAAACTCTCCGTTTTTCTCATCGACTACGAGAAAGAAAGGTGATTCTGTTTGTAGCCTTGGTCTCATTCCTGTATACCCTCATTAACTCTTTTTCTTAGACCCCGTTCGGTACGGGGGAGTTTACCCCCTTATCCCATTCCTTATCTGTCATGTGTGGTTCCCACTTTTTCTCTTTTTTAATACATTAAATAAATTAATTCTCTTTGATCAATTCCATCAAAAAAATAATATATTATACCATCAAATCATGTAAAAATTATAAACTACTTCACTTCTACTCACTTTTCCAAACTTCAATATAATCACTTCACAATAACTACTCACTTTTCCAAACTTCAATACAATCATACCACAACAAACCCACCCCCAGATTAACCCTCCATACAAATACCAAAAGACAAAAATGAGTTACCGTCTACCAGTTTAATCCACCCTAACCCGTGCAACAAACACACTCATGTTGAGATCTAGACCTAGAACTCTAATGCAAGACTTGTACCTCCTTTCAGTCATTATAAGCTGGAGAGGCTAACATAAGTATTTGGCTAACACTTGAGTGCATGTTGATAGTTCTTATCTTCAGATGAAATGGACATATTACGGCCAATCTAGAAATTGTCACGTAGCTCAACCCCCTCCGCATTCAAATTAATACCTTTGTAGTCATGCACAGAAGAATGTTAAAGTCTCACAATAGTTAAAAATTAATAAACACACAAAAATTGAAGCTAATTAACAACCTTTCTTGCAAACCAGTCTTCAAGGGGGAGATTGTTGGAATCTGTTATGAAGTTTTATTAGTACTCTATATGTGATGACAATTTAGTTCATCCAACTCCGATGAATTTTATTTATAACAAGGGTTATATTGGCAATTTTCATGTAAATCCGGTAACGTATAGAGTAGGCAACTTGCTAAATCATTATACATCCTCATGTTGTTGTGTTTGTGCATAGTTTTTCCCCCCATTTGTGCTTGTGTTTATTTGTGCTTGTGTTTATTAATGGGACTCTTCTTCGACACATGAGATGAAGAATGATTTGTTTTCATTCCAGTACTCAGCCCAACGACAAAGTACACATGTAAGAATCAACGTTTTAAAAATCGAACCGGACATCAAATTGGACATGTATCGATTTTGGTTTTTATAGTCAAACCAGTGGGACCGACCAATCGAAATGGTGATGACGTCAGCAGTTCAAAGAAATTGGAAAAGATCAAGCCAATATATTGTTGGTTTGGTTCGTATGGTTCAACTGGGTCGAACCGAGTTAGACCGGTATATCATATAATTAAATAAATAAGATATAACTAAATAAATAAGGAAAATGCTACATCATATCTTTGAAGGATTTGTTTACTCTTGTCCTTCCAAGTTTTTTCGATAACACTTATACCCTTATTTTTAATATAATTTCATGTGTCCCCTATATTTTTATAAAATCAATAGTAGTAACATTTTACTAGTACACTTGTACTCTCATTTTATACCAACATAAGAATGATATTGTGGATTTTTTAAGAAAATATAAGAGCACAAGTGCAATTGCTTAAAAGTTAGGGGTATAAATATTATTAAAAAAACTCGAAAGTGAATAATAATCATATTTCGTAAAATTTATATAAATATAGATATGTGATGTAAAAATTTAATAATTTTAAAACTATTTAAGCTCTAATTAATGACAAGTGTTGTTAATTTATTGCTTCTCATAGTATGACTATGACAAAGTCTTCTTCATTTGTTATTGTTACAAGTGGACAACCTCGTACACAACGTGAGAAGAGAGAGGCAATGCTCATATGACAGGAATAGACAAGCGATAACGAGTCATTGGTACATGTAAATGAGAATAGATAAAGGGATACTATACTATGAGTTAGAATGAGTCTAGATTATGAATATTTCTGAAAAAAATTGTATTTTATTAATTTATTAGAAATTATTTTTTTGTCAAAAAATGGATGGTTGAACCGATGGTTTGGTTCAATTGATTCAACCGTGTTTAAGTGGTCCAACTTGATTTTGACAAGTTTTGATTGATTTTTATTTTATGAATAAAAACTGGATAGTTGGACCATTTTTCCTTCGGTTTTGTATTTGATCGGTTCAACTGACTAGCTCGTTTTGATTTTTAAAACCTTGGTAATAACCTTGTGTTCGTTAGAGATGCAAACGACCAGATACAGATATGGATATAGGCATTACCGTATCCTTATCCGTTTTTGAATACGAATATGGAGGCGGATACAGATATTGACGGATATTAAAACTATCTTATCAAATCCTTCAAAAACGGATACAGATGTAAAACGGATATTGATCGCATACGAGTAATGTTAGAAAATATCCTATAGAAATAACTTAAATATATATAAATTGGATGGAAAACACATGATATGAATTTATTAAATGTGAAATATGGTAAAAGAAGGTATAAAATTATGCTATATATGATTATAAATAAATCTATGACTATATTTGTATACAAAAACGGATATACGGATACAGATACATATGTTTTTGGATATTAAAATGACATCCATATCCGTATCCATTTTAAAACGGATACGGATATCAAAATATGTATAAAACGGATACGGTGACTGATCGGATAGGGATATATCCGTAACCGTTTACATCCTTGATTCGTTAGAAACCGAGTCTCTTTTTGGCAAAATTAACCATCATCTACCATTAGCTAATTACAAAATGCTCCAAAAAAATTAAGGCTCCCCATATTTATGTGTTGGCGAGCACGGTGAGGCCTGTCCAACTTAATAACGAAACAAGTGGGGGATTGGGAATCTCTCTTTTGCCCCTTCCTCGTCTCGTGGGTCACCATCGAGGACAGGGAGTTGCATGTGGGAATCAAACACCTCCTCCTGCGGTTCTCGTTGCTCTCCTCCTCTCCTCCAATGGCATATATATGCCCCATGCCACCGATGCAGACGAGGTCCTACCTCTTCATTGGAATCATGTCGCTTGTCTCGTTATATCCCAATGGATAAGATAGAAGACATGAACTCGTGCATCCTCGTACGAGCTCCTGCCCTGGTCCCTTGCAAACTCCCCCGACGTAGATTGTTCTCAGTTACAGCTTCTCTTTTACTTTGTTGCAGAGCACTTCTACCTAAGATCGAATTATTATCAAGTATGATGTGTGTGTGTTGAAGTTATCGAGGCAAATGATACGGTTCGTTTGATTGCAGGGTTGGACATGGTTGGGTTGGGTTGGGGGTACCCCTGTGAATAGTAAACTGTGAGGAGGATTGGATGTTTGAAAGAAGAGGTACCACAGATTGGGCCAAGCCAATCCTGCACAACCCTACAACCAAACAGAGCCATAGAGTCATGACACTATATATAAGGGGCACAAATTGAAAATAATCATATATATATATATATATATATTAAGGGTAAAATGTGTATGCCCCCTAGGGGAGCTAACTTAGCTCCCCCCGCCCTTTTTTCACAATTTTTTTTATTTTTTTTGAAAATCTAAAACCGTGTAAATTTATTATTAAATCCCTATATTATGTCATTCAAATTTCATGCGAAACAGAGACTCCTACGACCTCCATCCAAACGGGGTCGATTTAAAAAATCCTGTTACCGTTAAAAAATTGACTGTCTGGATGGAGGCCGTAGGAGTCTCTGTTTCACACGAAATTTTAATGACACAATATAGGGATATAGTGATGAATATTCATGGAAGAAATTTTAAAAAAAAATAAAAAATATGGAGAAAATGGGCCGGGGTAGCTAAGTTAGCTACCCCTGGGGGCAGCCCCATTTTACCCATATATTAAAATAATCTAAATTACATAATAATTATAATACAAATAAAAAATAGATACATTTTTCTCTCTCATGCGAACCCCGTGTACCACCTATATCTTGGGATTCTTGTCCCTCGTGTCCTCGTATCCTGAACTAATTTTCTATTCACATCCACAAGGATCCTCATCGCATTATCAAGGTCATGGCATTTGGGCTTGAAGTAATGTGTTTCACCAGGCATTGGACGGCAACCCACCTCCTCCACCTCCATCATCCTAGTCGAGTCCCTTGCTACCACTCTTGTCCATTTCTTCTCCACTTATGTCCCTCCTTGTGTACGCTCCAATCCATCTTATTACGATAAGATGTGGGTATATCAGGAGTATTGTTTGTCCTGTGGACATAAATTCGCCTATCAAGATATGATTGATGCTTTCTTTATGCAATTCTAGAAGACATAAGAGAATGCTAATTTGATGATGATTCACAACATCAACACGACTAAGTGGATGAATGGTTACTCCTAGTTTGCTAATTCATAGGTCGGGCTTCTCTATAAGTTCTCTTTTGATGTTGAGAAGTTGACTCTAGGTGTCTCCTCGTCGACCATGACTTGCACTTGGTAGACTCCTGGCCAGCCTCCCCCTACTGAAGCATCTCCTTCTCCTTGTTCCTCCTCCTTCAGTAGCTCCCTCTTCCTCTCATGGGAAAAGGATTATAACGCCTCCCATTGCATAAGAGGAAGAAGAAGATGATGATATTAAAGATGAAGACAGCGATGAGTCCTCCGAGTATGGCTCTCCCAGGTACATCTACAACTTTGAGACTCGACGTATCATTAAGCGGGGGAACAAACACTCTCGTCTAACATGATGCGACACATTTGATGGTGATTATTCACTAGTCTTTTTGCTTGTTCTACTTATCATGGTTTCTTTTTCAATTATATATCTTGTTCTTCTTTTTCAACATGCATGGGAACTCTAGTTTGTGCTCACAAACATTAAGGTTCATTACTTTATTAATGATTTTATTTTTCTATCTTATACCTTTTCTTTTTATTGGTTCTAAAATGGGGAGGATAAAATTAAGTAAAGAATTTCAGCTAAAATTTAAGGGGGATTAAATCAAAATAAAGAAAGATAAGTTTTTGATTGCTTATTGAAGGGGCACTTTATCTCGAAGATGAACTTCAACTTTAAGGATACTATTTTTTATAATCTTTTAAGTATTTTGTCATCATAAAAAAGAGGGAGATATTATTTACTTGTTTATTATCCTCTTCTTTATTTGATTTTAAAGATGGCACAAACATATCATAGGTCGTGCATTTGTCTATATACTTGTTTTGCAGGATTTTTTATTAATTATGCTACACATATTAAGCTATTTGAGGATTTGTGCTCAAAAGTTTCATTCTATTTTGTTGTATCAAGGTTGAATTGTTTCTATGTAAACCCTATTGTATTCTTTGTACCGTAACTTCGAATGCTGAGTTGAGAACTTTCCATATCAAGAACAACCCAAAGAAAAGGCTTGATTGACCAATCTTTGCAACCTGATCGACCAACCTTGATATATTTTATCGCTCAACTTGACAATATAATTGACTAATACAATATGAATGGCAAATCCTTGTAGTTAGATCGATCGACTTGTTGTTCCATAATTGATCGATCACTTGACTTTGTATGATCGAACAATGTTTAAATTTAAAAATTTCAACGTCTACTTAATGTCCATATCGACGGTTAATTCTGATCAACTAAATGAAGTTACCTAATCGATCAACTTGGTCATATCAGTATATTGAAATAGATTGATCAATCAACTTAACCAAACCCTATTGATTTTTATGCTGAATTTATTTCCAATGGCTATATTCTCTTGGACCCATATATAAGAGACTCTATAACCAATGTTAGAAGACACATCGGCTTTCATTTGCTCTCTCCAGCAAAAAACAAATTTTGTTTAGAGCTTATTGTCTTTTCTCTCTACAGTTCTTAGAGTTCTTCAATATTGAGTCAAGTTCGACAGATATATTACTTTGAAAAGATATCATATATTACTTTGAAAAGATATCATATATCAGCATCCGATCACCTTGAATGCTCTAGATCTTTTGACAAGGAGTCAAAACTTTTTTGATAGGAAACATCATTCAGTGACATTATAACTTTGATATATTTTCTGATTCATATGTGCTTGTTATTTGAGATATTTATGCATGTCTTATATTCTGATGTATATACTATGTAAATATATAATATCCTAACATAGATAAAAGATATTATTGATATATTATTTATCTAGGATTGGGGACACCCACATCTTTTTCCCCTCATTATTTTTGATTTTTTTGATATAGATCCTTAGGGGATTTACTTAGAATATTAAATGAAATACATGTTTCAAATTTCATGTAAAATAGACATTCCTAACCACTCCATCGGAAGGGGTCGATTTCAGCAAATCTGAGATTGTTAAAATTTGTCTGTCTTGATGGATAAGCTAAAAAGTCTCGAAATAAGTTGAAATTTTAATGACGTGCGATGATATATTGTGTATCTAAATTCTCCAAGGATTCAATTCAAAAAAATAAAAAATTTGAGGGAAAAAGAGGTGGGTGAAGGAAATTTACCTACACATGGGTGTAGGCTCCCTTTTCCCCATTTTTCCATATCATCCTCTCTACATGAACTTTGGTGTTAGATCTAAAAGTTTCTCGGTGCATCTTGGATCCTCGAAGCTCGTCCAATCCAAATAAGTTAAAGGACAGTCAGAGACTTCTACTTTGCCAGGGTGTATGATTTCTGCTGGTAACTTTAGTGTTTGATATAAATCTGTAAAGCAAGCAACTTTTTATATGGTTGAGATATCCACATAAATATCTCGAATTTAGTAAAGCAAATTGTTGGCTCGACTAATCGAAAATCCTAAGTCAAGACTTCAACAATATTTTTAATTCGTTTAGACCTCTACGTAAAACATCATGTGCAATGGGAGCCTGATCTTCCCGATTCTTTCTAAGCTCCAAAGCTCAAGACCCTCCCACATACATTGAAATATAACTTACTTACAGGCCCAACCAAAAAGTTTCTGGCTGTTATCCGTTTACAATTACCGTAGACCAGGATAATCACTTGCTAGACATCATAAAAAATAATCATAAGGAGGTTGGGGCTTGCAAAATATCCGTGAAATAATCCTTTTCCTTGTATTCACATCAGAACTGTCTGATTCAGGATTCCAAGTTGACAAGTTTCAATGCAAGTTGAATCTGTCATTGTGAGAATTGGTAAAGAAAGTGATGGAGAAATGGTGTGAGCTAGGTTCATTTATCTCATCTCTGATTCCAAATGGATGACCTTGATGAATCTCATATTTATCATGCTAAAAGCAGCAAAATAAACCCCTGGCTTAACCAATCCAATAAAAATCATCATCAATTCTTTATTATTATCCTGTATATATTGTGTATAAATACCCATAATTAATTGTATTTAATTTTCCTTATTTTTCTTGTAAATTATTTTATCATCAAAACCCCTAAAAATTAGGTAGAGTAATTGTCCATAATTCACTGACCATTAAAAAGACTAAAAAATACAAAAATATCTCAAAACCAAAAAGCCGGTGTTTTTATCCCCCTTAAAAATACTCCCCCAAAAGTATTTTTTGTAGAAATGACCTATTTTGGCTTTTTGTCCAACATGAAACTTGTAGATCTCGTCGAGAAGAGCAACTTTCATGTTTTGACTTTTTCCTAATTTCGCATCTATCTATTTCTTTTGTATTTTTCTTTGTATTTATCCTTCTGATTTTTCTGATAGGGCCACGTGGCACCCTCTGGGCCGCCCACGTGGCCCGCTTCCCCTTCCGCCACCCGGCTCCTCTTGGGGCCGTCGGATCTACCCATTTCCGCCTCCATCTCCGCCGTCCATTCTCGCCATGTTCCAGCCGTCAGATCTGACTTTCAAATGTGATCCCAACCGCATACTCGCGCTTCCACCACAGCCGCCCTATCGCTCCCTATCCTACGATCCACCACTTCACGGGGGTTTGCCCTAGCTTCCTCCGCCCTCCGGTGACAACGAAGGGCAGCGTTGTCGAGGCGACTATGGTCGTGCCACCCAGGTGTGATCCGTGGTCTCCGGCCATGTCACGGCTGCCAATCACACCGCTGAGCACCGAGGCTGATCGCCCTCATCGTGCGACGACCCCAGAGGTCCGATGAGGACCTCCACCCAGATCAATGCCGCCACCAACTCCTTGCTCCGGCAAGGTGAATTTATCCGTCTACTTCTCCTGATTTTCCGGTTGCCTCCACTATCGTCCACCTCCATCCGACAAGCCTCACACCTCCGCAAGCTCACCCACATCCTCGTTTCATCTTCTCCTTCCTCCAGAACCCTACCACTTTCCGACCCACTCCTTCGTCGTCATGGCGGAGGGCTCCCAAGGGCCACCACCTTCTCCATCATCGCAGGCCCTCCACTTACCCCACTTCACATCACGTATGCTTTGGCTATCATCTGACCCTTGCAAGACCCTCAATGGCCGGAGATTGCATCGGAGCTCCTTCCAGCTTATCTCCTCTAGCGAAGCTCTACCAACCTACACTTCTGACCAGCCTTGGGGCTTCGCAGCACCTATAGGTTTCTCTCTAGGAGCTCATCCATCTCCTCCGACCTTCAGGCGAGCGTGCAGACATTAGCGGAGCTCTATGGGACACGCTGGAGCACCGCCTCCTCCGGTAGGCCCGGGGCGGAGGACGAAGAACAGTTGTCGTCCGATCATCTGGATCGGACGGCCAGGGTTATGACACGTGGTGACCCGAGCCTCAGTCCACACCAACAGGCTCGAGTCCACCGACCCTCGAGCCGAACCAGATGATGAAGCCACGTGGCTCGAGCCAGAGGCGCCGTTGATGACTGAAAAATCACGAGGATCTCTATATCAGGCCAAGGTAAAAATATTCGGTGTCGTTGCGACCCGAATAGAGAAACTTGGTCAACAAGAAAAATTATTCAGAGCACCAAAGAAAGATATAAAATCAATGGAAACAAAAATAGCGGTCCTCGCTAAACAATTAACCTGGTATAGCACCCAAGGTCGGACTCAGGGAGCACGAGTTGGCCTCGCAGCTACGAAGTAGTCAGAGGTCGAAAATAAAGGGCAAAAGTATTTTTGGTGGGTTTTATAATTTTTTAATGTTTTGTATTTTTGATTTTTAAAGAAATGCAAAAACAAGCCAATACAACCAATTAATCAGTCACTCAAAAAGGGTCCAAAAATTCAAACAAAAATATTTTTTATGTTTTTTTTAGGTTTTTTAGTGTTTAGGGGAATTTTTCAGATTTTTCCAATTTTTATATGATTGTTTAAAAATCAAAAAGAGGGAAACAAGGAATCACTGTCTAGCCAGACTTGAAAGGTCCGCTAAAAATATAGAATGGACCTATAAAAGTCTGGAGGTAATTTTTATGAAAAGTACAAGCAAAAACTAAGATTCAGAAAAAGAGTTTGTATTTTTTTATTTTTCTAGAATTTTTAGAATTTTTTATGAATTTTTAGGCTTTTGCAATTTTTAGGGTTTTTATAAATCCAAAAATTACGAAAAATGGACAGAAATTCAAAGACACTAAAACTAACTTACACTAATTTTTTCGTAACTTTTAAAAGAGATTTTCTATTTTTCTTTGATTTTCTAAATCACGCAGTAACAAAAATCATGTTTTTGAATTATTAAAAATATTAAAAAGCCTAAAAGAAATGTACCAAAAATTTAGAAATTTTTACACTGTGGCAGGAGCTACATGTCCAAATTTCACCTAATTTGGATTTAATTTGCTATTTTATCCAATAGAACAAAGGCTCACGATGCACAAGGACCTAAATGCAAAGATAAATAGTTTCAAGGACCAATTAGTAACAAATCAAGAAAGTGCAGGGGCTCTCGTGCAAAAAGTCTAAGAAGTAACGCGCGATGCACGTGAATCAGGCACGAGGGGCATAAGTGCAATTCCTATTTAAAAAGTATCAAACAATAACATCCAGGAACCACAGGGTAAAAGTGCAAAACACCCAAGACCTCACGTGTCGATGCACGTGGTCACAATACACATGGACTAAATTGCAAATAGAAGAAACATGAAGGTCCACAATGCAAAATATATCTGGAATAAAATCAACTGAACTAAATATTTACGGACTAAACGCTAAATGCAATAAAAAGAGGGGCCTAATAGAAATTTACCCCTTATTGAGATCTTCGGCTGGAGGCACGCCACGTGTGAGATCAGACGGCTGAAGAGAGCTATGCCTCTTTGAAGAACTCGGGCTCTGATCTGATGGCTGAAGGATTGCCACGTGGAGGATCGGACAGCTATGGTACGTGTGGCTAACCCTTCGCAGAATCGACAGCGAGGAAGACGCCACGTAGAGGATCGGAAGGCTGTGAATCCAAGGCACCTCTTTGTTGTATGGACAGCTTCGATCAAAGCCTAGATGGATCTGACGGTGGCTGGCGCTCCTCAAATAGACGGCTAAGATGGAATCTGGAGCGTCGGGGCTGATCGAACGATGGGGAAGGATGCTCCAAGAACTCGACGCCGGCGAACTTCGCCGGCTCCGTGCGTGCAGTGGAGACCTCCTCTCCAGCTGCCGGGATATAGAATTGCTCCGCCTTGATGGTCCGCAGCTGGTGGGCTCCTCCGATGAAGCCAACGACCACCGGAGCGGCCTGGTGACGGTGGAGGAGGAAAGCTCCGGTGCTAGGATGACTCGACCCTCAAATGGGTCGCATTGACCTGCAGTGTAGCACCAAAAGCTTCCTGGGTCGAGGGCAAACTGCCTTGACCCGGTTAGGGTAGAATGGTGGTCGGGCGAGTCGGAATGGATGACCTCCGCCGAGGAGACAACGGTGGAGGTCGAACCATGGTTCTGGGGCGAACAAAGGGGAATGGCTGGGCGAAGAACATGAAGGGAAGTCTCGCGAAGGTGACGGTCATGTCGGATGAGCGATTGGGGAAGCGTAGCGACGGAAATCGATCGGCGACGACGGAGGGGTGATTTGGGCGTAATGGAAAATTAGGCTAAAATAGATGGAATCGGGGTTACCTAGTGACTGGAGTCGACTGGGGATGAGCTCCTGGAGCTCTGGGGGTTGTCGCCTCAAGGAAGCGTCGGATTCTGAGGCTCGGCGCACCTCGCGGCGGTGCACGCCGACGAGGGTCGCCGGATCGATGGCTAGAGGCTCCCTCTCCTCTCTGCAACACCCTCCTCGCGTAGCTGTCACTCTAGAGAAGAAGATGGAGGTCCTGGGACGAAGGGGCGAATCCAAGGATGAGTGAAAAGGTGCGGCGGAGGTGGCCTATTGATGAATACCCATTCATCACTCTTTATTCTTATATTTTAGCTACAAAAACCTTTGCAAAGACATGTATTTTCATGTAAATACAAATAATTATCAAAAGCATGCATTGTATAAAGTTTAATAATTAGCATGTTTTGTGCAAAAATAAAAGAGTAAAGAGTAAAAAGAAAAAGAGGGAAATATTTAGAATAAATATTGAGCAACCTAACCCAAGGGAGGGCTCAGCATGGGTCTGACCGCATAAAAGCCAAAGTAGAGGGAGATAGGGACTCATGTGTGTAAATATATATGTAAATAAAATAAAAATATTTTCCTCCCAAAAAAAAGAGACTAAAATTGGATTGTAAATATTTGTATATATTTATAAATATAAAATAAATATAAAAATAGAAATATTAAAAAGAAAACAAAAACATCACTCATGTACATAGTCACCATGCATATAGTCCATTTATATTATATTTATTTAGCCTTATAATAAATAAAATTAATTCCCAAAAACCGTGTACATATTCTATGTCTTATGATGTATATAAATAAAATAAATTAAAACAAAAACTAAATAAAAATAACAAAATTAAAAATCAAAAAGAATATTGTAAATATACCATGTATATGTATGTACTTATGTATTTATTTCACTATTGTATATAAATAATAAAAATAAAAAAATATCTTTTTATTCCTTATTTTATGATATAAATAAATAAAATATAAAATGGGAATAAAATTGTATAAAAATAAAGTTAAAAATCAAAAATAAAAATCTATATATATATATTGTATATATACCTATATATAACCCTACTATGTAAATACACTATTTTTATTTTGAAAAATTAATTAAAAATCACTAAAAAATAGAAAAAATTAAAACAAAAATATTTCATGTTTTGACTTTTTAATAATTCTGCCATTTACTATTTTTAATTGACTTTTCAATTCTTTTCCACGTGGCAGCTTCCCATTGGTCCACGGGAATGTTGACCTCCGGTCAACTCCCTCCGCGGACCTTCTTCTCCAGCGGATCTCGCGCCCGACCCGACTTCTCCTCTTTTTCGGCGCTCGATCCGCTCGCCATCTCCGCAAACCCCCGGGTCCTACTTCTTCTCCTTGCATCCGAGACCCTCGCCTGGGTATCCGCCTCGAGATCCGCACTTCACGCAGCCCTACCCGACCAACCCTAGTCGGACTCCTGGCCATATAAAGCTCGAGCTCTGCCACTCCATTTCCCATCTTTCGCTCATTTGCTTCACCACCTGTGACCTCCACCGTGTTGGCGAGAGTGACAGCTTGCTCCAGCAAGTATTGCAGCGAGGAGGGAGCAAGCGACCACTGATCCGGCGAGCCACCACCGCCGTGCTCCGCCCAGATCCGGAGCCAGAGCCTCGGAGGTCGACGCTCCTCGAGGCAAGGACCAAGATCTGCACAAGCTCCTTCCCAGTCGATTCCTCCACCCAGGTAGACCCATTTCCCTTTCTCTTTCGTTAATTTCCGATTATCCCCAATTCGCGCCGCCATCGTTTCTCGCTGATTCCGACCATCCCACTATTCCGTTCGACCATCGGAATCTACCATCGCCTCTGCCTTACTCCGCGCACATTCTCTGCAATCCCATTCAATCCATCTCGTACAGGAGCTGGGGTTCGAGCTCCTCCGTCCATCCCCTCGCCGGAGCTCGCCGGCACCGATTCCCCGACCACCTTCACCACGTCTAACAGGGTCGAGGCACTTTGCCCTCGACCCGCGAGTCTTATGGACCTATTTTGCAGGTACTACGAGGGCCATCTGAGGTCCTCCGACTCGAGCCAGGAGCCTCTTCTCCGTCGGAGCTGACCGGGCTCCCTAGAGCTCTGTCGCTTCATCGGAGAGTCCCATTTGACGCGGAGGCCCTCGACGATTCTTCCCCGATCACCAGAGCCCCGCGAGGAGGTCAGGAGCGTGCGCCTTGGGCCGGCGAACTTCGCCGGCAGACAGTTCTTCCAAGACCTTCGTCCACCGTTCGATTGGCCTCCCGCTCCAGTTTCCATCTGAGCCATCCGTCCCAGGAGCAGCAGCCACCGCACGATCCTTAGAGAGGCGATTTGGACCGTACGATGCACAAGGTTTAGCCACCGTTACTCCCCACCGTGCGGTCTTCCACGTGGCTACGCCTTGGTCGTCCGATCATCGCGAGGATCCCAGCTTTGGAGCGCCACCTGATCCTGACCGTCTGATCTACCACGTGGCATCCATCTGACGGGCTCATTAATAAAGCGTAATTTATCCCTTAGGCCCTTAGTTTAGTTTTATTTCAGTTTAGTCCTGTAAATATTTTTAGAAGTTTATTTACGTTGGTACTTTTGCACATTGGACCCTGCACTTTACTTTATTCGCATTTATACCCCTGTTCATAGTGTCGTACGTGCATCGACACGTGCCTCTTTGGGATATTTGCATTATTAACCCTGTAGTTCTGAGATGTTCTGAAATGAATGAAAACTTTTGGATATTTACTTTCATACCCCTGTGCATGAATTAATAGTGCATGTGCGTTTATTCGTGGGTTAATTGCAAACTAGCCCTCGGACTTTTGGTACCTGTTACCAAATAGTCCTAGGACTTAGTTTTCCTTACATTTAGGTCGCTGAGTGCCTCAGGCACGCGCCACGCGCGTGTTTTCCTGGGTATTTTGCACCGGACCCCCCAGAACTCTTGGTATTTGCACTCAGGTCCCTGTGCACAGTACCTACTTCTTATTTTTGAATAAAATATCAAATCAACTCCAAATTCCATGAAAATTGGACACATGTCTCCTGCCATGCTGTAAAATTTTCTAGAATTTTTGGGGAAATTTTTGATTTCATTTGCTATTTTTAAAAATAAAAATATGCATTTTCTTTACTATCTGATTTGAAAAATCACAAAAAATATTAAAATACCTCTAAAAATTACAAAAACATTAGA